>JALMGJ010000003.1:43569415-44169415 GCA_023362775.1 Charina bottae
AAATGCATGGATTTTAGTTATATTAAATTTACTGATCTTATTTTTCGCACAGTTGTTAGGCAACTTTTCATTGTGTGGAGGTCACAAAAATAGATTATGTCCTTGTAATCCTTCCAAGACAGGTGTAGAAATTCACAAGGGCTTTTTAGAATTAGAATAACCTTGCTTATCTTTACATGAGACACTAAAACCTTTAGCTACTATTTTGGCTGAGGTGAAAAGTTAATCAGACAGATTTGTAAAAACAGAATAAAGTAGATCAGACGTATGGTGATTAGATTTGAATAGGACTATGTCAGGAGCGAGCCTGGGCCTGCTGCCATGCTGGATTCTGAGTTGGAGGAAGACGAGCCATTAAGAGGAAGAAGCTGTGATGGCGCAAAAATTGAATCCGAGTCGGAGCCACTGATTGGAGGTAGCCAGGCAGGAGAAACACCTCCACCCATCAGCGCATGGCAAAGGAGGTGGGAAAGGCAGGCCAAGCAATGTGAGGCCTGATTGGCTCCTGGCCACAAACAGCATGAAACTCAAAGAATAAAAGGGCTAGCATACCCAGCACCAGTTGCCGGAGACAACCGTTCTATCTCAGCACCCATGTGCTCCACAGATTGTGTTCCTGTCACCATGTGCGATCCCGGGCCAGCGACTAGTGCCACTGCCGTCCGAGGACCGGATTCCAAGCCACATCCTGCCGCCACTTTGGATCCTACCTCTGCGCCAGACCCTCTTGCCGCCGGGATTCCTGCCTTCAAGCCCTGCCCTGCGATCACTGCTCTGGACCCTGCAACTCCGTCTTGCCTTGCTACCGCACATCTGTCTGCTCTCCAGCCATCACCCACTGCCACGTGGTTCCTGGAGGTACAGACTTGCCCTGATACCGTATGCCCGCCCGAATTCCTGCCATGTACTGAGGCCATGTGTTCTGCTGAAGGACTGCCTTGCCTTACCACCGTGCCTCCACGTGAAACCCAGTCTTCCTCTCCTGCCGTTTGGAATTCTGGCTTCGATCCTCAGGTCGTTTCTGTGACCAGTCGAGTTCCTACAAAAGGGCACTATCAGGACCCAGCCAGTAGTGGTCTGGTGACTTTTGTCAGTTGGGCTGCATTTTGTGATTTTGTAAATAAAGATCTTTAAACACCACTTCCATTATTGAGCTTTGTCAGGAGAGGACAGATTTTCTCCGGCCCCACTCACCTGCTGGGGAGAAAGGAAGCGTGTATTTGATTGTTTTTGTTATTCATTTCCTTCTTCACTCTTGCCTGCGATAAGGAAACATGGATCAAGTCTCGGTGGAGAACGCCCAACTCTCCCAACAAAACACACAACTAAAACAGCAGAACGCACAGCTTAGCCAACAGATCACCCTGCTGAAAGTCCAGCTATCCCATCTGCAAACACAACCATCTGCAGTGGTTCCGGTCACAAACCAGCAGCACAAATGACCAGTGCAAGTTCTGGAAAAATTTGACGGACTCTAGCTCAGTTCCTGGCGTTCTTTGCTTACTGCCAGCTATAGCCAGCTATACCTAAGTCTATGCCCAGAGGAGTTTCCATCGGATCACCACAAGGTGGGCTTCGTTATCAGCCTACTGTCGGGCCATGTTGCATGCTGGGATTCGCTGCTGATCTTCCAGCAAGACGCGCTTTTGGGTGACTTCGACGGGTTCTGCTGCCAGCTGCAGACCATGTACATGGACCCTGTGAAAACCCAGACAGACAGTAGATGGCTTAGGAGGTTGCAACAAGGGAACTGACTGGTGGCCAAATATATCAGTGACTTCCGGCTGCTGGCGTAGGATCTGAAGTGGAACGAGGAGGCCCTTCTGGGCCAATTTCAGGAAGGGTTATCCTCAGAGATCCTGGACGAGTTGGCCCAGATGGAGTGCCCCCAAACTCTTCAGGTGCTGATACATCTTTGTCTTCAAATTGACAGATGGTTGCAGCAAAGGAGGCTGAGGAGATGATTCACCCAGCCCTCATCCTTTGCTCCACACATTTCGGTGAGTCGCCCTCGCACCGTAGAAGAGCCCATGCAACTAGGTGGTGCCAGGCCTCGCCTTACACAGGTGGAGAAGGACTGGTGCCATCAGGAAGGACTGTGTTTATACTGCGTGGAAGCAGGCCACTGCGCCACGAACTGCGCTGCCAAGTCTACTGTCACCTCCTTGTCGGGAAACGGACTCAGCCCAGCCTAAAAGGGCAGTTAGGTTGGGCCAAGCTGGTGGTAAGCCAGATGACATTGCCCTGTCCCACGCCCCTCAAACATCTGTCGATAACTGTCACCCTCCAGGTTCCGAGTACCTCAACATTGGTGGCCCAAGCCATGTCAATTCTGGTGCCACCTTCAATTTCATGTAACAAGGGTTCGCTGAGGAGGGGGGGGTTCTGTGCCGCAAGGTGGACCCTCTGTTGGTTGTGGAGACCATCAATGTGTGAATGCTGCATTCCAGCCCCATGTCTACTGCAACCCAATGCCTACTCAGGGTGGGGGACCACCAGGTATGGCTGGAGTTTTATGTTGTCACTACGCCTCAATGCCCCTTAGTACTGGGACTGGTCTGGCTCCAGACACATGAACCACAGATTGCATGGGCATTGGGAGAGGTCAAATTCTCCATTCCATGTTGCACCATGTACATGGCCAACACCTTTGCTGCTGTATGACCTGTCACCTTGGAACCACAGCTTCCTCTGCAGCCCGTTGACTCACAACCACAGCTCCCATATTTGTGAAGAAGAAATCGGGGGAACTACAAATGTGTTGTGACTACAGAAAGTTGAATGATATAACCATTAAGAACTGGTACCCCCTGCTGTTGATTTCCAAACTCCTGGAATGTCTCCGCAGCACCCAGTTGTTCAAAAAATTGGACCTGAGGGGGACTTACAACTTGGTACATATCCAGAAGGGGGACGAATGGAACGCCGAATTTCGCACATGTTACGGCCACTACGAGTTTATGGTTGTGCCGTTCTGCCTTTCTAATGCCCCCACTGTCTTTATGCACTTCATGCATGATGTGTTCAAAGACCTCTTGGACTGGTACCTGATCATCTACTTAGATGACATCTTAATCTTCTCGACTTCACCCAGCGAGCACATGCAGCATGTGCGCACTGTACTGCAGAAGCTGCAAGAGAACCACCTCTACGCTAAGTTGTAGAAGTGCCAGTTCGCCTGCGAAACCATGGAATTTTTGGGCCAACGGATTTCCGCCACCAGCATCGCAATGGAGCCTGGCAAAGTAGAGGCCCTGCAGTCTTGGCAACCTCCACACTGGGCCAAGGACATACAGCAACTGCTTGGGTTTGCCAATTACTATTGCAATTCCATTCCACGATTCGTGGAACTCACCACTCCCCTATCCAATCTCCTTTGAAAAAGGACTAAGTTCAGTTTGGGGAAGACCGAGCAATGGGCTTTTGAAAGATTAAAACTCTCCTTCACCTCTGAGCCTATCCTCAGACAACCCGATCCATCCCAGGCGTTCGTAGTTGAAATGGACGCATCTGACGTAGCCATTGTTGCCATTTTGCTTCAAGCCAACCCCCGAACCACCACCCTATGCCCTTGCGCCTACCACTTCCAGAAGCTTGCAATCGCCGAGAAAGCCTATACCATATGGGACAAGGAGTTTCTGGCGATCAAGGTGGCATTCCAGGTATGGAGACACCATTTGGAGGGGTCCACCACCCGATTGAGGTGCATACCGATCATCAGAACCTGAAACATTTGAAGACTGCCAGAACTCTGAACCAGCAACAGATCTGCTGGTCCCTGTTCTTCTCGCGGTTTAATTTCCAAGTGACCTACATTCTGCAAGGCCAGAACCAGCGGGCAGATGCACTTTCATGGAAGCCTGTATATGACCGTTTGGAGTCCCCAGCCATGCCTCAACCCATCATTCCCCTGGAGTGATTTGCTGTGACAGCCGGACCACAGGATCTGTTTCAACAGATTCGAGAACAACAAAGAAAGGACTCTTTTGTACAGAAGCAGAGGCAGGAAATCACACAGCTTCCCGCAGATCAAGCAACTCTTTGGACTTGGAAACATGAGGTTCTCTGTTTTCAGGGGCGTTATTATGTACCCACAGGAAAATTGTGGAAACTCATCATACAACTTTGCCATGACAGTCCCACTGCTGGCCATTTTGGATTTTTCAAAACACCGAATCTAGTCTCCTGAGAGTTCTGGTGGCCACACATACAGGATGATGTGAAACAGTACGTGATATCTCGCCCCGAATGTGGCAGAGCAAAAAACCAGACGGGCAAAACGTCTAGTCTGCTAATGCCGTTACCCACCCTGGGACAACCTTGGGAGGCCATTTCCATGGACTTTATCATGGACCTCCCAAAATCTCAAGGCACCAAGACCATTCTGGTTGTGCTGGACTCCATGACCCAAATGGTGCATTTCATTGTTTGTGAGGGCTTGCCTACCACACAAGAGATGGTGCGCCTATATATAAAGCACGTTTTTATATTGTATGGGATAGCAAAGAGTTTGGTGTCAGACCGAGGCTCACAGTTTACTGCCCAGTTCTGGAAAGCACTCCTCCAGAACTTGAATGTTCAAGTTCCAATGGCATTCCATCCACAATTGGACTGAGGGAGTGAACGGGTGAATGCCATATTGGAACAATATCTGGGTTGCTATGTTAACTATTAGCAGGACAACTGGGTGGACCTGCTTGCTCACCAGAGTTCGCCTACAACAATGAGCAACACTCATCCACCCAGATGTCCCCGTTCATGGCCAACTATGGGTTCCATCCATGATCATTTCCCCTTACTGCTCTGGACTCTTTCATGCCTGCTGCCAACCAGTTCTTCCAGGAACTACAGGCCTGCTACCAGGTGCTCCATGCCTAGTTGGAGAAGACCAAGGAGGACTACAAGCGTTTCATAGATTGTCACCGGAAGGTGGGGCCTTCTCTAGTGGTTGGTGACCTGGTGTGGCTGTCCACAAAGCACCTAGCATCCTCTCATCCTTCTAGGAAGCTGGACCACTGATTTCTGGGACCATTTCCAGTAGAGACCATAGTCAACCCCGTCACTCTCCGGCTGACCCTCCCTTCTCACATGCGGGTTAACCCCATGTTCCATAGTAAAGGTAAAGGTTCCCCCCACACATTTGTGCAGTCGTGTCTGACTCTAGGGGCCAGTGCTCATCTTCATTTGTTAGCTGAAGAGCCAGTGTTGTCTTAAGACACTTCCACAGTCATCTGGCCGGCATGATGCACGCAGAACTCTGTTATCATCCCACTGAAGTGGTACCTATTCATCTACTTGCATTTGCATGCTTTCAAATTGCTAGGTTGGCAAGAGTTGGGGTGAGTGTGGGAGCTCACTCCGTCATGTGGGACTAGGGATTCAAACCTCCAAACTTGTGATCTTCCAATTGACAAACCTGGTGTCTTACCCACTAAGCCACCATACTCCTGTATGGAACCCATGTTCTATAGGTACCTGTTAATCCCTGCATTAGCCGCCAGCCCGCTCAGACCCATGAAACCACCACCTCCCCCAGTCATCATCCAGGGGGAAACCAAATATGAGGTTGCTCGCATCCTGGACTTGTGCATAAGCCATGGTCACCTCCAGTATTTAATTGACTGGAAAGGGTACAGGCCAGATGAGTACTCTTCAGAAAACACTGCAGACATTCACACACCACTATGGGTTCAACAGTTCCATCGCCAATACCCACATAAGCCCAGACCACAAAACTGGGGGGAAGAGGGTCCTGCGGGGGGGGGTATAGTGTCAGGAGCGAGCCTGGGCCTGCTGCCATGCTGGATTCTGAGTCGGAGGAAGTCAAGCCATTAACAGGAAGAAGCTGTGATGTGATGGCGTGAAAATTTAATCTGAGCCGGAGCTGCTGATTGGAGGTAGCCCGGAAGGAGAAACACCTCCACCCATCAGTGCACTGCAAAGGAGGTGAGAAAGGCAGGCCAAGCAACGCGAGGCCTGATTGGCTCCTGGCCGCAATTGACACGAAACTCAAAGAATAAAAGGGCTAGCACACTCAGCACCATTTGCTGGAGACAACCGTTCTATCTCGGCACCCACGTGCTCCGTGGATTACATTCCTGTCACCATGTGCGATCCTGTGCCAGAGACTAGTGCCACCGCCGTCTGAGGACCTGATTCTGAGCCGCATCCTGCCGCTGCTCCAGATACTACCTCCGCGCCAGACCCTCTCGCCACCGGGATTCCTGCCTCTGAGCCTGTGATCGCCACTCCGGACCCTGCAACTCTGTCTTGCCTAGCTGCTGCACACCCATCTGCTCTCCAGTTGTCTGCTACCACGTGTTTCCTGGAGGTTCCATCTTGCCTTGCCACCGCACATCTGTCTGCTCTCCAGCCGTCGCCTGCTGCCATGTGCTTCCCAGAGGTACAGACTTGCTGTGATACCGCGCGCCCTCTCGAATTCCTGTCACGTACTGAGGCCATGTGTTCTGCTGAAGGACTCCCTTGCCTTACCACCGCGCCTCCGTGTGTAACTGAGTCTTGCTCTCCTGCCATTCAGAATTCTGGCTTCGAGCCTCGGGTCGTTTCCATGACCAGTTGAGTTTCTACGGAAGGGCACTCCCAGGACCCAGCCAGTAGTGGTCTGGTGCCCTTTGTCAATTGGGCTGCCTTTTGTGATTTTATAAATAAAGACCTTTAAACACTGCTTCCAGTGTCGAGCTTTGTCGGGACAGGGCAGACTACCATATCTGAACTTTTCAAAATTCAGACAGCCACTAGATAGAAGACTTAGAATATTCTCTGTCTTATCAATCGAAAATAATACATTAATTGGGCATAAACTGGGCATAAACAGGTTGGAAAGATTAATGTATCATTAATGTGTTAATGTATTAATATTCTATGTCTATTTCAGCCATCTAGTGGTTGTCCAGATTTTTTGTAGTTCAGATAAACTTGAGTAAATTTTTGTTTTTGTGATATCTGCTAAAAAGAATTACATGGATGTTCAGAATACGTTTTGAACAAAAACAAGAATGTGGAAATAACTAAGAAGACTGAAAGTAAGAGAAAAAATGCAATCTTCCCATCTCATGAATAGAAGTGACAGAATTTGTAATTGCCACAACTTTAACACAGTCATTGAAGAGACTGTGAATTTGGCTTTAATTTAGCCAAATTAAAGTTACTGTGTTTTGTTCAGATTATCAAGTTTTGATTCATTCTTCATTGAGGTGGCAAGAAAACAAAAGGCAAGAGGAAGCCTGAAAAAGGAAATTCAAAACTCTTTTTATTGATTTAAGACTTACAAACTCTCACTTCAGAGGCTCAGTTACAATTAATTTTGTCATTGTTGCAGCATTGTATTTTTCTGCTAATTTTGTTTGATACTTTTAATTTGCAAACTATTTGGGAAGTGAAAACAATTTATAAAATGCTAATATTAGATTCCTTAAATACTTCTCTCTTGGATTTTATATCTGACAAAGCTACCTTTGAAGATTATCTATACTGTTGAAATTTTCTATAATCATTGTCTTAAACAATTGGTTGTTGCAGTGCCCAGAGTTTTATTACTTTCTGTAGTCTCCTTTCACCTTTATTTAAGAAATAAAATACTTAAAATGGGTATAAACAGGTTGGAAAGATTAATGTATCATTAATGTGTTAATGTATTACCTAATGGGGAATACAAATTCAGTTGTCTCCTAGATCTTATTTCATTATTGCATATCCATCAACTTAATATTTCTAAGGGTCTTAAGTTTTTGAATGAGATTATAGTAATGTAGACATAATATGATTGAAGACAGAGATACCTATGCAGCAAAGGATGAAGAAGTTTGGAAGCAACTGGATTTTTTTTGGGGGGGGAAACAGCAAGGAACTATAAAGGGTAACAAATAATAGTTCTATAACACTCTGGTAGTTTGGAAAAAGAAGAAATGATTTTGCTCCCCAGTTCTTTAACTCTTCTCTCATTCATTGATACCCAGGTTGTACACATGTGGATCAATGTGATCTGTTTAAGGACTGGAAAGACATGACTTTCTAGGATTAGAACAAAAATGTCCACTGGCAGGGAGGGGGCAAATTATGTACTTCATAATGTACTCATTATGGAGATGGCACAAATTATGTAATTTGCAAATTACATAATTCACATTATTTGAGTAATGATGTCATCTACGTCTTGTACTAGATACCTTGATTATTGATGGAGTATATTTTTCAGAATAATTGATCACGTTTAAATCTTGTTATTCTTCACAATCTCTTATATTACATATGTGGATTTGCTTTTGTCTAAAGCTATGTTCTGAAACATATGTTCTTTAGTTGACTTTTTTGGTGAGTAGCTCCCTTTCTAAAGAGTCATTTTTCTAAATAGTGAATTCCCTGAACTCCTTTTTCACTGCTACTATAAAGAGCAATTCATATAGAGCAGTAACTGAACTGATTTCTTACTTCTTCTATTTTTATTTGTTTCATTTTTCTCTTTGTATCTATAGTTTCTTCATCTGATGGTAAGGAGTTCTTGCTTTGGCTTGGGGTTTGCAATGCTTTGGCTTGCAATGTAGATTAGCTAAATACTGAATGGTCTCTATACATTCAGAAAATGTACTACTAATGGTCATGCACAGTGATTTTTCTATCAAAGAGAGGACCACAAAGGTGAGATCTACTATCATTGATAGAGCTTCACTTTATTAGCTTGAAACAATTGAGAATCCTTCTTGGGAACTTCCCACTAAGAACAAATGTTATAGCTGACCATGCCTCATAGAAAGGGTCCAATAATTCATGTGTGATGGCTGTAAAATTGTGTAAAATTTCATCCCTAACCAACTTCAGGCAACCCAGGAGCACTCTCCATGGTCTCCTTTCTGTACCAAGAATGATATGTTTGGTACTATATCCAGTTTCTTATTATTGATTAGCCATTAGGCCATATCAAAGTACAGAATATAAAACACAGAACATTAATAAGACCACATATAAAAACAGAGTAAAAGAAACAAATTAAATAAGAAAAAGAATAAAAAATGCAAATCATATTTCTGTATCACCCCTACAGTTTACCCCAATCAGACTCACATATGCAGATCTCAACTGAACTGTTCTGTTGAAATAAAAGGCCATATTATATGTAATTTTTGAATTCTGACTGCGTCTTCTTCAACCTTTACCTTTACCTTTACTTCTGTGACTAGAGAGCAGATTTTAAATTTCATTTCAGACTTCAAGACAGAGATCTAGATGTCTCTTTCATCATTTTATGGCTATTCTTCTCCCCACAAAGATCTTGGATACAAAGCAAAATTTTATTCTTGTCTACTCTCTCTACCATTTTCCTTTCTGGTGCAGTATTCCAATGTACAAAAACAGACTGGCTTATTTCCAAGAAGACTGGCAAGCTGTTACATTGGATCACTTAGTATCATTACAAGGAAATATTCCATTGATTTTGATAGTTTTCTTCCATTTATGCTCTGGGAACTCTAATCCACAGTTTATAGCTTTCCTCAATGAAGTGGCCAAACACATTCACAAGGAGTTTTAGCACTTGTGCCAAGCAAACAGTACCATTTCTGGTCTTCATATTTCACAATACTAAAGAAAGATCATGGTTTACATCCAATCTTATTTTCAGACATAAGAATTTTTTTTAATCAGATTCAGATATTTTGAATGTGTCTTGTAAGCCAGAAATTAGTTTACAACTCTTGATCAAGAGTGCTTCTATTCACACAGCAGAACAAACCAACATAATTTTCTTCAGTTCAGAATAGATCCACAATTATAGTAGCGCTGACTGCTTCTCTTTAAGTGAGCCACTTCTCTATGGATATTTAGCATGTATATACTGTAACTATGATGGTTCCTCACTTCAAAATTCTCAGAACTTTCGTTTACATTTCTTCTAATCAGGCCTGATCACAAAGAACTTCTGCTGGTGGTATCATATTCATTGACCCTAGTACTTGTCTTTGGTTTACGTGTGCAATGGAGCAACTCCAAAAAGTAATATCATATCATCATCATGCAATGGGCTTAATTATATAATGATAGCATAATATCTGATGCAGATATGCAAGTCATGTCATTTACACATATATGTCATCATTTACCCACCTCCACTCCTATGACAGCAGTGATTCTGGGTTTGATTTCTTCTTCCACAAAAAATCGAGTACCCAACAACTGAGTAGAGATGATTGCATTGCTCACCTAATCTTTTCATGCTACCATCAGATCTGAGTGAATTGGATGTTGTGTCTTGGGTTCCATGCTGGAACTGTGGCTGTGTTACTATCAAACATCTTTAATGTGTACACTTTTATATTGGCTCATTGTTCCTAGATTGCTGCTTGGACCTGATCCTATGTTATTTTGTTTCCATTAGATGTTATGATCTGCTTCATAAGATGGAAAAGTCAGGAAAAGATGAGCAATAGTTTACTGTCCCTGTTGTACAGCTTTCTTGGACTCTAATAATCAGGCTTCCATTGCAGTGATCTAATGACATTCAGCCACTGGGATTGGCAAAAAACTCAGTTACAAATAAATGTGTTAGACCTACCTGCAGTAATGAAGACCTGCTGCATTTTCTCATTTTGGTTCTCTACAGTTATTTTTTCATCTTAGTGAAGACAAATTCTTCCCAACTTTTACTCCACTCTCTACACTTTTCATAAAAGGATCCTTTAATCATGTTGATATCAAAAAGATAAGTAGCTTTTTACCTTGATCATAAAAGTCATTTCTCCTCATCCTAAAGCCTGTATGCCATTTTTCTTGAAATTCACATTTTAAAAGGCAAGTATCAACTTTTTATTTTATTTTTCCATATGTGACTGTAGCGACACATCTGAGCCTATAGGATGAATGGTGGCAAATCCCAAATCTTCCCTCCCAGAAGTCCTCTGGGCTTACAAATCCTAGCTCTACCTACTGCCTTAGTGTGGCAGCTTGGTAGCTCCTGCTTCCACCTATATCTTCCATGAGCATCTCATCTGACATTTCCCCAACTGCAGCATGTGAGAGAGATAGGCCCCCAAAACCTGAGTTGCTTTTCAAGCAAATTAAAATTAAAGAGAGAAAATGGAATAAATTCTATAATGCCACTGCCTAGATTTGTAACATTAAAGTGCATGGCTAAGGGAATATACCCCTTCCTCCCCCCTACTGTTGGGGGAATCTCAAAAGAGATTAATAAAATCAAATTTTATTTTAAAAAAGGAAAAGAGAATATAAAAATCCCTTTTTAGCTTTATGTACCAACATGCAAAACAAATGTGGAAAAGGAGATTAAAAGACAGGTCAAATCACAGGTGTGTGATTTAAAAGGATCTCCCATGGAAAAAGCATAACGGAAAATCTAAGGCTCTGGGCAAACCAAAAGATGCTGCTACTCTGGTCCTAATTTATAGGCAACTCTGCTATAGCAATGGTTCCATTGCTTATATAATACAAGCAATTGCAGTGACAATAAATCTAGAAAGAATAAAGCTTAAATAGCAACACAAATAAAAATAAAGATTAGAGAAACAGATACAAAACTTAGAGAAATAGATTAGAAAAAATATTCCTTAGAGAGAAACATATGTCCTGGAGCAAAATATTTTTCCTTGCCTACTTGGACTTTTCTAGTTACTTGTGGACTATAACTTTTCATCCAAGGCTGAGAGCAATGTTTCTAAGCTCCTCTTAGTGAAATTGGAAGTAGAAAGGAAGGAATTAATAGCAAAGAGCTAGAAAGGAGGTTTAAAGCTGGAGTTGGAAAAGACCTGTATTGTTCCTCAGAGATGCAAAAATCAAGGAAAAGGATAGTTATGTAGGCAAGGTCAAAAGTCAATAAATAAATGATAAACGACTTCCGGTGGGGACATGTCAGACTGAACAGCTGTGCCCGCGGGCTCAGCGGGCAGAACTGACAACGCAGCAGTTTTTTCTGGCTCAGGCAGGTTTTTCCTGAAGCCCAGGAGTGTTTTTCTGGAAAAAGGAAAACACCTGGAAAAAACCCCATCTGTCCTCCGGATGGTTGCTTGCAGCGAGAACATCGCAAACAGCATTCACGTTCAACTGGTAAGAGCTAGCCAGGAGGCTGGTATGTCACCATTTCCAAGCCGCGCTGTAGCCTTAAAGGGACACTAAGACCAGCCACCCCATTTCTAAATCACCCAATTTATATTTCTTGTAAGTATGTGTACCCTGAGAGGCTTTCTACAGCAAGGAGAAGCAGGTTCTCTTGGTGCTTATAGTTATTTTTGGGATCAATTTTTTTTAAAAAAAATCTTTTTAAATTTTGGACTTTGTTTTCCCTCCAAATATTAAGGAGGATTGAGAGTAAATAATTGTCTCCCTGTTATTATTTTTGTACTAAATTTGAAGATATTAGCATTTTCCTACATGTTGAATCGGCTGTTTTGAACTTTCAGTTTTCTGCTTCTACTTTCCCTGGGGAACTGTTTGCTATCTCACTTTCACTTGTGTAAATACATTTTGGAATTCTTTCATATCTTCGACTTTCTCTGGTTAAGCTCCTATGGAGCGCCATAATCTACTGCTTGAGACATAGAGGATTTTATACAGACTTTCTCTGACTTCCAACAAGATTTTAAACAGATTCTTTCTGATTCCTACCAAGTTTCTATGCAAGGCATTCAGGACATTGTGGAAAATATGAGGTCTAAAATGTGTAATCTGGTTGGGGATGTCGTGGATGAAACTGAGGAATTTAACAGCGACAGTAATGTCTCTTCTAAGAGTGAGATCGGGTCTTCTGTTGAAATGCTGGATGAAGATTGGATAGTTGAGTTGAAGAAATTAAAGGGAGAAATCGAGTTGCAAGCCATAAGTGAAATTGATCTTCTGACGGAATGCCATGGAAAAGGAGGGGTTATTATGTATGGGAGGTCTCCTGAAGAGAAGTCAGAGTTTTTGAGGGGGGCAGTTGGGCTGTTTGATTTTTTTTAAAAAAAATCTCTGTGCGCATTGTGGGTATATGTAAATGCTCTGGTTTATTTTGAAGTAGGATATGGGTTGAAGAATATTTTTCTGGATTGGTTTTAGGTTTTGGCTGATTTCATTTATCTTTAACGATTTGGATTAAGATTATTAAGGTATAATAAAAAATAATAAATGTCTATCTGGATGGTTTTGTGTTTAATATGATTAAGATTATTAAAAATGTTGTATTATCAAGTACAATGGCAGACAATTTATATGTTTTTTAGTTTGATCTTTATTATAGTAGACAGGAATGTATAGAATAGTGGTAGGAAGGAAATAATTAAATAAATGTCATCTTTGGGGGGAAAGTTGATTAGGAGTTTTTATTTATTTATTTATAATACAATTTATATCACTGCCCCATCTCCCCCCGGAGGGGACTCTGGGCGGTTTACAGACTCAATAATTAAAATAAGTAAAAACATAATACAATACATATAAATACAATACATTAAAGATAAAAGATAAAATCCAAGAGGCAATAAAATTGTTCTTAAAAGGGCTCTATGGGACCAGCCATCCCCAGGAGGAGCTGTTACCCTTTAATATAAGGGGAGTGAGCAACTGTATTTAGTGATTTTTATAAAGTGCCAATGGAATGATTTATAGAAATAATGTGGTTTTGGTTTAATATAGAGTAAGGGATTGATTATGGAAAATTTTTGTATAGCCTTGCTGTTAAAAGTCGGAGGTCACCACTTTTTGTAATTTTGAAAAATGTTCTCTTGTGTTTCTACACATTTTTAGTTTTCTTTTTCTTTGTAGTTTTTTTTTGTTTTTCTGCAACTTTTATCATTGCTTGAAACTTTATAAAATTCTTATAAAATTTTCAGGCATAGCCTCAGTGCCTGAAGGCTGTGGGGGTCTGGATGGGGAACAACAGGCTTCAGATGAACCCTGGCAAGACAGAGTGGCTGTGGATTGATGGCGTCTCTGGATCCAGGGAGTTGTCATCTTTAGATCTGGATGGCGTGGCACTACCTCATTCAGACTCAGTGCGGAACCTGGGGGTCCTTCTGGACTTACAACTCCTGCTCAAAGAGCAGGTGGCAGTCGTGGCCAGAGGGGCGTTTGCACAACTTCATGTTGTACGCCAGCTACGCCCTTTCCTGGACCGGGATGCCCTCCATACAGTCACTCATGCCCTTGTCATCTCCCATATAGACTATTGCAATGCACTCTACATGGGGCTACCCTTGAAGAATATCTGGAAGCTTCAGCTGGTCCAAAATGTGGCTGCGCGCGCAGTTATTGGTGCTCCAAGATTGGCACAAGTGACACCTCTGCTGCGTGAGCTGCATTGGTTACCAGTTTGCTTCTGGGTCCAATTCAAGGTGTTGGGTGTTACCTTTAAAGCCCTACATGGCATGGGACCAGGTTACCTGAGGGACCGTCTCATCCCCAGAACATCGACCCGCCCCACCCAGTCATGCAGAGAGGGCTTGCTATGGACCCTGTCTGTAAGAGAATTCTTTCTGGCGGGGCCCAGGAGGTGGGCCTTCTCTGCAGTGGCGCCCGCCCTTTGGAACATTCTGCCCCTGGAGGTGAGGCAAGCCCCCACACTCCTGACCTTCCGAAAACAATTGAAGACCTGGCTCTGCCACCTTGCTTGGGATGGGAAGGGTAATAGCTCCTCGGGGTTGGCTTGCGCCGTAGTGTTCTTTTAAATATATCCTCACAGCCTCTTAGATTTTATATACTTATATCTAATTTATTTTTAGAGTTGTTATATTGTATTTTATATGTTTTTAATTACTAACTTTGTTGTAAACTGCCCAGAGTCCTCTTTGTGGGGGAAGATGGGCGGTGATAGAAGTTGGACAAAGAAATAAAATAAATAAATAAATAAATAAATAAATAAGTAAATAAGTAAATAAATAAGTAAATGATAAAGAGATACTGGAGCCAGAGAGTTATTCAAGCTAGTCCATGTGTCTCAAACCAAGAAAAACTGCACTGGTTGGAAGAGAGACCAAGCATTTGGCCTCTCCCAGACTCAGCTGAGGTTCATCATGGCTCTGACTTCAAAGGAGGCTAGATGTCCTGGGAACCTGACCCTGAAATCTAATGCTCTTCTGTTTTCAGTCCTGTGTTCTTCCAAACGGCTGTGTTGCTTGGAGCTCAGGGAATGGAGATACAGAGTTCAAAAGTGATACAGGGACAGGTTCAGCTTCGGTCTCTACTCTCTGACCAGAGCCATGGTTTATAAAAGACACCCCTGGTTCATTATTCTTCCTTGACATATGTACCTCCATTAAGGAAGAATCCAAGCCATGCATGACAGAACCACTTACATGTTAGGATTAAATAGAGAGTGAATGCTCATCTTCCTTTTGAATCTGAAGACGCTGAAGAAAGTTTTGACAACCGAGGCAGGCAGCCTGAGTCATTGTATTTTTCCCGCCTCTCATTCCATTCAAAATCTTGTTGATTTTATTATTTATTATATCTAAAGCCTGTGTTTATCAGGAAGCTCAAAGCAGTATACATGGTGCAGGGGTATATTCCTTAACTAAATACAGTACCCACAGCAATCCTATAAGATAAGATGGGCTGAGAGAGAGTGACTTGTTCAGAGAGTTACATGGTTGCACGCAGATTAAAACTTAAACTTAAAACCAGCCCATGCCCAATAGCAAAAGCTATAAAAATTATAGTTTTCTCCAAACTCAGTGTAAGTTAGATAAGTCTTGTTGCTTCCCAGGCTTGCATTCTAAGGGCTAAGGGCCTAAACAATATTTAGGCAAAAGGAGCATTACATTTAAGAATAACAACTCTTAACACTGTCTTAACTCTGTTACTACATTGCAAAGTCTCCATTTCACAAGGAAGTTCAGTTCTGAACTTGCCTGTTTTATTCATATTATAAACTGACAGCCATGTTGATGAGATGCTGCTCCTTATGGATGGGGCCAAGATAGATGCAACATATTTTAATTAGAACTGGGCTTTTTGAAACAGTCTAGATAAGTGTTTTCTGTTTAATCTTTTAATTCTAGGCAAGGCAATTACCTTTTTGTCTCAGAAAGCTTTGGGGGTAGTAAATTGATTATTATGTGCTGCTCTTTTGTTGATGTTACCATTTAAATGTTTTATTTTTGTTACTGATGTTAATTTATTTTATGAAACACTGTCAAAACTATTTTATTATTTTTGTTTCTAGTGAAACTTGTCTTGGTGTCTTCTTACAAAAGTTTTAAAGCGTTCATTCATTTAGCTGACAAGCATTTAAACTGGAGAAGTCAATCTATAGTGTGAACTATATCTAGGACTGAAATCATATGTCCAGTTATTAGGTTCAAAAGTTCTACTGAAATGAATGTGAAATTGCCATAGAGAACTGTTTAGAGGATTCAACTTAAGACTTCTACCTGTATTCTTATCTGGGAGGCTTAACAAGCCCTTTTTAAATTGATGAAGGGGGGAAGGGTAGGCAAAAAGAGTTTATTTTCTTCCTTCATTGAGATTGCACCTGGATTTCAATCCAATTGAATATTCTTTCAACTTATTTTTGTTGTTGTTTATTCGTTCAGTCGCTTCCAACTCTTCGTGACTTCATGGACCAGCCCACACCAGAGCTTCCTGTCAGCCGTCATCATCCCCAGCTCCCCCACGGTCAAGTCTGTCACCACCAGAATATCATCCATCCATCTTGCCCTTGGTCGGCCCCTCTTCCTTTTGCCTTCCACTTTCCCTAGCATCAGCATCTTCTCCAGGGTATCCTGTCTTCTCATTATGTGGCCAAAGTACTTCAGTTTTGCCTTTAATATCATTCCCTCAAGTGAGCAGTCTGGCTTTATTTCCTGGAGTATGGACTGGTTTGATCTTCTTGCAGTCTAAGGCACTCTCAGAATTTTCCTCCAACACCACAGTTCAAAAGTATCTATCTTCCTTCGCTCAGCCTTCCTTATGTTCCAGCTCTTGCAGCCATAGGTTACTACGGGGAATACAATTACTTTAACTATGCAGATCTTTGTTGTCAGTGTGATGTCCCTGCTCTTAACTATTTTATCAAGATTTGTCATTGCTCTCCTCCCAAGAAATAGACGTCTTCTGATTTCCTGGCTGCAGTCAGTGTCTGCAGTAATCTTTGCACCTAGAAATACAAAGTCTGTCACTGCCTCCACTTTTTCTCCCTCTATTTGCCAGTTATCAATCAAGCTGGTTGCCATAATCTTGGATTTTTTGAGGTTTAACCGCAGCCCAGCTTTTGCACTTTCTTTTTTCACTTTCATCATAAGGCTCCTCAGCTCCTCCTCGCTTTCAGCCATCAAAGTGGTATCATCTGCATATCTGAGATTGTTAATGTTTCTTCCAGCAATGTTAACTCCAGCCTTGGATTCATCAAGTCCAGCACGTCGCATGATGTGTTCTGCGTACAGGTTGAATAGCTAGGGTGAGAGTATACAACCCTGCTGTACTCCTTTCCCAATCTTAAACCAGGCTGTTGTTCCGTGATCTGTTCTTACCGTTGCTACTTGTTCGTTATTCAGATTCCTCAGGAGGCATACAAGATGACTTGGTATCCCCATACCACCAAGTCTTGCCACAATTTGTTATCATCCACACAGTCAAAGGCTTTAGAATAGTTAATAAAACAGAAATAGATGTTTTTCTGAAACTCCCTGGCTTCCTCCATTATCCAGCGGATATTGGCAATTTGGTCTCTAATTCCTCTGCCTTTTCTAAAACCAGTTTAGATAGTTTGAACATTCTTTAGTGTTTCCCTTTTTTGATATGGGGATATAACTTGATTTTTTCCAATCTGATGGCCATTCTTGTGTTTTCCAAAGTTGCTGGCATATGGCATGCATCACCTTGACAGCATCATCTTGCAAGATTTTAAACAGTTCAGCTGGAATACTGTCATCTCCTGCTGCCTTGTTATTAGCAATGCTTCTTAAGGCCCATTCAACCTCACTCTTCAGGATGTCTGGCTCTAACTCACTGACCACACTGTCAAATCTATCCCCAATATTATTATCCTTCCTATACAGATCTTCCATATATTCTTGCCACCTTTTCTTGATCTCTTCTGCTTCTGTTAGTTCCTTGCCATCTTTGATTTTGATCATACCCTGGAAGTGGTCACTTGTCCTTCCTATTCTATTATCTCCTACCTACCTACCTACCTACCTACCTACCTACCTACCTACCTTGCCTTCTTGGTTTTCTTTTTCTTTGGGATGTTTTTTGTTGCCGCCTCCTGAACAATGTTGCGAACTTCTGTCCATAGTTCTTCCGGGACACTGTCTACTAAATCTAGTCCCTTAAATCTATTCTTCACCTCCACTGCATATTTATTAGGAATGTTACTGAGCTCATATCTAATTGATTTGTGGGTCTTCCCTATTCTCTTTAGTCTGATTCTAAATTGTGCAATAAGAAGTTCGTGATCTGAACTACAGTCAGCTCCGGGTCTTCTTTTTTTTTTTTTTACCGACTGTATAGATGTCCTCCACCTTTGGCTACAAAGGATGTAGTCAATCTGATTTCGGTGTCGACCATCTGGTGAAGTCCATGTATAAAGTCGTCTTTTAGGTTGCTGGAAGAGGGTGTTTGTTATGCACAGTGAATTGTCTTAGCAAAATTCTATCAGCCTATGTCATTTTGTTCTCCCAGACCATGCTTGCCTGTAATTCCAGGTGTCGTTTGACTACCCACCTTAGCATTCCAGTCTCCTGTAATGAAAAGAACATCTCTTTTTGGTGTATTATCCAGTAGGTGCTGCAGATCCTCATAGAACTGATCTACTTCTGCTTCTTCAGCATCTGTGGTTGGGGTGTATATTTGGATCACTGTGATTTTAAATGGCTTACCCTGAATTTGAATTGAGATCATTCTATCATTTTTCAGATTGTATCCAAGCACTGCTTTAGCCACTTTATTAATTGTGAAGGCTACTCCATTTCTTCTGTGGTCCTCTTGTCCACAGTAGTAGATCTGGTGGTCATCTGACATGAAGTGGCCCATTCCAGTCCATTCCAGTTCACTGACACCTAAAATGTCTATATTTAATCTTGACATCTCACCAATAATCACATCCAATTTGCCCTGGCTCATGGATCTTACATTCCAGGTTCCTATGGTGTGTTGATCTTTAGAACATCGGATTCGTCGTTCACCACCAGCACCATCGGCCACTAGCTGTCCTTTTGGCTTTGAGCTAGCTGCGTCATCACATCTGGGTCTAGTTGAACTTATCCTCTGTTCCTCCCCAGTAGCATTTTGACCATCTTCCGACCTGGGAGTCCCATCTTTCGATGGTATACCGAAATATCTCTGGTTGTACCGATCCATTTAGTTTTCACGGCAAGAATACTGGGGTGGGTTGCCGTTACCTTTCCCAGGGATTGTATTTAGTCTGACCTCTCTGCCATGACCTTTCCATCTTGGGTGTCCCTTCACGGTTTAGCTCGTGGTGTCATTGAGGTGCCAAGCTCCAGCACCACAACAAGGTAACAATCTCCTTTGCTGGAGAACTTATTATTATAGAGTATTATTCATGCATGTTTTCACATTCATTTTAAATTATTACTAGACAACCCTGTGACCTGTTGGGTCTTCCTTTGAGAGAAAGGTAGTGCAGCAACAACAACAAGTTGCATTACTTGGAATATCACATACTGTATGTTATGATGATATATTATGGAATTTTAAGCTATTTTAGATCCTTGAGAAGGATCCAGTTGTCAAAAGTACTAAATCCATCTAGAAATATTTGGTAGACTTTGTGTGAACAGCAACAACAATAATATGGAGTGTACAGTATATGTGCTACAATAGTTTGAATATGCTGTCTTTTGTACTAAATACCTGTGTTGTTACAGTTAAAGTTTCTGGTCAATGTTTTTGAAATGTTTCATAACTATTACTCGAAGCATTTATAACGATCAGTATAATATGAAATCTACTTTAATAGACACAAATATAAAAGAAACCAAGTGGTTCAAAAGAAGATATAATTGCATGCCAGACATGACATTTCTCAGTGTGAGCACTGATAGGACTGTGGATTTTTTTAAACAGTCAAAACATTAGTAATAATGCAGCATATACAGAGATAGATATTGTATATTAATTTCCCTCTTTTAAGAGGTACATCAACAGTGCTCTGTACTTGTTTTATTTTTTATTTTTATTATAATCCTTTATTTTGATTAAAACAAAGGTTTTTTAAAAAAAATATCTATGAATGAATAATACAATTATTGCTTAATATAACATTAGTAAAAGATACCAAATATTGTTGTTTTTATGATATAAAAAAGAAGTAAAAATTTATGAGCTTAATGCCAAAATCTCACTATATTATTGTTTATAAATGTTTAAAAAAAGAAAGAAAAAGAAAAACACTCCTAAAAATATGTAAATATTTAATTTCTGACTTCTCCTTCCTTTGCGGTACCTGTTGGCGTAGGCTTTAGAAACCATACTCTAAGTCAGTGTTTCTCAACCTCAGCAACTTT
Source organism: Charina bottae (assembly GCA_023362775.1). Taxonomy (NCBI): domain Eukaryota; kingdom Metazoa; phylum Chordata; class Lepidosauria; order Squamata; family Charinaidae; genus Charina; species Charina bottae. Next base: position 43,589,881 of record JALMGJ010000003.1, read on the forward strand.
AAGTCATGAGGACTTCAACTCCCAGAAAATGGCTGGCTGGTGAATTCTGGGAGTTGAAGTTCACACATCTTAAAGTTGCTGAGGTTGAGAAACAGTGCTCTAAATGTTAGCATTTACCTTGTTGCATAATATGTAATATATATATGGAAGACATTTTTGCTTAAATTTAATTATACTTCATACACACACACACTATTAGTTTAGCCATTGCTACATATTCTCCAAATTTAAGTTCCCAATCTGATATTGTCGGTACTATGTCTTTTTTCTACTGTTCTGCAGTTTGTTTTTTTAGATTATTTATTATTTTAGATTATCCCGCCTTTATTATCTTTACAAATAACTCAAGGCAGGGAACATACCTAATACTCCTTCCTCCTCCTTTTTTCTCCACAACAACAACCCTGTGAGGTGAGTTGGGCTGAGAGAGAGTGACTGGCCCAAGGTCACCCAGATGGCTTTCATGCCTAAGGTGGGACTAGAGCTCTCAGTCTCCTGGTTTCTAACCTGCTGCCTTAACCACTAGATCAAACTGGCTCTCCCTCATAGCCATAAGCATATACTGTATCTTAATAAATTAAGGTATTCTTTTAAAAAGTAAAGGTAAAGGTACCCCCCGCACATTTGTGCAGTCGTGTCTGACTCTAGGGGCCGGTGCTCATCTCCGTTTGTTAGCCAAAGAGCCAGCATTGTCTGAAGATGCTTCCACGGTCATGTGGCCGCATGACACGCGTGGAACGCTGTTACCTACCCACCAAAGTGGTACCTATTCATCTACTTGCATTTGCATGCTTTCGAATTGCTAGGTTGGCAAGAGCTGGAGCTAGTGCAGGAGCTCACTCCGCACGCAGGGCTAGGGATTCGAACCTCCGAACTTGCAATCTTCCGATCGACAAGCCTGGCGTCTTACCCACTGAGCCACCACGCCCCCCTAAGGTATTCTTTTACTTGACTGGATTTTTAAAATTATTATTCATTTATTTCTAAAATACATTACCCGCCCTATGGCAGCAGCTCTTGGGGAAATGTACAGTAAAATAATGTAAAATACATCAAAAAACTGGAAAACAACAAATTGAGAGCTTATACAGTCTGTTACACAGTATGTAGGGAAAGCAAGTTTTACCACTGCTTCATGGAAAGGGACAAGAATGTATGAAGTCATGGGATCTAACCTTATCCTAAGTCTGGACTCCCTTACTCAGCGTTATCAGATTTCAAGCCATGAATGTACAGTAATTTTGGAATATTTGTTCATTTTTGTGTGATATTAGAACAAAAATGTATAAGCAGCTGCTTCATCTAAACCTTTTCACATTTCCTATTAATGGTAATGTGCCATGCATAGGAATGTTAAAATGCGTGAAAAAAAGGAAGATTTTTATATGCGTCTTTTATTCTAAAGTGTTCAAAATGTATACATTGATTCATGGGTTTTTCTGTTGTTTTTTGAATAAATTCTATTTATTCTAAGTCATGAGGACTTCAACAGTTTTTGCTGTACATGCTATGGCATAAACAAGGTTTATACACTATAATAACTATGTTTGCACAATACCTAAACCAAAACCAAACAACTACTTTTAGTTTAGCACAATGTGTAAAATCAACCACTGTCTCATGTGTTTTTATTTCTGTTTCAGTTGTAACAGCAAATAAGGAGAAGGGATTATGGAATAAGTTAAACAGAAAATGTGGAGCCAAGGTAAACAAGCTGATGGTCTCTAGATGGGTTGGATCACAACTTCAGTAACTGCTGACTGTACTGTCTGTAGTTTATGAGTGTTATAATCCAAACCAACTGAAGAGCACCAGGTTGCTCTCTCTTGATTTTAGTATGCATTTTAAACTTGAGACAGGGAAGGTACCTTAAAGCTATTCCTGGAGGCAATTCCAGGCACAGGAACTTGGGAGAAACAAGAATAGATTGATTTGAAGGAAAATCTCCAGATATCTGAGGGTGAGGAAGTAAAAGACATATTTTTATATAGCACTGAACTACGTAAGGGTGACAAAATTGTGGTTTATCACCTAATTAGTATTGCAGTGGTGGGAATCCAAGTCAAAAGTCAAATTCCTCCCACACTAATCTGGAAGAAGTCAAGGATGGTGTTTTGGTGAAGAAAAATGCTCTCCTGCACACTTCTTCCTGAGTAATCACCCATTCCCCAGAACATTTTCTCACTGCAAAGAAGTAGAATCATTTATTTCCCTCCAAGTTTGGGGTAGCTTATGACTGAGTGGAGATAAGAAGCTCAAGTACTCAGAAGTTAGTCACTTTCAAGCATGAAGGTGTAGGAGAATGCTTAAAAAGTCAGAAGGGGGGAGAAAGTAGGGGCTTGTAAAGGAAGAGAAGCAAATGAGAGGCTAGATTAGGCTCATGAGCTGTAGTTATTGATACAGCAATTTAAGTGGCTAAATTAAATAGAAAGGAATTTGCTTCAATCATTTTTGCAGCTAGTTTTGATTCTCCACTTTATATGGCTTGAGATGCATTGCCTCCATCCATTATATTTTATGTTGACTTCTAAGTATGCAAAGCCATACAACTCCAACGCCAAAATACAACTTCCATATTGCCAGAACAGTGAAAATTATTTCTTCATAGCCTTTTAGTCTTCTATTTTAAGTACTACATTTGAAAATGATTTTTTTTCTGCAAGATCAATTTATATTTTGGTAGAATCGGTCTTGATTCTAGTACTCAATATTTCTTTGTATAAATATTTTTATTACATATTGAAAGAATTATTTATGTACCTGAGTCCTTTTTTATCTGTGCTTAATTATATTTATTTTCTGCCTTATTGGATATGGGATACTTAAATTTATTTATTGATTAAATATACTAATGACCTTGTATAATAATTACCTCCTCTTCAATTTAACAAACAGAAAGCAAAATGTAGTAATATAATCTATAGGTAGGTTAATTTTAGAACCTCAAATCATGATTATGTTTATTAGTATTTTAATATTTCATGCAACAACTCATTTTATTCTGCAAGAACCTCAGCATGAAACAAATACTGAACTTTTGCTTCATCAACCTGTTTTGCTGATACCATGTAGATGAAAGTTTAATAACAGTTACAGAAGAGATGTAGATTCCATGTTAATCCTTTTTGATATTACAAAGATACATACCTTGAGCCAAATTCTTTTAGCATGTTTGAAATAAAGCAAGTGCATTGATTAGTTTGGTGTATGTATTTTTCTGCATGCAGTACTATTATATACAGTACATGAGTAGTAGATAGGGTAAATCAGAACATTGGAAAAGTTGGAGAAATGCATGGGCTATCATTATCTCTCAGCCTAACTTGCCTTGTAGGGAAAGGTGGTGAGGCAGCTTTATTGGTTGCCATAAACACTTTGGAGGAAAAGTGGAAGAAAAATGTGGTATAATACATAGCTAGATAAAAATAAATCACTTTCCATAGAGATTCTTCTTTCCCTAAAAGTAGAGAATGTGATTTTGTACAGATGCTTGCATTGTATGAAATGGGATGGGTAATGAGCAGTGTTGAGACTATACTTCAAGAATAAAGATGAACAAGCTATTCTAGGCCTTCCTTGAATTGGTGAAGGTTTTTATTAGGTTTCTCAAGAAGAGATTTGAAAAACCCAGAATTATGTTTCATATACCCCCATAAATATACAAATATCCTGGGTACTCTTTTGTGTATTTCTACCATATATAACAAGCAATGTGCGGAAGTGGAAGAAGATAATAGAAGAGGAAGGACAAGAGATTTTCTTCCAGAAAATTAGAAACATCGGAGGTAAATTCAAGGCAAAAATAGGTATGATCAAAAACAAAGATGGCAAGGACCTAACAGAAGCAGAAGAGATCAAGAAAAGGTGGCAAGAATATACGGAAGATCTCTATAGGAAGGATAATAATATCAGGGATAGCTTTGACGGTGTGGTCAGTGAGGTAGAGCCAGACATCCTGAAGAGTGAGGTTGAATGGGCCTTAAGAAGCATTGCTAATAACAAGGCAGCAGGTGACGACGGTATCCCAGCTGAACTGTTTAAAATCTTGCAAGATGATGCTGTCAAGGGGATGCATGCCATATGCCAGCAACTTTGGAAAACACAAGAATGGCCATCAGATTGGAAAAAATCAAGTTATATCCCCATATCAAAAAAGGGAAACACTAAAGAATGTTCAAACTATCGAACAGTGGCACTGATTTCACATGCCAGTAAGGTAATGCTCAAGATCTTGCAAGGTAGACTCCAGCAATTCATGGAGCAAGAATTGCCAGAAGTACAAGCTGGGTTTAGAAAAGGCAGAGGAACTAGAGACCAAATTGCCAATATCCGCTGGATAATGGAGGAAGCCAGGGAATTTCAGAAAAACATCTATTTTTGTTTTATTAACTATTCTAAAGCCTTTGATTATGTGGATCATAACAAATTGTGGCAAGACTTGGTGGTATGGGGATACCAAGTCATCTTGTCTGCCTCCTGAGGAATCTGTATAATGACCAAGTAGCAACGGTAAGAACAGACCACGGAACAACAGCCTGGTTTAAGATTGGGAAAGGAGTACGGCAGGGTTGTATACTCTCACCCTAGCTATTCAACCTGTACGCAGAACACATCATGCGACTTGCTGGGCTTAATGAATCTAAGGCTGGAGTTAAAATCGCTGGAAGAAACATTAACAATTTCAGACATGCAGATGATACCACTTTGAGGGCTGAAAGCAAGGAGGAGCTGAGGAGCCTTATGACGAAGGTGAAAGAAGAAAGTGCAAAAGATGGGTTGCAGTTAAACCTCAAAAAAACCAAGATTATGGCAACCAGCTTGATTGATAACTGGCAAATAGAGGGAGAAAAAGTGGAGGCAGTGACAGACTTTGTATTTCTAGGTGCAAAGATTACTGCAGACACTGACTGCAGCCAGGAAATCAGAAGACATTTACTTCTTGGGAGGAGAGCAATGACAAATCTTGATAAAATATTTAAGAGCAGAAACATCACACTGACAATAAAGGTCCACATAGTTAAAGCAATGGTATTCCCTGTAGTAACCTATGGCTGCAAGAGCTGGACCGTAAGGAAGTCTGAGTGAAGGAAGATAGATGCTTTTGAACTGTGGTGTTGGAGGAAAATTCTGAGAGTGCCTTGGACTGCAAGAAGATCAAACCAGTCCATACTCCAGGAAATAAAGCCAGACTGCTCACTTGAGGGAATGATATTAAAGGCAAAACTGAAGGACTTTGGCCACATAATGAGAAGACAGGATACCCTGGAGAAGATGCTGATGCTAGGGAAAGTGGAAGGCAAAAGGAAGAGGGGCCGACGAAGGGCAAGATGGATGGATGTTATTCTGGAGGTGATGGACTCGACCGTGGGGGAGCTGGGGATGGCAACGGCCAACAGGAAGCTCTGGTGTGGGCTGGTCCATGAAGTCACAAAGAGTTGGAAGTGACTGAACGAATAAACAACAAGCCATATATAATTATCCACACATTATGGCACACATGATGTCATTGTTAATTCTATAGCAGGACCAAGGTGCATTCAGGCAGTGGTAAATTCTTCTTTGCATTGACTTCCAGTAAGTTTTCAGGTGCATTTCAAGGTGCTGGTTATCACTGTTTAAACTGTACATGGGGTCAGGATACTTGTGGGATCACCTGTTTCCAGTGGTTTCTCCCTGTCCCAGCAGATCTGGCATGGTGGGCATGCTTCAGGTCACTTAATCTTATAAGATTCAGGAGGCATACCTTCTCTGTTGCAGCACCTGCCCTGTAGAACAACCTGTCCCCCAAGGTCCCCCCCCCTTGGCCTTTTGGACTTAAAAACAGCTTATATATGTGCTGAGTCAAACATGACTCCTGTTTGTTTGTACAGAGTTTGTTTGCTCTCTATCTTTACCTTTTCTGGTGACAAACTGCATCTCTTTCAAGGACATTCTAGGGATTTCCCTGATCTCACCCAATCACATTATTTATTGTCTTCCCTTTTATTTTTTACCCTCAACTTTGCCAAGCATCATTGTGATTTCTAGCTCAGCATCTGATTTCATCATATACTTAAAGTATATGAATTTCTGCTTACTAATTATCACCTCTGGGGAGCAATCAGTCCTTATTTCATTCAGGATTAACTGACTAATTTTTCTTGCAGTCCATGGTACTCTTAGCAACTGTCTCCAAATCCAGATTTCAAAGGCATTTATCTCCATTCTCTCACTCCCTCTCCAAGTTCAGTTTTCACAGCCATGCATTACCACTGCAAAATGCATTGCTTTAACTGTTCTGATCATTATTGTCATAGACACAATCTTGTCTGTATGTCATGACTTTCCTTTCTAGATTTAATTTCCTATACTTCTCGACAACACTGGCTTCATTTTGTCTTGAACCCACCACCTTCATTTCTTCACCATCAGCTGTGAATTCATTAAGCATGATGGTGACCCTTATCTTTGTCATCTCTTCTAATCCTGCCATTCGTAGAATACATTGACTATGTAAGTTAAACAGATGTACAGACAATAGGCATCCTGTTTTAGAAAAGTTTCTTTCCTATTCTGTTTCTCCAAATTCAGCTCTTACTTTATTTTCTTGTTTATTTTTAAAGCTCCATGGAACAATTATTCCTCAAATATTCTGGCACACTCATTGGATGTATTACATTCCACATTCTGACATAACCTATGCAGTAAAATATTGTAGAGATCAACTTACTTGGAGTATCTCAAAATACTTCTGAGATGAGTAAATAGGACAGGTTAATTATTGTTGATATCCCATAAGATAATTTGGCACAATGTTTTTCTAATGTTTTCTAATGTTGGGAGGAGGCAAAGAATAAACATTCAGGTGGATGGGGAAGTAAACTAGTATCCAACATGTGCTAGCCTTTTTCTAATAGCTGTTTTATTCTGGGGCAACCTAATTAGTGCGATGAAAGTTTAAGCTTGCGGGTGATTAGCAACATCTCAGATGTATGTGTGGAACTGCTAATAAAAATATGGGCTGGATTTTTTCCCAACTATATATATATTGTATATGTGCTTAATTTACTATCTTCCAAACTTTCCTGCTCCTGGCAAAATCAATTTTGTTAGTTAACTGCAGTGCTACATATTTGTATACCAGCTTCTTTTTAAAACTGTAACACATGTATATAACAGTACTAAGGTTAGAGTGAAAACTCCAGGAGGGTTAAATGTTTCCTTGGTGATTTCTGTTTATTCCTACTTTTATGTCCAATAATACCCATTCATTCTCTTGTGAAAGAATTCAGTGCTTGCTTTAGCCAATGAATCACTGTGGAATCATAGAATTCTGTAGTTGGAAATGACCACAAGATCATCTAGTCAAACCTGCTGCAATGTGCAGGAAAAGCAATTAACTAACTTCTCTAGCCTCTTCTTTAAAACCTCCAGAAATGGAAAACCATGACCTCTGTAGGTAGACTATTCTACTGTTGTACAGAACATACCGAAAAAAGTTTTTCTATATATTTAAATCACATCTGAGAGTCAGTTTGGTGCAGTGGTTAAGGCATCAGGCTAGAAACCAGAAGACCATGAGTTCTGCCTTAGGCACAAAGCCATCTGGGTGACCTTGGGCCAGTCATTCTCCCTTAGCCCTAGGAAGGAGGCAATGGCAAACCACTTCCAAAATCTTGCCAAGAAAACTGTAGGGACTTGTCCAGGCAGTCACCAGGAGTCAATAATGTCTTGAAGTCTCAAAAAAAATCTTAATGTAAGGAGTTGATTGAGCATGGATTTTTCTTTTCCAACTGTAGCACAGCTCCGTGGATGCTCCACTAACAGCTGAAATCTGCAAACCATTTCTTCCTTGTTTTTTTAAGTTCTAAAAAGATCTATAAAATACAGTATATTTGGATGGTGTAGTGGGTTTTGTATTTGCGGTTTTATATTTGTAAGCTGCCCGGAGTCACCAAGAGTGAGTTGGGTGGCCATATAAATCTCTTTATTAATAATGATAATTAATATATATATATATATATATATATATATATATATATATATATAATATTCAGTATATTTATAAAATAAATATAAAAGATATTATAAATATAAAATATAGACTGAGATGTCTAAATGGGGAAGGGGTAAATGATTGTGCTTCATGATGCCAAATCATTTGACTTATATATGTGCTTCAGATGTCATGATGTCATTACATAGTCATACCATTTATACGTACATTATGCCATGACACAATTCTGACATTTTGGCTTGGAACAGATGTTTATGAAAATAATATCTGTTTCTGAAAAATGGTTAACTTCAAATAACATCCGATGCTATAGACATCCAGTTTTACTCAAATGCTTCAATTTTCATCCAGATGTTCCAGTATTATGATTAGGAGCACTGCTAAGTGAGGATTTGGGGGCAGAAGTCCAGGGTCTACTAGCAGAACAAGTAGGAGAGGCCTCCAAATGAAAAAGAACTGGCTTATAGCTTTTAATATAAATGAACTAATTTGTACTACCTATAAACCTTGATTTGGTTTCAAAAAACACACTACTGAAATTCTCAGTATCCTCTCCCCCCAAAAAATGCATTTCTTGACAAAGAAAAGATTGTCTATCTCTGATCTAAAGAGTCTACCTAATATGACTAATTAGGTTATTTAAAACATAAGCAGTTATTGATTGCTGTTCTAAACCTATTTTGAAAACATCTTCCTAGACAATATTTATATTAGGGACGACCATAGGCCATAGGAGAAAAAATAGCTGACTGAGATAGACTAGAGCCTAGAACTGAAAAAAATGTAAATGGAACAGAATCAACATACTACTTCTCTGTTACAGAGAACAAATACACTAGTTGAAACATCTTGACCAATTTAAATAATCTCTTGACTGCAAAAGAGATTATACAATTCTTCAATACAGAAGAATATATGTATACACTTTTATGCAAACATTTCTAACTATCAAAGCATCCTTCCTAGGGAATGGATACTTTTAGAAAAGTGAGCAGTTAAAACTTACAATATCTATCAACCGCCCAGAGTCCCCTTGTGGGGAGATGGTGCGGTAAATATAAATCGAACCATAAATAAATAAATAAATCTATGTTGCTTGATTTTGATTAAAAGCACAATTAAGAATAGAGAAAGTGATGAACAGTATCAACCAATAATTGCTTACATTTCGTACTCAAGATGTTATCTACTTTTTTCCTGCTATGTAAATAGATAACTACATCTGCCAAAGGCAATCTTGCCAGACACTAGTGTTTTTAATTTGTTGTTGTTGTTGTGTTCAAAAGAATTCAATATCAAAATACTATTCAGCAAACAGCAGGTGGCTGATAAAGCATTTAGTAGAATCCTTTGTCTTTTATTCCTCACTCTTGGATTTTATGGTTTTTATCCTGAAAAAAAGTATGCATTGTGTTCTATGCATCTTGCTCTGCTTTTTCATTTATCTGTACATCTGAAGCAGATGGTTTGAATATTTTAATTGAAACATATAAATAATGGAACAGAAATCTGTTATTCTCACACCCTTAAGGCATCAGGTGCTTTACAGCTTCTCCTGTGGAATGTGATATTCCATGGAGAGTGAAGAAGTGATGAAAACAGGAAAAACATGTCAGGTAAATTGGTTTATAGCTTCTGCCCCATTTGTTTCTCTCTCACACACACAAATATACATATGTGTCATTCATTGGTGATCACTCGTAGCCGAGTAAGATTGTCTTCAAAAAGGTAAAATTTTAACAGTGGATCCGTAAGTGGCTATAAAGGCCAATTCTGGATCCGCACAACCTCCCACAATGAGGGCATAGGTTTCCGGGTGGGAGACGGTCATGATGAGGGTTTGCCTGACGTGCCTTCCTTTTAGCTCTTTTCTCCTTTTCGCCCTGTACTCGTGCTTCTTCAAAGTCCATAGCGCCATTAATAAAGGCTGACCTCCAATTGAAACGCTCATGAGTTAGGGCTTCCCAGTTCTCAATGCTGATATTACATTTTTTTAAATTAGCTTTGAGAGTGTCTTTGAATCTCTTTTGCTGTCCACCAATACTCCGTTTTCCATTCTTAAGTTGGGAGTAAAGTTTGGAAGATGATGGTCAGGCATTCAAACAACATGACCGGTCCAGCGAAGTTGATGTTGGATGATCATATGTGTATATAAAGGGTTGTTGTTGTGGGGAAAATAGGAGGAGGAAGGAGTATTAGGTATGTTTGCCACCTTGAGTTATTTATAAAAATAATAAAGGGGGGATAAAAATCAAATAAATAGATACACACATAGACACATATAAATTCACACACACAAACTAGAATTGCATATGAACTACTTGGATCTACAGATGGACATAAACATTTGGAATGGCATCTGCTTGAGGTAACATTGTCATATTTCTTTCAAAGACAAGATAATCAGCTAGTTTGTTCATTGCTCATTCCCCTAAATCTTCCCTTCCTGAAAATCTTCCTGACAATGTTTTGGAAGGATAATAGTTTTTAATTTGCTTCAGGAATGAGAATTTGGAACAAAGTGTTCCATAGTTAGAATAAATTAAGTTTCACTTAGTTCAAAGCAAGTTATTCCCAGACATTGTCAAATAACCCTTATTTTATTCTCCCTCCCCCCCAAATAAGCTTCAGTTCTATAAACAGTTACCTAGGGATAAATTTCATTGAACTCAACATAGGCAGGATTGAACTGTGCATTGAAAACTGCCAGTTTTAAACAGAGTTGATGAAATAAATTTCTGTTTGACAAGTTAATTTTAACCTGGCACCAATTTTCCAAACTATATCTGGCTCAGTAATATTAAATAGTACATAAATGCTCTGATTTGGAGGTGTGGAAATAATAATTTTATTCCATGCTTACTTGCACGTTACAAACTAGAGATGAGGAATGAAAAAGGAACAGCATCTGGGGCAGTGATTAATTTTCTTTATTAAAGAAATTGTTGATAAAAGGTTATTTCCCAGTTTTGCCGAGAATTATTTTCTGAAAGTATTGTTTCAAATTTCAAACAACAGCCATCCACTACTGCATTTAATAATACCTCTTTTTTTCTTGGAACTGTGTATTAAAAGTATTTATATATGAGACAATTTTTTTTTTGCTGCTTCATGGTTTTCGGTAATGAGAAATAGTGCAGAAATATTTCTCATAAATAAATAATAAATATTTAATTTATTTTAATTAAATTTATATAACCGCCCATCTCCCCCAACGGGGAACTCTGGGAGGTTTACAATAAAATAGTTAAAACAGAATATAAAACATCAATATACAGTATATAAAAATAATAAATAATTATATATATATTATAATTATAAATATCTGGTATAACATTAAGAATATAGTACAAATAAAAGAATCTGCAGCAGTTCTGTATAATATTGGTTGGACCATCATGTGCTGTACAAATTAGTACACTCCATTTAATACTGTCATTATACCAGTAGTTACTGTTTCAAAGTTTATAGAGCTTACCTAGTTTAACTGAAGTATGGAAAGCTGAAGGTGGATGGAGTCAGTTACAGTGGCGATGGCACCACTGGGAGACTTGAAAGGACAGGTTAGGGATAGATTGTCATGGAGAAAATCTATCTATGAGGTCGCTAGGAGTTGAAAACTAATTGATGGCACATTATCAATCAATCAATCAATCATTGGCGAGCCAAGGAAGTTATACATTGTTTAAGGGAGGATTTTGCAATGAAAGCCCAGACACGTACATATCTCCTTTGGCTTCTGATTCAGGTAAGTGAATGAATTCCATGTATCAATGAATTCCATACCTATCAGAGTTTCAAAATATTTTTACCATCTGTTTGGGGAAAATATTTTCCATTAAACTAATGAGCTAGTTTTAAAATGCAAAATAAAATTTTGGTTTAATATGAATTATTTAAATGTAGCATGGTGTCTAAGCATTGTCTCTAAAATTCTAATTAGTTTAAACCAGTTTTGGTATGTTGAACTAGATTAAACTTTGGTATTTATAGGAAGTATGAGGAAAATATGTTTCCATTAGTCACAGATGCTGGAATTGTTTTATTTGTTTCTGCAAGTTGACATAAAATTATGAAGTAGCTAGTAGTAATGTTGCCATCTAAACATAGCCTAGCCTAGCCTTGCATAATTTGACGTGCAGAGGAATTTGCTCAGCACCTGTCAGATAAAATCGCTCGGATTCGCTCACAGTTGGTCACCGGCTTTATTGCAAGTCCAGAGGAGATGCCTGAGGTGGAGACTTGCCCAGTTATGTGGGAATGGTTTGAATCTGTTGCACCTGAGAAAGTGGACAGGATCCTTTGGACTGTGAGCTCAGCCACCTGCTCTTTAGATCCATGGCCCTCCTGGCTTGTGAAAGCAGCTCGGGGGGTGTCATGTGAGTGGGTTCTTCCTTGAGTGAGGGGGTTGTTCCTTTGCCTCTTAAAGAGGCTTTGGTTCACCCCCTCCTCAGGAAGCCAGTGCTGGACCCCACCATTCTGGACAATTTGCGTCCAGTATCTAATCTCCCCTTTTTGGGGAAGGTGGTTGAGAAGGTGGTTATGCAGCAGCTTCAGAGGGCCTTGGATGAAGTGGATTATCTGGATCCTTTTCAGTCAGGATTCAGACCCGGGTATGGGACAGAAACAGCATTGGTCATGCTTTTGGATAATCTCTGGCGTGGGCGGGATGGAGGAAGTGTATCCAACCATGCCCTACTTGCCCTCTCTGAGGCCTTTGATACCATCAACCATGGTATCCTGGATCAGCTCAGGGGACTGAAGGTGGGTGGCACAGTATTGTGCTGCTTTGCCTCCTTTCTCCAGGGTCGATTTCAGTCGGTGTTGATTGGGGAGGAGAGGTCCCATTCTCAGCCCCTACTATGTGGGGTCCAACAGGGTTTGGTGCTCTCCCCTCTCCTATTTAATATCTACATGAGGCCACTGGGTAAGCTGATCTGTCGCCATGGGGTCTGGTATCATCAGTATGCTGATGATACCCAACAATACATCTCTGCCCCATGCAAATTAAGTGATGCCATGGATGCCTTATCCTGGTGCCTGGAAGATGTGAGAGTCTGGATGGGGAACAATAGCCTTCAGCTGAACCCTGGCAAGACTGAGTGGCTTTGGATTTTGGGTCCTACTGGTTCTGGGACAATGCCATCCTTGGTGCTTGATGGGGTTGCACTGACCCAGACAGACCCGGTGCACAATCTGGGGGTCTTCCTAGACTTGCGACTCCTGGTCGAAGAGCAGATCGCAGTGGTGGTTAGGAGGGTCTTCGCACAGTTTTGTGTTGTGCGCAGGTTGCGCCCTTTCCTGGTTCAGGAGGCTCTGCTCACTGTCACTCATGCCTTAGTCACCTCCAGATTGGACTATTGTGATGCACTCTACATGGGGCTGCCCTTGAACAGTATCCAGAAGCTTCAACTGGTACAGAATTCAGTGGCAGACAGTTATGTGTGCCCCTAGAAGAGCACATGTTACATCTCTGCTTCGTGAGCTGCATTGGCTGCCAATTTGCTTCTGGGTCCAATTCAAGGTGCTGGTTTTGACCTTTAAAGCACTTCATGGCATGGGGCTAGGATATCTGAGGGACCGCCTCTACCCGATTACATTAGCCCACCCCATTAGATCAAGCAGGGAAGGCATGTTACAGGTTCCATCTGCCAGGGACTTGCATTTTGGGTCCCAGGAGGCAGGCCTTCTCTGCCGTGGCTCCCTCCCTGTGGAACATTCTCCCCCCTGAAATTAGGCTAGCTCCTTCCCTGTTATCGTTTAGGAAGTCCCTCAAGACCTGGTTAGGTGGTCAGGCCTAGGGTCTTTGGGAACAGGAGACATTGTTAGATGGCTCCACTATGACTGACATTCTCGCTCTCTGTGGGGCTGGTATATTTTAAAATTTTCTGATTTTATAATTTTGTGATAATATTCTTTCAATAATCATTTTGTCTTTTTATAATGATTGTTTTTATTTATTCACTGTTTTTACCTCATTGTTGTACACTGCCCAGAATCGCCTTGTGTGAGATGGGCAGCATATAAATGTGAGCAATCAATCAATCAATCAATCAATAATTTAAATTCTGTGATATGGTTTTTATGTTTTTTTAAACTCTTTATTCATTAAAATATTCTACAAAAACATACATACATACATACATAAAAATCAACATTTTTGTTGTTGTTCAGTCGTTCAGTCGTGTCCGACTCTTCGTGACCTCATGGACCATAGCACGCCAGGCCTTCCTGTCCTCCACTGTCTCTCGGAGTTTACTCAAATTCATGTTCGTTACATCGGTGATGCTATCTAACCATCTCATCCTCTGCCGTCCCCTTCTCCTTTTGCCCTCAGTCTTTCCCAGCATCAGGGTCTTTTCCAGTGAGTCCTCTCTTCTCATTAGGTGGCCAAAGTATTTGAGCTTCAGCTTCAGCATCTGTCCTTCCAATGAGCAGTCAGGGTTGATTTCCTTTAGGATTGACTGGTTTGACCTCCTTGCAGTCCAAGGGACTCTCAAGAGTCTTCTCCAGCACCACAGCTCGAAAGCATCAATTCTTCGGCGCTCAGCCTTCCTTATGGTCCAACTCTCACAGCCATACATTGCTACTGGAAAAACCATAGCTTTAACTATACGGACCTTTGTCGGCAAGGTGATGTCTCTGCTTTTTAATATGCTGTCTAGGTTTGCCATAGCTTTCCTCCCAAGGAGCAAGCGTCTTTTAATTTCATGGCTGCAGTCACCGTCTGCGGTGATCTTGGAGCCCAAGAAAATAAAATCTGTCACTGCTTCCATTTCTTCCCCTTCTATTTGCCAGGAAGTGATGGGACCAGATGCCATGATCTGGGTTTTTTTAATGTTGAGTTTCAAGCCAGCTTTTGCACTCTCCTCTTTCACCCTCATCAAGAGGCTCTTTAGTTCCTCTTCACTTTCTGCCATTAGGGTGGTATCGTCTGCATATCTCAGGTTGTTGATATTTTTCCCGGCAATCTTAACTCCGGCTTGTGATTCATCCAGCCCGGCAGTTCTCATGATGTACTCTGCATATAAGTTAAATAAGCAGGGTGATAATATACAGCCTTGTCGTACTCCTTTCCCAATTTTGAACCAGTCGGTTGTTCCATGTCCGGTTCTAACTGTTGCTTCTTGACCCGCATACAGGTTTCTCAGGAGACAGGTAAGGTGGTCTGGTACTCCCATCTCTTTAAGACTTTGCCACAGTTTGTTGTGATCCACACAATCAAAGGCTTTAGCGTAGTCAATGAAGCAGAAGTAGATGTTTTTCTGGAACTCTCTTGCTTTTTCCATGATCCAGCGAATGTTGGCAATCTGATCTCTAGTTCCTCTGCCTCTTCGAAACCCAGCTTGCACTTCTGGTAGTTCTCGGTTCACATGCTGCTGAAGCCTAGCTTGTAGGATTTTGAGCATAACCTTGCTGGCATGTGAAATGAGCGCAATTGTACGGTAGTTTGAACATTCTTTGGCATTGCCTTTCTTTGGAATTGGAACGTAAACTGACCTTTTCCAATCCTGTGGCCACTGTTGAGTTTTCCAAATTTGTTGGCATATTGAGTGCAGCACTTTAACAGCATCATCTTTTAGGATTTTAAATAGCTCAGCTGGGATACTGTCTTCTCCGCTAGCTTTGTTGTTAGTAATGCTTCCTAAGGCCCACTTGACTTCACTCTCTAGGATGTCCGGCTCAAGGTCAGTGACCACACCATCGTATTTATCAGGGATATTAAGATCTTTCTTGTATAGTTCTTCTGTGTATTCTTGCCACCTCTTCTTAATCTCTTCTGCTTCTGTTAGGTCCCTGCCTTTTTTGTCCTTTATGATGCCCATCTTTGCACAAAACGTTCCCTTGATATCTCCGATTTTTTTGAAGAGATCTCTAGTCTTCCCCATTCTATTGTTTTCCTCGATTTCTTTGCATTGTTCATTTAAGAAGGCCTTCTTATCTCTCCTTGCTATTCTCTGGAATTCTGCATTCAGTTGTTTATATCTTTCCCTTTCTCCCTTGCCTTTTGCTTCCCTTCTTTCCTCAGCTATTTGTAAAGCCTCATCAGTCAGCCACTTTGCTTTCTTGCATTTCTTTTTCTTTGGGATGGTTTTAGTTGCTGCCTCCTGTACAATGTTACGAACCTCCATCCATAGTTCTTCAGGCACTCTGTCTACCAGATCTAATCCTTTAAATCTATTCCTCACCTCCACTGTATATTCATAAGGGATATGATTTAGGTCATACCTGATTGGTCTAGTGGTTTTCTCTACGTTCTTCAATTTAAGCCTAAATTTTGCAATAAGAAGCTCATGATCTGAGCCACAGTCAGCTCCAGGTCTTGTTTTTGCTGATTGTATAGAGCTTCTCCATCTTTGGCTGCAAAGTATATAATCAATCTGATTTCGGTATTGACCATCTGGTGATGTCCACGTGTAGAGTCGTCTCTTGTGTTGTTGGAAAAGAGTGTTTGCTATGACCAGCGTGTTCTCTTGACAAAACTCTATTAGCCTTTGCCCTGCTTCATTTTGTACTCCGAGGCCGAACTTGCCTGTTATTCCGGTTATTTTTTGACTTCCTACCTTAGCATTCCAGTCCCCTATGATGAAAAGGACATCTTTTTTTGGTGTTAGTTCTAGAAGGTGTTGTAGGTCTTCATAGAACCGGTCAACTTCAGCTTCTTTGGCATCAGTGGTTGGGGCATAGACTTGGATCACTGTGATGTTGAATGGTTTGCCTTGGATTCGAACTGAAAGCATTCTGTCGTTTTTGAGGTTGTACCCCAGTACTGCCTTTCCCACTCTTTTATTGACTATGAGAGCTACTCCATTTCTTCTAAGGGATTCTTGCCCACAGTAGTATATATAATGGTCTCCTGAATTAAATTCGCCCATTCCTGTCCATTTTAGTTCGCTGATTCCCAATATGTCGATGTTCAATCTTGTCATCTCATGTTTGACCACATCCAGCTTACCTTGATTCATAGTTCTTACATTCCAGGTTCCTATGCAATATTGTTCTTTACAGCATCGGACTTTCCTTCCACTTCCAGACACATCCACAACTGAGCGTCCTTTCGGCTTTGGCCCAGCCGTTTCACACTTTCTGGAGCTACTCGGAATTGCCCTCCGCTCTTCCCCAGTAGCATTTTGGACACCTTCCGACCTGAGGGGCTCATCTTCCGGCGTCATATCTTTTAGCCTTTTGATACTGTCCATGGGTTTTCTTGGCAAGGATACTGGAGTGGTTTGCCATTCCCTCCTCCAGTGGACCACGTTTTGTCAGAACTCTCCGTCATGACCTGTTCTTCTTGACCTGACTTCATTGAGTTACGCAAGCCCCTTCGCCACGACAAGGCAGTGATCCATGAAGGGGAAAAAATCAACATACAAAATAACAAATTTAAATACATAAAATACTACAGATCTTATTGTTATTGTTATATATTGTTATTACATATTGTTATTTATACACTTAAATTAAAAAAAATCAATATATAAGAATATATTTTATATGGTTTTTATTGTTTTGCTGTTTTAATATTGTTTTTAACTGTGAGCTATCCAGAGTCATGTATTGAGATGGGAGCTATATAAATTTGATAGATAGATAGATAGATAGATAGATAGATAGATAGATAGATAGATAGATAGATAGGCAGGCAGGCAGGCAGGCAGGCAGGCAGGCAGGCAGGCAGGCAGGCAGGCAGGCAGGCAGGCAGGCAGGCAAGCAAGCAAGCAAGCAAGCAAGCAAGCAAGCAAGCAAGCAAGCAAGCAAGCATAATATACCAAGGTAATGTAGTATACTGACTTTACTGGGCCTGTATGAAGATAATGCAAAAACCAAGGCTAGCTTAATAGGCATGCATTGCTGAGGATCCCCTTCATTGTTGGGGGCCCCTGTTCCTCATTCACTGTTCCTTTGTAGTCCCTACCATTTATATGTTCTTTTTCAGCATGTAATCAGAAAGGAAAAATTTCTTCCACTTAATTTTCTAATGGAAGAACAGAACAAGGGAATAAGCTGTATGGTCAGCAGCAATTCTGGAGCCAGAACTGGTGAAAAGCTCATTTGTATAGCACACATTATTTAAAAATCAATTTAGTTTTGCTTATAGGCAAATTTTTCTAACCATTTATCCAAGTTACTATGTATTTCTGTTTCTCTAGTTCTGTGATAACATACATAATTGCATTCCAGACATGTGTTTCTTTTGAATAGTTGTTTGTATATGAATTCCTTATGTGTGGCTTGTCAGCAGCAAGACACATGTTTACCTTGTGTTTCAAAAAGTATTTATTTATTCATTCTTTCTGTTGCAAATCATTAGATCTGAATGATATTTTTGAAAAGAAAAAGGAATAATATATTTCCTTTTATCCTTTTTTCCCCAAAACTTAAAGCTGTAGCTACAGGTCATATTTAGGAATTTGAGTATTTTGAAATCAAAGGTACCTAAAAACAACTACATATTTATTATATGGTTTTTCAGAACGACTGCTTTTAAAGTAGAATGAAGACTTTCAAAAAGACATTTTTTATCTCTACTTTTCTGTATATGAAAGGTTTTGCTACTGTACTATACATTTTATTTGGAAACTGATTTCCTCATTTTTCTATTGGAATACAATCAAGAAGCATAAAGAAATCTCTCTTGTAACACAACCACTAACCTTAATGCTTGTCACTTTAATTCTAATCAGTATTAAATAATTGAATGATAGCATAGCACCTAACATGATATCAAAATTCATTTTAAATTATTAAGTAATGAATGTCCCATAACAGAAATAAGATACTAAAAATCACATTTTTCTTGTCATGTTCTTGTGGAATGGGTAACCTAATTCAAGACTGAAAGAATCACTAATGAATTGCATACAAACCAAATACATACATACTGTATATTGTATTAAATGATACACATTCGGTGAGGGCATGGGTTTTGGCAGTAAGTCTATGGTCCTAAATGTATACACAAGAACCTACTAATGATTTTCTTAATGAGTACATGTTCTGTAATGTTCTGATTTATTATAAACTCTAAATTATGCAATGGTGTCAGAAAAAGAGGCATACTTTAAAACAAAACAAAAAACAACAACAACTGGTATTTGAGTCCTAGGCACATTGCTGATGAAATTAGCAGAACTGCATAAAAGTATATGCTGAATGATCCTTGTAAGTTGAATGTAAACATTTTTCCCTTTCCTTCTGGCAAAGGACCATAAAAGGTTTAGAACAACATAAAAAACAGTAAATCACTTTATAGCTTTAATTGCTTTACCTTCAGCAATTAACTGTTTTCCAGTCTGCAATAGTAAAGCTTCACCTACTATGTCACTGTGTGACTACTATAAACTAATTTTCTCTCCTTAGAATCAAGCAAGAGCATTAATTACACTTATGTGGCAGTCTATTGTTAATAAAGCACTGGCTATTATACTGACTTTTCTTCAGATCCTGTCCTGACTTCGAGTGAAGGAACATGCTGAGACTTGGTGTAAAGGCTCTAGTGTTTTATTGTTCTACTCTGCCAGACAGAATCCAGCTAAACTAAAATGAACTAGTAATGCTCAGAGAAAAGGCCCAAGAAATTAGGGTGGTGCCTTCTTCAACCTCTCGCGAGGAAAGCAAAGCAATTCAGTACTGCGCATGTGTTTATCCCCCTGGAGGGAGCCCCCTCCTTCTTCACCAGTTATCTCCCTGACAGATCCTCTTCTTCCTTTCTGGTCAAGTAGACATGATCCCTCCATTTTCACCCTGGAACTCTTCAGTGCATCCTGGAACAGGTGATTTTTCAACAGTCAAAGCTGCTTAAATCCAACTTAGTTTACCATTGTTCGTCTTCATCTCCATCTCCAAAGCTCCAACAATTTCCTACTAACTCATCAGCCCATTTCATTGTTCTCCCTTCCAGCATGCAAAACTCTGTGGGAAAAATACCTTATCTACTTCAACCTAACACTTTCCCAAACAAATTTATTACCTCCCAAGTACAGCTTGTGAGTTTGGAAGATCCCTTGAAAGGATGGCAGACAGTGTTTACCAGCTCTGTTCTGTCACAGTTATGTTTTGCTTCCAATCACTTAGCATTTGGTGAATCTTAATTGATTCACTAAATCAAATCACTAAATCTATTCACTTAATTGATTTTAGTATTAGTAATATTTAATTTTAATACTTTGTACGGTCTAGTTAAATATTAATGAGCCACTCTGAATGGTTGTTTGGATAGAAAGGGAGGCTCACATCTAATAATCCATGGAATTATTTATCTGATCCAATCTGCCATCAAGTGCATGTGGCTTCCCAAAGAAAGTACAACTGGACCCCTTCAGCAGATTGCTTTGATCATGGGACAAAAAATTCACTGACCTGGCTCTCTGTTTTTTCCCTTACATTGACTTGTTTTAATGGCTAGCTTTTTTTTAGCAGCCCACTGAAATTCCATTAAGGTTTCTTGGCCCTGGACTGTAATAAATCCTGAATTTCTTGTCATCTGCACATCTCTTTCTAAGGTTGAAGTAATTTTCATTTGAACTTTTTGGATAAAGCCTAGTCCAAAATACTCTCAACCAATATGTCACTTACAATTTTATTTCTTCTGTCTTCTCTACAGCCACTTTCTGAATGTTTTTGTGTCTTCTAGTGATATGAGATAGAGTCTTTTTAAGCCATTTCATGGATCAAGTCTCTCTTAGACACAAAATATTCATTAACTATTCATTCTTATCTATGCTAAGAGTGAAATACTTTAAAATATTATCTGCCTGTAGCCCTGTGGAGTACAGTAAATAAGTACAAATATCTGAAGTGATCCTTTTTCTTCAATCGGTTCTATAATGGTAGAATCTCTGCTTTTAATCAGGCCATCCAGTAGGCCTTTGGTGAGGAAAACTTTTCTGTGCTAGATCTTAATACTTCAGGACTTTAGACAGGAGTTCTATTTACATCCAGGAATCTCCAGAACTGCAAGTTGGTCCAGACTTGGGATACCATCTTTGTTCTTTATAGGTTAGCTGAGATTTTCCATTGAACAATAGTAACTTAGTTTCAGCAGTGTTTCAGGATTTAGTGAATGTGATCTAGACAACAGATTTTCTGACGTTTTGCTGGCAGCTGTGGCTGGCATCTTCAGAGGCACTGTGATCTGCTACGCCACAGGCAACTAAGCTGGGACTGAGCCAGACTAGCCAGACTAGGCTTCTGTCTTTATAGCCAGGTGTCCTGACTGCTGATTGGTCTTTAGCCAAGCTGGTTTCTGTAGCAAATACCAGCTGTGAAAGCCTACACCAGTAATTTAGTTTATTAACAAAAACAAAATAACATTCCCTGTGACACTTTATGGAAGTGAAAGTTGGACGTTGAAGAAACCAGATAGAAATAGTATTGATGCTTTTGAACCTTGTTGTTGAGAACACCATGGAGAAGACTCCTGAGAATACTGTGGACAGCAAAGAAAACAAACAAATGGATCTTTAAACAAATCAACCCAGAGTTCTCACTTGAGTACAAATGACCAGGTTCAGATTATCCTATTTCATACCCATTGTGTAAAAATCTAGCTCTCTCGAGAAGGCTTTAATGCTGGGAAAGCTGGAAGGAAAGAGAAGAGGAGGAAGATCAGCATGATGGGTCCAGTGTTGGAAGACCTTCAGGACCAGGTTAAGACGCGGTGGCTCAGCGGGTTAAACCGCTGAGCTGTAGACTGCCGATCGGAAGATCGGCAGTTCGAATCCCCGCACAACGAGGTGAGCTCTCGTTGCTCTTCCCAGCTCCTGTCAACCCAACAGTTCGAAAGCTTTGCGAATAGATAAATGGGTACCACCTTAAGTGGGTAAAATTGCTGGCGTCCTGTCGGGGGTCGCCCACCAAACGGAAGATCTTTGGAACGGCGGTGGCTACGACGGATCCCGGAAAAAGCAGCTTCATCTACAGGACGTCGGCAGCCAGCTCCGACGCAAGGCATTGTGGGGCTTGTAGTCCAAGTAGCCTCGGAAGAGTCGGTTCCCTTACCCCTTCCCTTAGCGCGTGGTTAAATTGAAAATGTATAATATGAAATGTATAACATGAAATGTATATGTGTATGTAAGCCGCCTAGAGTCCTCCGTTAGGGAGGGGATAGGCGGGGTATAAATATCAATATAAATAAAATAAATAAATAAATAAAGAACAGATCATCATGGAGAAAATCTATATATGTGGTCACTAAGAGTCAACACTGACTTGATGGCACATAATCAATCAATCAATCAATCAATCAATCAATCAATCAATCGATTAGCCTGCTTTTCCTAGTAGAAGCCTGCGATCTCAAATATGTCCTGCTTCCCCATATCTCTTCTTTTCACCAATTTGGATCATATTTCACTGTGGCCTACATCCCCACCAATATTCTAGTGCAACCTTTCTCAACTGGGATTCCATGTAATCCTATGGTACCATGAGAGGTCCTAGGGGGTTCCACGAGAGATTTTGATTTAAAAAAAAACATTTTTGATGTTTAACGTACCATGAGCTATAGATATAATAACTTTTATGCAGGGGATCTCTGAGACCTGAACATTATTTCAAGGATTCTTTCATGGTAAAAAGATTGAGAAAATGCTAGCCTAGCTCCTGGAGCTCCAGAATGTTCATAATCTTGATGGGATCAATTATTGTGTTAAATAACTTACACATATTTACATGGAGTGGGGAAACCCCTCTATGAGCTTCCTTTGACTTGGGCTTTTCAAAATCCAAGTCATGGTTATGAGCAACTCATTACAGGATTCTTGGTGGGACATATTTTTGTTGCATATCTTTCTTGCTCTGTGTGTGTGTGTGTGTGTGTGTGTATTCTTCAACTGAATCACTGTTGATGTGTACTAACTTCACAACTCAGATGAGGTCTTTAGGAGTACCTTGGGAAAAGGAAGAAGAGATAGAGGGAGTCATTATGAAAAAATCAATTTTCTAAGGACTGGGGAAAAACATTAAACTTTAATTAAAAAAATAGATTGTCAGAGGCCTTCAGAGTGTTTGACACCAACTTAATTAATGTAGCCAAATCACTTGTTCCTTTTGTTCATGGCAAAAGCAGTAATTACTATAGTTTGGCATTTCAAGGGTAAATAAAGAATTGTATTTTTAAATCTACACTGAGTGCCTGTACAATGAAAACTCTGTAAGTTTTGCCTTTTGCTCATGGGAAGAAAAAATGTGTAGAATGTATTTTTTTAATCATGTGATATATTATTTCCCATTTATCACACCAATAGTTTTGATTTTTTTAAAAATGTGTGTTTTCTACAGTGGGCCCTGAGGAAGCAGAAATAAATCAATTGCATGCATGACTGTAAGTATTAATAGAGATGGGGAGGGGGGAAGAAAATAATACTCTCCATTAATGCAATTATAAATAGATTATTGTACCCTAAATCAAAGTGTTCAAAAAGATGATTGCCCCACCTCACTCCAGCTGTTAATGAAATATTTAAACCTGATGTGGTGTCATTAAACCTGACACCAGCTTGTGATGCCAAGTGATTCAGGTTGCAAAGACTGCACCTGCTGGAAAGAAGGACAGATACTTCTTTGCCCCAGCAGATAAATGCACAATTACAGCTTCAGCTGAGAGCAATGAAGCAAACTGGGAGATGAAGGTAGAATAAAATGCAACTCAGATCTGATTGAACATTATCAAGTTACTTTGTCATAGCAATGGAAGCAAAGAGACCATTTTTCTTCTCCACCAATGCATTCTCTCAGTCTCAAATGAGAGAGAGAGGAAGGAATCCCAAATGCTAGTGAAAGTATTTATTTGGCCTGACATGTTTTGGAGCATACTCCTTTTTCAAGGCTGCTTCTGAAATATCCAATGTTCTAGAAGTGCCCTTCAGAAAGGAAGACTTTATGAAACACATTAGGCCAAATAAATACTTTTTTATTGGCACTTGAATTTCTCCCTCTCCCTCTCATACATTTTAGTGCCTGCCTTCTTTCTTCCTAATTCGTCATTCTCTCACTGCCCCCCAGCAAATCTTTGAAATCTGGTGCAACATGAAATCACACAGAGCCATCAGAAGTTTATTGTAATATTTTGCCTAAAGACTTTGATAAAATCCATCATATTCATAATGATTTAGAATCTAGGATTTAATGTGAAGAGGGTGTTCTGTAAACAGAATCAAATGAAGCCAGATGATGGGACAGGCAATGCTGAACAGCTGACTGCAGGGCCATAAATGGTAGCACCCAAAGATAATTGCAGTAGTCCAGGCAAGAGATTGCCAGGGCCTGAACTAATAAGTGCCAGTGGATAGGAATCACGGCGGCAGCACAGGGGCACGCGCGGCAGCAGCGGTGTGCACGGCAGCAGCAACGATGGCAGCAGTGCACCATCAGCGCTTCCGTGTTTTAGCGGAAAACACGAGGCCGCTGCCACTGCCACCATGCACGCCGCCACGTGCCTCCCGCACCGCCGCTGTGCACACCCCCGTGCCGCCGCCACCACCATTGGTGTGTTGCCAACGGCGGCAGTTTGGAAAGCACTGTTGTAGAGTTTGGTGATTCAAAATTACAAAGTTCTTGGAAGAAAGTTGAATGAAAATTTTGGAAGCCTAACTGATTAACCAAGCAAAGCAATTCTGACCCTGTGGTATTCCAATTTTTTTATTTCTACTTAATATTGCAGTGATCTCAACATTGTGTGCAGATTGATCATCAATCCATTCATTTAAAATTGTCCTGGAAGAAAACAATAATTTGTTACAAGTTTTTGGTTGCATCTGCAATATATAAAACACATAATCTTGAACTAGGATAAATGTATTTAAGGAACAGTCATTGTCTGAAGACCTTCTCTCTTTATCTAGTAGTCATAAAATTACCATTAAAATACATTTTAGATCAGTATTGTTCTTTCATTAAAGCACTAGTTCTGAATGAACAGATGACTTGTACATTTAGTGGTCAAGGCTTCTTGTTGATATCTAAAGAGGAAATACAGGGGTCACAGATGAGGAGACAATGTGACCACTATAATGGTATAACACTATAAAATAATGTTGCTTATTAGCTTATTACAATCATGGATCAATTATTTCTTTCAAAAATAAATACACCAAAATTGAAACATAATTGAGGTAGACATCCTCAGTTCTGTCTAACTATTGTATTGTAATTGGGAGAATATATGTAGCCTAAACAACTCCATAAAAGAGATAGCACAGCAGTATATGACCCACAGTTTTGATTTTTCCCTCACCATATGGACAGAGACATTTTGGAATGCCATCCAAAAGAGCAGATGGAAGGGCATTACATTGGGTCAGTGTAAAAGCTCTTCTGGTATTTTTGGATGCAGTATTAAACAAATAGTGGGCAGGTTATTATTTATTTTTGGTCTCACTGGGATAAAATGAGATGGAGAGGAGAGGAGAGTTAGATTGTTGCAGAAATACAGTTAGTGAGAAAAGGTATGGTAGTACTGATGACCAAGGGAGATTTTTTTTTTGAGAAAATGGTTTATTTGATTCTGTTGAAAGGTACTTTGATAAGAGTAAGAGTGTGATTTTAACATATATTGCTTCATAGGACAGGTAACAAGATAAGGTAACACATTAGCTTCTTTCAAAACGCTGCTACAGAGTTAAATGACCAAACTGGAGAGGAAGGATTTATTAAGGAAAAGTGAACAAAAAAATAGAATATATTGCCACAAAAAGGAATATGAGTTCTGTGAAAGTGTTTTTGATATTCCCTTAGCTGAATGAGAAATGTTATGTCTTTTCTCTTTTTTTATTAACTAACTAAATAGGAAAAAACAAAGAAAAAGAATACACAAAATTATAGAAGAAAAAAGGAAACAAAAACATGCATATTTACCAACATACATATATTGATAAACTGAAGCCATGATTCATTACAGTCATCCATAATGGTCTATATTAATCAATTCTGCAAACTGCTAAATAGTTCGAGCTCTATGTTTGTATTGTCCAATGCTGAACAGTAAGTCTTTTGATTATGCATTCATTTTTCTCTCCAAAAGTTAACTCCCATATGATTGAGATAAGTCTCAAGGTTGAGTTAATATATGTAATTGCTTCTCGCCAAAATAGAACGATATATTTAAATAAACATTAGTTTCATTGCATCTTCAACAACATAAATGCAGTATGGTCATTTCTGATGTATTGTTTCTTGTTGAAATGGTTGTGATCTAAAAATAAAAAGATACATATAAATACAAAGGAATTTGACAAACAAAAAGCAAACCGGAAAAAAATAAACAAATTATAAAAATTGCATTCTGTTATCCTCCCCCCTCTTTTTTTCTTTTCCCTCCCTCCCTGCCACTAATTGCTACTTGGATATTTGTTTATACTTTGGATATTATTAGTCATTTCTGTTTGAATTATTTTACTTGTTATTGTTATTATTATTTAAAACAGTTTCTCCTTTTCTTCAAAAATCATATTCTAAGTGTGTCAGCTTGCTAGCTGTGTGATATGTTGTATATAAGGGAACCCTGAAATTTAATATATTTTCTTCACTTTATGGCCAGATAGAAGGGAGGGATAGAATAATACAACTAGGTAGGATGAAGTAATTTGGGACATGTGACAAACTACAGATAATTCTGGTTGAGATTCATAAGCTAACTTCAGATCATGAATTCAGATGGCACTTTCTTGAGCTCAGATATATCCAAATTGAGATGGATAGGTACACAACATGGTTTAGTTGTGTGCCTCAACCAAGAAAATTAATTAATTATGGAGCCACATATATTTTGCAACAGTATATCAGTCTGAGACAGGAAATATGAAGCAATTTCCCAGATTTTTCCCAATTTCAGTTTGCGCAATTATGCCCTGTTAACCTGTCTTCATGTCATTTCTACCCTATGAATAAAGCAGTCTTAAATCATCAGTAAGCCAACACTGTTCCTACACATCCTCAAAATGTGCGAAAACTTTATTACTATTATCTTGGAGGCAAAGTCAGGTGACTCTTGTAGATATGATTAAGACCTATTTAATCATTGCTAACTTAAGTTCCCTTAATTTCAATGGATCTACTTTGAGTATGATTAAGTCTTATTTTATGTTTATATTTTGTATAGAAAGCATTATTGATTAAAAATGTATTCAAGGACACCTATTTAAACTAACAGAAAGCTTGGGACAAGTTTCTAGATTTCAGTCATATTTCATGTTTCATGGTTTTCAAAAATAAGAATGGTAGCAACATTAAAAGTGCACAAGCAGATGGCATTGCCTAGTGAAAAGTTTTCACAGAAGATGGTATCACTGTCCATTTGCCTGCTAGGAATTAGTAATGTCGAATTTAACACATCTCCCACTTTTCATGACTTCTCATATACTGCGACACACTTTGACATTCTAATAGAAAATTTTCAGTCACTTATGTATCTATCATATACAATTTTATCTCTTTGCAGGAACAGGATTTCATTTTATGTTTATCTATGAAGGTTCTCAGTCATCCAGGTGGAATTGTCTGTATTTCCATAGTATTTCCATATTTCCATAGTAAGAAATACTATTTTTTATTAATGCTTTCAGCTGAATATGTCAGGAAGGAGAGAAAGCTGGACTGACTACCCTAGAATTTACTATACACACTGCATTCTGAAGCAGATAGCAATGATAATTCATTGCAACTGGCCACTTGCCTGCCTATGGCAGCCCCACTGGGGAGTTGCAGGCTCCATGTGCACAACCCCCTTCCCTACCATTTTAATTGCAAATGCCTTGTCATGACTGGTGGCCAGCACAACATAATGAAGATAGCAAAACAAGGAAATATCTGCATGTGGCTTAGAGCTCTGATCAACATGACCTCTGTTGCCCATTCAGCACCAGGTTCAAAACAAACTCTGGAAATCAAGCAACCCCTCTTCCTTTCACAAAAGCTAAAGCTTCAGGGTCATCAGACTATTTCTTAAATTAACAGGGGTTATTTATTTTTTAAAAAGTTTGACTTTAAGAATTGTCCCATGAAACTCCTATAATTTATTTCCACTTATCTAGAAAAACGAGAAATATTTTTTGATAAGGAAATACTGATGTCCCCCTCCCCCCAGCTCCCCAAAAGTAGCATAAAGAGTAAATTGGTTTGAAGAGTGACTTCTAATAAGGCAAGGGAACTATTGAAGTTTCAAGCATTTTTGAAATCTTACTAAAATATTTTACTAATCAAGAAAGAAAGAAAGAAAGAAAGAAAGAAAGAAAGAAAGAAAGAAAGAAAGAAAGAAAGAAAGAAAGAAAGAAAGAAAGAAAGAAATCACTGATAGAATTAGAATTGATTTTATTATTAAGTCAATATTATGGAAATTAGTCAATGAGTAATGTTTCAAATGTGTGAGTTTTTGATCAAAGGTTACATAGAATTTGGTTTACAGAATGTGTATGTGCACATCCTTTTGTGTGTAGTTTCTTCAACCACAAGGTTGCCTTTTCTAAATAACTCCCTTGCAGTTCACTAATTTAATATTGATTTAAGTATCTGACATCTGTTGTTTTTGTTTTTCACAAGATACGTGTTTAAGGGAAAAAAAGGAATAGCATTGTTTTATGGACTAAAGCAGGACTAAAAGCATTGTTTTATGGTAGACTAAGGCAGGATTGTATAGCTTAAGCACTACATATACACATTAAAATATTTTTAGGGTACAATGTAATGTGTGCAACAAAATTACAGAAAGACATTAACTACTTGCAAGCAGATGTTAAGGATTTTTCTTTTGTTTGTTTAATTTAATATCAGCACCAGGCTATTCAGCAGTGCGAACCAGGCAAGCAAGTAAACCTAGCATATACTGGAATACTAAACAACTTTTAAATGTATTTTTGGACATTTGGGCAAAGCCAAATGATGATTGAACCTGTCATCTGAAATATTTTGCTGTGTGAACTTAATGTGTGAATACAGTACCTAGCTCTTCATAGACATATTACCTAGCTCTATGTTCTCCTGCACTGATCAATCCTAGTAGTATCACTTGGTGTTTATGCGGTGCTACCTATAAAATGTCAGAAAAGTATAGATCATTTTTATATCACCTTGTTCAGGTAGTATCTTTTTCTTTGGAAGCACATGCATATGCATCAAAGCTTTGGATGTCTAGAATTATTCTTAGTATATCAACAGGATCAGAAAACAATTGGAAAAAAAAATAGAAGAAATTTCTGTTCAAAATCATGGGGACCGCCAATGTTTACAGCTAATATTAGCAGGCTAGGAATTATCTGTTTGCCAGGACAGAATCCAATTTCAGGGCTGCCCATTAGAGCATTTCTGAATTCCTCTGGGAATACTTTTAAAAAACGCTTTTAGAGCCAGAGGAGGAGCCAAGATCATCTCTGATCTTACTGTTCCACTAGTGCTGACTACTGCTGCAATTAGCAAATTCAGTAATATTGAGCATCAGGTGTGTGCCTTTAAAAATAAACCAAATCAAACTCCACATCTGTTACTGAGTACTGTGATGAAGCAGAGTAAAGCACCAATGAAGTCATGTGTGAATAATTCAAAATGGATCCATAATGGATCAATGCCCAGCTTTAAGATACTTTGTGAATAGTGAATACTATCTAGTCAAGTTCCAAGTATATTGCTGAGCTCACTGGCCATTCTAGTATACACCAGCTGCATACAAATGTTCACCATACAGTTGTGGTTAAATGTATTCCAACTTAATAAATGAGGCTATAGATATAATTAGGAAGAAATAAAGAATAAAAACATCTCAAGGGAAAGGCTGTTCCACAGGGCAGGGGCTGATATGGAAGAGGCATGCTTCCTAGGTTCCACTAGATGGCATCATTTAAGGGAAGGGACCTGGAATGTACCCACTCTATCTGACCTGGTAGAATGGGTAGATACCCTCAGGGAGAGGTGGTCTTGCAAATAACCTGTGCCATGTAGGGCTTTAAAGGTGATCACCTTGAATTCTACCTGGAAAGAAACTGGGAGCCAGTGCAACTCACACAGCAATGGTGTAACATGGCAAACCAAGGGACACACAGTATGTACATTCTGGAACAGTTCTAGTTCTGGAATAGTTGTAACTTCTGGGTGGTGTTCAAGGGCAACCCCATGTAGAACACATTGCAACAGTCTAATCAGGCAGTAACCAAGTCATCTGTGGCTGTGATCAAGGCCTCCTGGTCTAGGAATGGGCACAATTGGTGTACACGACATATTGTGATATAGGAGTTAAATGCTAACTTTTTTCATCGGCATTTCCAGGTGAATAGTCTCAATGTGAAGATGAGATAGATAGAATAGGCCATGAATATCATTACCAAAGGGGAATAGAGGACAAATAGAGGCCAGAGATATTTGGAGAAGTGTATCTGTGTTTCTGTGTTAATTTTAGAAGTCTACTAGCACAGGGCAGTTGGAGAGCTTGATTTTGCAAAATAACAGATATAATGGAGTAGTGAAAAAAAATGACATAGTGGATTGCTATAATCTGTGGTTACTAACTCTTACAAAGAACAGGGAAGGGTGCACAAAGAGGACATAATGTCAAATACTGAGAAACCTCAGAGTAGGAAAATCCCCCCATAGGAATACTACAATTACTGTATAAGCCTCCAAGAGTTATTCAGTTTTTGAGATGTAGAATTGTTCCACAGACAAACATGGATTTCCTTGTGATGAGGAATATCAGCTGTTTGATAAGCTGCTGCCATTCAAATTATTACAGTAATGATAGCAGGTTTTGTTAAAAAGAAATAAAATGATTGTATGCCTGCTGAATTCTTACATAACCCTTTCTAGTCTTCTGTTTTCTCACTATGAGAATAATGCAGAAGTGGTTTGTAGTTGTCTTTGGGGATATTTTTTAAAATTCCAAACCTAACCTTTACCCTTGGGATTTCCTGGTGGTTATTCATCCAAGTATTATTGAAGCCTCACTCCGCTCAGTTTTCTTTTTTTAATCAGATGCTACCTGCATAGTCTCTAAGAGAATGACTTCATGCAAACCAGAGGTCAGCAAGTTGCTCTGTCTCAAGTGCCTGAAAGGCAAGAGATTAAGGGTCCCTCTTTGTGAGGGAGATGGGTGGTAATATAAATATGATTGATAAATAAATAAATAAATAAATAAATAAATAAATAAATAAATAATAAAATATTAAACTGTGGAAAACAAATCCAGGTGGTTTGAGATGTTGGAAACATTATAGTATTTTTATTTTTATTTTTATTTATTTATTATTTCAATTTATTCCCCGGTCGGAACATTACATTATTGTAAGGATAAATGTCCACATTAAGGATTATTTGCCAATGACTAATAACATTATGTTTGCATTCTGAAATTTGTAGGCATCCCAAATTATCAGAATACTTTACAACATATTGCTAATAAAAATAATACCTGCCCAGAAAGTTATTTCCCTTATGGGTCTGGTTCAATTTGTATTAGTTACAGCATATTTGTAGTTCTTCATTTATGCGTTGCCAATTCTCTGTTCTTACTCTATATTTTATTTTCCAGGATATTCACTATTTGTAGAACCATGATGGTGTAACTAGAATATATCTGCTTGCTATTTTTCTTGTATTTTTAATCTTTGAGGTCAGCATGTAAGTGCCAACTTGCACAATATTAAAAGAGTAATTTTCTGAATGTGCAGGTGCTAAGGTGACATCCAGTACTGAGAATGGAAAAAGAGAAAGATCAGTGCAGGATGGATATTTTGGGAAAGGAACATAGGAAGCTGCCTTGTATTGAATTATATCTGTGTACATCTGACATTGACTGGGATAAGAACTGCAAGGTTTCATACAGGTTTTTTCCAGTTCTTTCTGGAGATATAACTCATTGAAACTGGGACCTTTTACAAATACATATATTTGAGAATTAAGCTATGTCCCTTCCTATAGCAGTGAAGTTTGTACCTGGATGTGGGCATTATTAGACAAATTCAGTAGAAGAAAAGCAAGGGGAAATCATATGACCAGTCTCCTTGATCCACTCATAAAAACTTAAAGCATTAAGTAATTTTAAACCAATATGTTCTAATTGATCATATTTTACATTACTGATTAAAACAATTTGGATAGTTTCTTTTCTTCATCGCCAGAATTGTAGATTCTGCAGTAACCTCTACTAACTCAACTCAAACCAGAATATAGAATTCTGCATGTGGAACAATAGAAACATTGCAATGGATCTAGAATTGTTCAAACATTCCTGGAGACCATTATTTTGTGTCCTTTAAAAGCCATTTATGACTGTCAAAGTGTCACAAGTGGAATGTGTGACATGTAGCATGAAGAGCTGCATGTTAAGGGGTAATTAGTAAAAATTAGAGATGCCCTTGAGTGAATTGAAATGCTGTATATATTCTTGTTATACCAGTGAAAGCTTAAAGTTGCCAACAAGGGGTTGTATTTGCCAGGTAAATATACTTGTTTAAAAGAATTTTTTTTAAAAAAGAAAGATAAATACATATTCTCAGTTCATGACCAATCTTTTTTTAAAAAAAATATAATTACATTAATAAGCACTTTAAAAGCCTTTTCTCCTCTGATAAAAACCTCTTGTATCTCAAAAACAAACATTGGAGCTTGTCATTTACTAAAAATTGGTATAATGATGATGATTTAATATCAGGAAATGTCATTTGTGTAAAAAAGAATATAGAAAGAATTGCTTCTATGGAAACTCTGATCATTGACTTGTGAGTTAGAAAAGCTCTAGTATAGCTTTGTCAAATGGACTGCTATTTTGTAAAAGAGTTTGATGTAAGGACTACAAATACATCAACAAATATTCTTGCATATGCAAAGAAAATAAGTTATACATGTTACAGCATATTTCGAAGTGATCCGAATTCACTTACAAGAGTCTCTTCAGACTGATTCAGCAGAATTAATCAGCAGCACTGGCATAAATTTAAGAGTTGGGAGGGAACTGGTTTTTCATGATCAATAGGAACATTTCCTCTTCTACACTTCCTAACCACTTGAGTACCTGTGTGATGCACTCAGGACAAATGATAAATTCTGCTAGGATATTTCCAGGCTTCCTGGCAGTGGTTCCTCTTACTAAACTGATGAAGTTGTTTCAGGTTTGGTGCTGAAGATGCACAGAATATCCCAAGACTGCAAACCCATGATTGACTTGAGAAATTTGATTTTTAATGCTGCTCTGTATGACTGCTCTGTAGAAATCTGCCTTGGATCCAGAATATATGATCAACTGTTGGTAGTTAAGAGTGTGTTCTGGACAAGCTGCTTTGAGTGAGCTGAAGGACCATTCCAAACATTCACAGATTAAACTGATTTTCTTGATCCATTTCAATCAAGTTGAAGGCATAGGTTCAAGACAGAATCGATCTTAATTGCTTACCCAACTTAGAACTGGGAAACCACTCAGGGATCACAGTCCAGGTGAGTCTCCAGCTAGGTAGTGTTTGATACTCTTAATTGTGACATCCTGGAGAGATTGTCTTCAGTGTAAATGCTGCTTCTAGTGGTTCTACTCATACCTGGATAATAAATTGCAACTTAAAGTACTCCTCTTCTTAATATTTATGGTTTGGGTTACCACAGAGTTCTGTTATCCCCAATATCTTAAACATTTACATAAACCACTGAACAAGACGTCCCTGAGTTCTAAAGTGGAATCAATATGCAGCTATTCTTCATCTAATATAGGTAGTAGAAACTAGTCTGAGAAAACTAAACCATTTCTTTTTCCCCCCAATGCTTTGTCCATTTAGAAACAAAACCATAATGTTGCTGCAAATAATTTTCTCACAGCTCAGCAGCTGCAAAGCTATTTCTAGATAATCATAAAGGAGTCCCAATGGAGTAGAGTATCATATCACGTAGTTTCCATGGGACATTGGTCCTATTTTTAGAAATAGGTTCTTTTTCTACTTAACCACCCCCACTTCCATTTAAAATAAAGGAAAATTTTTGGTGCAAATAGAAGTTTAGTAGTGTTATTGCACTTCCTATACTGCATGAACACAGAGAACTAAATAATTACATTAAAGGTTCTTTCCAGAGGTATAGTCATGTACTTGAAAGAAGTAGGACATTTGAGCTAAACTGTATAACAATATAACTTGACTTTGATTTAAAGGACTGAGGTTGGCTACAACTTATAAAAATATTGTTTTTGAAAAAGTTAAAGAATGAAGAGGAGGCCCTCCTCCTCCTCCTCCTCCTCCTCCTCCTCTGAAAGACTAGGTATGTAGGTCTGAAATATTTCTTAATCTATCTTTCTCATGGGAAAATCAAAAACTTTCTAGCCCAAAGTGCCTCTTAGCTTCTAGATCGGTATAACTATAGTTCTATCATGGCTGACAGAGCCTTTCTTCAGATACCTGTCTCCTTAGATTGCTATAACTAAATGCTCTTGCTAAGACAAGAGCAGCTTTTCAGTTGTGGCATACTGCATGTGGAATGTCCTTCCCAAGATCTGCTTGGCACACTACTGTAATATCATTTTCGCTCTATGCAAGCCTTTTAGTCTTGATATTCTCTCTCTCTCTCTCTCTCTCTCTCTCTCTATATATATATATATATATATATATATATATATATATATATATATATATATATATTGTGTGTGTGTGTATGTATATACATAGATAGATAGAGAATTTCAAATAATTCATATCATTTTTATTTCTTTTTCTAAACTTGCTGTCTGTCAGAATTATAAAGTGCAAGTGTACTGGATAGTCCAGGAGCTTTAGGCAACTGGTAGGTTGATGATGAAGCACATATATTTCCCAGAAAATATCCCAGACTCAGTACGTTCTGCATCTTTTGCTACAGACTTTCATCCAGTAAGACTCAGGTCTTAAAGAGACATGGGGAAACAGAGGAAACAAGAATGAGTTATTAGGTCTTAAGTTTCCAAGACAGAAAGATGCTTCAGAACACACAAAGGTGCAAACATAGTACCTTCTGTAACTTCTTAGTCCAAAGACATATTTTCCCAGGATTGTGCAGCCTCTGCATGATCTGAAGCATCTTTTTACTTTTGAATGAAAAGTACTGCAGAGCTCCTTGAATTATAGGGCACTAAATGTATAGTGTAGAAACACTTCACTCATGCTTTCCAAATAGCTGAATGCCATACGGAAGAGATGCAGAACTCATTCATTGTTCATATAGTGCCTGAAGCACAATCTTGTTATAACGAGAGAAATGCATGCATTCATTCCCTTCTCAAAGGAAAGCAATACAGACCATGATACTGTTACTTCTTAAGGGAAAAATAAAAATATATAAAATCCATGCATATTTCTCGTTATACACATTCCTGATTACAAAATGAATTCCTGCTCTATAGTTTTATATGCTCAACTAGAAATAAGTTTATTCAAAATCAGTGGAACTTAATTTCCAGCAAATGTACTTAGGATCAGGGGACCATAGGGAAAAGATTGACACGCAAGGTTTAGAGGGTAATTGTTTTGCATAAAAAATGTAATAAGTTTGTACCCTTTGGCAATTGGCTCAACCAAGGTTCATCAGTTACAGAAATCTTAATTTTTATGAACACTGGAAAGTTAATTTGTGGCTTTAGCTGGGCTAGTTTAAAAGATAAATATCTAATTAAACAAGCAGCATTATCTATTTCAAGCAATAACTTCAGGCATGACCTGTTATATACAATATAAGTTTTTAAACATCTTTATTAAATATTTTGTGTGTTGCAGATGTTTTTAAACAAAGTGAAGACATTTGGGGACATGGTAAGGAAAAAGGCATATTTTTAAGTAGTCTAATCTTCCTCAGGACTCCTCCTGAGAATTATTTGTTTTGTTTTGTTTCATTTTTCAATTTCATCTCCTGCCATAAAAGGAATGGAAGAAAATATATACAAATTGAAAACAAGTCTGATAAGCCAAATACTTCCCTCTGACATGCAGTTTTATGTGTGGAGATTTTAATTGTAGTAATTCTGCTAAGTTTTACCTATCAGTGGCATTTCTATTATTGTTATGCTGTTATTTTTAGAATGTTATTTCAAGAAATTGCCATAAGACAAAGTGAAAACACATATATCAGATTTCCAGGCTAACTCCAATTCCATGAAGAATAGGGTGTTATGGGATCATAAAGATGTAAAGTTATAGAGAGAAAGAATGTAAGATTCATGCCCTCAAATAGTTTTCAGATACCAATTGTGCTTTAAATTGGTTTCACTTGCTACTAAGTGAAGTAGATGGATCAGGACCTATTATAAAGCTGAATGAAAGCTAGAATTAAACTCAACATGTTCATTCAGATACATTTTCGTTTGTCCATGTATTATTTCTTTAGATTTATCCGCCCAGATAACATGAATGAGACACTGGAATTCTTAA
The DNA here is from genome assembly GCA_023362775.1 of Charina bottae. NCBI lineage: Eukaryota > Metazoa > Chordata > Lepidosauria > Squamata > Charinaidae > Charina > Charina bottae. The sequence goes on from JALMGJ010000003.1 coordinate 43,626,229, forward strand.
TGTATATTATGAGCTGAGGGAATGAAAAAAGTACTTAGCCTAAGAAAGATGGATACAAAAATCCATTTATTTAGTGCCAGGCAGATAAATTTTCCTGTACATTATTTCTAGCAGTTTTCACTTCAATTGACAAAACAGAATTAGTTCCAGAATTCTTTTCAAAGGAGAAAAAGGAATTCCTCTCATTGGACTTTTTTAATAGTGGAGTTAGCATCACCATCATCTTAGTTTGCCTCTCTTTTGCCTTGTGATGCTGGGACAGCTGTACTTTATTGCCAAGCTGAATAACTCTATCTAGGACTGGGTCAGGAAGGGTGGCTGTGAGTTCCTGGTGAAGGTTTTCAAAATTGTATTGCAGGGCATCAATGGTGAAGTGGACTTGCCTTATTCTTTCATTTAGAAGATGTCTTTGTGCCTTCTGCAGGATCTGGTCTGCTCTGTGACCCTTAACTGTAGATTGCAGGCATAGGCTTGTCGGGATGAGTCTCTGTTGTCTGCATCTGAGGTTGAAACGTAGGTGGTTTCTATAGTCTGCCACCTTTCTTGCTGTCTTCTCGAATTTCCTTACCAACTTCAGGGTTTCTTCCCCAAACTGTATGGCAATATGTCGATGAAGGTTCTCAGTCATCCAGGTGGAATTGTCTGTAGCTTGAATCATGTCAACTGGATTTCTATTTTCTCAGTGGAAACGTTTTGCTCCTTATCCAAGAAGCTTCTTCAGTCTGAGCAAAGTTAGTAAGGGAATCCTTAAATATGTTTCTAGGGTGGCTGTGGGACCTTGCACCTGGGGCTAGGTCATGGTAATTTGAGATGTTAATTTCTAAGTCCCTTTATCATCCAAAGGAGGATCGTTAAGATTACCTTGCTGTTGTTGAGATTGTGAAATCTTACCGTCCAAGAGAGGAGAGCCCTGACAGCCCTCAGCAAAGATGAAACCATCACCATTTTACCTGCTGACAAAGGAAGATGTACAGTGGTTCTAAACACTGCAGACTACAACAATAAAATTACTTCACTTTTGGAGGATCACCATACATATGAAAAACTGAAAAGAGACCCCACCAGCAATTACAAGAAAAAGGTAATAGACAGTTTGAAACAATTGGAACATGATGGCTCCATCGATAGGATTACCTCCCACCGTCTGTATCCTGGAGAAGCCATCCCCTGCATCTACGGACTCCCTAAGATCCACAAGGAAGGAACACCCCTCCGACCCATAGTCAGCAGCATTAATTCGGTAACATACAACATTGCCAAACACCTCTCTACCATACTAGCACCTCTAGTTGGACACTCTGAACACCACATCCATAATTCGGAAGAATTTGTTGCCAAAGCAAAGATCCTGAAACTAGATACAGATGAAACTATGGTCTCCTTTGATGTGTCCTCCCTTTTCACCAGCATCCCCACCACTCATGCTCTATCCGCTGTCAGGAAGAGACTAGAAGAGGACAGCACCCTTGAAAGGAGAAACCATCTCAACCCAAACCAGATCTGCCATCTTCTGGACCTGTGTCTTAACACCACTTATTTCTCATACAGAGGTGACTTTTACAGACAAAAACACGGCTGTGCCATGGGTTCTCCTGTGTCACCCATTGTGGCCAATTTATACATGGAAGAAGTGGAGAAGAAAGCACTCAACACATTCCAGGGAACGGTACCCACCCACTGGTTTAGGTATGTGGATGACACCTGGGTCAAAATCAAGGCCCAGGAAGTACAGGCCTTCACGGACCATATAAACACTATAGATGCCAACATTAGGTTCACCAGAGAAGACACCAAGGACAACAGACTGGCATTCCTAGACTGTGAAGTCCTCATTGTGACCAGTGGCAAGCTAGAAATAGGGATCTACAGGAAATCCACACACACAGATCAATATCTGATGTTTGACTCCCACCATCCACTGCAGGACAAACTAGGAGTCATCAGGACATTGTCACACAGAGCAGAAACCATCCCCACCTCCATGGATTCCAAAAAGAATGAAAATCAGCACCTGAGAACAGCTCTGAAGGCCTGTGGATATCCAAATTGGGCCTTCACTAAATCTGAGTCTACCAGACCTAAAACAGCGACAGACAGGGCTGAGACTCAGAGTAAACGGAAGAACCTGGTCATTCCTTACATGGCTGGCATGTCTGAAAAGATAAAAAGGATATTTGGCAAACACCACATACCTGTATATTTCAAACCCACCAACACACTGAGACAGAGGCTTGTACACCCCAAAGATCAAACTCCAAAACACAAGAAAAGCAATGTAGTGTATGCAATCCAGTGCAGTGAGGAGTGCTCTGAGCTCTACATTGGACAAACCAAACAACCTTTGTACAGGAGGATGGCCCAACACAGGAGGAGCAACACCACAGGACCAGAGTCAGCAGTTTACCTTCATCTAAAGGAAGAAGGACACTCATTTGAGGACATTAATGTTCACATTTTAGACAGGGAAGATAAGTGGTTTGAGAGAGGGGTCAAGGAATCCATTTATGCCAACTTGGAAAATCCTTCTTTGAGTAGAGGTGGGGGCCTCAGGCACAATCTTTCCCCTATTTTCTTTCCTGCTTTGTCTTCTGTGCCTAGGAAGATTAAGACCATTTCGCAATCTCAACAACAGCAAGGTAATCTTAACGATCCTCCTTTGGATGATAAAGGGACTTAGAAATTAACATCTCAAATAACCATGACCTAGCCCCAGGTGCAAGGTCCCACAGCCACCCTAGAAACATATTTAAGGATTCCCTTACTAACTTTGCTCAGACTGAAGAAGCTTCTTGGATAAGGAGCAAAACGTTTCCACTGAGAAAATAGAAATCCAGTTGACATGATTCAAGCTACAGACAAGGAAGGAAAGAAATAGGAAAAATCAACATGTTTTGTCATATGCCCCTTTTCTTCAATAAATGCCAGGTTTGTTTTCATTAAACCATATCTAATACATAGGAATTGTATGTTTCATATATGTTTTTAGATGCTTATTGTTTTCATCAAAGTTGTTCATACTGATATGTCTGTAGGTTGAGTCATGGCAACTGGATTTCTTTCTTTTGGTTGAAACGTTTCGCTGCTTATCCAAGTAGCTTCTTCTTCTTCAGTCTGAAGAAGCTACTTGAATAAGCAGCGAAACGTTTCAACCAAAAGAAAGAAATCCAGTTGCCATGACTCAATCTACAGACAATTCCACCTGTATGACTGAGAATCTTCATCTGCATACTGATATGATAAAACAGGTTGGACATGTCTGTACACTGAAATTAAAAACACTCATTTATATTTATATAACAATTTAATGGTTATGTATGTATGCTGTTATGTTATATTAGAATGGAATTTTCTGCTTTTGTAACAATTGGGAAGGGAGATGGCTGAACACACATATTACAGAGCTCAAGCAAGCAAACTGGAGGAGAAAAAGCAGTTTTAACCACATGGGATAAGAGACAAGAATATTGCTGATGATAGGCAAGCAATTATTTTCTAGTACAGGTAAAAAGAATGTCATCCCATCAGATTATACGAAACAAGCAGAATTTGCCATGTGCTTGTAAAGGCTCAGCTAAGCTTGTTACAGAGAAAGATAGAACAAACCCTTAAGTGAATATGGCCGAAGAAATAACAGCTGCAGAATGTGCTGAGCATCATGATAGATAACAGCTCCCTAGCTTGGGTGCTATTGCAATCCATGCTCAAGCACAAAAAACTATTAAAGTGATATTTTAATGAGTCTATCAAAAACGTTGCCTACAAATGGACTGTCCAAAAATACAATTAATTCCAATAGCATATTAGCCACATGAGTAATACACAGCCATTCACACTTTTTATTGAAATTAGGAATCAAGCATTTGGAGTTGATACATTCACTAATGGGGAAAAAGCAGTGTAATTTATTTATAATAAAACAATGTAGTTTCTCTGCCAGCTGGCAGAATTCGGGCAAGATACACATTCCCTCATGCAGACTGCATACATTCCCAGCCCTAGCATGAGACAGGGCTGTTGGTCATGTTTTTTTGTGCCTTCAAGTCGACTGCCTAGACAAGTCCCTGCAGTTTTCTTGGGAAGGTTTTAGAAGTGGTTTGCCATTTCTTCCTTCCAGGGGCTGAGAGAGAGTGACTGGCCCAAGGTCCCGCAGCTGACTTTGGACCTAAGGCAGGACTAGAAGTCATGGGCTCCTTGTTTCTTATCCCAGCCCCTGCATGTGCTAGAAAAATGAAAAGATGGCTCCTCTTAAAACTAGGAGCAGAAACTCCAGAGAAGCTATGGATGAAGGCTGGAAAATAAAGAATACTATTTCCCCACAGCCTCTGATTAAAATTTCGAATTTCCAAAAAGTGGAGATGTCCAGTAAATTTGAAGCAGAGGAACAAATGTTTTACATACAGTACTGTTTCAGTAAAAATAGGTGAAAGTCTAAACAGGAACCTATGGTAGGTTCTTGATCCAGTTTCATGTTCTATTAAGAACATGTAAGTAAGATCGGCCCCCTCTCTCCTGGACTTTAGAAAAAACCTGAAGACCTGGCTATGTCATCAGGCATGGGGAGGGGAGGGGAATAGCCAGTCTTGGGGTTGGCTGGCCCCTTAGATCTGTTTCGACCAGCCTTGTTGATCAGTGGAATAAGATCTACCACCTTTGGATCAAATTATATGATGTTGTAGGTGAATGTATGTATGTATGTATGTATGTATGTGTATGTGTATGTGTATGTGTATGTGTATGTGTATGTGTATGTATGTGTGTGTGTGTGTGTGTGTGTGTGTGTGTGTGTATATATATATATATATATATATATATATATATGCAATTTTATATTGTTATTATTGATATTTATTGTTTTAATTCTTTTAAATTGTTGTGAACCGCCCAGGGTCCCTCCTTGTGGGGGAGATGGGTGGGATATAAATGTAATAAATAAATAAATAAATAAATATTTAAAATTAAGAATGTTTATATTTTAAGTTTTCTTCTTTTTAAATGAAGTTTAATTGTGTTTATCTCTGATGAGATTGGCTTATTTCTCAATGAAGAGAGGAAGGACTAAGTCATATAGTCACAGATCTTTATACTACTTGGCCAGGATATTGCATTATTGAAGTTATTTGGATTTGTGCGTTATTACTTTTTAATTGCCAGAAAGGCAATACAGGTTGTGAGAGCCATAGCTCACTCACACAGCAATATTACAGGGTGGAAGCCAGGTGAGGCATCCTCTGAAAGATAACTGATGGCAGCAGGAACTGCCATACTGTTTCTCCAAACCAGGAGGAGACACCAGGCTTTGAAGATCCTGAGGGCTTTTGGGACAGGATATCTGAGACTCTGAGCTGTTCTCTACAAAATCTAAGTGATTAAACCCAATGGGAATTAAAGCTGAAGATAAAAACATTGCTGTATCACAGTGGTGAGGATCTAGTTTAGCCCTTTGCTTTCCACAGTTTCCACTGAAATGGACTGGAATCAATAGTATGCCACTCATGAAAGTATAAAAACCTTAATTTGTAATTGGACAAAGCTCCCATTTTCTTATTTTAATCATCTTTACCAACTATCAAACTTAATGAAGCTCAGAGCTATCAGTCGTTTTTTTTTTTACTCAGGATACTGATTACTCATGTCCATTATAACATGTTTGCTATTTTGTATTTTGTATATAGACCTAAGTATTACTTGTCTCCCCAAGTACTTGTGTGTTCAAGCATGATGATAAGACTATGCATTTTGCTTTGGAATTGAATTTCATGTGTTTCAACTACTTACTTGCTTATGAATCCCATTGATCATATGTACACAATTTGATTTCTTAATATTGGGAAGAATGCATTAACAAAGTCAAACAAATACTTTTTTGGAATCTGAGAGGATATAATTATCAATATGAAGGATTAAAAATAATTTTAGCAGATGGCATCTTTCTGATTTCTTAAATTTTATTTTCTTGGAGAAACAAAATGTACAATAATTCATTTGCCTGATTTCAATTTACTTGTAGAGTAGATTTTGGCAGGAAACCCAGAATGTAATCTATCTCCTATTGAAGCCTATGATAAAGCTGATGTTGATTTTTTAAAAAGAGCTGGATTGTACCCATTCACTACAAAGTGAACAGCCTGTAAATTTCATTTACTAAACGTTAATCATGTTGTCTGCCCTACTTAGCATCAAAACAAAACCATCCTTTTGTGAGTAACTGGGTTTGAAACCAATTAGGAAATAGCTGTGAATGTTAACTATTTCCCTCTTCACATATAGGAACCAATTTGCTTTCATGAACTGAACTGAAATGAAACAATCTAATGCTGCAATTAAAGAGGAGAGAGAGAGAGAATCGGTGTGTTTATGTGCATTTATCAGTAACCCAGACTGAGATACTCACGAGAGTAAATAAGCTTTAATGAAAATCTCTAGTAAACTTACTGATTCTTAAAATAAGTATAGAAGAGGAAGGCATGAAAAAATATAATCCAATGTCATATTTACATATAAATCAGCAAACAAAAGATTGAATGCTGATTTATATGTCAATATGTAAATAAACACATTTAGAATGATCAAAAATTATATTTCAAAAAGGCAAGACAAGTAATTTACCATTTAAATAATTCTAAATTCTTCAATTTAAAATCTAAAGAAGGGATTAATCAATCTGTTTTTGTTGAATGGTTTTAAAATCTTTTGAAAAAACAACTCATTCCATTGTGTTTCTGCAACAATTTCCAAACATTTTTATAGATACTCATGTCTTTTTCCCAGTAGAGACATGTTTGTTTGAATTTCTCCCACTTCTCACATTTTTAATGTAGAGTTTCCAATGTACAAGTTCTGTATGCATCTTTCTAATATATGCATTTCTCTGTTTATTTTCTGATAATATGCATTGTTATGAACATATGCTGGAAAGGTGGGTACAAATTGTGGATATGATGAGAAATAGATTCAAAATATATAATTGATCTGCATACAAAAATGTGTACATTGAAGAAAATGTACAAAGCTTATGGATTTTCATCTGCATTTCTTGCATTATATGTGCTTTGTAACATTCTGTGAAATATGTTAAAATACTTTATTGCATCAGCACTAAGGGTTGAAACCTTTCTTGAGAAACCAGAAGAATCTTTCACTGTTTGTTCCAAAGGCGACAGTGGAGACTTAAGTATGACAATTTTATGGTACCTTTTATACCTGATCATGACTTATAAATTCCGTGCCATTTTTATCAGGTTTCGCATTAAAAGTGCAAGACATGCAGTCTTCATGAAGCATACACCCAAACCAGGTTCTCACGTTCTGAAGAGGATCTGTAAAAGGGGCAGAGACATCCACAGAAAACCAAGGCTTTGTCAAGTTGATCACACACACACACACACACACACACACACACACACATATATATTCATGATATAATGCAAGCTCTGTTCCTTACATACAGTATTTGCATGAAGTGTTGCAGTGCAGGTACAATCCAAATGCACGTTTCATTATTTGCCTTCCTTTGCTCTGCCCTGTGGACACACTTGAGCATAGGCATCCTCAGGGTACAGCAAGGGTGAGAGGAGAAAGAAGTGATAAAACATACCTCATGATATTGTAACATTATTGTGTGTGATATTGCAACGTTAAGTATGAAAAGGCAGAGCTTACATCATAATATCACAATACACATTTTGGGATCATTGTGTAACAAAAGATACAATACAAAACATTGATTTAAGCCACCCTTCCCAATTTAATCCTTCCTGAAGAGTTAATTTCAATTCCTGTAACTTCTAGCCATGCTGAATAAGAATGACAAAGTTGATCCAATACATTTAGAGGGCATTGGGTTCCAGAGGAGTGCTCTAAAAAGTGATTTCTAATGGATTTAAAGATTGCTTCATCGCTGTCAAATGTATTTCAGCTGTGCTTTTATGCTCATATAAATATCTAGTGAATCCCAACAACAACAAAAAAGTTGGTGAGTTACACTTCACACTGATCCTCTTAGCAACCTGCCACTGAGGAGGGATACAGTTGGTATGTTCAAACAAAATAGATGAGAACTTCAAGAGATGATGTGTTTATCCCACTTTTCAGAAATAGATTTTTTTAAAATCTTTATACTGATAGGAAAAAGTTTGGTATAGTTTCATGATGATTTAAGGAAAGAAAAATGAAAGAAAAACATTCTATTCTGCTTAAAAAGCTGAGAGGCACCAGGGATACAGCTAAGCAATTCTGTCCCCAGGACTTAATAGTTTTGTGCCCCCTCACACTGTTGAGACTGCCATAAACCATATTTGGAGTATAGTGTATGCCATTTTGTTGCAGAAACTATATTTTTAGTGGAAAATTTTAACTTTGAGTATCAGAAATGTGAACATGCTCACCTAAAATATTTTTAAAATTAAGAATTTTTTAAAAGATTATTTTGTCAGTAGGAGAAAGGAATCATTTCATTGTGTATCAACCTCAGTGAAGTTTCACATGCGCTTTTCACTTCAAATATTGACTCCAGGCCCATTTATCAGAATCCTCACTTACAGTAGGTTTCTGATCTCTGAGTGGTTATTTGATCTTCCCAATTCTGTGGTTGGGATTGTGGCCTCAGATCTGATGTTTACTGCACCATTGAGAACTATTGAAGAATATTTAAAATGCTTTCCAGAAGCTAAAATATGTGCATCTTAAAGTGATTGATATAGCTCAAGTCAATTCTAAATGACATTATAGAGTTTATGTAACTTACGCTGGAGGGGGGAAAATGTAGTCCTCCAAAACTTGTTGAATCCAGCATTTATCATTGACTGCATTGGTTATAGCTATATCAGAAAATGAAATTCAGCTGCATATTCTCAGCAAAGCTGAAATTTAATGACAATTCATCTGCTTTCCCCATCCTATACTTTTGGAAATTTTCTGAGTTATGCAGTCATTTATATGAGTTCAGTGGCCTTTGGTATTCCCATAACAAGGCCATATACTCATGACTCATATACGTATAACAAGGTCCTGGAGCTAGAAAAATGTGTAGATATGATATGTATGCATGTATATATGTATCACATGTATGATGGGGGGGCTCTGATGTAACTGAGATGACAGTATGCAGTCCTCTAACTCTCCAACATGATTTGTAGTTGTTGTTCAGTCGTTTAGTCGTGTCTGACTATTCATGGCCTCATGGACCATAGCACGCCAGTCCTTTCTGTCCTCCACTGTCTCCTGGAGTTTACTCAAATTCATGTTCATTACATCGGTGATGCTATCTAACCATCTCATCCTCTGCTGTCCCCTTCTCCTTTAGCCTTCAGTCTTTCCCAGCATCAGGGTCTTTTCCAGTGAGTCCTCTGTTCGCATTAGGTGGCCAAAGTATTTGAGCTTCAGCTTCAGTATCTGTCCTTCCAATGAGCAGTCAGGGTTGATCTCCAACATGATAGCATATATGCATTTATTTTATTTTATTTTATTTTTATTTTATTTTATTTTATTTTTATCCCACCTTTATTATTTTTATAAATAACTCAAGGTGGCAAACATATCTAATACTCCTTCCTCCTCCTATTTTCCCCACAACAGCAACCCTGTGAGGTGAGTTGGGCTGAGAGAGAGTGACTGGGCCAAGGTCACCCAGCCGGCTTTCATGCCTAAGGCGGGACTAGAACTCACAGACTCCTGGTTTCTATCCCGTTGCCTTAACCTGAAACAGAAACCTTCCCCCTTCAAACTTTAGTTTCCAATTATAGTGACTGGATTTGACATGGCTGTCTGATATAATATTGGCATTTTTAGAATCAAAATCACATTCAAACCTAATGTTCGTTCTTTATGGACTCAGTTTGGTTCAGATCACTGTAGGATCATTTCATAGCTGGCAAAATTAAGAACAGCTTTATTTGTATCATATTGAATTGTATTATATCATATTATTATTTACTTATACGGCTACCCATCTTATGTTCCATAACCCTGGGCAGCTCACAGCAACAACAGTAAAAACATAACAAAAAATAGTAAAAACCAGCATCCAATCAGAAACATCTCCTGGCACCCTAAACCACACTCCCTGCTACATACACAATTATAGTCACCGGGTTTCAACCTCACCCTATCCCAACACTTGGGGGAACAGCCAACTTCTTCTGAAAGGCTAGAAAGATAGAAGCCTGTTGGATCTCAGGGCAGGGGTAACTATGGAGAAGACGTGCTTCCTAGGTCCTGCTAAATGACATTTAAGGGACAGGACCTGAAGTGTGCCCACCCTGGTGGAATGGGCAGATACCCTCAGGGACAGACAGTCTCCCAAGTAACCTGTCCTCATGCCATGCGGGGCTTTAAAGGTGATAATCAGTTCCTTGAATTGCACCCAGAAAGAAACTGGGATTGTGTGGGTTTGTTTATTTTCATTCATGTCTGTTTTTTTTCTCATTCTTGCCATCTTTAGTCTTCATGTTTTTCTTTATTATTTTCTTTTTTTTCATGTTTTTCTTTGTAACTGCCAGTCAGAGTTTGGCCTAGTGGTTAAGGCAACGGGCTAGAAACCAGGAGACTGTGAGTTCTAGTCCCACCTTAGGAATGAAAGCTGCCTGGGTGACCTGGGCCAGTCACACACTCTCTCAGCCCAACTCACCTCACAGGGTGGTTGTTGTGGGGAAAATAGGGGGAGGAAGGAGTATTAGGTCTGTTCCCCACCTTGAGTTATTTATAAAAATAATAAAGGCTGGATAGAAAAGAAATAAAATAAATAAATAAATACAGACAAACTGAGGGGCATCCAAAATTGTGTGTGCGCCACTGCATTCTGGACCAGAATGTAATTTCTGAATAGTCTTCAAGGGCAGTCCCATGTAGAGTGCATTGCAGTAATCTAGCTGGGATGTGACCAAGGCATGAGTGATAGTGAGCAAGGCTTCCTGGCAATTGGCGCACAAGATGAATCAGTGCAAAGGCCCCTCTAGCCATGGCTGCCACCTGCTCCTCGAGCAAGAGCCACAAGTCCAGGAGGACCTACAAATTGCCCACCAGCTCTGTCTGGGGAAGTGTTATCCTGTCAAGAGTCAAAGATAACACATCACCAGATCCAGGGAGGCCAAAAACCCAAAGCCTCTCTGTCTGGCTAGGGTTGAGTCAGACCTGATTCCTACCCATCCAGACCCTCACAGCCTCCAGCCCCTCAATGGCATTGCATACATGGGCGAGCTGATTGAATAGGCCTCACCTCCCTGAAGACAACTCCACTTCCAAAAGGGCATGATCTGGTCATGGCACAGGAATAATATTAACATCTCCCAACCCAGGTCGCTCTGCCACTGCCCCAAGACAAAAACCAGATTTAATGTGTAACCTCCCCTGTGAGTTGGGCCATTAACAAGTTGGACCAGGTCCATGGTTGTCACAGTGGCCATGAACTCCTGAGCCCTCTCTGACTCTGGGTACAAAGAAGGCAGATTAAAGCCTCCCAGAACCATAAGCCTGGGGAACTCCACCACCAATTTGGCCACAGAGTCAAGGAGCTTGGCAGGGATACTGTTACACTGCAGGGAGGAAGGTACGCAGGCAGCTATGGTCCAGTCTCACAAAGACAGTTGCCTTAAATACTAAGCTATTATTTGCTTCATACTTTTGACCTCCATGTGCAGTTGTTCTTTAATTATAACATACAATATTTTCTGGTATATTTGGGGGATATTTGGGAAATATTTTGTTAGCAGTTTATCTTCCCTGTTTTTTTGTTTATTTGTTTGCTTAATTTATATGCCACATTTTTGCTTAAATTGTATACTACTACAGGCAAAATGTGAGGGGTGCGATGGCTCAGTGGTTAAGATGCCAGGCTTATTGATCGGAAGGTTGGAATTTCGAGACCCAAGCACCGCGTGACGGAGTGAGCTCCTGCACTCACCCCAGCTCTTGCCAACCTAGCAATTCGAAAGCATGCAAATGCAAGTAGATAAATAGGTACCACTTCCGTGGGATGGTAACAGCGTTCGACGCATGTCATGCCAGCCACATGACTGTGGAAGCATCTTCGGACAACGCTGGCTCTTCGGCTAAGAAACGGAGATGAGCACCACCCCCTAGAGTCGGACACAACTGTGCAGGGGAAAACCTTTACCTTTACTACAGGCAGAATATCACTCATTCTTATTAGGCAATTTTATTAAGATTACATAATTGTTTATGTACTTATGATAACTCTAGGTTTACCTTTGAAAAAGCTTCTGAAATATTCAAGCCACTTCCATATCTTATTCGGGATGGCCATTGCCATTATGTGAGAACTAATCCCAAATGAAGTTCTGTTGTTTATGTGAAAATCTTTTAAAGAAAATGCACATTTTTCATGAATAATATAAATGTCTCTACCTTCTCATAAGCCTGTTCCTTTAAAATATTACCATGGGGAATCTATTCTCTTTTTGTAAGTAGCTTAATCAAGTATCCTGAGCACCAGTCCTCAGTAAAAACGAATGAAGAATCCCTGTCTCTTTTTTCTTTCTGTCTTTCAGGGGGATACATTTCTGAATTAAATGCCCATGAATCATTTCTCTCATATCATAATTAGGCTGATTGTTATAAACAAATGATTGGTTTCTCTGCAATCCTCAAGTTTATCACTAAAATGACTGGCATATATGATCTTTCATAGTAGGGTTACACGATGGTTTTAGAAAATTTCTCATCACTTTCTGACACTGCATTTTGAAAGGAACAGAGGAACGAAGCATTCTTAGCAATTAATGTTGTCCCATGAAGTACCCCTACCTCCTTAGATCACCAGTCTTTGCACTGGATGGTGTTTACAAAAAGAAGCAATTTAAGTTACTGATATTAACTCATCAGGACTTGTGCAGGGGCACACGTAGTTCTTAGAAATCTTTTCATGTGCCTGTAGCTCATACGCTTGTGTGATTAACCCAATTTTTGGCCAGGGCCAACTGCTACCTTCTTGTACTAAAATACCAACATCATGGTTGTGTCTTGACTTCGAGTGAAGGAACACGCTGAGACTTGGTGTAAAAGTGTGAGGTTTCGTCCACTTACCTGGCAACCGGCCGACATGCAGGACTCCGAACCGGAAGAGGAGCCAATCACAGGAGGCAGCAGTCTTGGCGCGAAGTTGACTGGGGACCTGGAAATGCTGATTGGCCGAGGCTCTGAAAGAAATACACCTCCTCCAATCAGCGCGCGCCAAAGGAGAGCAGAAAGGCCGGCTGAGCAACGTGAAGCCCGATTGGCCCCTGCTCTCCCAAGGCGCGAAAAAAGAAATAAAAAGCCGGCGCAACTTACCTCAGCTGCCGGAGACAACCGATCCTCCTCACGATCTGGACCCGTGCCTTCGACTGATCCTTCCGCTACGCACACCAACCAAACCGAACCTGTCCAAGAGCTTCGCGACAACGGAAGCCCCGCAACCTGCCTGATAGCCGCGGAGGAGACCGAGCGAAGGGAAAGTTCCACAGACCTGTTGCCGCCGAGCGCCGAGCCTTGTTCCAGCAAGCTTCCCGTTCCAGGGCATCTTCCGGAGCACTCCTTGTTTCCTGAGGAAAAAGCCATCACCGGGGTAAGCGCTGACGCCTTGCCTGTTTCAGCCCCGACTGCCCACGCCACAGATTCTCCGCAGCTTTCCGAACCTGAGTCAACCGAAGCTGGCCAGCAGTGGGTTGCTTTCGTCGGGCCCCGGTCTACCTCAAGTCCCACCTGCCAAGCTAACGAGACGCCCGCTGTCACCTTGCCTGTTATCTCCAGATCGATCGTAGTTCCTGTAAACCCTCTGGTCCTTCCTGCCCGGCCAGTAGAATCCACTGTACCCGTCGTTATCCAGCCTGCAGAAGAAGAAGAGGACTGTGTAAACTGGGCTGCTTGTGTAACTGTATAAATAAAGTTAATTTCAGTAACGCTTCCGTGTCAGTCTTAGTCGGAACAGGACAAAAAGCTCTAGTGTTTTATTGTTCTACTCTGCTAGACAGAATCCAGCTAAACGAAAATGAATTAGTGATGCTTAGAGAAAAGGCCCATGAAACTAGGGCGGGGCCTTCTTTAGCTTCTTGGGAGGAAAGCAAAGCAATTCAGTACTGCACATGCGTTTATCCCCCTGGGGGGAGCCCCCTCCTTCTTCACCAGTTATCTCCCTGACAGGTTGAGAGCATTTTGCACTCCAGCTCCAGTCCTCTGGAACCAGTTTCCACCAGAATTATTCTTGGGAGTCTGATTAATTAAAATTTTGAAAGGCATTAAAAATATTTCATTTCTGAAGCTGGTCTACATATTAATTAATTATGCAGAATGGTATAGATAGAGGTCCTAATTATTGTTTTACCTGCTATGGGCCATTCAGGTTGCTGAGGCTCTATTTTTTATTTGTGATGGTACATTGGACTGTAATGAGGTACGGTATTTTTGGATGTCGTATTTTATTATTTTATACTCTGCCTAGTTATAGGCCCATGAAAAATTAAACTACTACTACAACTGCTACCAGTTTCAGACATTATGTGCCAGAGAAGCATAGGAAAGGAACATGCTCAGCAATTAATGTTGCCTATTCAGTAAGGAGGAAACAACACATTCTTTATTCATGAAAAGTAATAAGGCAGATTGGAGTTGCTGAGGAGCTACTGTTAATGCCAGAAAAGGTACAGATTCTGTTTCCACATTGAGGAATGGCTTTATGTCAGACAAAAAATTATTGAATGGAAATGAAAGATCACTTACCCCAGAAGTGGACCACATATGACCCTTAGCAAATAGCCCTCTGAAACCAATCCAAGGCAATCTGTTTGCAGAGTTGTAAAAGGTAGGAGGAGAGGATGGAAGAGAGAAACAAAGTGAAGGAAGTATCTCTGCCCGCTTTAGGCTTTGACCACATCTACTACTGGCTCTGGACTCACCATGCAGCACTCAACAGACTAATTTGAGAACATGTGGCCCTCAACCAAATGGTTCTCTACCTTTCAGTTTCAGATGGGAAATAAGTTACAAATTTATAGGGCAGAAGGAAACCAAGTGGAAAATATTAAGAGCACATTAAATATGTAAAATCTGTTAAAAATAGAAATATATGTGTGGGTACCAAATAAAAGCACAGACGTACCAAAGAAGTTATTTTTCTGAAGCGTGAAATCATGAAATGAGGGTACAGTGAATCCTGTGCAGTTTGGTTTGGAAATGAGCATGAGACAAAAGCAAAATGATGGGAAAAGGAACATGTTCAGGCATGAATAATTAAAGAAGCACTCCAAATGCCATATTTAGGGTGTGAATTTACAACTTTCTTATATTCAGCAAAACCAATTAAAAGTTACAATCACATGTTTTATACATTTTGTAGTTATGAAAAAAATCTAGAATACTTCCAAAATACAATTCAATTTCGGTTCATGCATTGTGTTCATTAATTCATTTATAAAGCTTGGGCAGTTAATTCACTTTATCCTTTACAGACTTATAATTTTAAAATTTTAATTACATTTCACTTCATATACCACATTCATTAACTTATTCATTTAGGAATCATTTTTAATTTATTGGCTTTGTCCTTTATATAGTTAGCAAAGGAAAAGTTAGTCTAATTTGTCTTCCTGGAATTAATAGTCAGAAGCATCGTAGAGAGGGAAAAAATTGTTTTAAATTGATCATGCTTTCCTTTCCTTTTGCCTCAATATTTTGTTAACTTCCTGAGGTTTTACATTAACTGCATAAATGTATTTCTCTGCACAAAGGATAGGTGAGAAATTCAGTTTACTTCATTTTTAGTTAAATACAGTTCTTTCAGAAATGCTGAATGAAGATGATAGCCTAGAACACATGTATTCTAGAATGCACACTTCAGAATTTCATAATCTAATTCACAAGTATTATCTACATATTACTGTATCTATCTCTCACATACCCACAATTGATTATGTGCCATCAAGTCGTTTTTGATTCCTTGTGACTACATACATATATTTTCTCCATGATGATCTGTCCCTAACCTGGTCTTTCAGATCTTCCAACATGACACCCATTGCCACTGTAACTGAGTCCATTCAACTTGCTGCTGGTTGTCCCCTTTTTCTCTTTCCTTCCACCTTTCCCAGCATCAGAGCCTTCTCTAGACAGCTAGGTCTTTGCACAAGGTGTCTGAAATATGATAATTTGAGCCTGGTCATTTTTGCCTCGAGTGAGAACTCTGGGTTGATTTGTTCGATTATCCATTGGTTTGTTTTCTTGGCTGTCCATGGTATTCTCAGGAGTCTTCTCCAACACAAACTTCAAAAGCATCAATACTCTTCCTAACCTGCTTCTTCAAAATCCAACTTTCAGTTCCATAAAGTGCCAGAGGGAATTCCATGGCCTGCATGATTCTGATCTTTGTAGGTATAAACACATCACAATATTTGAATATCTTTTCCAAGGCCTTCATGGCTGTTCTACCAAGTGCTAGTCTGAGGTGTATTTCTTGACTTCTTGTTCATTTACTGTTCATGGTTGATTCTAAAAGGCAGAAGCTATCTACCACTTTGATATCTTCATTGCCAATTCTGAGGCTGGTTGTTCTACCTTTTGTCATTAGTTTCATCTTCTTTATGTTTAATTTTAGTCCATTTTTTTCACTTTACCCCTTAACCTTTATTACTAGAGCTTGCAGATCCTGCATTTTTGGCTACCAGGGTAGTATCATCAGCATAGCACAGGTTATTGATGTTTCTTCCTCCAATTTTAAAACCCAATCCTGCTTCCCTAAATCAATCAATCAATCAATCAATCAATCAATCAATCAATCAATCAATCAATCCTGTAGCCAGTCTGTTTACATAAACCATTTTCTGTCCATACTTTGGCTTCCTGACCAGTATGTAAGTTGAGGACAATGACATGTTCTGGGATTTCCATTTTTCTGAGCACATTCCACAGCTTGACATGATTGACACAATCAAAGGCCTTTCTATAATCAAGGAAGCACATAGTGACTTATTTTTGGTATTCCTTGGCTTTCTCAGTTATCCAGCATGTATCAGCAATAATGTCTCATGTTCCTTGACCTTTTCTAAAGCCAGCTTGAACATCTGGCATCTCTTTTTCCATGTAGGGCTCTAATCTGGATGATTCTAAGGATTATTTTGCTAGCATATGAAATTAATCCTACATTTTCCTCTTTAGTGTTTCCAATTTTGGCATTCTAATCTCCAGTCATAAACAGCACATCTTGCTTGCATATTCTGACAATTCCAAATTGAGTTTGATCATAAAATTTATCAACCCCCTCTTCTTCTGCATCAGTGGTTGGAACATAAACTTGAATGATTGTCATATTAAAGGATTGTCCACAAAGTCCAATTGATATTATTTGGTCATAGATTACATTGTAACAAGTCCTGTTCTTGCTATAACCTGCCAAACTATGAAATCAATGCCATTTCTTCCTTGTTTTTCATGTCCTTTTTCATGTCATGATTCCTAAAATGTCAATTTGTAGTCATCTCACTTCATCTTTCACTGCACATACACCCAAAGGGTTACTTTATTTATTTAACATGCCCACTGCAATCAAGACAGACTCTCAGCAGTTTACATAAATGCATAAGAATGCAATAAAATGTCCATATTTCAAATATAAAAGAAGCAATAAAAAAGTTTACATATAAAACAGATTATCCAAGAATCAGTAACTGATGGCATTAATTCAACTTAGAATAATATACCGTATTTTCTGGCGTATAAGACGACTTTTTAACCCAGGAAAATCTTCTCAAAAGTCGGGGGTCGTCTTATACGCCGGGTGTTGTCTTATACGCCGGAAAATATGGCACTCGCCGTTTAAGACCTCTCCTGGCCAAGTGCAGCCGCTCGCCGGAATGCAGCCCCCAGGGAAGAGCAGGAGGACGAGCGCGGGAGAAATGCGGGGAGGGGGGAGTGAGCTCCGTTCCCTCGGAGCAGCCTTGGGAAGGGAGGGGGCAAAATGCAGTGGCTCCACGACGGGCTCCAAAGTCGCCCACAACGCTCAACGGGCGCTTCGCCTCGCCTCGCCTCGCCTTCCCTTCCCCTCCCGGCTGCGCTTTAAATGGAGTGGGGGCCCAGAATTGGCCACGTTTCGGGAAGCCTGGTAGGAAACGCGTTGTGGGCGACTTTGGAGACCGTCGTGGAGCCAAACGGCGAGTACCGTATTTTCCGGCGTATATCCCAAACTCTATATTTTAAATGGAAAAGTTGGGGGTCGTCTTATACGCCCAGTCGTCTTATACGCCAGAAAATACGGTAATAGTGTAGGAGATGATTAAATTTCTGGAGATTATTCTAAAAATTAGATTCCTGAAAGAAAAAGAGTGCCTATGAACCTGTATCACCACCTTCCTGAAAGTGGGTAGCCAAAAGCAGGTTCTCCTGGGACATTGAATTTGCACAGGTGTATTATGGGAAAATACACATGGAAAAGAAAAAAAATCCTAGAAAAAGTACCCAGAAATATGTATACCTTACTGCATACAACTGCTTACGAAAAAGTACATGAATATTTCTGTAAATTTTCTGTTAGATGTGTAAACAGGCTTGTAAACAACTTGTAGTTAGTCAGAACAATAATTCAGCAAAACTGAAATTAATTTAATCATCCATGTCTATACAAGTCAATGCTATTGATCTCTATAACTTTCCATCATATCATCAATTGCAATTCAGTGTTTAATACATAATTTTGTCACAAGAGACTAGTTTTCACGTTGAAGGATTTAATTTACATATCTTTTATTCCTTAGTGTTTCTGGATTTTGGCTACACACTACCCCTTAAGTGGCAAGCTACCGTATCAGTTCCAAAGCATTTTTCCTCTGGCTTCCATCCTAGATTTATTATACATTATTATTAATACATTCTATATTTTATTAAACAATTCTACCACAAAATAGAAACTGCCAATGTTTAAAACAATTACTATTCAAATTAAAATTACATGAAACTTTAACATATGGTACATGCTGTTAAGTGTCAGTGAAAGAACTAAAACCTTTGCTAAGCTGAATTTTCACATAACCAGAATTCTTATTACAAAAGAACTTGGAAGATATATAAAAGTCTGCATGGCTTGAAATGACCTTGATTTAACAAATAAGCCTAGCTGAAGCTATTACATGATCCATAATGTGTGAAACAGTTACACAAGAAGACTCTGAATTTAGAGTATTTATTTAATTGGTTGGTAGTTAAATTTAAAAGGCTGCCCAATTCCAAGACACTGGGTGGCATACAGTATTAAAAGCAAATGCAATAGAATTGAAAGGTTAAAGTCATGATTAGACACAGATGAGGCACGGCTATGATTTTTTTTTTAAAAAAAGCTTCAAACCACTTCTAGTATGTAAAACAAATACTTATTGATTCTTCACAATGGAAACAATGAATGAGAATTAGTTGCCATTATGCACATCAGTTGAATTGAGGATCTTATGTCATTATTATGCTCACTGGAAGATATCAAGTATCTTAAATCAGTTGCACATAGATCTGCTTGCTGAACTGATTGATAACATCCAAATCTATTGATTTGGGAAAAGAAAGTATGGAGTTGACAGTATTTCCATAAGGAAATCATTCACAGTAATTTACATACAGTATATACGAAAAAATCCTAGGAAATTCTTAAGAAATTCACACACTTTGAAGTCATCAGGAATGAGTTAAATCTGATTGATTGACTGATTGATTATGTGCCATCAAGTTGTTTTTGACTCCTATCGACCACATAGATAGATTTTCTCCATGACAATCTATCCCTAGCCTGTTCTTTCAAGTCTCTCAATGGTGCGCTCATTGCCACTGTAACTGAGTCCATCCCCCTTGCTTCTGGTTGTCCAATTCTTCTCTTTCCTTCCATATTTCCCAGCATTAGAGCCTTTCCAGAGAGCTGGGCCTTCGCATAATGTGTCTGCAGTAGGGTAATTTGAGCCTGGTCATTTGCGAGAACTCTGGGTTGATTTATTCAATGATCCATCGGTTTGTTTTCTTGGCTGTCCACGGTATTCTCAGGAGTCTTCTCCAAATGAGTTAAATCTGGAATGAATTAAAAAATCAATCTAAACTTGTGATTTAGGATTCAGTTCATAATAACCTAATAAACTCTAAAAACTTTTTTCAGATTACAATATGCAACCTTGGATTTCTTCTTACTTAAAAGCAAAACTCAGGCAAAGATGGTCTTTTTTTCTGAAGTTTCATATATGTTTGTTTGTTTGTTTATTCATTCATTTATTTATTAAACTTCTCGACCACCCAACTCGTACATGACAACTCTGGGTGGTTTACAATAATAAAAATAACATATCATTAAAAATACAGTATACACATAAATATAAATATACACATATTTATATATTATAAATATAATATAAGTTAATGTGCTTTCTAGATGGTGCAGCAGCCTGTGTATCTATGATATTCCCATGTGATGGCTCGAAGTTGTTCATAACTAGCCCATTGGTTATCCATATGTACCCTATCCTCTGCACTAATCCTTCTGAATCTTTTAATGCCTTTTTCCTAGGGCATATCTGTGATGTATTGTCAGCCCTTCAAGATAGGCCACATCAGGAAACAGACTCCCCAAGAAATACTAGAACCCTAATTTATTTATATAGGCTATAGTAACAGAATCTTGAAAGCCTGACAGATTTTCTCTTCCCTGTTATGCCAAGGAGAGTTAAGGCAGAGCCAGTTTAAGTTTCTTTTCTTGGGCTTAAACCATGTTTTCCTAACTATTGCATTCCTTTTCTGAGGTTATCTCTGTTGTTCTTTACATGTATACTATTGTCATATAAATTGCTACCTCATTCCCCACCCCCACCTCCAATATAAGAAGGATTGGAGAAGTGAATAATAAATTGAAGATTCTATTTCTACAAAAGCCACTGCAAATATCTTTCTAAATTTTTCAGGTGTCATAGTTAAGATGACTTCTCATAGCAGTTGCTTATGAAAAAGGGGCAAAAGTACAACTCTGTTTTTAAAATCCCCAAATCATAAAGGCTGCTCTTGTAAAAAATATCTCATCTATTAATTGGAAAGTTATCACCTCAGTAGAGAAAATATGCCTGCAAGGTTTTTCTACTTCTCCTGTTTAAAATGTACATTGTCTAGCACAAAATGTATTGCATCTATTTATTTTGAATTTGGCATGATTCATCCCCTCCCAAGGAGCTGATATTTCTGAAAATTTCATCCAATTCCACCAAACTGAAAAATAGTTGTTTTCTAATGATGCAGACTGATATTTTTTAATCAAAATTTGGATCTGGGCCCCAACTCAAATCAAGAGGCTTTGGGGTAAAAATATCTGACAGAAATTTCGCTGTTTTCCCATTCCTAATCACTTGAAAAAATTCAAGTGATTTGGAATTTGTGATTGATGTACATCCTAGTATAATTCATTCTTCAGATACTACAGTAAAATAGCAATATACATGTAATGTCCCTTTTTAAAAAGTTACTCTTATTTTGTTCTTTAATGTTTTGTTTAATAAGCTGCTAGTGTTGATGCCATGTAATAGAAATAGAAAAGACTCAAATATTAATAGCCCAGGGACAGGATATACAGTAACACCATTACTGACATCCAAATGATCAGCACTAACTGAAAAATAAGATTAGAAACTATATCCAGGAAGGAAAAAAAGACTATCACAAATAATGATTTCCTCTGTAACTCATGACACTTCATTTATAAAGTAATTTGAAGGTCTGATTCTTATAATTTGGAGACATTTTGGTCTTGCATGAAACCTGCAAATGAATTATCTATTTGTATATACCAACTATGGTATAATAAACCATGTGTAAAAACCATTTTCAAAAGAGCAAGTTAAAGGTATTTAACATATTATAATCAATCATATCTTGGTTGAGGTAAGGCTCATTATGATATTTGGTTCCACCATTCAGCAGGTGTATCACTCCTTTTTCAACCTATTTGTATACTCTTTTATTTATTGTCTCTTTCTAAAAAGAAAATTGACCCACTGGGATAAAAATAAGAATGCCAAGCATCCCATTGTTTCTTCCACATTTTTTTCTAAGCTTATTTCTTGCTGGGTAGAGACCTTGAAGTTTCATATTTTCTTTCAGAAAACTAACAATACTTGCTGGGAAGAAGATTCACATTTCTTTTCCACTGACAAAAATTGTATAAATAGTATTAGTTTTCTACTAGGAATCATGGTACTGGAAATCCAAGTTCCCTCTCCACTATGGAAATAAGCTCATCTTCATAATCCTTATAATATCCTTTGCTAGAAATAAAACAGTTTGCCATATACTTTTATCTGGACCCTTATTTGAATTGTAAATAATATGGTTCCCACTTGACTATTGGATGTTGTTTTTATTCAAGCCCACATGCCTATATGTAATGCATTGCCTGAATGAACTATGTCACAACTGTGCAGTTTTTACATACTGTAAATATTATCATTAACCTGACAACTTTTAGCTTTTTCACTTTAGTGTGAAAAACAAAATGTCTCAACAAAGTTATAGGCTATCCCTATAGAGCATAAGTGCAAGGTCTCTGGACCAAAGCTCAACAGGAAGTCAGGTACAGTCCCAGATTTCTCCCCACATTCTGACACAAAATGTCAATGGCACTGAACAAACGTTTTCCCCCATTAATGACCCCCTTTCCTTTTTTGTTTCTCATAAAGGTGAGCATAGCATTAGCAAAATGTCAGCAATTAGTTTAACATTACAATTTCAAATTAACAACTCCTATTGCAATCAAATGGCTTCCTGTCCCTCTACAGATCTATTCTGGCTACTGCAAAATATACAGCAATCTTTCTTAATTTCTAGGAGGTAAGTGACACATGCTGTTTTTAGCTGTAGTTTATTCAGAATCCATCTTTGATGTTTCATAGCATGGGAGATTAGAGCTATGGGAGAAAACTCTGAGGAATCTGACAACAAACGCAAAAGTCATGCCATCTCATTTTACTTTACTATCAATTAAGAACAGAACTGACAAACAAAATAGTCTGAGTATAATCTAAGAGTAAAAGCGCTGGCAAATTACTTGATTTGGGTGACACCTACATTGAAATAACTCAGTAAAATTCCTCTTTCTCCTCTCTCCCTCCTATGCAAACTTACTTAGTCATGTCATTTAGTGAATGCTTTACTTCGGGGATAGGCAACGTAGTGCTTTCCATGTATTTAAGACCTCAGATGTTTTGAACTTTAGTTCCCTTTGGCTGCAGCCAACATGGATAATGACAGAATTTTGTTGGAATTGTAGCTAAAAACATCTGAAGAACACTAAATTCCTTGTCACTGGTTTATACAGAGGATATATTCTATTACTAAAGGAATTGGAGAGTAGCTATCCATTTTGCATCCTGAACAAATCACTTTGTGTTGGCATTCACTAATACAGAGCTTTCCAAACTTTTCATGTTGGTGACACACTTTTTAGACATGCATCCTTTCGTGACACACTCTTACAGCAGGGCACAAGGCAGGCACTAGGACCTGCGCGGAATCACAGCAGGTTGGGAGGCAGCAAGGCACAAGGCAGGCACTAGGACCTGCACAGAATCCTGGCAGGGCAGATTTGGAGGCAGCAAGGCACAAGGCAGGCACTAGAACATGTGCAGAATCCTGGCAGGGCAGGTTTGGAGGTAGCAAGGCACAAGGCAGGCACTAGTACCTGCGTGGAAGCCAGGGGGCAGCAGCAGCCGCGACACACCCAGACATTGCAGCCGACACACTAATGTGTCCCGACACACAGTTTGGAAAGCTCTGCACTAATAGGTGCCCAAATAGTGCAGTCAATACAATGCTATTCAGATTATATGATAAATGTGGGGAATTATCCACAGAGGAGATTTCGTTTTGAACTTCCCTTCTATAATATGGGATACATTAATTGCAAAGAGTTTCATATATTTAAAAAAAAATTCAGAAAGGTTTTCCCACTGCAAGTAGCACATGTCAAAACCTTTATATAGATCTATGCTCCAAAGTTAAATTCAAGGCTTTTTCTTTCACCTTTCTGAGTCAACAAAAACCTGGCTGTTCTCTTGTTGGCCTTAAGAGGCACCAGTTCTATTTTGACATATAGTTATCTCTACCCTGAGTGACTGGTTCTTGCTTCTTTAGCTTCATTCCTTATAGCATCACCTTTACCTATTTACTTCTTCCTCTGAATCTGTAGTTGTCAGATGCTTTACTATTTCTTTCATTTTGATTTATTCAGTGGCTGAGGCTAACACAAACTCCCCCCATTCAAGTCTCTCTACCTTTCCATCCTCCTAACACTAGATAGCTGGAAAGAGGACTATTTTCATTTCTTCTATTTTGTTGTCAGGAATTCTCCCATTCCAAAACTCATCTTCAGGTGGTGCAGTTATGTTTAGTTCTATAAATGACTTCCTCCTGCTTCCCAAACTGATCCTCCTCCCCTTCAGAATCAGAACTGCTTGCCAGAAATTGCAAGTAAAATGTAATAAGATTAAATTGTACATTTAAAAGGAGTGGTCCAATAAATGTGGCATCCAGCTTCTTAGACAGTCACATGTAAAGGAGAAACCAAGACATTATCTCCAACAGCACCAGGGGAAGAGGGGGCTGTCCTGTTGATGACAGTCAGAAGAGCACTTATAGGAGGCTTTGACATGATGCTAAAGTTGATCTTAAGAAGTTTTAGACTGGCTTGAAGTTCCTGGAAAAAAACAGGAGGCCACTCGAATACGGGAGGCCTGGAAAGCATTTGGCAGCAGGTCCCTGAAAGGGCACCAACTAAATGGAGGCATGAGCTAAGATATTAAAAGTGAACTCAGACATAAATATGAAATCATGCTGTTTGTCTTCCTTGTAGTTTACACAGCAATGAAAGGATAGCTCTAAGGCAGCTATTTATCCTTTTTTTTTTTTACAAAAAAATGTATACCACCCCATCACAAAATTCCAGATGGTTTATAGCAGTAAAATAAACAGTAAAGCAGGACTTTTAAACCAAAATACCCTAACTGAGGCCACCCAATTTGTTGGTTTGTTTGTTAATTCAGCTTATATGGCACTTCATTTGCACAGTCTCCAACCAGCTAATTAAAATATATGTCTTAAAATTTGCCCTAACATCAATGCAAAAAAAAAAGAATTAAAAATCCAGTTTAAAAGACAGCACTGCTACAGCCTAAGTGCCCATTATGAGGCACTCTGTCAAAAGCTTTAATCTGCTTTATCTATAATCTTCTGAAGGTGATACCCCCCTACTTTTTCTAAACTCTTCCCTGAAAAGAGAAGAATGGAGCCAAGGCACAAGTTGGCCAGTATGGCTGGGTCAAGCAATGAGTTCAAATAGATGATACCACCCCTTCTCCAAACATGCATCAGTCAACTCCAAAATCAAGCCACATACCCCACCTGACTCCCCAAAGGAGGGTATGGGTCCAGCCTACAGCTCATGCTGTCATCCAGAGAGCCATACTCTTCCGTAACTATCACTTCCTTCCTGACTGGTCCTGCAGCAAGGTCGTGGTGGGGCTAATAACTGCAGAAATAGCACAATAATTATCATTGACCCTCAAATAGGAATGGTCCAAGACTGGAACCCACAAATCTCTGCTCATTCCCACACTGCCAGTTATATCCGTTCTTCACCTGGCCTATGGTTTTTAGCCAAGCCCACTTTACCATAATCTCTTGTGACTGCTCAGTTCTTTTGTCTCTAGCCATAAAATCTCTAACAGTCACCAGAATAGTGGTTCATCCTAAGCAACTGTTGTGATGACAAACAGAATGGTCTCCATTTTACTGACCCTGCTATTAACCAGTTACAAACCACCCAAACGTAGCACCCCACTCTGTTGCACCTCCAGGTATTTCCTTATTGTTCCAAACTTCTTCACTTTCCTTTTCTTTTTTTTTACTTTCTCCCATTCTTTCTCTCCTCATTTCATGAACCTCCAGGCCCACAATAATTCATCCCCTTTCTCCTACCCATTTTTGATCGCCCTACACTCTCATATTCTCCATCTAAAATACATCTCATAAACACTTCCTTCTTCTAAGAGCTCAAAATAAACAATCCAGCATAACAGTAATTAGTGGGATTGGTAAAGGTAAAGGTTCCCCCTGCACATTTTGTGCAGTCGTGTCCGACTCTAGGGGCCGGTGCTCATCTCCGTTTGTTAGCCAAAGAGCCAACGTTCTCAGAAGACGCTTCCACAGTCATGTGGCCAGCATGACACACACGGAATGCTGTTACCTACCCACCTAAGTGGTACCTATTAATCTACTTGCATTTGCATGCTTTTGAATTGCTAGGTTGGCAAGAGCTGGAGCTAGTGCGGGAGCTCACTAGTGGGATACATGTAGTGTATTATTAGTGGGATACATGTAGTGAAAGGTTTTTCCAGCTGACTGTGGGTGATGCACAGAGGACAGGTGAATCTTTAGATACAGTAGTCAAAAGAGACTGTAGCTTGAATCATGTCAACTGGATTTCTATTTTCTCAGTGGAAACGTTTCGCTCCTTATCCAAGGAGCTTCTTCAGTCTGAGCAAAGTTAGTAAGGGAATCCTTAAATATGTTTCTAGGTGGCTGTGTGACCTTGCACCTGGGGCTAGGTCATGGTTATTTTGAGATGTTATTTCTAAGTCCCTTTATCATCTAAAGGAGGATCGTTAAGATTACCATGCTGCTGTTGAGCTTTCGAAATGGTCTTAATCTTCCTAGGCACAGAAGACAAACAGGAAGGAAAATAGGGGAAAGATTGTGCCTGAGGCCCCCACCTCTATTCAAGGAAGGATTTTCCAAGTTGGCATAAATGGATTCCTTGACCCCTCTCTCAAACCACCTATCTTCTCTGTCTAAAATGTGAACATTAATGTCCTCAAATGAGTGTCCTTTTTCCTTTAGATGAAGATAAACTGCTGCCTCTGGTCCTGTGGTGTTACTTCTCCTGTGTTGGGCCATCCTCCTGTACAAAGGTTGTTTGGTTTCTCCAATGTAGAGCTCAGAGCACTCCTCACTGCACTGGATTGCATACACTACATTGCTTTTCTTGTGTTTTGGAGTTTGATCTTTGGGGTGTACAAGCCTCTGTCTCAGTGTGTTGGTGGGTTTGAAATATACAGGTATGTGGTGTTTGCCAAATATCCTTTTTATCTTTTCAGACACGCCAGCCATGTAAGGAATGACCAGGTTCTTCCGTTTACTCTGAGTCTCAGCCCTATCTGTCGCTGTTTTAGGTCTGGTAGATTTAGATTTAGTGAAGGCCCAATTTCGATATCCACAGGCCTTCAGAGCTGTTCTCAGGTGCTGATTTTCATTCTTTTTGGAATCCATGGAGGTGGGGATGGTTTCTGCTCTGTGTGACAATGTCCTGATGACTCCTAGTTTGTCCTGCAGTGGATGGTGGGAGTCAAACATCAGATATTGATCTGTGTGTGTGGGTTTCCTGTAGATCCCTATTTCTAGCTTGCTACCGGTCCCAATGAGGACTTCACAGTCTAGGAATGCCAGTCTGTTGTCCTTGGTGTCTTCTCTGGTGAACCTAATGTTGGCATCTATAGTGTTTATATGGTCCGTGAAGGCCTGTACTTCCTGGGCCTTGATTTTGACCCAGGTGTCATCCACATACCTAAACCAGTGGGTGGGTACCGTTCCCTGGAATGTGTTGAGTGCTTTCTTCTCCACTTCTTCCATGTATAAATTGGCCACAATGGGTGACACAGGAGAACCCATGGCACAGCCGTGTTTTTGTCTGTAAAAGTCACCTCTGTATGAGAAATAAGTGGTGTTAAGACACAGGTCCAGAAGATGGCAGATCTGGTTTGGGTTGAGATGGTTTCTCCTTTCAAGGGTGCTGTCCTCTTCTAGTCTCTTCCTGACAGTGGATAGAGCATGAGTGGTGGGGATGCTGGTGAAAAGGGAGGACCCATTGAAGGAGACCATAGTTTCATATGTATCCAGTTTCAGGATCTTTGCTTTGGCAACAAATTCTTCCGAATTATGGATGTGGTGTTCAGAGTGTCCAACCAGAGGTACTAGTATGGTAGAGAGGTGTTTGGCAATGTTGTATGTTACCGAATTAATGCTGCTGACTATGGGTCGAAGGGGTGTTCCTTCCTTGTGGATCTTAGGGAGTCCGTAGATGCAGGGGATGGCTTCTCCAGGATACAGACGGTGGGAGGTAATCCTATCGATGGAGCCATCATGTTCCAATTGTTTCAAACTGTCTATTACCTTTTTCTTGTAATTGCTGGTGGGGTCTCTTTTCAGTTTTTCATATGTATGGTGATCCTCCAAAAGTGAGGTAATTTTATTGTGGTAGTCTGCAGTGTTTAGAAGCACTGTACATCTTCCTTTGTCAGCAGGTAAAATGGTGATGGTTTCATCTTTGCTGAGGGCTGTCAGGGCTCTCCTCTCTTGGACGGTAAGATTTCGCAATCTCAACAACAGCAAGGTAATCTTAACGATCCTCCTTTGGATGATAAAGAGACTTAGAAATTAACATCTCAAATTACCATGACCTAGCCCCAGGTGCAAGGTCCCACAGCCACCCTAGAAACATATTTAAGGATTCCCTTACTAACTTTGCTCAGACTGAAGAAGCTTCTTGGATAAGGAGCAAAACGTTTCCACTGAGAAAATAGAAATCCAGTTGACATGATTCAAGCTACAGACAATTCCACCTGGATGACTGAGAACCTTCATAGACATATTGCCATACATTTTGGGGATGAAACCTGAAGTTGGTAAGGAAATTCGAGAAGACAGCAAGAAAGGTGGCAGACTATAGAAACCACCTACGTTTCAACCTCAGATGCAGACAACAGAGACTCATCCCAACAAGCCTACGCCTGCAATCTACAGTTAAGGCTCACAGAGCAGACCAGATCCTGCAGCAGGCACAAAGACATCTTCTAAATGAAAGAATAAGGCAAGTCCACTTCACAATTGATGCCCTGCAATACAATTTTGAAAACCTTCACCAAGAACTCACAGCCACCCTTCCTGACCCAATCCTGGATAGAGTTATTCAGCTTGGCAATAAAGTACAGCTGGCCCAGCATCACAAGACAAAGGAGAGGCAAACTAAGAAATTTGACATTCTTCTTTCTCGCAGCAAGCAGAAACAAGGAACCCTGGCAAGACCGAATGGCTGTGGATTGATGGCTTAGCGTTATCTAGGAAGTTGTCATCTTTGGTTCTCAATGGGGTAGCACTGCCCCATTCGGAGCCGGTATGGAACTAGGGGGTCCTTCTAGACTCATGACTCCTGCTTGAAGAGCAGGTGGCAGTCGTGGCTAGGAGGGCCTTTGCACAGCTTTGGCTTGTGTTACAGTTACGCCCATTCCTGGATCGCGATGCCCTCCGAACGGTCACTCATGCTCTCATCATCTCCCACATAGACGATGTGACTATTGCAATGCGCTCTACATGGGGCTACCCTTGAAGACTATCCGGAAGCTACAGCTGTTGCAGAATCTAGCCGCACGGGCAATTTTGGGTGCACTAAGATCAGCACAGATAACACCTTTGCTCCGCGAGCTGCATTGGGTGTCGGTTTGCTTCCGGGTACAATTCAAGGTGTTGGTTATCACCTTTAAAGCCCTACATGGCATGGGGCCAGGATACCTGAGGGACTGTCTTATCCCCATATCATCAACCCGCCCCACCCGATCATTCAGAGAGGGCCTGCTACGAACCCCATCAATAAGGGAATGTCATCTGATGGGGTCCAGGAGGCGGGCCTTCTCTGCAGTGGCACCCGTCCTTTGGAACATCTTGCCCCCAGAGTTGAGGCAGATCCCCTCCCTCCCGACCTTTAGGAAAGAACTGAAAACCTGGTTCTGTCGCCTAGCATGGGAAGGGGAAAGTAATAGTTCCTCATGGGGGTGGTTAATTCCATGATGTCCTTCCTTTTTGTTAAGCTAATTTGCCAAATTGTATTTTATAATTATTTAATTGTATTAATCAAAGTGTAATTTTATATTTTATATCTTTGTTTTAAATGTGATTTTATTGTAAACCGCCCAGAGTTCCCCATTGGGGGAGATGGGCGGTCATATAAATATATATATATAAATAAAAATATAAATAAATAAATAAATAAATAAATAAAGTAAGTCAATGCTGAAGAAGCTCCTTGATGATCCACAGTTTCTTCTTAAAATCTTCATATATTCTTCTGGCTGGGAGGATAAACCTGGAAAGGAATGTGCAGGAGAGAAGGTTGTCCTAAATTCTGGTTCAGATTTTAAAAGTACAGCTCCAAAAACAAAATTGGAAACATTATCCTGTAGGGGCAGGAGGAATCTGAACATTGGAGGATGTGCTGAAAAGTGAATGCTTGAGTTGACTTGCTGGGAATCAGAATCCCATTTAATTCCACTCAAGGCTCTGTCTTCTTCTTAGTAAGATGAATCAACAATATTATCAGTGCAACATAATTACAGATTAGTCCAGGGTCCAGGACTATAGTAGATTCTGTCTCATCTGCTAGGCTAGCTGATTCACAGTGTGGGCTAACGTGGCTATCTAGGTTGCCACTTTGTTCCAGTACTGGACCAAGGCATTAACTGACCAACTGTTATCAGCATTACAAGGGGGTCTGTAGCCATATTTTCTAGGTTTTCCTCCCATAGCGATGGAGTAGGAGTGAACAAATCTAGATATTAAGATTCACACTAGACTGTAAATCTAGTGGCTATAGATCTCGTCTCCACAGCTATTCAACTCCTTATTCAGGAATTGGTTTATTCAGTAGAAGTCTTTCAGACATGATTTGGATGGATTAGTGTCATGGTTTCAGAGAAGAATACAGCCATAAATGTGGAATAGATTTGCCCAGTGTAGCACACAGAAATCAAACCCTTTATATAATCTGCTTTCAATAGTTTCAGACAGGTGCTACATTTGCATTCTCCTGAGCTCCAAATTATTTCCAAGGGACTGCATAGCCCTATATATTGGTACTTTGAGAAAAGTGTTATCCATTTAACTACTTGGGCAGGTTCCTTTATCCTGCCAAAGAAAATTAAAATTGCTGGTTCAAGCATATTTTGTGTTGTGTGTGTGTATGTGTGTGTGTGTGTGTGTGTACACACATACACACATATGCTTGAAGAATTCATTTATATCATGGCTGCATGTCTATCCCAGCATGTAGTTTATAAACTATAGGAAAGAATAACATAGTTTTGCATGTTTTAAGTAAATAAGGAACATTGCATGGCTTTTGTTCAAGCTAAAAATTAAGCAATAAAAATAATGACAAGCATAAATTTCCTGCTCTAGTTCAACATGCCTTTGGTAGATTTGGAAGGCTAAGACCAATTGTGATTTCAGTAATCCTATGAAAATGCATACCCTGGAGTAGCTTATGGATATTAATGCAATGAATACATGCATACAAATGATATAATAAAATTATGAATAAAATAATGGAGGGAGTAAGCTCATCGGCATAGACATAAGCATAATAACTTTATCACACT
This sequence comes from Charina bottae, assembly GCA_023362775.1. Taxonomy (NCBI): domain Eukaryota; kingdom Metazoa; phylum Chordata; class Lepidosauria; order Squamata; family Charinaidae; genus Charina; species Charina bottae. The sequence goes on from JALMGJ010000003.1 coordinate 43,657,695, forward strand.
GTGACAACTGTCTATCGAGTCTACTTTTCAATAACTCATCAACAACTATCAAAAACAGCCATGCTTGTGGCATTGTTTTTCCTGTTTTTAATTTTTTTGTTTCATTTTCACTGGCCTCATTTTATTATGCCACATAGAAAGAATAAACCAGAAAATTATCTGAATGGCCAATTCTCTTTTCTATATTGTCTAGTTTCATAAAAAGTGGACTGTTATGGGAACAAGGTATGATCTCATTAAGAAAAATAATAACATTTTTCTTCCTCATACATAGCTTGGATAATTCCTAGTGTAACAGTTGCAAAGAAGCAGATTTCCTTTTTTTTCACAGCAATTTCTGTCCTATCGTCTGCAAATTACCCAGCACTACTTCCTGAATGGCTTAATTTGGGGATTGGCAATCAGCTCCATGGGTCCCCTGTTCTCCTTTACTGTAGTCCCCTGACTGTAACAGCAACTTTGGCAATATGACTGCAAAAAAAAAACAAAACAAAAAAAAACCCACCAGTGCACTTTCTGGTGATAAAAAGAACATCCTAAAGTAGCTTTTAAAAAATAAAGAAACCTCCAACAAAGAAAGGGATGCTGAAAAAACTGTATATCCACATACAATTTGTATATGGCCCCATCCATTTCCATCTTTCACACTGTTGGGCTCTGTCCCGTCTAAAAAATTAAGTTTGCTCCAACCGCAAAAGGTTGACTGAAGACACGATGAAAACTCCTTAATCTCACAACACATGGACAGACTTAACCATACTTTCAACTGGGAAACTGTGAGCACCTTAAACCAAGCCAAGTCCAAAAACATTAGAGAATTCCTGGAAGCTTGTCACTCAGACAAAGCAGCCATCAACAGACACATAGAGGTAAACAACATTTACATACCATTCATAAGAGACAATAGAAAAGCCAGAAGACCAGAACACCTCCCTACCAGCAATCATCACCCAGATATGCAAAGATTAACACCAGGATTAGCACCGGAGGAACAATCAAACAGCACAATATACCCTAATGAAGGAACTATTAACTCAGTCAATCAACCAAGTAGTGAACAACAGCCCAATCAAGGAACTACCAAGGACAGAAGAACACCACCTCCACCAACACAAGCAGGACAAGCCATGGTATATAAACAGAGAGCAAGTCCCACTCCCTTTTCGCACTGAAGATGTTGCCTAGCCTGGCAATGAAACGTCTGCAAGTTAATTAATTTTAACTTTAACACATTTTAGACAGAGAAGATAGGTGGTTTGAGAGAGGGGTCAAGGAATCCATTTATGCCAACTTGGAAAATCCTTCCTTGAATAGAGGTGGGGGCCTCAGGCACAAACTCTCCCCCATCTTCCTCCCCGTGTTGTCTTCTGTGCCTAGGAAGATTAAGACCATTTCAGAAGCTCAACAGCAGCATGGTGTTTTTAACGACCCTCCATTAGATGATAAAAGGACTTAAAAATTACATCTCAATATAACCATGACCTAGCCCCAGGTGTAAGGTCACACAGCTACCTAGGAACATATTTAGGATTCCCTTACCAACTTTGCTCAGACTGAAGAAGCCCCTTGGATAAGGAGCGAAACGTTTCCATTAAGAAAATAGAAATCCAGTTGACATGATTCAAGCTACAGACAATTCCACCTGGATGACTGAGAACCTTCATGGACGTCTGCAAGAAAACAACAAGGCTCAGAGAGCACCAAGGACTCCACAAGGACTATGTTGTGGAGAAAGCAGTGACAACAGAGTAGGTTATAATCCTGCCTATTGGTTCTATTTTCCTTGTAAGACTCTATGGAAGTGAAAATTGGACTTTGGAGAAGCAGGGTAGGAAGAGTATTGATAGTTTTGAACCTTGGTGTTGGAGAAGACCATGGCCAGCCAAGAAAACATACTAATGGATCATCAAATCAATGGATCATCGATTCAATCAACCCACAGTTTTCACTCGAGGTACAAATGACCAGGCTCAAATTATGGTATCCTGTTTTGGACACACTATGCAAAAACCTAGATCTTCAGAGCAGGGTTTCTCAACCAGGGTTCCATGGAACCCTAGGGTTCCACAAGAGGTCACTAGGGGTTCCCTGGGAGATCACGATTTATTTAAAAAATTATTTCAAATTCAGGCAACTTCACATTAAAGATGTAAGTTTCATTCTTTATTTTTAGTTTAAGAACACTTAGTGCATATATACAGGCCTACACAGGAAAGAAATGTAATAATTTTTTAACTTCTGGCCTATATTTGAGCCTGCATGTGCAGGGGTTCCCCGAGGCCTGAAAAATATTTCAAGGGTTCCTCCAGGTCAAAAGGTTGAGAACGGCTGCTCTAGATAATGCTTTCATGCTGGGAAAGGGGGAAGGAATGAGAAGAAGAGGACAACCAACAGCAAGGTGGGTGGACTCAGTTTCAGTGGTGATGGGTGCACTGTTGGAAGACCTGAAGGACCAGGTTAGGGACAGATCATCAAGGAGAAAATCTATGTGGTCGCTAAGAGTTGACACCGACTTGATAGCACATAATCAATCAAACAATCAATTGATTCCACTTAGTCTTGCATTTATATTATATGTTATTGACTTTTTAATTTCCATAAGATTTATAGCATCACTTACTATATAAAATTTACACTGCCTTTTGTGTTTCAACAGAAATTCTAAAAGATAATTTACATGTTTAAGGTGTAGTCCTGTATCAATGTATCTAAAAGAGATAAATGACCTAGGTATTTGACATCGTTGTCTCCTAATGCTTTTTCTCTTCTAATAGTCCCAAATATTTTACTAAGATCAAAATTAATGGAAAGGAAAAATTATTTTAAAGATCCAAAGCCATTTTCTGTATGCTCTTATTAATTTTTAATGTACACTAGTTCGAATATTAAAAAGTCTTTTCTGATTTACAAATACAGAACAATATTACAAAAACAAAACAAACTATTAAAAAGAAAGAGCAATTTACTGACAAGGGGAGGTAAACATAGAAAGTGTGTTTTTAACAGATGCCTGAAAGATGCTAGAATTAGCATTGGTTATTTGTTACATGCCAAGATAAAAAAAATCAAAATGACAAGGTGGGGCATGTGTTGCTGAGACCTGGTTGAGTGAGGGTGGTGATGTCACTTATCTCAGAGATTTGCCCTTTCAGGTATTGGGTTCTTCAGTGGCTTAGATACCAAGGGAGAGGAGGCTGAATGGCAATGAAGTTTAGAGACATCTTCACTGTGACCAAGGACTGTGCTTCTGATGTGGTGGGATGTGAAGGCTGTGCTGTAGAGAAAAAATGGGAATCATTTGATGTACTGACTACCCCACTCCTTGGCAGGTTCATTTCCTGATCTGCTTGTCCTGTTCTCTGAGCTGGTGTAGGAATCACCTTGCCTTTTGGTCTTCAATAACTTCTGTCTCCATGATCTGAAGTCTGGGTCAGGAACAACTTGGGTGTAAATGCCTTCCATGGTGATCATGGCCTTCTCCTAGGCAATCTCAGTTTTTTGTCAGGGTTCAGGCCTGACCATGGGAGAGAATGGCATTGGTCACTGTGGTTGCTGACCTTTGTCAAAACTTTGATGTGGGGTAGTGTGCACTGAACCTGATAGATATGTCAGCATCCTTTAAGACCATTGACAATGATACCCCAGACTTTCTATTTTAGACTCCTTCTTTAGCGGGTACTTCCAATTGGTTATAATGAGGGAGGAAAGATTGGCACAGTAGTTGCACACATGTTGGGTACGATAAGGTTTGAACCTCTCTTCCTTGCTGTTTAATATAGTATATTCCCTACACAGGAGATGCTATCAACGTCTTGACACAATGTCTGGATGGGACATTGGCTGAACCTGAGCAAGATGGAATTGCTGTTTGTATTTTGGGGGTCTCTGGCAACTCTAGTGTTGTCTTTCAGCAGGATGGCACTAACCTTGAAAGATCAGATCTGAGATTTGAGAATCTTTATGAATTCATTGTTACTGCTGTATAGGCAGTGGAGGCCATGGCCAGAAGAACCTTTGCCCTTCTCTGGCTAGTATATCAGTTGTGGCCTTACCTGAAGTGGGGAGATCTTGTGACAATAACTGATGCTTGTCCAAAATGGAGCAGCCCAATTACTGGTTGGTGCTCACAACCATGGACACATTACATTGGTGCTCCAGGCCCTGCACTGGTTTCCTATTGGCTTCCAATGTGCAATATAAAGTGCTGGTGTTGACCTTGCAGGGCCACCTTCTCCACCTGAAATTAACTTGCTTGATATGAGCATCCTTGGCGAAACTGTTTATGGTCTCCAGTGCTCATGAAGTCAGGGAGGCTGAAATATGTAGAAACTGTTTTAGTGGCTGCACCTATCTTATGGAACAGCTTCTTTGTGGGAATTAGGCCTGCCTACTCATTGTTAGCCCTTCAGAATCTGCTAAAAACTGGAGGGCTTACATTGAATGTATGGTTGTTGATAGATATTTTGGTTTATGAATCTTTGATGTTTATTTTTAATCTGACTGTGATTGCTTTAACTGTACTTTTATTGTGTACTTGTAAAGTGCCTATAGTCCAGTTGATTGCAGTTGGCATAAATCAAATCACTCAATCCAATATCTTTGATTAAACAAACAATTGTTTTTATAAGCAAGCAGAGCTAGGAAGAATGAAACAGCACTTGCTGAAGAATATTTCCATTTATTATATTACAAGATTTATTGTAACCTTATTTAGATTGAGCTAAGTTTCTACGTTATTAGGAATGGATCAACTTGATAAGAAATAATATTTTGTTAATTATTTAATTTAAGAATTTATATTCTGCTTTTCCCCTCCAAAAAAATTGTTCAAGGTACAAGTTCTATAAAACAAAGAAAAGCAGTGAAAAGCAGTGAATAGTCCCTGAAACACTTTTATAATAAGCTAAAAGAGCAGAAAAGAGAAATAAAAAAATAGTAAAAAAAATCAAGCAGAAATACAGTCAAATGATTGTTGAAAGAGAAATTCCTTTAGCTGTCAGAGTATCAGAAGTAAGGAGGAGGATAAACTACTGGGGCAAGGAGTTCCATTGCACAGATTTCTCCGTTATTGCCAACTGTGCTTCAAAAGACAACAAGACACATAAAGGAGATATAGCAGCTGACTTCATAGATGAGCCTTAATTAATGAGGCTTAGACAAGGTTTCACAGATGGAAAAGAATTAAAAGATGCCATTTGTAAATGTGTTAAGTGGCCCATAGGAGGTTACAAAAGAATCCAGGTGAAAGCTGGAGGAAAATACTGAAACTTGAAATTAGAAGAAAATGTGAAGAATGGCCTAATGTTAATCATTATCCAAGAGCAGTGTCAGTGAGTGAGTGAGTGAGTGTATGTGTGTGTGTGTGTATAAGAGAGCCAGTTTGGTATAGTGGTTAAGGCACCAGGCTGGAGACTGGGAGACTGGGAGTTCTAGTCCTGCCTTTGGCACAAAACCAGCTGGGTGACCTTGGGCCAGTCACTCTCTCTCAGCCCTAGGAAGCAGGCAATGGCAAACCACTCCTGAAATCTTGCCAAGAAAACTGCAGGGACTGCTCCAGGCAGTCGCCAAGGATTGGACATGATTGAATGTGTGTGTGTGTGTGTGTGTGTGTGTGTATGTATGTGTGTGTGTGTGTGTGTGTGTATGTATGTATGTGTGTGTGTGTATGTGTGCGTGTGTGTGTGTATGTGTGTGTGTGTGTATATATATATATATATACACACACACACACATACATATACATACATATACATATACATATTAAAATAAAATAAAATAAAATAAAATAAAATAAAATAAAATAAAATAATAAAATAAAATAAAATAATAAAATAAAATAAATAAAATAAAATAAAATAAAATAAAATAAATAAAATAAAATAAAATAAAATAAAATAAAATAAAATAAAATAATAAATAAAATAAAATAAAATAAAATAATAAATAAAATAAAATAAAATAAAATAATAATAAAATAAAATAATAAAATAAAATAAAATAATAAAATAAAATAAAATAAAATAAAATAAAATAATAAAATAAAATAAAATAAAATAAATGCCTGGGCTTAATTTTTGCTTTGGGCAACCTTGTCAATGTCATACTGCTGTTTTAACACTGTTCTAAAACAAGGCTTCTCAATCCCCTTTTTAAATGCTTTTGCACAAGCAATCAGAGCATTCAACCGCACCTAAAATAACAACAACGAAAACTTTGTATGTAACATTACTTCTGCTCTTATGTAACATTATATTTGTTCCTTGAAGCCCTTATCACCAATGGTGGTCCCCAGGAACCTGTCTGGAGTTTCTTTTTGTGGACTTAAGCATCAAAGATTCTTCATGTACCGTATTTAACAGAGTCACTGCACCATTCTAAATTGGAGTAAAGAAAATTCCTTAAAGTTAGTTCAATGGATTGTGACCAGACTCCAGATGAATCATTATCTGCATAGCACTCTGTATTTTCTACACTGAGGAACAAATATCTCTGTTTTGTTCCTGAATGTAGCGGAACACACTACTGTTTAACTGCCTATTGAGTGACTCATTTTTGTGTAACTCTGTTGAACATTAAAATACAATGGTATTGCTTCACTTCAGGGATGCTTATCAGAAGTTCTCAATTTTGTTTTCTTTAAAGTTCCAACTAGCTAGAATGTGAAGAGAAAGAGGTGATAAAGGCAACTTCACCACAATATAACACACACTTTTGACAGTAGTGCATCTGAAGTGTTTCAGCTTCAAATTATTCTGTAGCTGAAAATTATTACACATGTTGAGGGTATGTCATATAATAGACACATCTCAATGTCAGTGGGTAGCAGGCGACAGTATGTTGCCTTCCAGGGCAGTCTCTGTACTAGAGATCCTTGCTTACATAAAATAGTAGGAACATGCTTAGAATAAAACTTGTCTTTGGTTGTGCTTTTGGCACATTGGCCAAAAGGTACCACTGTCCTTAATTCAGGAGGTCATGCTGCTTTTGGCATGGGTATAATTAAGACTGGTTGCCTAGTCTACAAATTTTCTGTGTTATTAAAAAGCATTACGTGAAAATCTCATTTGACCAGAACCACAATGGGCAGCAGAGATAGATATATATGGGTCCAACTGGTGATAATCATGTAATATAGCAGATTTTGACTTGGAAAGTAAAAGGATTAAATGGTAAACAGCATGAATTAATTAATTAATGAAATGAAAGAAAGAAAGAAAGAAAGAAAGAAAGAAAAGTAAATATGTGTACCTGGGAAGAGCCAGTTTGGTCTATTGGTTAAGGTACCAGGCTTGAAACCAGGAGTCTGTGAGTTCTGCCTGAGGCATGAAAGCCGGCTGGGTGACTTTGGGCCAGTCACTCTCTCTCAGCCCAACTCACCTCACAGGGTGGTTGTTGTGGGGAAAATAGGAGGAAGGAATATTAGGTATGTTCGCTGCCTTGAGTTATTTATAAAAATAATAAAGGCGGGATAGAAAATAAATAAATAAATAAACTAAGAGAAGGTAGGAGAATATAATAGATTTGAAGGAAGGCAGCCTAATCTTGGGGACCATAGCTGATGGATTTATACAGGACAGCAAAAGTGTAATTATACATTTTAAAAATGGAATGTCAGAAAGTATGAATTTGTATCATCAAGTAGTTTTCTGTGTGTATGAGAGTAGAAATCCATAGGATGGTGACAATTGCATGTTCTGCCCTAGTGAATGATGATACTGGAAAAAACAGATGAGTTTTGTAAAAAAAAAAAAAAACTTATTGTGTCAAGTGGTATGAATGGATGGGTGGCACTGGGATGGGAAAGTACAGAAAAACTGAGCCATTCCGTGACCAAGAATTAAGGAGAACAAGGACTGTTTACTGAGCATCTGCCTAGGAATAGTTACATTTATTTTGATTACATGGTTTAAGCATCAGTCTATTCATAAGTACACATGAAAAAAGGATGAATAAAAAAAGAATGATTGGTTTGATTGTTTTTGATGAAAGACTGAGAGTTACTGAAGATTACAAAGGTGAAATAGGTTCATAATTTCAAACACATTATTACTTGGTAGTGTCAAGAGTGGACCTTTGGAAAAAAATAAAAAGAAAGAAAAAGAAAGAAAGAAGCAGAAGATTTGAATGAAAGTAGAATGGCCACAGGAAGAGAAAGTATGAGTCTGGTATGAAAAATATTTGATTGATTAATCTCCCAATGGAATGAATAGAAAGCAGACATAAAGAAAGAGGTTGTGGAAACTGCTTGGAATGTAGAAAAAAATATAATACAAAGTGCCACAGAAGTTTTGGAGTTATGTTAAAGAACAGAATGAAAAAGGATTCTTGGAATGATAAATTGGAAGAGGATTTAACAATGTGGATTTAACAATGCCTATATAAAAATGATTACTGCAAAACGTAAGTATGAGAAAGATATTAATATATAAATATATACAGAAAAAAAGGTAACTTCAAACGATGTAGCCAAAGAAAGCAAGAAACTGTTAAGATTAAAAGATGCCCCCCACCAAAAATGAGTGATTTTAATTAAATAAAAATTTGGTTTGGAAGTAGGTGAAGACGAATAAAGAATAAAAATAAAAATGATGAAATCACTTGGGATGAAACTAAGCTGAGAGAATAGAGTATTTTAGAGATTTATCTGGGAATTATAATGATATGTCAAAGAGTGGAATTAAACAAATGCTATAAGGGTTGGTATCCAGAAATAAATGAAAAAAAAGGAAGTCATAAAAGCTGTGAGAATAGCTTTTATGGGAAGTGGAATGCAGTGTTACATTGGGCAGATGGTTTGTAGACCTATGTAGGCCATTGAGAAATGTATGAAAATGAGAAAGAATTTATTTATTTGTTTGTTTGTTTGTTTATAAAGCTGCCAACCTAGCAATTCGAAAGCATGCAAATGCAAGTAGATTAATAGGTACCACTTCGGTGGGTAGGTAACAGCATTCCGCGTGCGTCATGCTGGCCACATGACCGTGGAAGTATCTTCGGACAGCGCTGGCTCTTCGACTAACAAACGGAGATGAGCACCAGCCCCTAGAGTCAGACACAACTGCACAAATGTGTGGGGGGAACCTTTACGTTTACCTTTAAAGCTGCCAAACTCTGTGATGACTCTTGGAGGCATACAATAATAAAATCATTACTAATAATATACAAATAAAAAACCACTGGCATCTGGAAGAAGAAAGACTATTCATTCTGATAGCAATATAGTACACCAGATTTGTCATGCTGTCTAGCCCGTGCTGTCTGGGGCCAAAAAAAAAAAAGTTTTGAGAGCTCAGGGGTGGAAGCCAAACAGACTTGGGGAAATGATGGACAGGACAGGACAGGCTCTGCAATAGAGAAGGCACTTGAAGCTGTGCACATAATAAGGCCTTCCCTTATTATATCACCACCAAAGCAATCCTGTAAGGTAGGCTGGGTTGAGAGAGAGTCAGAGTGATTGGCCCAAAGAAACCCAGGGAGGTTCCTGTTAATTGAGAACTTGAGTGAGAAGGCACAATTTTACTGTAAGTTTGTTGATTTAGAGAAAATGTATGACGAAGTGGATAGGCTTGAATAATGAAATGCTTTGCATGATTGTAGAGTTAAAGGGTTGTTAAATGTGATAAGCAATAAATGCAAGTTATGCTAAATGTCAAAAAATAAAAGAGCAAGTAGATGAATTGGTGTACCCTACTAGAGTACCTAATGAAGATGGAGAAATTCTAAGATATGTAAATGGTAGAATATAGTAGGCTGTATGTTGTTTGTAAAAGGGGCGTGGTGGCTCAGCGGGTAAGACGCCAGGCTTGTCGATCAGAAGATTGCAAGTTCAGAGGTTCGAATCTCTTGCCCTGCGTGGGGAGTGAGCTCCCGCACTAGCTCCAGCTCTTGCCAACCTTGCAATGTGAAAGCATGCAAATGCGAGTAGATGAATAGGTACCACTTCATTGGGTAGGTAACAGCGTTCCACGTGCGTCATGCGGCCACATGACCATGGAAGCATCTTCGGACAACGCTGGCTCTTCGGCTAACAAACGGAGATGAGCACTGACCCCTAGAGTCGGACACGACTGCAGAAATGTGCGGGGGGAACCTTTACCTTTACTTATGTTGTTTGTAATGAGGAATGCATCTTTATTGAAAGGAGCAAAAATTGCTGAGTGTTCATGATACTCCTCATTTTGCTATATGGAAGTGAAAATTGGTTAGTCAACTTACAGAAGTAAGTTTGCAGTGAGAATGGAATACTTAAGAAGTATGTGTGGTGAAAGAAAAGGGAACAGGGTCAAAAATGAATAGCTGCTGAATGGAGAGGCAGTTTGGTCTAGTGGTTAAGGCAACGGGCTAGAAACCAGGAGGCTGTGAGTTCTAGTCCCACCTTAGGCATGAAAGCCGGCTGGGTGGCCTTGGGCCAGTCACTCTCTCTCAGCCCAACTCACCTCACAGGGTTATTGTTGTGGGGAAAATAGGAGGAGGAAGGAGTATTAGGTATGTTCACCACCTTGAGTTATTTATAAAAATAATAAAGGGATAGAAAATAAATAAATAAATAAATAAATGTGAACTGAATAGAAAAATGACTGACCAGTATAAAAAAATATGTTAAGATGGCTTACCCACATACCAAGAAAATAAATGAGTATTGCAGAACAACTATATGATAGAAGAATGAATAGGTTGAAAAGAAGAAGACCAAGTGAATTGTGTTTGGATGGAGTTGATGGGATCCTCAAAAGAAAGAGATGTGAATTTGAAAGAGCAAAAAGCAGTGCTTGAAGGGGTACAGTATATGGACACTGTAGAAGCAAAGATAATTTGCAAAAATAGAAAGTATGGAGAAATACAATGGATGGTGCTGGTGTAAAAGATAGATAGATAGATAGATAGATAGACAGACAGACAGACAGACAGACAGCCAATCAAAGAGATGATAGATTCTTCTCTTATGATCTTAATTTCCTTTGCTTAATCTTTTTTATCTCTTAATCTTTCTTATCTCTTTTCTGTGCTTTGCATAACATTGCTTACTTCATTAATTTAGCTCAACTAGGGATGGAGATCTTTGGTATATTTGGATTATTCTTTTAGTCTTTCTATGAGTGGATATGAGTGAGTTTCTAAACAGAAACTTAGAAAGATGAGAGGATAAAAAACTGTGGACTTATGACTGGAAGTGAGCCTGAAACCACTCACCACCATAGGGGATGATTGCATTTGCTGATGGTTGCAAGAGTGGTGCTGATCTTTTAAGACACCTTGCCTGTGACCAGGCTTCCATTCCTGAGGTGAACAGCTATGAATATCAACAGGTGGTCCCAGTCAGTGAAGGGAAGGAACTGGCTGTTTACACACTGAATGCCATGTAATTTAATCCTTTCCCCAAACTTTTTGGCATCCATATGAAGCTGCTGGGAGAGGTCAGTTTTCGGTTTAGAGTGTGGCATCATAGAGTGTGGCTAATAGCACCTAATTACACATAACCACTCCGAGCCATTCTGGCAATATAGTTGAAATCCTGTCTCAGTGTATGGAGTACTTGTACTCAAGCAAGACAGAGCTACTCTTTGTTCATTAGGAGTCTCTTCCTGCTTCAGTGCTGTCTCTCAGAAGGATGGCACTGCATCAGAGGGAATAGGTCTATGACTTGGGAGTCCTCCTAAACTCACAGCTACTGCTTGATGGGAAGTTGTGACCAGAGGGCCTTTGCCCAGCTTCAGCCAGTTATGGTCCTATCTGGAGCAGGAGGATGTCATAAAATCCACTTTAATGAGTACAACTTACTCCATGTAAAGTTCAATAATAGTTCTTTTATTCTTGTGTTATTCGGACAGAAAGCAAAGCAAGTATTTACAATTAGAAAATAATAAAATAATAAATGGATAAAATTACAAAATAATCATTAACTTTTCCTGTCCACAATTGCCCACAGCTATTCTCAACTGCCCGACAAGGCACCAACTTCTCTTATCCACAATTGCCCACAGTTATTCTCAACTGCCCACAACTGCCAGACAAGGGCATAAACAACCAAGTTAACTATGCCTCACTAGGCTACCCAAGTTGCTGTTAACATTCACCTTACCAGGCTTCCTTAATAGTATCTCATTTATACTTACATCCACTCCTAACAGTTGGCCAGACAATGTTAGAGTGGGCTGGGAGTCAGACATTCAGGGCGTCCCCTGCTCCCTGTGGAGAATCTCGCACCTCAAGGGTCTTAGTTGCAGGTCATCCTTCTTTTATAGCTGAATATGTTAAATCCAAATTCACATCACAGTCAGTGTCAAAACTGTGTACGTCACAGCCAGTTGAGCGTTAGTTCTGACCTTGCATCTCTTGTTCAGTACGTTCTCCCTTGTTCCACTATCTGTGCCAACTGTTATCTGTTGTTGATAACACACATTCCTCATTTCATGCATACCAGCAACGTGAACACCCCAGTGAGTTCATAAACAGTTTATGGTTCTATTAAAACTATGATTTTATTTATTTATTTATTTATTTATTATCCATATTTATACCCCGCCTATCCCCTCCCTATCGGAGGACTCTAGGCGGCTTACAATATCACAAATCCAATTACTAACAATTCATATTTATTTTAACAATGTTACAACCGCACGCTTAGGAAAGGGGTAAGGGAACCGACTCTTGAAGTATTGGACTACATGTCCCAGCATACCTTGCTTCAGAGTTGGCTGCTGACGTCCTGGATGTTGCTATTTCGGGATCCGTCGTCTCCATTCTCCGCTCTCCGTTTCCGCTGCCATTCGCGAGGTCTTCTTTGCTCCGGAGGCAACCCCCCCCAGGATGCCAGCAAATTGACCCACGTGAAGTGGTACCCATTTATCTACTCGCAATTAACTTTCGAACTGCTGGGTTGGCAGAAGCTGGGGCAAGTGACGAGAGCTCACTTCGCCACGTGGAGGTTCGAACTGCCGACCTACTGATCGGCAGTCTTCACAGCATCAGCGGTTTAACCCGCTGAGCTACCGCGCCCCTTTTATATATTTTATACATATTTAAAAAGGTAAAGGTTCCCCCCCGCACATTTGTGCAGTCGTGTCCGACTCTAGGGGCCGGTGCTCATCTCCGTTTGTTAGCCAATATATTTATATTCATATAAACTGAACAATAAAACGTAATATATAATCAATATATAATTTCATTACAAGGACCTAATGACAGTGGCTCATACTCCACTCATAACATGGATGAACTATTGCAGTGCACTTTGCGTAAGTCTACCTTTAAAGAGCACTCAGAAACTACCCTTGGTACAAAATGCTATGGTCTGTTTGCTAACTGATCCTGGACACTACAAATATATTACCCCTGTGATTTGGACCAGCATTGATGGCCTTGACATTTCTAGATGCAATTTAAAGTGCTGGCTTTAACCCATAAAGCCCTATATGGCTTGGTACCAGTGACTGTTTAAGACTGCTTACTTCAACTAGAATTGACGAATCTGATACAAACTATATGGGGGGGAAATGATAGTCCTCTACTACTCCAAACTTAGGAGGGCTGAGGCTAGGAAGAGATATTTCTTTATTGCAGATCCCATTTTATGGGACAGCCTTCAAAGTTCAGCTTGCCCCAATCTGCTTGTTTACTAAAAGCTGTTCAAAACACAGCTTTTACAGAGGGTTATTGATTAATTAATTAAAGCAACATAACACCATCAAACTATTAATGCTAATGGGGCATTGTTTTAATTTGAAATTAATGATAATGTTTTGATGGGTTCAATATTTTAGCATTTATACCTATTTATATTTATATAAACATAAATTATTTATTATTTCTTTATTTTTATTTGCCTGCTCAAAGAGCAGGTGGCAGTTGTGGCTAGGAGGGCCTTTGTACAGCTTTGGCTTGTGCGCCAGTTACACCCATTCCTGGACCGCGATGCCCTCCGAATGGTCACTCCTGCCCTTGTCATCTCCCATATAGACTATTGCAACACACTCTACATGGGGCTACCCTTGAAGACTATCCGGAAGCTACATCTGGTGCAGAATGTGGCCGTGCGGGCAATTTTGGGTGCACCAAGATCAGCACATATAACACCTCTGCTCTGCGAGCTGCATTGGGTGCCGGTTTGCTTCTGGGTCCAATTCAAGGTGTTGGTTATTACCTTTAAAGCCCTACTTGGCATGGGACCAGGATATCTGAGGGACCGTCTTATCCCCATATCATTGACCCGCCCCACCCGATCATTCAGAGAGGGCTTACTACAGACCCCATCAATAAGGGAATTTCATCTAGTGGGGTCCAGGAGGCGAGCCTTCTCTGTAATAGCGCCTGCCCTTTGGAATATCTTGCCCCCAGAGTTGAGGCAGGTTTCCTCCCTCCTGATCTTTAGGAAAGACCTGAAAACCTGGTTCTGCTACCTAGCATGGGAGGGGGAAAGTAACAGCTCCTCCTGGGGTGGTTAATACCATAATGTCCTCCCTATTATTTGAGATACTTGCCGGATTGGATTTTGTATTTATTTATGTTATGTTACTAATTTGTAATTTTATATTTATATTTTAACTTTGATTTTATTGTAAACCGCCCAGAGTCCCCCGTTGGGGGAGTTGGGCAGTCATATAAATTTAACAAATAAATAAATAAATAAATTTATTATTATATTGTGGATATTTTTATTTGTCAGAGTGCGCACCGTGGAGCGGCCTGCTCCTTTCTCCAAGACACCAGTGATCCACGTTCTATGCAGTAAATATAGATTACTGTAATGCGCTCTACATGGGGCTACCCCTGAAGAGTATCCGGAAGCTTCAGCTGGTGCAGAATGCCGCGGCGCGAGCAGTTATGGGTGCCATGAGATCGGCACATGTAACACCTCTGCTACGCGAGCTGCACTGGCTACCAGTTTGCTTCCGGGTCCTATTCAAGGTGTTGGTGATTACCTTTAAAGCCCTACATGGCATAGGACCAGGGTACCTGAGGGACCGTCTCGTCCCGATAACGTCGGCCCGCCCCACCCATGCATGCAGAGAGGGCATGCTTCGGACCCCCTCGACAAGAGAATTCCATCTAGCGGGGTCCAGGAGGCGTGCTATCTGTGATAGCGCCCGCCTTATGGAATATCTTGCCCCCGGAGGTGAGACTGGCCCCTTCACTCCTGGCCTTTCGAAAGGCCCTTAAGACCTGGCTCTGCCGCCGGGCCTGGGACGACAGAGGCGGCAGTGCCTCCTGGGGTTGGCTGGCCCCGTAGTAATACAATCCATCCTACGGTCCCCCCATTTTGGATTTTATGTAATTTATTATTAGATGTATTTTAGATATTGTTTTTGTATTTTTTAAACTTCAATTGTTGTAACCCGCCCAGAGTCCCTTGCAAGGGAGATGGGCGGGGAATAAATTGAATAAATAAATAAATAAATAAATAAATAGACACTTAAGCAGAGATTAGATAAAATAACCTATTTACTTTATATACATACGTAGTACAGAATATATGAACAAATGATACAACGATGAGAAGTTACAGCAAATGAGAAGAAAGAACACCAGACTTCTCTGTATATATACATAAACTGACCAATCACATTATAGGTCACTCTCATCATCTGCCACACCCAACTAAACTATTAGCACCTGTAGTATGAGTCATACACTGCCACATCACCCCTACAACAATGGCTGCTAATTGGGTGACTTGCAGAATAATACCCCTCTCACCTAGATATCAAACCTCTCCAGGATAATTTATCTAACTGGAAATACACACATCCTATGTCTCTCTACACTTAGAGGCTTTGTCATCACATCTGCTACATTACTCTCAGATGGACAATATTGCAGATTAATCAGAGATTCTTTTACAGCATTCCTAACATTGTGATATTTAATATCAACATGTTTGCTCCTCCCTCTGATCCTATCATTCTTTGCCATCTGTAAACACGCTTCACTGTCTTCATATACACATATAGGACCCTCAATTGTTACATTAACATCCCTTAACAATTGCCTATACCATATTAACTGAACATAGGTCAGATAGTGCAGCGTACTTTGCCTCTGCAGTAGATACGGCAACGGAACTGCAGCGGGCTCATCTGACTGTCCTTCCCGGAGCTGCTGGGGCCGGATGGAGTGGTGGGGGACTCAGCATTGCTCCTTCCAGCAGGCGCTCCAAGCCCAGCTGTTCAGCCATAGATCAAGGATCGATCAGGCCTGGGGGCAGGGCTGGCCGAGGGGCTCGGGGGGGAAGAGGGAAGACGGGTCCCTGTTGCCTGAGACATCCTCACGCATCCTCCCCCCTCCCCCCGCAATATGGCAGCAATAACAACCACAGCGACCACCACCTGCCGCGAAGGCTCTGGCAGAAATGGATCCAAGTGCGGGACGCTCTTCTGGAGAGTGGAAAGTGCAGGATCCCTGCTCTTTCTTGGGGCTTTCCTTCTCTTTCAGGCCCTGCCTGTTATTCCATAAATTGTTACATTTACATCCCTTAACAATTGCCTATACCATATTAGCTCTGAACATAGGTCAGATAGTGCAGCGTACTCTGCCTCTGCAGTAGATATGGCAACAGAACTCTGTTTCCGAGACCTCCACCCCACCAAGGTGTCACCAAACATAATTATCAATCCTGACATTGATTTCCTATCATGTACATCATTACCCCAATCACTATCTACATAGCATTTTAATTCCAATGGTTTACAAGTTTTTATCAATAAACATTTATTAATAGTCCCTTTAAGATATCTAAACACACGTTTAATACCTTTCCAGTGCCTCTGGGTATGTTGCACAACATACCTACCAGTACATTCACCGCATTCCCGATATTGGGACGCAACCATTGTGCTAAATACAATAAACTTCCAATTATTGACTGATAGTGTTCTTGATTACATGAAGTTTGGTCATCGTCTCCAGCCTCTGTCTTAACAAAATCAGTTGTCATCGGGGTAGGAACCTCCTTGCAATGTTCCATATCGTTTTCTCTTAGCAGTTGTTCAATTTTCTTCCGCTGCTCTAGAACGTAACCCCCATCAACCTTCTGAATACCTACGCCTAGGTAATTTCTAATCTCTCCCAGATCTTTAACATCAAATTGTTGCTTCAGTTTTTCAGTAAATTCAATTACCCTCCTTTGATCTTTAGCTATAAAACACAAATCGTCTACAAAGATCAAAAGCAACACCTGTTCATCATTATCACATTGCTTTATGTATAGACATGGGTCAGCCTTGCTACACTTAAACCCCATTCTTTGCAATGCCTCATCTAATCGCAGATTCCAGCAACGTGCCGATTGCCTGAGTCCATACAACGCTTTCTGCAGCTTGTACACTCTAATTGCATCATTAGATTCATATCCTGGAGCTTCAGTCATGTAGATTTCTTCCCTAAAATCAGCATGCAGATATGCTGTGGTGATATCATAATGGTTTACTACACAATTCCTAGCTTCTGCCATTGCTAAGGCAAACCTGAATGTCTCCCCTCTTAGCGTTGGCGCAAAAGCCTCATCATAAGTCTGATTCTTAACCTGGGAAAACCCTTGTGCTACAATTCTAGCTTTATACTGAATATCACCATTGACTAAGGTCTTCTTCTTATAAACCCACCTACAACCCACTTCCTTATGCCCCTCAGTCAGCCTGGTAGATTTAAACACCTTATGGGAATTAATGGCATTCATTTCCACATCCATAGCAGCTTTCCACTTTTTCTGCTCTTGTGGTGGCAACTCCAATACCTCTGAATAATTTAGCATGATAAAGGCTTCTTGTCAACATAACCTTGCATAACGGTGTGCTTCTAAGATAAACATTTCTTAAAGCTTCCCAACACCCACTGGCTGACTGAAAATTTCTAACATAACATAATTGACTGTCCTCCAAACATAAAATTATGCTTGCCAATGCTTTCTTGTTCTGTAGATTAGCTTCCTCATCGTCCAATTCATCCAGCCCAGCATTTCTCATGATGTACTCTGCATATAAGTTAAATAAGCAGGGTGATAATATACAGCCTTGTCGTACTCCTTTCCCAATTTTGAACCAGTTGGTTGTTCCATGTCCGGTTCTAACTGTTGCTTCTTGACCCGCATACAGGTTTCTCAGGAGACAGGTAAGGTGGTCTGGTACTCCCATCTCTTTAAGAATTTGCCACAGTTTGTTGTGATCAATTGAAATGATTTATTGAAAGTATTGCTTCACAATAAATTGCAAACATGCTTATAGTTCAAGTAGAAAAATAGTGCAAACATAGTACACTCTGGTAGTACCTGTAAAATACTGGCTGCTATGGCAATAGAGTTGGTCTAGTTAAACATACATCTAATTCTGAGAAAAATACATTGGATTTTCCTATTGTCATAAAGTAAAGGCACATGGGTTTTCAGCAAATCAGTGTTCTGTGTTTAGAGTAGAAAAAAATTGAAAAAAGTAAGAAATGTTTGGTTGCCCTGTAATAAAAGAAAATAATGGCTAAATAGGAATTAGATATGATAAAGTTACAAAACTGGTAGCCCTTTGAAATATGAGGATGATACATGAAAATGCAGGCATGATGCAAAGACAGAAAGTACTGTATATGGATATTTTTAAAAATAAAAATTATCAAGTATCTAAATTTGAGGCCCCATTATCGCCCTGTCCCCCCGACTGACCCCATTGGCGACTTGTAAATCTTTTATCTCCACTGTAGTTCTAATCCAGTTTGAACACAGAAATAATTGCCATTTAGTACTCTGGGCTGAATACCTAAGAGCATTGTTTGTTGCCAGTTCAGTTGCAGGATGAATGCTGTCTGTATGTCTTTGCATCATGATTGCCTTGTCTTCTCTGTGTTGCAGTGTGATTTATTTTATTTATTTTTGAGACTGGGAAATTTCCATTTACAACACTCTGTAGAGCTTAAGAAGTAGCTGGCTTTCACAAGATGATGAGCATGGCATGGTCTCTGTAGTCATTGGAGAGTATGTCTGATTCATTCCTACTTCCAGTTCTTGATCTCCCATTTTAAAGGCAGGAAGCAGGATAGCAAAAAGGAAAAATATAGAATCTAAAATATAGAATTCTTATGCCAAGAGGTATGCTGCATGTTAAGCAGACAAGATCTTTTAATTTAGGGTGTTTTTTTGTAGATTGAGGGGAGGGGGAAAAGGATTTGTTTTTCTCTTATTGGGAAGGAAGGACATGTTCTGATTAACTGTTGATTTTCAGTGAGTGCTATAGATTCACAGCATAGAAATGCTTGCAGAGTTCTGTTAACTAAAATGGTGAATGTAGCCCATTCAAATCCTGTTTCATTTAAATTATAAAATTAGAAGACATGGGTGATGGCAGGACATCTGGGAATGCCTAAGACTACAGAAATAATCAAGACTCTAGAGTGCATTTTATAAGCTGTGCCTGATTACAGTATATGGGGATTCTTTTGAAGATAGTTTGAAAGTTGGGGATATTTCAGAATGCAGTTGCTCAGCTGCATGTGAAGACAAAGCACTTCAAATATATAGGAATAATTGTGTACCACCTGTACCGAATATCAGTGCATTTCCAGACCTAAGTCATTTCCTTAAAGTCCCTAAGTGCCATGGAACTAAACTGTATGAAGGAATCGTGCACCTTACAAGACTATTAAAATAAACATTTCAGATCTTGCTGTGAGTCTTTACTGAGACTCATCAGACTGGGAGGCAAAAAAAAAAAAAACCCCTTCAGTGGTGGTTTAATTATGGTCAAACTCTGTCTCATGGTTAATGCAATTAGCCAGTTGCAATGCATTTTTCAATGGATATTAAAGCCCTGGGTATTTACATCTGGTTTTACCAAATTAATGCAAAGTTGACTTAAGCTTTTGAATTGTATAACTACTGTATTACTGTTGTTTTTATTGTGTTCTTGATGGTATTCATTTGTGGTAATTTGTATTAATTTTTATATTTGTTCTCATATTTGAGACAGAGAAATAAGTAATATACTTTTCAGTCTTTCCATTTCTACTGTATATTACTATACTTTGTGCTTATATATTTACTTGCAATCATAAAAGTACTGCAGTTTCTATATGAGTTAAATACAGAGTTTATAATTTATATAATATGTTTTTTCTTTGTCATAACGTTTGTTAATAGATATGTTTAGACAGCTGACCAGTTTTGTATCCACAATGTAAAACATGCAACAGCTGTATATATATACAGTATTCTTTATCACAACTGCTGCATATTTTATGACTTATGAATTTAAAACAATGACGTCACCCTCAAAGACTGTAGGTTGCCTCAAGAGGCATGTGGAGTAATGGAAAACTTTTCTAATATATATAATTTAAATGTGTCCTTAGTTAACTCTGAAAATAGGTAAAGCTTTTAAGTTTAAAAACTTAACAAAATATAATTTCAGGAAAACGTTTTGAAAAAAACAAATCAATATGAGGGTCTGGAAATTTTGTTGCTTTTTTAATTCTGTGATGCAGCAATGTATATATGCTGTGAGGGCAGTAAAACTTCCAAGCTACCAAAACAGTAAAGTAAAAATCAGAACATCAGATAAAGTTAAAGTTCAGCACTTGTACTATTCAAATATGTAGACCAATATGTAACTGAGAAATAGAACATAATGAGAACAAATACTAAGATCTGAGTTTATGTCCTTATAAACTGTGAGTTTGCAGCTTCAGCTGTTTTAGCTATTCCATTTGGAATGATTATTGGCATACCTACTGATTTTTGTCTAGCTTTTTCACTAAAAAAAGCGGGGGGGGGGAAGAAAAGGAAAAGAAAAGAGAGAACCTCTGCATCTTGTTCATGGCTCAATGGTAATAAACATTCCTGACATGCTGAGCCCACTAATATTTCCAGAGCTCTTATATTACTTTTTTGCCCCTTCTTTCCATGATGAGCTAGAGTATTCATCAAAACCTGCTGTGCAAAGATTGATATTCATTGAGATGCCCAAGATCACCTGGAGGGGAGTTTATGAAATAATAATAAAAATTACTGGAGGGAAATATAGCCTCTTTATGTCATGTACTTTTCCTGTTCACCTTGGTTTTCAACTTCCACAATAAATGTACAAATAGAAAGTCTTCACAGCAGCTCACAAATATAAAGCAAGTTATGGCATGGAAAAGTCAAAGGTAATTCCTACATAAGGGGTGTGGTGGCTCAGCGGGTAAGACGCCAGGCTTGTCGATCGGAAGATCGCAAGTTCAGAGGTTCGAATCCCTAGCCCCGCGTGATGGAGTGAGCTCCCGCACTCAACCCAGCTCTTGCCAACCTAGCAATTCGAAAGCATGCAAATGCAAGTAGATTAATAGGTACCACTTCGGTGGGAAGGTAACAGCATTCCGCACGCGTCATGCGGCCACATGACTGTGGAAGCGTCTTCGGACAACACTGGCTCTTTGGCTAACAAACGGAGATGAGCACCAGCCCCTAGAGTCGGACACGACTGCACAAATGTGCCGGGGGAACCTTTACCTTTACCTCAATTTCTACATATTTCCGTAGCCTGTGAAGGACTAAAAGAAAAAGATTGATGGTTAGAATGGTTATTATTATTAAACCTACAAAATAAGGATAAGGAAGACTCAACATTATCTCACTGTCTGGCCCAAGAACTTTGCTTCCAGGGTCAAAGGACAAGACAACAACTTGTCCTCATTCTTATGCAGAAATTGGCTGGACACGCAGTTAACGGGTTGCATTCCTCTACAAGATCTCAGATATGAATCTAGTTTATGGCACTCAGGGCAGATTATGTGGCATACTTTATTCTGTTTCCATTACAGGGAACTACTGAAGAATTTAGGAAAAAATGGGATATGGAAGAGAAAATTAGTTTGCTGCCTTATTCTTCTTTAATGATATAGCTGACCTTATGTGTCCTTTAAAATACATGTAACAACACTATGTTGATATACTGTATATATTTGTGTTTCATTTTGAATATAGTATCACTTTATTTCCAGGATTTCATGATTATGGTGTTGTCCCAATTAGTATCTAGCCCTATGAATTTATATATTAGATTTGGCATTTGAGTGTCACTGGTCATCTGAAGTGGAGGAACCCCATGTGACTGCATTGTCATGAACAATCTCTGGAGTAGCAGAGAATCAGGAAAAAGAGACTGCTTTTTCTAAGTGCCCTCTTCCCTTTGGTAGAGCCAAATCAGGCCTTTGGTTTATTAGCATCCAAGCAATGATGGGGCATTGAATATAAAAATGAAGCATAGAGTGAGGCGCTCGTAAAGTCCTACTCCATGATATTGCTTGTTTTCATTGTGCAGCATGTCCATCAAGATGTTATTGGGGGAGAAATCATAGCAGTTGGTGGTCACTGTGAGTAATATGTGTTACTCTTTACAGACCAAATCATATGACTGTGTCTCCAGTATTGGAGCAGATAATAAGGATGTAATATTGGCAACTTCTTTTTCCCTCTTTTTTAAAAAATATTTTTGGCTTGTAGCTCTTGAAGATGTGGACAAGGCATGTGGAGATATGAGGGCTCTACTTCTTGCTTCCTCAACCCTTGACCATCCTGACTTGATCTCCAACCCCCTGTTGGCCAGGTTGGGACTGGCTCCATGGTGAAGGGAAATGGTCAGTGCCTACCTTTGAGTGGAGTGTGTCACCTACCCATTTCTGCCTAAAGGAGAGGTTATAAAATCTCTTCTGAAAGCATGCTCCTTGTCCCAGCGGATCTATAAAATTCTAGATGAGTCGCAACTGGTTTTAGGTACCACTGGTATCCTTCAGACCACCTGGTAGGGCTGGGCTTGTGGGCACTGTTGTTCCTAGTTGGCTGTGTCTAGAAGTGATGTTAAGTGACTCTTGGTACATCTTCAAGTCTGCTGACCTTTGATGTTCCATATGGTCTACATGAAACTGATAGGGATGTTCATCCCTGATTTGAGAGTATCTTGGTGTCCTGGTTTGAGTGTAGAAATAACACGCTGAGGCTTGGAATCCAATCTCTAGTGTTTATTTAACTCTTACTAACAGAAATCCAGCTAAACTGAAATGGCTTGAGGAAGCCCCGAGATAAAGTCCAGAATCTAAGGCGGGGCTTTTCTGAGACGTTTGGGAGGGAAGGCCAAAGTCTCAGTACTACACACGCGCTTCCCCTCCTGGAGGGAGCCCCCTCCACTGCTGCCCGTTATCTCCCTGACAGCTGGTTACTGCTAGCCTTATGGCTCTTTACACCTCCAGGGAAACATTTGGCATTCTTGGATGTTGCCTAACTTCAGTAATGGTTTGAATAAGCTAGAAGGGACTGAAATTAAGTGTAGACAAGATGTGGATAAATAGGAAAATCTATTTAAGTTCCACTTGTTCTAGATGGAGTTGCACTAAGCCTGGAAGAGCAAGTTTGTACTCTTAGAGTACTCCTTGAACCTCAGCTGTTACTGGATTCACATGTGGCAGATGTGGCAAGGGGAACTTTTGCACAATTGTATCCAATATAATAGTTGCAGTCCTGACTGAGCCAATTGCATTTGTTGATAGTTACTCATATTTTGCTACGTCTTGTCATGACTATTGTAGTGTACCTTTGAAAATGTCTGGAAATTGCAGTTGGTTTTCACAGGTAATTTTTTGCATTCAAAATAAGATCTCTACCTGCATTGCTTTCAGATTATGGAAAGTGCAAGGGTGTTTCTTTTGCCATGTTTTAAATTGTTAGTTTTAGTGTTTTTGTGAGAATTTACATTTTTCATTTCTTATATTCTATTTTTACTTTTTAAATTTTGTTAGGCAACTTAAGTAACTTGCCAGACTAGAAAGGTGGCTTATGAATTTAGTAAATAACTAAAATAAAATAAGTATTTTTTTCTCTTCATAGTTACAGCTGAGTTTGTTCTTAGATGGAAAAATATCCAAATATTTTTGGATAGCTACGTTATGTAGCTACGTTAAAATTCTTGTTACTTCTTAATTTTTAAGCAGAAACTGTCACATATAAAATATGAATTCCTGGCTGTTATGTATCGATCTTTACATTTCCAAAACAGAGACATTGTTAGCAGTGTTTCCTTTGGAGAAGAATGCAGCTGAATTTTATATTGACTGCTAATCGACTGCATCAATTGTTTCAATATTATAGGCACCGTCAGAACCTCATTTCAATAACACTCTTCAATTTTTTCCCTATTTTCTCCTTCAGTGCATTATGGTATAATTATGTACTTTGGATAATTGCTGTTTGCTTACTGTCAAAATGCAGAAAGTGTGTGAATTTTCTCAAACTGTTTCTTTGTTAATATCATAAATGAGTATGGATAACATCAACTCCTATAATTTATTGAGAACATAACATAATTAAAACAGAAGACAGACACATAGGAAAGAGACAGAACTTGG
This sequence comes from Charina bottae, assembly GCA_023362775.1. Taxonomy (NCBI): domain Eukaryota; kingdom Metazoa; phylum Chordata; class Lepidosauria; order Squamata; family Charinaidae; genus Charina; species Charina bottae. The sequence goes on from JALMGJ010000003.1 coordinate 43,682,046, forward strand.
ATAAGCACAAAGTGACGGGAAGCTGCAAGGTTATTTTAGTGCATAATTAATCTCATTTTACTGGAATGTTAGAGTGGGGAGTGGACTGAATCCATCTTCACATGGTGCTGGCTTGTTCTCCTACAATAGGAAGTAATTTCTGAAGAGAACGTCAGTTATAAGGCTTCACTAATAACGTTTTAATTTTTGTGGGGGTTTTTACATAAAAAAATTGTAAAAAAGAAGGGTTTTGACTTTCTACAGGTCTGTTTTCTGTGTCAAAGAAATCAATTCTCAAGTACCTTACAGTGCTCAAGTTGTAGATAATAGAACATGGTTAAAATGTAGTAGCTAATCACAAAAGTCAATGCTATATATTCAGGGACAGTTGAAGAAAGCCTTCAAGATTGGTTTCAGATTTGTAATTGGGCAATTATACCCTTTTGATAGCGGTCAATTGCATATAAGAACTGCTACCATTCTCATGGGCAAAATATTAGAATCAGGGGATAATAAGCAATGAAAGAGAAATTTGGATCAGTCCTATTGGTCTCATGTTCATTTGGTAGGTTGCGTATTATTTGTATAGGAGAGGGCCATAACTCTGCATGTATACCTGCAGAATCCCTGTTCTCTTTTGCTAAAAGGAAAAAAGTAAGAGGCAAAGTAAAAGTCATCTTCGTGAGATTCTATAGGGATGCTGCCTGTCAAAATAGAAAATGAAACTCTGGTAAAGGATGCAGAAATTCTGAACAGTGTGCAAGTAAGTAGACAGAGTGCAAGTAAGTAGTCAAAAAGCTTATCTTCAGGTTTTGTTTAGCAACCAAGGACTTTTAAATGTTTTGTGTGGAAGTATCAAGAAATATAAATGTTCTAGCCATGTAAGAAGAATGTTTTGAGTATTACAACTCCTACAATTCTTTTGTTTTGTTTCTAAGCTTCAGCCCTTACATACTCTTTGTACAAGATACTCTGACTCAGGCATTATAGATTACAGAAAGCCCCGGTAAAAGCCCACATAAAAGAATAATAGGAAGAAAATGTTCAAGTGAGTGTTTTCAATATAGTTGCAGGTACAGCACTTTAGCTTTCAGGGGTTTATTGCTTTTCATCATTTTTTCCCCTTGTATTCTAAGCTGTGTATAATTTTTCATAAAAGAGAAGGCTATTTTGTAATTGAGTAATTGATAAAATATAGCTTCAGAAAGTATGTTAAAATGTATTTGTGTGATCTCTTAAATCTGTGCACATACAACATGTTCCCATGATAGCTAAGATAGGTTGCAGAAATAATTTTGTTAAGATTCTCTATATTAAGCTGAACTTTGCAACATTTCCTTTAAAAAAAAAGCATCTGTCACTTGGCTTGAGTATGAAAGGATCACCCAACACACTTGGTGTCACTTCTGGAGACTGATTGCAGGGCTGAACAGGAATGGAGTCTTTCCATTATTGAGCACTGGGAAAAATATTTTTAAAACCAAAAAGATATAGTCATGTATTTATCAGATGAATAAATATAAAATATGCAAAGAAGTCATAACATTATAAGTGGAAGAAGCATGCACTTTTAGTGCAGGGGTCTTTGAGCTACATGCTTTTAAACTCTTTTTTCTAAGTACCCATAACCTTTTTACATTCACAAGAAAAGCTATATGGTTATTAAGCAGTGAAACATGCCAGATGTTATTGATATTGGTGCAGGAGTTTTCAGATTACAGTCTTTTAAATTCTGAAGTTATAAAACAGTAAGCATCATGTTTTTGTTTTGAGTCATAGTGTAATAAAATTTGCTGTGAGAATTGATTCTTTAGTGAGGAATATGTGACAAATTTCAGACAGAAAAAGTAATTGGATTTTTTGTGCAAATGGAAGGTGGTCATAAGGAATAATGATGCCCCTTCTTGAATTCAGTGAAGCTGAGTACCAGGAGCTGAAATACACAAATATAAAAGATTAACCCACTCATTTTTTCTATAAAAGATAGTCCTTAAACCAGTTAGGTAGATTAGAGAGCTACAAGTTTTCTTTCTTTTGTGGATAGGAAATGGGAAACACTGAGAGAAGCAAGATTCTATGATTGGACAATTGATCATAGTCTGATCACAAAGGTCATTCTGATTTGATTTCAGTCATTGAAACCAGTATTCCCATTCCCTCCTTCCCTTTTGCATCAATGCATTTCACAACAGCCATGACCAATGCTGCTTAGAAACAGTTGCTGTGATGTAACAGAAGTGGAACTTCATGGAAGTTTTAGAATCAAGGAGAGAGAAAAATAGCTGTTAGTTCTTCTTTGAGTGAATTAAAAACTATGGAATTATCCCTATCAGTTTGGGTTTCAAGATTCACACTAAACTGGTATGCAGCCATAAAACTTGGTAGCTGGAATTATCAGTCAGTTATGCGAATGGACTCTTGTAATTTAGTAGCTGGTTAAAAAAATATAAACCATGTAAGTCTTGCTCTACTATGTAGGGGGTGAGAGGGGAACTGAGATTGCACTAAGATGATTTAAAAGGCACAAGAGCATGGTCATCCATTATATAGTTTTCATTCCTTGGCAAGTATGTATCTTAGATTTCAACTTAGGTTTGCCTGTGCTGTACAGCACAGTGGGCAACAACTGTTCTCCACTGATTTCAGTCAGAACTCATTGAACTGCATCTGTTTTTTCAGTAATGGTTAAAAAAAAATGTATGGGATTTTGCAGTGTTATAACCAAATCGTCCGCAAACGCTTTTAGTTTATAAGTTTCTTTTTTAATTTTAATTCCTTTTAAGTTTTCATCTTTTCTGATTTCTTCCAGTAAACATTCTAATACTAATATAAATAGTAATGGAGATAGCGGACATCCCTGACGGGTGCCTTTTTCTATGTTACAGTCTTGTGTTTCTTCTTCATTAATTATAATTTTGGCTTTTTGTATTCTATATATAGCTTGTATTGCCTTTATAAATTTATCTCCAAAATTCCTGTATTCTAACGTTTTGATTAAAAAATCCCAATTGATGTTGTCGAAAGCTTTCTCTGCATCTAAAAATAGTAGCATTATTGGTTTTTCGTTATGGATATGTGCGTATTCTACCAAATTTATAATTGTGCGTATATTTTCGTTTATTTGTCTACCTGGAAGAAATCCGTTTTGGTCTTTATTAATTAGCTCTTGCAAGATTTTCTTTAATCTTTTTGCTAATATCATAGTAAATATTTTGTAATCATTATTTAATAGGGAAATCGGTCTGTAATTTTGACAGTCTGTAGGATCTTGGTTTTCTTTTGGAATTAGAGTAATTCTGGCTTCCATCCACGATTGCGGTATTTTGTTTCCTTCTAATATTGAGTTGAATAGATTTTTAAGTGGTATTATAATTTGTTCTTTAAATTGCTTATAATAGCCTGCAGATAGTCCATCTGTACCTGGAGTTTTTCCTGTTTTTAATTTTTTAATTGCGTCCTCTATTTCTTGCGTTGTAATCAAATTTTCTGTTATTTCTTTTTATTCATTAGATAATTTTTTTAAATTACATTTCTGAATATATTCTTCGATTTTTTCCGATGATATTTGTTGTTTTTTATATAGTTTTGTATAATAGGTATGAAAAGCTTTTTTAATTTCCTCATTGTGTATTAAATCCACATTATTTTCCTTTATTTTGGACATTATTCTTTTTTCTCTTTCTTTTCTTAATTTATACGCCAGCCATCTGCCTGGCTTATTTGCTTGTTCGAAATTTCTTTGTTTTATATATTTCATTTTTTTGTCAATCTCTTCTGTCATATAGATTTTCAATTGTAATTGTAACATTTTAATTTGTTTTAGAATTTCCTCTTTTTTTTTGTTTTTATTCTGAAGTTCTTCTTTTTCCTTAATTTGATCTAGAATTGTTTGTAATTTTCTTTGTGCTATTTTTCTTTGATAATTATTTAGGGATATAAAATGACCCCTCATAAAGGCTTTACTAGCCTCCCACACCATTTCTAATTTTACTTCTGTATTTAAATTCCATTGGAAAAATTCTTTCAATTTCTTATTTAAATCTTTCAGATTTTCCTTATTTTTCAGGATATTTTCATTTAATCTCCACCTATGATTTCTTAAATTTATCTTCAGGATTATTTGTACTGGGTTATGGTCAGATAATGTTTTTGGTAAAATTTTCACTTCTTTAATTTTATTTTCTAAATTTTTTTATATCCATATCATATCGATCCTTGATGCTGATTTGTGCCTGCAAAATCCCATAGACTCAATCGATAACTTAAACCAAAAAATACAAGAATATGGTGAATTAGCAGGATTTAAAATAAACAAACAAAAAACTAAAATGATAAATATAAATATGACAAAGAAAGATCAAATTGAACTAGAACAAAAAACAGGATTTCAAAACGTAAAACAAACAAAATACTTGGGAATACAGATAACTTCGAAAAATATAGATTTATTTAAAAATAATTATAATACAACATGGATGGAAATTAAAAAAGATCTAGAAAAATGGAAATCGCTACAGTTATCTTTATTGGGAAGAATAGCTACTGTCAAAATGAATATACTACCAAGAATTTTGTATTTGTTCCAAACAATACCAATTGTAATAATAGATCAAACATTTCAAAAATGGCAAAAAGACATAGCAAAATTTATATGGCAAGGGAAAAAACCCAGAATAAAATTAAAATATTTACAAGATGCTAAAGAGAGAGGAGGATTGGGATTGCCAGATCTAAAATTATATTACGAAACATGTGGATTAGTTTGGCTAAAAAACTGGATAACATTGGAAGATACAAAATTATTAAACTTAGAAGGACATGATATTCGATTTGGTTGGCATGCATACATGTGGTATAACAAAAGTAAAATAAATAAGGCATTTAGCAATCATATTATAAGAAAATCATTATTAAAAATATGGAACAAATACAAAAAGTCTTTATTACCAACTATATCATTGTGGATGTCGCCTCAGGAGGCATGTGCCAGGCAAGAAAATAGAAGTGGCAATAAATGGTTGCGATACCAAAATTTATTAAAATTTAACGAACAAAATTATGAATTGAAAACAAGAGAAGAATTAGAAAAAGAGGGTTCCATATGTCAATGGTTTACATATTTTCAAATAAAAGAACAATTTAAATTAGATAAAAAAGTGTTTAAATTTGAGAAGAGAGAAAAAAGATGGGACAATATATTATGGAACGAAAATGACCATTTGATTTCCAAATTATATAAAAAATTGTTAGAAATAAAAACCAATGACATTAAAATAAAAAATTATATGATTAAATGGGAAGAAAACTTAAGACATGAAATTAGCTATGAAAATTGGCAAAATATATGGACAAAAAATATAAAATTTACATTGAGCAATAATCTAAAAGAAAATATATACAAAATGATATTTAGGTGGTACATGTCTCCTGAGAAGTTGTTTAAAATGAAGCATATTAATTCAAATTTATGTTGGAAATGTAAAACAAAAGTTGGTACAATGTATCATGTATGGTGGGCTTGTAAAAAAACAAAAAAATACTGGGACAAAATACATCTATGTATTTGTAAAATTTTGGAAACTAATATGGAAAAAAAACCAGAAATCTACTTACTTGGACTAATGGAAAAAAAGATGAACAATAGCAGCAGAAAACTATTATTATACCTAACAACAGCCGCAAGAATCATTTTTGCACAATACTGGAAACAAGAACATACTCCGACAATAGAAGAATGGATCATAAAACTAATGGAAATTACTCAAATGGACAGATTAACAAATTTAATGAAAGATGAAGAATTGGAGGACTATGAATCGATATGGAACCCTTTCCTAAAATATATACAAAAGGAATATATGATTAATTTAATTATATAAAATTATAAGTAAAAGAAAAAATAAGAGAAAAGCAATTGTATTAGAAGATTTGAATTGAATAAGATATTGAAACTTATGAAATATAAGGAAATAATTATAAAAAGGAAGTATGAAAAGGGGGGGGAAAGGAAAGGGGGGAACGGAATAAGAAAAGCTATGTAAATCAATATGAAACAAAAAATTATTCGAGAAGAAAACTGGAAGTATTTTAAAAGTTTATATGTTGTCATATATTTCCTTTTTTTTTCTTTTCCTTTCTCTCTTTTTCTCTCTCCCTCTCTTCTTTCCCCCCTCCTCCCTTTTTATTTTTTTTTATTTTTATTTTATTTCTCTTTATTTTATTTAACTTTTTTGTTTGTTTCCTATCTCTTTATTGTCTATTTTGTTTGTAAAAATGTCTGAAATGTAAATATGTTGTATACATTGTAAGTATGTGTATAATTGTTTATATGTTTAATAAAATTATTCAAAAATTTTAAAAAAAAATGTATGGAGTTGGGTTGCCAGCCTGAAGCCCAACTTTCTTTCTCATTCAGGCTTAGGACTGGCAATGGTGGAATTCAAGTATATATTACATCATAGTCATGTTTAAGTCACGGACCAGAATTTAAACAATAACACTGGATTATTTTTTTCCTATAAGAATTTAACTATTAAATTTCTTATAATTTTGTTTGGGAGAGGGAAAATCAAGGTCACTTGATTCCAACTGCAATCACCTAGCCAATAATGCTAAAGGTCAATAATGATGGGAGCTGTAATTCTACAACTTTGCAGGACCATGAGTTTCCCACCTGCTGATTTTATTCATATCATATTACCTGAATTTTTTTTTGTTTGCAGTTCTTTGGTTCACTTTGGTTGTGTTTCCTTTCTTACTTACTGCAAATCTTACTCTTTGCATCTTCTTACTTGGAGGTTTGGTTTTCAGAAAATAGACTGCAGTTTGCTCCAAGGACAAAATACTGATGCAAGAATACTATCCTAGAAAGAACAACAATGGAGGAAAAGCAAATGTATATCAGGGAACTAGCAATAAAGATTTAAGTCAAGACCAGAAAAAAAGCTTCAGTATAAATATTACATATAGTCCCAACCATCCCTATGATAAATAGTTTTACTGTAAAGATATTAAATGTCAAATACAGCAGCCATGTATTTTTTTTAAAAAAACCAATAAACTAAATTACACTAAGCTGGACTCAGTGAGCCCCAAAGGCTTGTGTAAACAGCTAGGTCTTACTTGGATGCTGAAATGATGTTAACATGAAAATCAGCTGAATCTCCAAAAGAAAGGCATACTGTAGCCAGAGTCCCACATCATAGAAGGTTGCATCTCTGGGTGATTACAACTGCCAGTGGTATGATGCCAGGTAAATATTGGAAGAAGCCTCTCTGTGTTGCCCTGAATATCAACACTAGCATTGTGGAATTTAATCAGAAACATTGTGGACATCACTGGTATATGTTGCTGTTAACAACAGTCATTTTTGCCATTAGCTGTTACTTTTGAATCACCCTCACAGGCAGCCTGAGGTAGAGCAGATTCTGCTAATTTATCTGATCATGAACTAGTATGCCAGATACGCCTGCCCTGGAAAGACCGTAAGTAGCAGTTCAGCTGAAAATGGCCAAACAATTCAGACCTCTTCAAGGTCACTGGCATCTCCCTTCCCATATTCATAACTATCTGGACCCAGCTTCTCATTCTCTCCCTGGCAACACAAACAAGCCAGGTGGGAGAGGGATTAAGCCCACAGGTAGCAGAGCTCATCTCCAGAAGGAATCTTAGACTTCCTCATGATCCACAGGTTCAAACTCTTCCCAGATAACATTGAACCCTTGGCACCTCTTTAGTTTCTGTCCAGTTGGCTTCTAAATCCTAGCAATTGAAGGTGATATTTTCTGCATAGTACTCTGCTAAACAACATACAACAGCCTTCTAAAGGCTCTTCTGGCGCATCCTTCTCTAAAAGGGTCCAAGTTACTTTTTCTTTTTTTACTTTTCTTATTTTGTTAGAAATGGGATGCTGGATGCCACTCCACAGATACAATAAACAGAGAGCAAGTCCTACTTCCTTTTCGCTCTGAAGATGTTGCCTAGCCTGGCAATGAAATGTCTGCATGAAAACAACAAGGCTCAGAGAGCACTAGGACTCCACAGATACAATAAATGTAGGAAATAATTCTGCTTCACCTTATTATCAAGGTGTAAGCCCAAATTTGAGTGTGTATCCATGTAGAGTTGAATTAATTCCTTGCCTTCTCCCAGTGATGCTCTAGACTCTCCTCTGACTCACTTCCCAGAGTATCTCAGAAAACCAGGAGGCTTTTTGGGATCTGCATACAGGTAAAGATCAACCAAGAGCAATCCTGTTGAGAGCCCCTGCTGCTTCAATATCAAAGGGTGACTTGGCTCCCCACAGAGCCACCCTCCAGATTTCTGGGAAACTCCTGAAACATTCTGTAGAAACCAGTTGGATACATCAGGCATCTGGGGAGACCAATCTGTTTGATCCCATCTCTCAGAGGTGGGCCAGAGGTTTGTAGCATTAGTTTACCTAGTAGTCACCAGAAAGTGATCAGTTCATGTCAAGGGTGTAGTTCTTATATTCCCCTCCACCAGCTTGCACTCCAAGTTATAAACCTGGTCTAACATGTGGCCTCTTTATCCATCAGGCCTATGATGATCTTCGGTAAACCTACTGTTATCATGGTGACCATGAAATCCCCAAGGATGGTAGCTTGAGGTATCTCAACTACTAACCCTGAGGTGAAGTGAAACAGCTGATTTAGTATTTTTTTAGTGCCCAGTTAACAGTCCTTTGCAGACTTTATTGACCAATTCCATTTGGTTTTTAATTACTTAATTAATTACTACAGTCTGACCACATTTGCATATCAAAAAGACTTTTTCAACTTCTTTACTCATTTCTTCGAAATGTGCTGTCATTACCTTCCTTATTTCAGAGCAAGAGCCATCTTTTCATTTACTGATAGCATTGACAGAATAACTGGCCAAATAGTTTCATTAACTGACTATGGTTTTGAGCATGTGTTTGCCAAACCACAAATATTCTGTTCCTGTAAAACCAACCTATTTTTAAATGAAGATGGAACTTTTATGACTTTATATGTGAGCCTGTTGTTCAAAGTTGAGAAGAACCTTGAAAAACCTTACTAGATATGCACAATCTGTAGCTTGAATCATGTCAACTGGATTTCTATTTTCTCAGTGGAAACGTTTCGCTCCTTATCCAAGAAGCTTCTTCAGTCTGAGCCAAGTTAGTAAGGGAATCCTTAAATATGTTTCTAGGGTAGCTGTGTGACCTTGCACCTGGGGCTAGGTCATGGTTATTTGAGATGTTTATTTCTAAGTCCCTTTATCATCCAAAGGAGGATCGTTAAGATTACCATGCTGCTGTTGAGCTTGTGAAATGGTCTTAATCTTCCTAGGCACAGAAGACAAAGCAGGAAGGAAAATAGGGGAAAGATTGTGCCTGAGGCCCCCACCTCTATTCAAGGAGGGATTTTCCAAGTTGGCATAAATGGACTCCTTGACCCCTCTCTCAAACCACCTATCTTCTCTGTCTAAAATGTGAACATTAATGTCCTCAAATGAGTGTCCTTTTTCCTTTAGATGAAGTTAAACTGCTGACTCTGGTCCTGTGGTGTTACTTCTCCTGTGTTGGGCCATCCTCCTGTACAAAGGTTGTTTGGTTTCTCCAATGTAGAGTTCAGAGCACTCCTCGCTGCACTGGATTGCATACACTACATTGCTTTTCTTGTGTTTTGGAGTTTGATCTTTGGGGTGTACAAGCCTCTGTCTCAGTGTGTTGGTGGGTTTGAAATATACAGGTATGTGGTGTTTGCCAAATATCCGTTTTATCTTTTCAGACACACCAGCCATGTAAGGAATGAATCATGTAATCATTCCTTACATGGCTGGCGTGTCTGAAAAGATAAAATGGATATTTGGCAAACACCACATACCTGTATATTTCAAACCCACCAACACACTGAGACAGAGGCTTGTACACCCCAAAGATCAAACTCCAAAACACAAGAAAAGCAATGTAGTGTATGCAATCCAGTGCAGTGAGGAGTGCTCTGAACTCTACATTGGAGAAACCAATGCTAGAAAGAGTACGTGCAAAACTGGAGAGAAATAGGCCAAAACTTTTAATTTCCCAAATTATGTAACAGTTTCAAATACTGACTGGGCATCTCTGATAGTGGATTTGTTGTTGATTGGTTGATTGATTATGTGCTATCAAGTCATTTTTGACTGTTAGCAACTACATAGATTTTCTCCATGACGATCTGTCCTGTTCCGACTGAATATTGACACACTCTGGACTGATTTCTGGATTGATTGAAGCGGGCACAAGAGGGCAGGATCCAATGGTGACTGGAAGGGTAAGGCAGGATCAGAAATGATGGTGGGTGAAGCAGGTGTAGGAAGGCGAGCTCCAGTGGCAGCGTGGATGGGTAAGGCAGGATTGGAAGTGGCAGCAGGCAGAGAAGGTGTAGGACGGTGGGCTTCAGTTGCGGCAGCAAATGGAGGAGGTATAGGAAGGCGAGCAGCAGTGGCGGCATGGAGAGGTAAGGCAGGGTCGGATGCGGAGGCGGGCGGAGAAGGTGTAGGAAGGCAGGCTTTGGTTACGGTGACGGGCGGAGGAGTTATCGAAAGGTGATCTTCAGTGGCAGCATAGAGAGATAAGGCAGGATCGGATGGAGTGGTGGGCGGAGAAGGTGTAGGCAGATGGGCTTCGATCACGGTGGCAGGTGAAGGAGGTATAGGAAGGCAGGATCCTGTGGCAGGCTGGGTAGGCAAGATCTGGAAGGTATTCTCAGGTCCGGATTCTATGGAGGCTTGGGCTGGTGGCAAAAGACGAGGCCTTGAAACTGAGTCTGATGAATGGTTGTCCCCAACAACCCATTCCTTCTTTTGCCGTCCTTTTATTCCTTTTTCTTCCCGCCGTTTAGGGATAGCAGCCAATGGGCTTGCTTTCCTTTTGGCACACTTTCAAACTGCCGAATTGATCTCTGTTGCAATTTTCCCGCCGTTCCTGCAGAGCTCAGACTCCATTCTGACACGATCTATCCCTAATCTGTTCTTTCAAGTCTCCCAATGGTGCACCCATTGCCACTGTAACTGAGTCCAGCCCCCTTGCTGCTGGTTGTCGTCGTCTTCTCTTTCCTTCCACCTTTCCCAGCATTAGGGCTTTCTCCAGAGAGCTAGGTCATCACATAATGGTCTGAAGTAGGATAATTTGAACCTGGTCATTTGTGCCTCAAGTGAGAACTCTGGGTTGATTTATTCAATGATTCATTGGTTTGTTTTCTTGGCTGCTCAAGGTATTTTCAGGAGTCTTCTCCAATACCAAAGTTCAAAGGTGTCAATACTCTTCCTATCCTGCTTCTTCAAAGTGCAGATTATTGATTTTTTCCCCCTCCAGTTTTAAAACCACGCTCATCTTCTTCCAATCCAGCTTCACTCTGGTAGCGAAACCTGGTAATTTTCAACTATTTTGATGCAGAATTTCAGAAAAAAGATTTCCAGATCCAATAAGGAACTAAAAACTGGTCTCTGGGGCAAGTCTATGACAATTTTCTACATCTCTAGATCAGATTCAGCTTGCTTTCTTTCCAGTTGAAACTACTGAAACTATTAAAGGCAAGCTTGAACTAAATCATCACACATTTTCTTTTAATTTTCTCTAGAAGTTATATTCAGGAGTGAGTTATGTCATTTCTTATTTGCTCTAGATGATGTGGAAATAAATAAAAAAGGGACTTTCCAAAGTGTTTTTGAGTCCTATTGTTTGAAAACTTGATGAATGTGGGAGATTTCCTATAAGACCCAAGGCCTTATCATTATAATCTTAGGGATTTTCTTTGCTTCGTACAAGCAATTCCCTAGTATGGCTGGGATTCTCCCAAACATGGTTTAATTAATCTTTGACTTTTATTGCAGATTGTGGTCACTTTGCCAGTCTCAGTCTGTCATTTTCTTTACAACAAAATGATAGAGATGGAAGTGTGGGACTATGCAGCAGTTAGAACATTTTAATTTTGATTAACTTCTCTTTCCTGACAAGCAATGACAACCGATTTGGTGTTCAGTACTTAAAATTGAAATTGAGTACTCTCTAGATTTGTTCCTGAAAACTCAGCAGTACTAATGAGTCCCTTTTGTGTACAGATTTTTTTTCCTTGAATCATTTAGGGAATGACTGAGTAATCAATTATGTTAAATAATGTAATAAATATAAAATATTTTGCTTATATCAACATTCTAAGTGTATTAGTATTAGGTGGATGGTACTCCAATTAATACTTAATAGGTTGAAAAGTTTTCTTTTGGTGCTGTTGCTGAATATGAACCCTAACCCTTTAAAGCCTGAAATGAGTTAAGGCAGGGGTCCCCAACCTGTGGGCCATGGCCCACTAGTGGGCCGTGGCCTGTTAGGAAGTGGGCCGTGGGGCTCCTGCCGGCAAACCCCGCTCCCTGGTGTGCGCAATTGGCTTCCACCTGCAAACCCCACCCCCCGGTGCTTGCGATTGGCTCCCACCTGCAAACACCGCCCCCCCGGTGCATGTGATTGGCTCCCACCTGCAAACCCTACTCCCCCTGGTGCACGCGATTGGTTCCCACATGAAAACCCCACCCCACCCCGTGGAAAAATTGTCTTCCACAACTGGTCCCTGGTGCCAAAAAGGTTGGGGACCGCTGAGTTTAGGGATAACTATCTGAGGGATTATCTTTCCCATTATGAACCTATTGAACCATTGTGATGTGTAGCTGATACCCTACTCTATATCTGGCATGTTAAAAAAGGGGCCCCTGTTGTTGTTGTGGCCCCTGTTCTCTCTGCCTTTAGAAGCATCTCTTTTACTAGGCTTTTTATTGTTAAATAATGACTGTATTTATTTTAACTTCTGTTTTGAATTTTTTTTTGTATGTAACATTTTATTTAGTTTACTCACCTTGAATGTACAAATTGAGAAAAAGTCAGGGTATAAATCAATCAATTAAATAAATATAAATAAATAAATAGCAATTGATTAATCTCTGGATGGGTCTTTAAAGGAAGGAGATTTTTATCTTTTGAGTGGGAAAACTTATTTTTCCCTTTTATTCCAATAACTTAACATTTATGAGTTTATGACTGCTAGAATGGATAGAATCACCTGATTCTTTATCATTCCCAGCCCACATAGGAATACAGACTGAAGCAATGTGTTTTTGAAGTAAGGATGAACAATGCTTTCTATTGTTCAGTGCCTTTAATTCCATTCTATTACATTTCTGCATTCATCTGAAATTCAGATAAAATCCTTTTGAAAGCATTAATAATAATGCATTTTAATGTCTTTTTAAGTGTATATTATTTTTCTCTCTTTCTTTGATAAAGGTGCTTTGCAACACATATTGCCATGAATAAGACACCTCTCTTGTAATCTTTTGCTTCAACAGTTTTTCCAAGTTCTCTCTGCATATTTGTTCATGCAGCCATTTCTAACTGATAACTGAAATATTGTGAAACCTAATATCATGAGAATGCTAAAATTTCATAAGAACTCATATAATATTATTGAAATTTCATGAGATTCTTGCAGTTGCCTGTGATCTTGTTGATCTGTGCCAAGTTATCATGGGGCGGGAGGAACTGGACCCCCCAAAGTTGTAAATCCGTGCTGCAGATAATGACCAAATCCAATTTTCTCAGGTTAATCTACAGACTGAAAGCAAACTGTCCACCAGAATGTGTGCCTCTCCAAAAGTCATAACAGTTCTGCACAGTTATAACTCCATATTAGGGCTGTGCACCTTATTCAAAAGAGCTGCTTCACAATTTGCATTATCTAGGAAGCAGGAAGGGGTCTTCTCTATAGGAAGATAAAGCAGGACATTTTTATATGTAGCTTGGTCTCTTACTTACTGTGGCTCACAAATTCAGACAGAGTCCATCCAATTTTAAGAACCAGAAACACTACACCCTAATCCTTACTGATGTACAGTATTTTTTATTGTACTGATTCCCCCCCCCCCAATGCAACAGTGTCTGATCTGACAAACATCAGATGCTTGTCAGTTCAAACATTAGTGGTAGATTTTTTTCCCCATCACATTTTATCATTATCTTTTTTTCATTCAGAATCAGTTGAGAAATATGCTTTGGCAATTTTGTCTAGGTGCACTGACATTTTGTGCTACAAATAATTAAGGAATGAAAGAAGATAAATGGCTAGATGAAGGGAAGGATAGATGCAGAAATGTCCCATGTTAAAGCTTGATTCATAACAATTCTGCAGCATGACATTTCTCTTACTAAACTTAATTTGGCACCTGATTGTCCAATCTTATAAACGCCTGTTAAGTCTCCTTAGAGTCAAGCTCTACAACTTGCAACCACATGAAACCTTGTGTTTTCTTTTTCTTTTACTAGCAATACCAATATAATTTGCCATTGGTCATGATGTTTTGTTTTGTTTTGTTTTTCACTTTCTCAATTTAGTCTACAGCCTAGTACTTCCTCATGGTCTCCCATCCAAGTACTGATTATGTCCAATTTTGATTAGCTTTTTTTAGATTCGCCAAAATCATCTAAGTGCTGCTCAAGTTGTGATGATAAATGTGTATTTAGAACTAAATAGCACTGAGTTAAATGGGGCATATTCCCAGATGTCTGTGTGTATAATTACAGCCATAGATCCTTATCTAGTTGCAACTAGATCCCATTGGAACAAATAGAAGTTAACAGTGTCTGGCTAACTAGGCTTTATATGGAATTTAAGACATTATTACATTCTCTCCCATCCCATCCCAAACTATATCCTAAACATACAGTACTTATTAAAAAGTAAATTCCAACAAATTCATTTGGGTGACTAAGCATTAGATTGTAGACTCAGTAGCATTGATTTCAGTACTGATACAATTATTATTTTGTGAGTGATTTTCCACAACTTTGTTATTCTTCTACATATTTATTTTACATATCCTGTGTTCTGCTGTGCCATTTTATTTCAAAATTCTTCCCTACTGACTCATAATAAAATTTCTCAAGTACTTTTGCATACTTTCTTAATACATATAAAAATTCAAATGCTGTTTCCCCTTATGCCTAATAAATCAGGCTAAATTAGTGCTGTGTCAAGATATCCTAACAGAGTATCTGTTTCTTAACTTAATCCTGAAATGTGTTTGGTTCCAAGATCTGGAGGAAAGATGTTTACTAGGTATACTACTTATACATTAGTGACATTCTTTTTAAGTTTTGCAACTGTTAATATTATCTATGTCAACCCAATTAATCTCAATTGTACAAGACCCTTAAAGATTAATAATTTGTTTGTGACTCATGCTGTTTACTGTGCAGCTAAAGTATTAGAAACATTATTTATAAAGATATAGGATGCATTTTCTGAAGAAAAGACAGTATAATCAAATTGTATAGCATCTCTGTTCTTACATCCAGTTTTAGCAAATGTTGAACAGTTCTGTGAATAAGACTCATGTACAGGTAGTCCTCAAATAACAACCCTAATTGGGACTGGAATTTCCATCACTAAGCAAAGCAGTCATTAGGCAAAACATCACGTGACCGCACTGCTTAGCGATGGCAGTTCCAGTAGTCCTCGTTGCGGTTGTTAGGCAAGGACTGCACCATCATTAGGAGAGGACCTCATGCTTCTCCTGCCCTGTGCATACTGCAAGCTCTGTCCTACTGTTTCTTCCCCAGCCAGGCCCGGTGAGCTCCCTTTGGCAGATGAGGCTCTGCCACCCTACCATGCTCGCCTCCGCTTAAACCCTCCCACTCAACTCTGCCCATTTAGCTGCCCTGCCCTGCACTCCAACACCACCTACCCCTGCCACCCTCCACTGCCCCATTTGACCTTTGCTGTCTTCTTCCTCCTGCTGCTGCTGAGGCATGCTTGGCTGAGACAACTGCTGGCCCTTCATGACACCTCCGCAAGGTCTCTGGAGGCATTGCAAGTCATCACAAAGGGCCATCAGCTGTCTCAGCAAGGCATACCTCATCAGCAGAGGGAGGAACAAGATGAAGTTTGGCAGGGGGTGGTAGAGGTAGGTGGCAGCAGAGTACCAGGCATGGGGGGAGATAGACAGGTGAAAGGAGTTAAAGTGCATGCTGAGGTCGTAAATGCGGGCAGGCTGCTAAGCACCCAAATTTTGATCATGTGACCACAGGGATGCTGCAACAGTCATAACGTCAAGGACCGGATGTAACTACCATTCGTTCAGCACTGTCATAACTTGAAATGGTCGCTCAATGAATGGTTGTTAAGCAAGGACTACCTGTATGGATTGCAAATTCCTCTTGGTGAGTCATTTTTTCTGGATTACAAAGGAAAAGATATTTGGATTACAAAAGGGAAAAAATGGTTTTAAAGATTTAAAAACTTTTGGCAAAAAGCTTAAGAAAGAGTGGATGTAAGAAGTTTAAAATGGATAAAGGGGATAGTTATTCTGAAAGATTATTTTTGGTGAAAGTGCTTTTGAATAAATTGAAATTAAAATAGACAGATGAACCGGACCTTCATGGGAATGTTTTTTGTTTATTCTTAAAGAGTGCAGACAATTGATGGATTTTACAAAACAAAAGATAAAGGTAACATGAGTCAGACTGTGATGCTGACTGTAACTATGGAGTGCCATTTGAGATGAAAGTATTAAGGGCACAGGAAGACAAAATAGAAAAAAGGGGGGGAAGCTTGCCCTTTCTCTTTTCCTTGAGTCACTTTCATTTTTGGATTATAATATCATAATGGCAACCACCAGAAAAGTGGCAAAAATAGCAGAGGGGAGGAGAGGACATTATGGTATTAACCACCCCCAGGAAGAGCTGTTACTTTTCCCCTCCCACGCTAGGCAGCAGAACCAGGTTTTCAGGTCTTTCCTAAAGGTTCAGAGGGAGGAAACCTGCCTCAACTCTGGGGGCAAGATATTCCAAAGGGCGGGTGCTACTACAGAGAAGGCTCACCTCCTGGACCGCACTAGATGAAATTCCCTTATTGATGGGGTCTGTAGTAAGCCTTCTCTGAATGATCGGGTGGGGCGGGTTGATGATACGGGGATAAGACGGTCCCTCAGGTATTCTGGTCCCATGCCATGAAGGGCTTTAAAGGTGATAACCAACACCTTGAATTGTACCCGGAAGCAAACCGGCACCCAATGCAGCGCACCTAAAATTGCTTGTGCGGCCGCATTCTGTACCAGCTGTAGCTTCCGGATAGTCTTCAAAGGTAGCCCCTTGTAGAGCACATTGCAATAATCTACGTGGGAGATGACGAGAGCATGAGTGACTGTGCAGAAGGCATCACGATCCAGGAATGGGCGTAACTGGTGCACCAGCAAAAAAGCCCTCCTAGCCACGACCGCCACCTGCTCTTTGAGCAGGAGTCGTGAGTCTAGAAGGACCCCCAAGTTCCACACCGGTTCCGAGTGGGGCAGTGCTACCCCATCGAGAACCAAATATGATAATTAGCAGGTTTCAAGATTAATAAACACAAGATGAAGATGTTAACAAAAATATGAAAATAGAAAACAAATAGAATTGTTGAATAAAACAGGTTTTAAGATTGAGAAGGAGGTAAAATATCTGGGTATTACTATGACAAATATGAACTGTATGTTATTTCAAAATAACTATGTTAAGACATGAAATGAAGTTTTAAAAAGACATGTTAAGATGGGAGAAACTACAACTTCTCATTGCTGGGAAGAATTTCTGTGATAAAAATGAATATTTTGCATAGAATGATATTTTTGTTTCAGACAATACCTATTTTGACAACTGATGCACCATTTAAACAGTGGCAGAAGGATCTATCTAAATTTGTGTGGCAGGGGAAATAACCATGAGTTAAATATCAGGTGTTACAAGATGGAAAGGAAAGAGGAAGATTGATTGATTTGAAATTGTATTTTGCAGCTTGCTTTTTGAAAGAGTATATGAAAGAGTGGGTGCTGTTGAGAAATAGAAGGCTCTTGGAGTTAGAAGGACCGAACCTGAGATTTTGGTGGCATGGATATTTGTGGTATGACAAAGTTAAGGTTAATGTGGATTATAAAAATAATTATGTTAGACATGCAATATTGAGAATATGGAATAGATACAAACACAGGTTGTGCCCAAAAACACCTTTGTGGATCTCAGCACAAGAAGCATTTTATAGACAAGAAATAATAGGCAAACACAAACGGCTAACTTATCGTGAGATACTAGAATTTCTTCAACAGGAATGTTAAATAAAATCAAAAAAAGAACTGGTGTCAGAGGGATATAGTTGTCAATGGTTTTCTTATTTACAGTTATCAGAAAGATTTAAAGTAGACAAAAAGGTTTATAGTTTTGAATATTGTAAGACTGAGTTTCAAATAGAATTGTGTACAAATGAACATGTAATTGCTAAAATATATAAACCTTTATTGAAATTTGAAACAGAAGAAGAACAAGTGAAAGAATGTATGATAAAGTAGGCTAAAAATTGGATGGAAGAATGGGAAAATATGTGGTTGAAAGGATTGAAATTTACACTATGTTATAATCTTAAAGAGAATTTTTATAAAATGATGTACTGTTGGTATATGTCACCAGAGAAATTGTCTAGAATGTATAAAGGCACTTCAAATTTATGTTGGAAATGTGAACAAAAAGAAGGGACATTTTATCATGTTTGGGGGAAGTGTAAAAAAGCTAGAAAATTTTGGATTCAAATACACACACTGATTCAGAGGATTTTAAAGGTTAATATACAATTGAGACCAGAGGTTTTTCCTGAGATTTGGGTGGCACGGCTATATGTGGTATGAGAAAGCTAAGGTTAATATAGACTTTAAAAACCATTTTATTAGGCATGCCATATTGAGAGTTTGGAATAAATATAAAGCGAGACTGTCTCCTAAAGTTCCTTTATGGATGTCATCCCATAGAAAGTAGCTTTTTTCAGAAGAGAGATGACTGTAAAACCAACATTGTTGACTTATGCTACATTATTGACTTTCGTTGAGGAGAACCTAAACTAAAAACAAGAGAAGAACTGGAAATGGAAGGTTATACTTGCCATTGGTTCACTTATATGCAATTGACAGAAAGATTTAATTTGGATAAGAAGATTTATAACTTTGCAAATGAAAAAACTCAGTTTGAACTGGACTTGTGTACTAATGATGAGCATGTTATTGCTATATATTGTATAAACTTTTATTGAAACTGAATATGGAAGATGATTAGGTTAAAGATTGTATGATTAAATGGGCAAAGAATTTTGGATACAATATAATGCTTGATCAATGGGAGAACATGTGGAGCAAAGGTTTGAAATTTACATTGAATTATAATTTGAAAGAGAATTTTTATAAGATGATGTATCGTTGGTAGTTAACACCTGACAAATTGGCAAAGATGTACAGTATAAGTGAATGACAAATATATGTTGGAAATGTTCTCAAGGTGAAGGTACTTTTTATCATCTCTGGTGGACTTGTAAGAAAGTTAAGACTTATTGGGATCAGATATGGAGTCAGATATTCAAAAGATTCTTAAGGTCAACATACAGTTGAACCAGAAGTTTTTCTTTTAGGTTTGATGGATAAACAGTTTGAAAGAAAATTTGGGAGTCTGTTTCTATACATGACAACAGCAGCAAGACTTTTATATGCACAAAGGTGGAAGGACTTATAAATTCCTACAGTGGAAGAATGGATGGTGAAATTAATGAAGCTGGCAGAGATGGTGAAACTGATTGCATTGATTAAAGAAAATAATTTGTCTAACTTTGTTTCTACTTGGAAACCACTTTTAGACTTTTTGCTTGAAACTGAAAAATATGAAGTTTTAATCTTGGGATTTGATGATTAGGATTGTATAAGAATATAGAAATAATGTATTTTATAGATAAAATAAAGTAAGAGGTTGATGTATTTTTAAGCTTGTATCTGTACTGAAGATAGTCGGTAGTCACTCTTTTTTCTACAGTATCTCTCTTTTTATTTCTGCCCTTTTATTTCTTTATTTCTTATTTAAAAAAAGTGACCAGAGATTTTCTTTTGGGATTGATGAACAAACAGTTGGAAAAAAGTCATGGAACTTTGTTTTTGTATATGATAACTGCAGCAAGATTATTGTATGCAGAAAGGTGGAAAGATTCGGCACTACCCCAAATGGCAGAATAGTTGGTGAAGATGATGGAACTTCCTGAGGTAGCTAAGTTGACTTCTTTGATCAGAGAAAAGACAAAATCTATGTTTATTGCTGACTAGAAACCCCTTATGGACTTTTTGCGTAAAACAGGAAAAAAATGAACTTATGATTTATTTATTTATTTATTTATTCGATTTATCACCGCCCAACTCCCTCAAGGGGACTCTGGGCGGTTTACAACTTACAAATTTATGGTTTTGATGATTAGACAGATGATAGATTATAGAAAGAAGAGAGACATGTTGTAACTTTAGAGAAAGAGGTAAATTTATAATTGTAGTCATAACTGCTGCAAAGAAGATTGGAAGCTACTTCTTTGTATTTTTTTCTTTCTTTTCTATTTTCCTTTTATCTTTGTTCCCTTTCTTGCACTTCTAGCTTTTTCTTTGATTTCTTTCTTTGATTTCTTTCTTTGATTTCTTTCTTTGATTTCTTTCTTTGATTTCTTTCTTTCTTTCTTTCTTTCTTTCTTTCTTTCTTTCTTTCTTTCTTTCTTTTTCTTTTCTTTTCTTTTCTTTTCTTTTTCTTACTTTATATTACTTTGTATTCATTTTTATCTTCCTTTTTAAAATATCTTTAATAAAATTATATAAAGGATTGCCTTGAGGCTCTAGACTTCGGCAGAGTGTCTGACTAAATAAATGCATATTAATAGCCTGATGGAAACTAATTGTTATATCACATTTCTAAAGAATTTAATAGCTTAGGAAAGAGGCATAAGGCCGACTTTCCCTGCTCTAAGGATGTTGCACTTTAGGAACATGGGTGACGAGAGATTTTCAACTGGAAGCTAATAGGAAATTGCAAGAGGTATAAGCTTTCTCTCTTGAGTTGGTCTTTTCCTTTGACATCTGATGTGAGGTCAGATGTCTGTTGCCTTCACTGTACTTGGTATGTATATTTGTGAATAAATGCAAACATTACAAAGTGCTGATAATCCTCTAGTGATTTCTTTCTAAAGGAAATAAAACCTAGGCAAGTGTGATAGCTTGAAACTTAGTTGGGATGAACAATATTGCTTTTCTTTATAAAAATTACATAGTACTGATAAGCAATATTATAAAATATTACATTGTTCTGACCTTGCAGAACTGACCTCCCTCCTCCCCCTTTCCACTCCATATAGTTTTTAAGATTGAGCACAATTGCTGTGTGTGTGTTTTTTCTTTTCCACAGATGTAACTAGCTTTGTGAGACAATTGTTTGAAAAGCAGAATAAAACTACAGCAAGTAGAGAAATAATAAATAAAATGGTGTAAATCTGAATGTAGTTTTATTCCAAGACATTGTGGGAGGAAAGAATGCAAAAAAAATATGAATATAATGGCTCAAAAATTAGGGGAGTCACCTTTATTGGTAAAAGTAACCACATTATTTAAGATACATTTTATTATTAATAATTAATTAAATTTGTATAGCGCTCAACTCCGAACGACTTTGAAATATGAGGATTTAGTCAAAGAAACGTGACATTCTGAATGTGTAATTACCATTTAAATTATAAAATAGAATGGTTTAAATTATTGATTTCCTGCATTTGTACAATGTTAAATTTGTTTTATTTTATAACTTCTTGTTGTTATGCTATTTTTTTTCTTTTAAACTAATCAGGTGATTGTTTTTAAAAGTTATCAATAAACTTTATGCCTTGCCTTTCAACAAATTTAAAACAGTAATAGAATAAATAATAAATAAATGTACAATAAACTAGAAAATGGTTGTAGTAGTTTCAGACATTATGAATAGAAGGAATCATTCAAATTCAACCATGACATAGAATTATAGGTCATATTCTCATGGCATTGTTGATGTTCTCATGACATGGTTGACTGAATCAGCTGCTCCCTTGGAATAAGAAGTGTCGCAGTCACATGGAGAAAAAACATGTTAAAAGACCTCCCATAAAAGTAGCTGCAGGATAATCACCCCATGCACTTCCCCCAAAACAATGTATGTACAAGGGTGTCCATGGAGGGAGAATCAATAGAATCAAATGTCATGCTTAACTGGGCGATTGAAGCCTGTCCTTTTGAAAGTGGTTCACATGCATCACCTACTCATAAGAAAGGGCAGGGATTTGATGTCTCTGGTTGCATCCACCATTTTGATACTCTTGGCCCCACTCCACAGATGCCTTTCTGGATATGTACTAGAGATATATGCAGCTCATGTGATATCTGTAATGTTTAACTTTACTGCTCCAGTATTTTTTTTCCTTCCAAGTCTTTTTCTTTAAGAATCTAAAAAAAAATCACTCTGGTGGACTGTGGGCGAGAGGGGATCAACAGTGTCAAAATGCAGTAGGAACAAAATTCCCAAATGTCCCTAATGGCATTTTTTGCTCATGCTTCTATTTTTTCATAATTTATATTATTAATATCTCTATTGCATCATAGAGAAAATAGAATATAAGGTTGTGTGTTTTTGCTCAGTATAGAAGAGCATCCCATCCCTTGGGATATAAGTAACACATTCTGGGCTCTGCTTCTGCCTTTTAATTTTCTCCTAATCATAGAGCAATCCATTGAGCCAAAGATCTGTTACCTTTAAATGATTAAATTAATCGTTTAAATAAGCATTATCATATCCTTTCCCCCTGTTTGTTGATGCAGATGCAGAAAAAGTTACTTGAAATGCTTAGGATCCTATAATGAGGTAAACAATGGACTAAACCCTAGCCTACCTTAATTCTGATTCATTATCCTCTCTACTAGCCAATTCTGCCACATGGTATTTAGTGATAATGACTATCCTGTTGAAAATCTATATTAATCTTTTCATAGTTTTTCCCGAAGGCCTTCTTCATCAGGAGCATTAACTAAATTAAGATATTATGCAAATGCTCATCCTACTGTGGCAATATTGTTACATCATAAATTGTGAAATCTGGCAAATAATCAATTTTTCTTCCAGTGGGATTTTTACATAGAGATATCAACATATATAAATATATTAATATTTCAGTGCTTGAACTTGTGCCTTGGTTGCTGGCTTTCTCTTTATCAAATTTTCTGCCTCAGACTTGCTTAAATGAAAATCTCACTCTGTGCTCTGCTATCAAGTGTTATGACATCATATTATCAACCATGGATCCACAGATACATTAACCAGTTTAATCTATAGCAAAAACCTTAGATTTAAATTTATTGGTTCAGTTCTGAAATCCTGCAGTATATTTTATTACATAAACAAGATACTTGTTTCACTGCCAACACTGCAGGAAGGTAGAAAATGGGAAAGCTGCATTCCAAGTAAAATACAAATTTCATTAATAGGTGCACAAAAATAATATATTTGGCAAATCTGCATATAATAACAAATGCAGGGCAGTTATTGCTCAGTAGAGTTATAAAACCATATACTTTTTGTTTCTTTCTCTACATTTTTAGTTCAAAAACACAAGGCATTTTATCTAAGCTCCATAGCTCAGCTTTTCCTTTTTTCATACGGCTGTTAGCTAATAAGTAAAAAAGATAGTAAATGCCTTTAGTTAGTTAGTTTAGTAAGTTAATAAGGGGACCAGTAATCTAGCAAATAATTGTGATGTTAGAATCATTTTCTGGGTCTGTATAGAGTCTCTGGAAGATATTTTCATGGCAACAGGCAAGAGGATACATAATAGTGCCATAGGTGAGTCTCAGTAGGAAACCTTGGGTATAGAAATAATTGAAAATCAGAAGGAAGTTCAAAATGTGCAGTACTAGTGGCAAAAGACACTGGGTATTTTGGCTTTTTTGAAAAAAGAAAATCGAACATGGAAATGAATGATAGAATGAGTGAATGAGTGAATGAGTGAGTGAATGAATGAATGAATGAATGAATAAATAAATAAATAAATAAATAAATGGCACAAAACTGTAGACTGGGAAGATAACATGAGTTTTTGATTATGTTTTTCTATAGGCTGGTTATATATTCAGAATGAAAATGGCATTTAACTTCAGCTGTAAAAGCATCTAATGGTAATACACCTTCTCCATTTAACTGTATTTTTTTTAATGCAAAGGAAATTGATAGATACTGCATTTACCTCTAGATTTCTAATTCAAATAATTTCCTTCATTTTTTCTCATTAACGAAAATATTATTTAGGTAGCTAACACACAGTCTTTGTTCAGAATGTTTCATTTTTTTAAATGTTCATGCTGGGCATCAAATTACTATTTGCTAATTAAGCTTTATGGTTCTAGGCTAAAATTAATTGCAATTTCAGTCTTTATTGCAGTAAATTCTTTGGATCAGGTCCTTTTGAATATGAGAAAAAATGTTAATGAAAGTATGTTAGGTTATCTAAGTATAGTTGGAACAAATTGGCCATCTCATATTTATTTTATTTGTCATATTTATATCCCGCCCATCTCCCCCACAAGGAGGGACTCTGGGCGGTTGATTCTACCTAAATGAAAAACACAACTATTTGATTTAGTTTGATTATTGCTTCATCTTTTAAATTACTAGCATTGATCTATGTGATTAAATAGATTTTATCTATGCTTATCTTGGTATTATCAAACCAAATTTGAAGGACATCTGAAAACTCAAGTGGCATTCCTATTTTATTTCATAAGAATAAACCATAGTTTATTGTCTCTGAGCCTGGCCTTTTGACTGATTAATTATGTGCCATCAAGTTAGTGTTGACTATTAGTGACCACATAGATTGGTGGTCCATGATGACATGCCCCTAACCTGTTTCTTCCAACGTTGTATCCATTGCTACTGTAACTGAGTCCATCCACTTTGCTGCTGGTTGTCCTCTTCTTCTCTGCCTGCCCATTCCACAACTGCCCACCCCCGGATTCCCCGCTGATCTCCGAACCTGAGCAGTTTCCGCCCACGCCACCACCTCCAAGTGTCGCCTCGGGGTCTCCTTCAACCGGGAATGTAACCAGCCCTCAGCTGAGTCAAGCCGACGCCGGTTATCAGTGGGCTGCTTTTGTTGGGCCTCGGTCTACCCATACCCCCACCAGCCAAGATCCTCAGCTGAGTCAAGCCAGTGCCGGTTATCAGTGGGCTGCTTTTGTCGGGCCCCGGTCTACCCAAAGCCCCACCAGCCAAGCTAGCTCCACGACCGCTGTTAACTTGTCTGCCACCTCTGGATCGCCGTCGGCTGCAGCTTCTACCACAGAGCCTGGAAACCCTTTGGTCCTCCCTGTTGGACCAGGAGTGTCACCCGGACTTGTTGCTATCCAGCCTGCAGGGGAAGAAGAGGGTAGTATGAACTGGGCTGCTTGTGTAACACTGTAAATAAAGTTAATCCCAGTAATGCTTCCGTGTCAGTCTTAGTCGGAACAGGACATTTGGGTTGATTTTTTCAGTGATCCATTGGTTTGCTTTCTTGGCTGTTCACTGTATTCTCAGGAGTTTTCTTCAATACCAAATTTCAAAAGTAATTTCATTTTTAAAATTACTAGCATTGATCTATGTGATTAAATAGATTTTATCTATGCTTATCTTGGTATTATCAAACCAAATTTGAAGGACATCTAAAAACTCAAGTGGCATTCCTATTTTATTTCATAAGAATAAATTCAATACTCTTTCTATCCTGCTTCTTCAAAGTCCAACTTTCACTTCCACAGTGTATCACAGGAAATACCATGGCTTGCACTATTCTGATCTTTGTAGGTATAGACACATCACAGCATCTGAATATCTTTTCCAAGGCCTTCATGGCTACTCTATCAAGTCGTAGTCTGTGGCCTGTTTCTCGACTGCTTTTTTCTTAACTGTTGATGGCTGATCCTAAAAGAGAGAAGCTATCTACTACTTCAATATGTTGATTGTCAATTCTAAAGCTGGTTGTTGTACCTGTTGTCATTAGTTTGGTCTTCTTTATATTTAATCTTAGTCCCATATTTAAAGTAATCCACAAGCAGGACATACTAGAAACGGTCTTGTTGTCTCTGCTGCTGATTGGAACCTGCATCTGATGCTGAGATAGAATATACACATAATACAGCAGTCATGAAAAAGTATCTCTAGCAATGTACTGCAAATATACACTATTTAACTGTTGGTCTTTATCTGTATCTTTATCCTTTTGTATTTGGCTCAGCCTCTACATTCCACACCTTACTACAGCTAAGCCCATAGCTAAAACACTCATATATAGAGCCAGTTTGGTCTAGTGGTTAAGGTGCTGGGCTAGAAACCAGGAGTCTGTGAGTTCTAGTCCTGCCTTAGGCATGAAAGCTGCCTGGGTGACCTTGGGCCAGTCACACACACTCAGCGCAACTCACCTCACAGGGTTGTTGTTGTGGGGAAAACAGGAGGAGGAAGGAGTATTAGGTATGTTCACCATCTTGAGTTATTTATAAAAATAATAAAGGTGGGATAAAAATTAAATAAATAAATAAATATTCTATCTCTGTTTATCTCTGCTTCCTTTTCCCTTTCATTCTGCTATTTTCCTTTAGCTGAATTTTAGGTTGTAAGCATCTCAAGATTATTATTTTTGTACCCTATAAATATATAATTCATATCATATTATATATGATGGCATTATATAAACAATACACAGATATAATCATCTCTCTCACTAAAGTATGCTTGAGAAATTTCCCACTGGAAATTTACACATATAGGAACATCATACAGAAAGTTTGAATAGTAAATAAAATATTCCAAAGAATAACTCAATAACTCTTGCAAATAAATAAACGTGTTCCAAACTTCTGTGAATTGTCAGAGGAACTACTCTACTGTACTTACCCTTCTTGTTTTCATTTATATAAGGTGTAAGTACTGCATGGCACCAGTGCTTTGAGTAATGTTTTCTTGGTAGATGCACATTCTTAGCAAAGCTCTTAAAACTGAATTCAGGGATTGCTTATGGAGTTTTTTAAACTTCTGTTTATAAATAGTTGCAACAGATTATAATCAATACAAGAAGGGAAAATCTGTTTCTGTATATGTATGAGTGTATTTTTTATAAGCACTGGATGAAAGCAGCCATAATGTAATGCAGAGTTGCATAGTTTTATCAATTCAAGGGGATCATAAATCAAATATGCTATAAACCCCAAACAAAAACATGGGGATTTTCAAAGGAAAAATTAACTTTCAATTTAGGCTGCAAATACATGAATACTTTGCCTGGGACTAAGTCTTCTTGAACTCTGTGAGGCTTAGTCTTAATCCAAAGAGGCTTGTGGCTAAGGGCTTGGACGGAGGTTGCTTGCTCCTGTCAGGCAGAGACTAATATTACAATGTTTCTGAAAAACTTTACTTCCTCTATATTTTGCTTTATTCTGTCTTTTACTGATCTTCCCCCTTCCCCATTTCTAGACCTTTACAACTGTTGCACATCAGGGAGGGCGTTATTTCAGTTTTATTCTGTGCTGTAATTAAAACATAGGAGAATCAAACCAAGAAGTGTGGGGCAGGGCTAGGGAAACAGGCCAGAGGAGCAGATCTATCCTGTGCTACTCAGTTAAAGAAGGTAAGCAGAGACAGTGCTGCAGTCCCTGGTCAGGGTGTGAGTGTGGTATGCCTTAGTTAGAAAATGCTTGGTGTTGCTGAAGACAGGAGCAGGACTTTCCTTACAACTCCCAATATGGAAAGCGAGAGATCACCACAAGAGTGGTAGAGGCACAACCCTTTCTGAACCAAGATAAGACGCTATTCTCGCGTTTAGCTAGAAAATAAGAAACAGACTAAAATATCATTGGCGCTTGGCAAGACAGAAGGATAAGGAAAAACCTAAATGTACACTATGCCTTTTGTTTCTGAAAATCATGTTCTGTTTGATTAGTTCTGCATAGATTACCTGCTGCAACACCAGTTTATGTGCAATTTTTATAAAGGAAGTATGTTCATTTTCATTGGTGGCATTTTAACTAGGAAATGGATCCATTCAACATGGATCTGTGGCATTGCTGGCTAAGTTTAATTGGGCATAATAAAATGCTTTGGCTTAATTATATGTATAACTGAAGTAATTTCAGAAATCATATTGGAACAAAACCTTTGAATCCCATCTGAACTCTGAGTTTTCATACACACAACCAGCTAAAAGCCTTATTCAGCAAATTCTTACTGTAGATTTTAGTTCTTTTTCCAATATAGTATTATATGTTACTATTTATGATTCTTGTTCTACATAAGTATTGAAAGTATTCAGCTACAACATTGCTGATGGATTATTGACCAATATAAAAGTAACTTCAGATTCCAGTGCTGAGATTTATAAGATCCTAACAATCTAAAAAATAATCCCAAGTTACTTTTCACAGAATTTCTTCACTGGCAAATTGAAGTAAAAATCTAACATAGTGTTTCTTTTGCTGATGTTTTAAAGGAAAAAGAGAAGTCCATGACTACTTTCTCACATTACATAAACCATTCCTTATTTAAATATAGTTTACTGAACAAACTACAATTACCTGAATTCTCACAATATGCTAAGCTTTAAATCAACAATTTACAAATCACAGTGGATGGAATCACATAAAATGGTAAGCTAAGACTAAACTACATTATAGTAGCTAGGCATAAAATTTGAACACAGCCTGTCTATTGCCTTATATGTGTTATCTATATAAGTTGCTGAGGTTATGTATGTGTTGGAACTATATTTATTTAGGAGTTGAAAAGTGTCTTTACAGACAATTCTTTCACAGAAAATATGAAGGTATGGTTAGAATTCTGGGGAATTCATATTGATCTGTTGGCAAAATTGTATACAAGTGATTGACATAACCTGAGTTATGTTATTTTTAGCAGATCTTGAACACCACTGCACAATTTCCCAATTGTGCATCCTAACAGCTTCCTGTTCTTCCAGAAGATGTATCTTTATGTCAGGAAAAGTAAATGTGTTTCCTCATAACATTGCTGTGGAAAAAATAAGATAAATTATAGCATGAAAAGAACTAACACAATTTGCCACATTCCAATGTTTTAAAATAATACAAACAGGTTCAAAAGTTTGGGTTACATTTTAGATGAATGTAGCAGCATTAGGGTTTTTTTAGCTGGATCCTTTGAACCCTGATTTAAAATTTATGTTTTCCCCTTTAATCATTTTTACTCAAGTCTACTGTACATGCTGTTCCACAGGGCAGGTGCAGTGACAGAGAAGGCATGCTTCCTAGGTCCCATCAGGTGACATTGTTTAAAAGAGGAGACCCAGCACATGCCCATCCTGTTCGACCTTGTGGGTTGGGCAGAAATAATTGGAGATAGCCATCCTACTGATATGCTGTGTTATGAAGGGCTTTATGGGTGACAATCAGCACCTTGAATGGCACCCAGAAATCTACTGGGAATCAGTGCAGCTCATGCAGTAAATGATGTTACATGGGCGTACCAAGGTGTGCCCATAACTACTTGTGCTGCTGCATCCAGGACCAGCTGCAGTTTCTAAGTAGCCATGAAGGGCAGCCCCACATACAGTGCAGTGCAATAATCCAAACAGTAGAGTGCCCAAGAGCAGGACCACCCAGTCCAGGAATGGATACAATTGGCATGCAAGACGTAGTTGTGCGAAAGCCCTTCTAGCCACTTGCTGTTTGAGCAGGAGCTGAGTCTAGGAAAACTCCCAAGTTGTGCACTACAGTAGTTCCCTGTGGGACAGTACACCCCATTCAGAACTAATGAGGGGAAATTCCCAGATCTAAGGGGCCCTAAAACCTACAGTCATTCAGTCTTGCTAGAATTGAGCTTAAGCCTGTTTCTCCTCATGCAAGTCCCCACAGCCTCCAGATACTGAGAAAAAATATTGAGAGCATCACTTTGTTGGCCAGGGATTGAGATGTACAGCTGAGTACCATTAGCATACTATTGATTCCTGACACTGTGCTATCATGTTACCCCCACCCTGCCCTTCATTTAGATGCTAAGTAGGAGAGGGATGGATGGAACCCTGCAGGTCCCCACAAAGCTGGAACTTGAGCCTAGACCTCTCTCCTCCACCTCCACTAATCAAAGAGTGAACTGACCATGACCAGGAAGTAATATTAACATCCATTTCCAGACCATGTCACCACTGCATGCATCACAACAACAGCAACTGCAGTAGTAATCCCACCATGACATCCACAGACTGTCTTCAACAACTTATCTTACCCACCTACTTAACAACCTGTCTCCTGCAGCCAGCCACCAACTCTCATTCTGCCCAGGTCTGTTATCAAAAAGAGAAAATATCAAGGCAGCGAATACAACAGAGTGATTATTTGTTGGCTGTTGTGGGTCATCCGGGCTGTGTGGCCGTGTTCTGGAAGTTGTGGTTCCTAACATTTCGCCAGCATCTGTGGCCAGCATCTTCAGAGGGCAGCATCTTCCTGCCCTCTGAAGATGCTGGCCACAGATGCTGGCAAAACGTTAGGAACCACAACTTCCAGAACACGGCCACACAGCCCGGAAGACCCACAACAGCCATTGAACTCCGGCCGTGAAAGCCTTCGACAATACATTGATTATTTGTTGTTTGTTTGTTTGTTTATTTATTTCTAATATTTCTATGCTACTCTACTCCCAGCAGCTCAGAATGACATACACAGGAAAAACCAGAAGATTAAAAATAACACAATTATAATAAAATGATGGCACTGATAACAGGGGTAGATATCAAAATCTAATATCACCAATACTCTATCCCAGAGCCAATTTTTCATAGAAACTCTTTAGGGCAGAAGAAGTTCTGAGGGCAAGCTGTTGCATAAGATATGTCTATGAAGGTTCTCAGTCATCCAGGTGGAATTGTCTGTAGCTTGAATCATGTCAACTGGATTTCTATTTTCTCAGTGGAAACGTTTCGCTCCTTATCCAAGGAGCTGCTTCAGTCTGAGCAAAGTTAGTAAGGGAATCCTTAAATATGTTTCTAGGTGGCTGTGTGACCTTGCACCTGAGGCTAGGTCATGGTTATTTTGAGATGTTGTTTCTAAGTCCCTTTATCATCTAAAGGAGGATCGTTAAGATCACCATGCTGCTGTTGAGCTTGCGAAATGGTCTTAATCTTCCTAGGCACAGAAGACAAAGCAGGAAGGAAAATAGGGGAAAGATTGTGCCTGAGGCCCCCACCTCTATTCAAGGAAGGATTTTCCAAGTTGGCATAAATGGATTCTTTGACCCCTCTCTCAAACCACCTATCTTCTTGGTCTAAAATGTGACATAATGTTGCATAAGAATGTTGCATAAGAAGGACACCATTGAGAAGCCACTGCTGTGGGATCCCTGTAGGTTTGTCTCTTTCAGAAATGAGACCCTCTGCAGGGCTTCTCTCCCAAAACTGACCAAATAGGCAGATTTACTTTGGAGTAGGCAGCCTCAAAGATAACCAGGCCCTGAGCCATGTAAGGTATTCAAGGTGATAACTAGCAATTTGAATTGCACTCAGTAGCTGACTGGCAGTCAGTGCAGCTCCTGGAGTAGAGGTGTTATATGAGAAAATCATTTTTTTATAAGAATTTTATTAAGTTTAAAGCAAAGATAAAAACTACAAAAAAGAAAAAAACTACAAAAAAGAAAAAAGTGAAAAAACAGAAAATGAAGAAAGATTTTTAAAGAGATTACAAGATGACTTCCAACTTTCAACAACAAGAATATACATCAATTTTCCCAGTTAAGCCCTTACTCTATATCCAACCAAGATCACGTTGTTTCTATAAGTCAATCCATTTACACATTACAAAACTAAAAAAGCAATTGCTCTTTCCCATTATATAAAAAGGAATAGACAAATATATAAACCTCCAAATCCACTTTCTCCCCAAAAACAGAACTCATTTATTTAATATTTCCTTCCTACCACCATTCTATATTTTTCTAACCACTATAATAATAAAGAAAACAAATCAAATTATATTTAATTTTTTTACTTAATATTATTATACTTAATAATAATTATGATGGTATAATAATCCTAACCCTATTAAACTATAATCAAACTCTAATTATTATGTCTTATAAATCTTAAAAAACCAAACAGATTTTTTAAAAATTGGGATACATCTTAATCCAAATCATTAAAAAGAATAGAATCATATAAGCCTTCTTACTTTTATACTTAGTAC
This sequence comes from Charina bottae, assembly GCA_023362775.1. Lineage (NCBI taxonomy): Eukaryota > Metazoa > Chordata > Lepidosauria > Squamata > Charinaidae > Charina > Charina bottae. The sequence goes on from JALMGJ010000003.1 coordinate 43,714,158, forward strand.
TACTATAACAATCTTATCCCTATTAAACCTTAAAAATCAAACAAACTTTAAATCATTATGGAAAAATAGAATCATACAGGCTTGAAATCAGTCCACATACTTATTCTTAATTTCTTATCCCACCTCAAAGTGAACCAAAACATTTATTTGTCTCCATATTATGCACAGGTTGTTTTTTATAAAAAAATCTAGAAACCCAGCTGCCCCTCCTAGAAAGTCAAGAAAAAGTTTCCCACATAGCTGAGGCACCATCTCCTCAAAACATAGCCTGAAATAAAGAGACCAGTTTTTATCTTGCAAGTCAAATTGTACCTCTTTCATAACCAGCATGTATTCATTAACTGGCATCTCTTCACAGTCTGGATTCTCAGAATCGGGAAGAATACCTCCTCCTTGGTAAATCTCCTCTTCTCCCTTAAGAAAGTTCACAGCAACTTGATACATTTCAAAGGTAGTATCCTGAACATCTTGCAAGGTAACTTGAATAGTTTCATGTAGATATGTCTATGAAGGTTCTCAGTCATCCAGGTGGAATTATCTGTAGCTTGAATCATGTCAACTGGATTTCTATTTTCTCAGTGGAAACGTTTTGCTCCTTATCCAAGGAGCTTCTTCAGTCTGAGCAAAGTTGGTAAGGGAATCCTAAATATGTTTCTAGGTAGCTGTGTGACCTTACACCTGGGGTCATGGTTATATTGAGATGTTATTTTAAGTCCTTTTATTATCTAAAGGAGGATCGTTAAGATCACCATGCTGCTGTTGAGCTTGTGAAATGGTCTTAATCTTCCTAGGCACAGAAGACAGAGCCGGGAGAAAGATGGGAGAAAGATTGTGCCTGAGGCCCCCACCTCTATTCAAGAAGGATTTTCCAAGATCTTAACGATTCTCCTTTAGATAATAAAAGGACTTAAAATAACATCTCAATATAACCATGACCTAGCCCCAGGTGTAAGGTCACACAGCTACCTAGAAACATATTTAGGATTCCCTTACCAACTTTGCTCAGACTGAAGAAGCTCCTTGGATAAGGAGCGAAACGTTTCCACTGAGAAAATAGAAATCCAGTTGACATGATTCAAGCTACAGACAGTTTCATGTAGAGTTTCTTTAAAATCAGCACGCAGCTCAGCACGGAGCTCTGAAACTGTTTTCTTAAGGTCGTCCATAGTCCAGGCAGTAAAATCTAGCACCTTCAGTAAATACAACATCCAAAAAAAATGAATAGAAAACTGAAAACTCAAATCATCAAATTAGATGTATAGGAAAATGTTAAATCCTTCAAATTGGATACAAAAATAGTAATGGAGAGATGATTATTTATTCTCAGTCCTCCTTAAATTTTGAATGGGAAATAAGCTAGCAGTTGAAAAAAAGTTTTAAAGCTCCTCCAGAAACAGCGATAAGCACCAAGAGATTCGTATCTTCTTGCTGTTAAAAGCCTCTCTTGGGGTACAAAAAACTTGAAAATATACAAATTGGGTGATTTAGAAATAAGAAAGGCTCGGCCTAATGTCCCAATGGGGCTGCAGCGTGGTCTGGAAGTGATGGAATCCCCGACTCCCATCTCCTCTTACCAGATTAGCGCCAACGCTGTTGATGATCCTCAGACTGCAAGGTGACGTTCTGAAGTACAAATGGGATGATTCCGAGTGTTTTCTGTCCATGAAAACACACTAGGGCAACAGGAAAGCATGCCTGTGCCCCCCAAAAATCCCCACACTGTCAGATCTGCCTACTGAGCCCGTGGGCAGAGTTTTCAGTCGGCCATGTTCTCACCGGAAGCCTTATGTGAGCAAATCTTGAAGCCCTCATAACTACCTGGATCACTGCAAGCCAAACCAGTTTAAACTTCAGGATGGTCTTTGGGGCAGCCTCATGTATTGCAGGTAGTCCTTGACTTATGACCACTCATTCAGCAACCATTCAAAATTACGATGGTGCTGAACGAGAGGGACCTATGAGCGGTCCACAAAGCTGCAGCCATCACAGCATCCCTGTGGTCATGTGATAGTGATCTGGATGCTTGTGTGCCTGGCTCACAATTACAATGTCACAGCTAGCCATGGTCATGTGATTGCTATTTATGACCTTCCCTGCCAGCTTCCTACAAGCAAAGTCAATGGGGAAGCCAGCAGGGAAGGACACAAGTCACTCCCACCACTTTTTCTCCCCTGTGGCACCCCCCCCCCCACTCCTTACCTGGGACTCCCATCTCTTCCTGCTTAACAGCCCATGTGGACCTGGGATTACAACAGCAACCAGGACTGCTGGGATTGCCATCACAAAGTGATGCAGTCATGTGATGTCATGGTTTACAACCACATCGCTTAGCAATAGCAATCCTCGTCCCGATTGTCATAACGCAAGGACTTCCTATAATCCCATTGTTAAATGACAAGAGTAATGAAAGTAAAAATACACATACAACACTCTTGGCCAATTCATAACAATAAAATAATTTCAAAAACAACACCAAAAGAAGCTTATACTTTGAAAGTATCCTGCACATGAGGAAGTTTCTTTAAGAGCAGAAAAATTATGTGACATTCAGAAATGTTACAAAAGAGAATTCATACAAAGCTGGTCAAATGAAGTAATTATTGCATTGTTTATTAGGTTCATGGTCCATTCTGAACTTTTTCAAATTTCAGGAAATGTACCAAAATATTGACCTGAAAAATAGAGGAACTTTGAAATAATAATAGCTTTCACCTCTCTAGGTGGTTCTGTGTATAGCTCCTATGTTTATACCCTGTTGTTTTCTATTATACTGTATCTCCTACCATGTCTCAGTTAAGTGTTCCCAATCAGGTTCCTTCGTGGTGATTTTGGTCTCCAACTCCTGGAATTCCTAGCCAGCATTGTTGCAGTCTAACACCTCTGGAGGGCTCCCCATCAGGAAAGCAGATGTAGGGCACTGAGCATAAGTGGGAGGGCCCTAGAACGAGGATGCAAGCTTTAGTCAGAATTGGCTTTATATGTCTTTAAATATGAACATATATAACATAATAGCAACATATATTTAAATTAATATTTAAATTTACGTGCATAATACAAAGACTACTGTGGTTATATTAGTTTTTTAAAGATAGTTTGCAAACTCTAACTGCCCCTTTCCCATCCCTAGGTGTCTCCCCCCACTCCTGCCATATTTCTAAAGAAGTTACCTGATGTTGTTTTTCTCTTGGAAAAATAAGCTTTATTTGTATTTTTAAGACCTGGCAAATGACATTCATAAGTACGCCTTTGGGATGCAAGCCAATGCACCTAAATGTGATGGAAGGTAGTGGAGATTTTTTTTTCCTATAGAAAATCAGAATGTCAAAATCAATAGCTGTGATTATCTTGCAGGAACTATGTTTAATGTTCATGGGCCATGTTCTTTAGGCTGGATTACTGAGGCAACCAAGTGAGTATCTGCTGAGAGAAGATAAAGAGCACCAGTTGAGTGGAGATGACGGTTTGCTAAGTAATCTACTTCCTTGACTGCATTCTGTAAAAAGCTAAATTCCTCTGGTGAAATTTCTTTTTACAATGAATGAATCAAATGGAAATACAGCATGAAAAATGAGAATAGGCTCCTGCGGTGTTTAAAAAAAAAAGCTTATCCTATTAACAGTGAAGGCACATGAAATTATAAGGCTAGGTACTAACACTCAAAGCTATTATTAAAACCTTTGATGCAACCTTTGGCTTTAATGCATCATTTATATTTTAAACCTTCTGTCCCACTCTCATAAAGTTGGAGAGTTTATTATGTCCTATTGTTTTATTGTGATAGTGACAACAGTTCAGAAAATTGCCCATTGCATGAAGCTTCCCGTGCTGGCTGTGCCAGGTTGGGTGTTTAGTACAGATACATTTTTTAGTACATGCTGTAACAGCTAAAAGTTGAAGGAAATGTTACTTTGCCTATGCCAGTTAAATGGAAACAACTATTTATCATTTCGCTATCTAGCTCTGGCTCAAAACAAAAAATGTATTGTCTGTATGTATGCCATTTTTAGAATAGTCAATAAAACAGAAATAGATATTTTTCTGAAACTCCCTGGCTTTCTCCATTATCCAGCAGATATTGGCAATTTGGTCTCTAGTTCCTCTGCCTTTTCTAAACCCAGCTTGTACTTCTAGCAATTCTCGCTCCATGAATCGCTGGACTCTACCTTGCAAGATCCTGAACATTACATTACTGGCATGTGAAATAAGTGCCACTGTTCGATAGTTCAAACATTCTTTAGTGTTTCCCTTTTTTGGTATGGGGATATAAGTTGATTTTTTTCCCAATCTGATGGCCATTCTTGTGTTTTCCAAATTTGCTGGCATATGGCATGCATCAACTTGACAGCATCATCTTGCAAGATTTTAAACAGTTCAGCTGGGATACCGTCGTCTCCTGCTGCCTTGTTATTAGCAATGCTTCCTAGGGCCCATTCAACCTCACTCTTCAGGATGTCTGGCTCTAACTCACTGACCAAACCATCAAATCTATCCCTGATATTATTATCCTTTCTATAGAGATCTTCCATATATTATTTCCACCTTTTCTTGTTCTCTCCAGCTTCTGTTAGGTCCTTGCCACCTTTGTTTTTGATCATACCCATTTTTGCCTGGAATTTACCTCCAATCTTTCTAATTTTCTGGAAGAGGTCTCTTGTCCTTCCTATTTTATTATCTTCTTCCACTTCCACATATTGCTTGTTTAAAAATAATTCCTTATCTCTTCTGGCTAACCTCTGGAACTTTGCATTTAATTGGGCATATTTCCCCCTATCACTGAGCCTCCTGAGGAATCTGTATAACGACGAAGTAGCAACGGTAGGAACAGACCTTGGAACAACGGACTGGTTTAAGATTGGGAAAGGAGTACGGCAGGGTTGTATACTCTCACTCTACCTATTCAACCTGTACGCAGAACACATCATGTGATGTGCTGGGCTTGATGAATCCAAGGCTGGAGTTAAAATCGCTGGAAGAAACATTAACAATCTCAGATATGCAAATGATACCACCTTGATAGCTGAAAGCAAGGAGGAGCTGAGGAGCCTTATGACGAAGGTGAAAGAAGAAAGTGCAAAAGCTGGGTTGCAGTTAAACCTCAAAAAAACCAAGGTTATGGCAACCAGCTTGATTGATGACTGGCAAATAGAGGGAGAAGAAGTGGAGGCAGTGACAGACTTTGTATTTCTAGGCGCAAAGATTACTGCAGACGCTGACTGCAGCCAGGAAATCAGAAGACGTCTACTTCTTGGGAGGAGAGCAATGGCAAATCTCGATAAAATAGTTAAGAGCAGAGACATCACACTGACAACAAAGGTCCGCATAGTTAAAGCAATGGTATTCCCTGTAGTAACCTATGGCTGCGAGAGCTGGACCATAAGGAAGGCTGAGCGAAGGAAGATAGATGCTTTTGAACTGTGGTGTTGGAGGAAAATTCTGAGAGTGCCTTAGACTGTAAGAAGATCAAACCAGTCCATACTCCAGGAAATAAAGCCAGACTGCTCACTTGAGGGAATGATATTAAAGGCAAAACTGAGGTAATTTGGCCACATAATGAGAAGACAGGATACCCTGGAGAAGATGCTGATGCTCGGGAAAGTGGAAGGCAGAAGGAAGAGGGGCCGACCAAGGGCAAGATGGATTGTGGAAGTGACTGAATGAATAAACAACAAAATGCCATTTTTATTTTGTAACATGATCTACAGCATATTGCAAAGCTAGCTCTGGCCTATAGACCTTGGTTATTGGGAACCACTAAGTGGAATCTTCATCTTGGCTTATTCAGTAATCAAAACCTTCAGTGTAAGATGGATGCATTTTCCATTTGTGTTCCAAAAACAATGGGAATTGCAGTTTAAAATAGCCATCTCAATTCTGTGCTACCAACCGGTAAAGACCTTGGTAAGTTTTGCATATTATGATGGATTTACAAATTAGGCTTTGTGCTCCCACAGTTTATCTTGGTCTTTCAGCTTTGTGTGGGGCTTAAAGAAGAAGTCATTCAGGCATATATTCAATCAAATTCAGGTTTACCAATTAGATAGTAGAGATGCCCATTATTAATTTATTCTTGATTCATTTACGCAAGGCATAATGCTTCCCTAAAGTTTCATCTGCTACACAGGTGTCTACCCACAATCATTCCTTCAGATGCTTTTTCAACTATACTTGAGTATCAGAACCCTAGCTTCAGTACATATACAAATGGTAAACTTTATTACACCAACAAAAAAGTCCTCATCATTCTAAGTAAAGTCATTTCTAAGCTGAGGCAGTTAGAAGAATATATCTAATTGTAGACACTTCTTTTCCCCAATATCCCCTGCAGACAGTAGCACAAAAATAATTTAGCTCTCCATCTAACAAAAATTATAAGAGCTACCAAACTTTTAATTTTCCAAGAATTCATGCACACTTTCTTAGTCTTTGTGCTTTTTGTGTCTCTGCTCTAATAATTGGGGAGAGGGAACTTCTTTTGAGCTCTCCTTGTCAAGTTCCAGTCCTCCTCAAATTGTGCTGTATCTTTTGCTTCTTTCCAGAATTTCTGTACAGCACCACCCTTTCATAATGTTTTTACTCAAAACCCAAATTTTCTAGAAAGCTTTAGAAATAAAACCTCTTAATAGCATATTGATCTTTGCAAGGAACCATGTGAAAAGATGTTGTATTAACCTCGTTCATTACATATAAACATTCCTAGCATGTAAAGGAATATGTTCTGTCAGCCATGTAGCCCTTGAAACTAAAGAGGTGGTCGAAAATAAGAGATGGCTGTCCTAGTTCTAATCTGGAAACATGGTAATACATACATTTCAAGGTTGGATTTTTTGTTTTTAGCTCCTTTCCTATGGATTCCTCCTCCATGTTAAAGAGAAAGAAGGTAGGCAGATGTGCAGAGCTCAGATGTCTGTCTATCTCACTTTCCTACTGGGCTGGTGAAGAAGAAGACCAGTAAATGCACAAAAGGAAAAATGCTAATACATGTACATAACTGATGACTGACTGGACAGACTTCAGAAACAGTGGATTTTTATGTTAGGTCAGGGGTGCAGTCTGAACATAAAATTGGTCCATTGCATCTGAAATCTTAAATGGGGGTTGGTTAAATCAAACTTTCACTATATTTTGATCTGGTGCCAATAGCATATCCCCAGATATCATTTGATGTGTGGCTAAGAATTGCCACCTATAATGATTCTCTGCAAGAATGTAATATTTTATTGTTTTCCAATATGTTAGCTTTTTATATAAAGAGCAACACCTCCAATAGTGTGCCCTTCTCTGTCTTTTCTTCAAAGTTTATATCCAGGGTTGACTGTATCTCACTGTCACTCTCCATTCCAACTAGTTTCTCTGATACATACTAAACATATGTTCTTGTTCACAATCAAGCATACTGATTCCTCCATCTTGACTTAGAGACTTCTAGCACTGTCATAGAAGTGTGTATACATTATGACCTTCTTAAAATGTTGGCATGGCCCTTTTTCATAGCCTTTGCTTCTCTTTCTTCTCCCAACTCACATGACCATCATTTTAACTCAAGTTAAACTCACTTTGTTTAAAACCACTTTAACTCATGTTTAACTCACTTTGTTCCTATCTCTTACAGTTTGTTGTTTATTCGTTCAGTCGTTTCCGACTCTTCGTGACTTCATGGACCAGTCCACGCCAGAGCTTTCTGTCGGCCGTCACCATCCCCAGCTCCCCAATGGTTGAGTCTGTCACCTCCAGAATATCATCCATCCATCTTGCCCTTGGTTGGCCCCTCTTCCTTTTGCCTTCCACTTTCCCTAGCATCAGCTTCTTCTCCAAGGTATCCTGTCTTCTCATTATGTGGCCAAAGTACTTGAGTTTTGCCTTTAATATCATTCCCTCAAGTGAGCAGTCTGGCTTTATTTCCTGGAGTATGGACTGGTTTGATCTTCTTGCAGTCCAAGGCACTCTCAGAATTTTCCTCCAACACCACAGTTCAAAAGCATCTATCTTCCTTCGCTCAGCCTTCCTTATGGTCCAGCTCTCACAGCCATAGGTTACTACAGGGAATACCATTGCTTTAACTATGCGGACCTTTGTTGTCAATGTGATGTCTCTGCTCTTAACTATTTTATCAAGATTTGCCATTGCTCTCCTCCCAAGAAGTAGACGTCTTCTGATTTCCTGGCTGCAGTCAGCGTCTGCAGTAATCTTTGCGCCTAGAAATACAAAGTCTGTCACTGCCTCCACTTTTTCTCCCTCTATTTGCCAGTCATCAATCAAGCTGGTTGCCATAATCTTGGTTTTTTTGAGGTTTAACTGCAACTCAGCTTTTGCACTTTTTTCTTTCACCTTCGTCATAAGGCTCCTCAATTCCTCCTCGCTTTCACCCATCAAAGTGGTATCATCTGCATATCTGAGATTGTTAATGTTTCTTCCAGCGATTTTAACTCCAGCCTTGGATTCCTCAAGCCCAGCATGTCGCATGATGTGTTCTGCGTACAGGTTGAATAGGTAGGGTGAGAGTATACAGCCCTGCCATACTCCTTTCCCAATCTTAAACCAGTCCGTTGTTCCGTGCTCTGTTCTTACCATTGCTACTTGGTCGTTATACAGATTCCTCAGGAGGCAGACAAGATGACTTGGTATCCCCATACCACCAAGAACTTGCCACAATTTGTTATGATGCACACAGTCAAAGGCTTTAGAATAGTCAATAAAACAGAAATAGATGTTTTTCTGAAATTCCCTGGCTTTCTCCATTATCCAGCGGATATTGGCAATTTGGTCTCTAGTTCCTCTGCCTTTTCTAAACCCAGCTTGTACATCTGGCAATTCTCGCTCCATGAATTGCTGGAGTCTACCCTGCAAGATCTTGAGCATTACCTTACTGGCATGTGAAATAAGTGCCACTGTTCGATAGTTTGAACATTCTTTAGTGCTTCCCTTTTTTGGTATGGGGATATAAGTTGATTTTTTCCAATCTGATGGCCATTCTTGTGTTTTCCAAATTTGCTGGCATATGGCATGCATCAACTTGACAGCATCATCTTGCAAGATTTTAAACAGTTCAGCTGGGATACCATCGTCTCCTGCTGCCTTGTTATTAGCAATGCTTCTTAAGGCCCATTCAACCTCACTCTTCAGGATGTCTGGCTCTAACTCACTGACCACACCGTCAAAGCTATCTCCAATATTATTATCCTTCCTATACAGATCTTCCGTATATTCTTGCCACCTTTTCTTGATCTCTTCTGCTTCTGTTAGGTCTTTACCATCTTTGTTTTTGATCATACCCATTTTTGCCTGGAATTTACCTCCGATGTTTCTAATTTTCTGGAAGAGGTCTCTTGTCCTTCCTATTCTATTGTCTTCTTCCACTTCCGCACATTGCTTGTTTAAAAATAATTCTTTATCTCTTCTGGCTAACCTCTGGAATTTTGCATTGAATTGGGCATATCTCCCCCTATCTCTGTTGCCTTTTGCTTTCCTTCTTTCTTGGGCTACTTCCAGTGTCTCAGCAGACAGCCATCTTGCCTTCTTGGTTTTCTTTTTCTTTGGGACGTTTTTTGTTGCCGCCTCCTGAACAATGTTGCGAACTTCTGTCCATAGTTCTTCTGGGACCCTATCTACTAAATCTAGTCCCTTAAATCTATTCTTCACCTCCACTGCATATTCCTTAGGAATTTTAGTGAGCTCATATCTAACTGATCTGTGGGTCTTCCCTATTCTCTTTAGTCTGATTCTAAATTTTGCAATAAGAAGTTCGTGATCTGAACTACAGTCAGCTCCAGGTCTTGTTTTTACCGACTGTATAGATGTCCGCCACCTTTGGCTGCAAAGGATGTAGTCAATCTGATTTCGGTGTCGACCATCTGGTGAAGTCCATGTATAAAGTCGTCTTTTAGGTTGTTGGAAGAGAGTGTTTGTTATGCACAGTGAGTTGTCTTGGCAAAATTCTATCAGCCTATGTCCTGCTTCATTTTGTTCTCCCAGACCATGCTTGCCTGTAATTCCAGGTGTCGTCTGACTACCCACCTTAGCATTCCAGTCTCCTGTAATGAAAATAACATCTCTTTTTGGTGTATTATCTAGTAGGTGCTGCAGATCCTCATAGAACTGATCTACTTCTGCTTCTTCAGCATCTGTGGTTGGGGCGTATATTTGGATCACTGTGATGTTAAATGGCTTACCCTGAATTCGAATTGAGATCATTCTATCGTTTTTTGGATTGTATCCAAGCACTGCTTTAGCCACTTTATTATTAATTATGAAGGCTACTCCATTTCTTCTGTGGTCCTCTTGTCCACAGTAGTAGATCTGGTGGTCATCTGATGTGAAGTGGCCCATCCCAGTCCATTTCAGTTCACTGACACCTAAAATGTCTATATTTAATCTTGACATCTCACCACTAACCACATCCAATTTGCCCTGGCTCATAGATCTTACATTTCAGGTTCCTATGGTGTGTTGATCTTTAGAACATCGGATTCGTCGTTCACCACCAGCACCGTCGGCCGCTAGCCGTCCTTTCGGCTTTGAGCTAGCTGCGTCATCACATCTGGGGCTAGTTGAACGTATCCTCTGTTCCTCCCCAGTAGCATTTTGACCATCTTCCGACCTGGGAGTCCCATCTTCCGATGGTATACCGACATATCTTTGGTTGTACTGATCCATTTAGTTTTCATGGCAAGAATACTGGGGTGGGTTGCCATTACCTTCCCCAGGGATCGTATTTAGTCTGACCTCTCTGCCACGACCTTCCCGTCTTGGGTGTCCCTTCGTGGTTTAGCTCATGGTTTCATTGAGGTGCTCAAGCTCCAGCACCACGACAAGGTAACAATCTCCTTTGCTGGAGTCAAATTTTAGGAAGTACTCTTACAGTACTTCCTAAAATATCTACACTCTTCTAAACTGGATACTGCCCAGCACCTGCTGACTTTTCTCCTTGGATCAATTTAAAAACTTTTAATGTTTGAATCAAGTGGGGCCCACCTCTATTGTATAGGTTCAGCTTGTCCTAGTGCTTAACGAATGTAAACCTTCCCCCAACACAACTTTCTCATCCAGGCATTAAGGCCACTAAGCTCTGCTTGTCTGGCTGGCCCTGCGCATGACATATATAGAACTTTGTTACCTTGGCAGGACTGGACTTTAGTTTGCTACTTAACATACAAAGCATCTTCATGCATTCATAAATTTACTTATTTTTGTCCTGTCCCACATGTGAATTTTACTATCTCATTTTCTAAATATTTTCAAGAAATCCATGGAACTTGATTAATTTCTTATAAAAATGAGCCAAGTGAATTTTTCATCCATTCCTACTCAAAACATAGTTTAACTTAACCTTGTATACCAACTTAATGTATTGGCAAAGCCAAATTCAAATCATTAAAGGCTACACAGGAAAAGCAAAGCAAAAACAAATACAGCTAAAGTGTTAGGCAGGAGAGAGTGGTCTTATGGCTGTTGTGGGTCTTCCGGGCTGTGTGGCCGTGTTCTGGAAGTTGTGGTTCCTAGGAACCACAACTTCCAGAACACGGCCACACAGCCCAGAAGACCCACAACAGCCATCGAACTCCAGCCGTGAAAGCCTTCGACAATACACAGAGTGGTCTTACTTTTTAAAATGTCTATAGTATTTACTTTCTGTTCTAACTGTAGAAGAAAAGCCTTGCAGCAGTCAGCATGAACTGTTACTTACCATTGTTTTCTCCCCTGAGACATTAAGACAGTTTGAAGAACACTGGACCACACCTGGGTTCCAATTATAAAAGGAAACTGCTGATAGCACCTGAGTGTCAGTATGTAGGTTTGTGTTGGAGGAAGATTTGTGTCATGTAGGAGAGCAGAAAAGAAAAATTGGCAGCCGAGGGAATGGAGCAATAGGGTTGGACTTCAGTAAACTACAGCAGACAAAATGTAAGGGGAAGTAAAGCCCGACAGCCGCACCACACCACCAGAGATGCTGAGAGCCTACAGCCAGCCAGCAGCTGATAAAGCATCTTCCTTCTCTGCCCCCACCCGCAGGAACACCAATAAACTGCAAAACCAGTGCTTCAGCAGAAGTTCAGAACATTAGCTGGCAAAAACAAAAGCCAAGTAGCTTGAAGGTAGCTAAATGTTCACTAAATATTATAAACTCAGGCAACAAAGGAGCAAAGAATTCGACAATACATAGAGCAAAGAATTGTTCATAGGACTGTTTAGGAATTAGATAAACACATAGTCACAGACATGGACAGTATAAGGTAAAGGCAAAGGTTCCCCCCGCACATTTGTGCAGTCGTGTCTGACTCTAGAGGCCGGTGCTCATCTCTGTTTGTTAGCCGAAGAGCCAGCGTTGTCCGAAGACGCTTCCACGGTCATGTGGCCGCATGACGCGTGTGGAACGCTGTTACTGATGGACAGTATAGATATAGTATAATATAGCATAGGTGTAATGATAAGTGTTAAGTTGATTATGTGCCATCAAGTCATTGTCGATTTTTAGTGACCACACAGATAGATATTCTCCTTGATGATCTGTCCCTAACCTGGTCTTCAGGTCTTCCAATGGTGCACTCATCACCAATGTAACTGAGTTCATCTATCTTGCCACTCATCCTCCTCCTCTTATCTTTTCTTCTACTATTCCCACCATCAGAGCCTTCTCTAGAATGCTAGCATTTTGTATAACATGTCTGACGTAGGATAATTTGAGCCTGATCATTTGTGCATTGAATGAGAACTCTGGGTTGATTTGTTCAATGATCAATTGGTTTGTTTTTTCGGCTGCCTGTGGTATTTTCAGGAGTTTTCTTCAACACCAAAGTTCAAAATTGTCAATACTCTTCCTATCCTGCTTTTTCAAAGTTCAACTTTCACTTCCATGGAGTGTCATAGGAAATACCATTGTTTGCACAATTCTGATCTTTGTAGGTATAGACACATCACAGAATTTGAATATCTTTTCCAAGGCCTTAATGGCTGTGCTACCAAGTGCTAGTCTGCAGCATATTTCTTGATTGCTTGTTCCTTTACTGTTGATGGTTGATCCTAAAAGACAGAAGTTATTTAACACTTCAATATCTTCATTATCAGTTCTAAGTCTGGTTGTTCTACCTGTTGTCATTAGTTATGAAATAAGTAAATTTGTTAAACTTTATATATAATAAAAGCCTCCCTAGAAACACAGGGAAGATATCAACAATCAACAGCATTTCCAGAAGAACCCCCTCACACTAATGGAACAAAATAAATTGCTCAGATCTAGTGATTGCATATTAAATACTTGTTCTAATTGTTGTTGTTGTTGTTGTTGTTGTTATTATTATTATTATTATTATTTCATCCAACAATATCATAGCCTTTAGCCTAGGAATCATGGAGGTTTCATTGTAGTACAGGGCTTTCCAAAGTGCCACCGCTGGCGACACAGTAGCGGCGGTGGCAGCGCGGTGGCGGCGGCAGGGGGGGTGCACATGCATGGCGGCGGCGCGGGGGGCGTGCGGTGGCGTGTGCGTGCACGGTGGCGGCGCAGGGGGCGTGCGGCGGTGCGTGCATGCACGGTGGCGGCGCGGGGGGTGTGCGGCGGCGCGTGCGTGCACAACGGTGGCGGCAGCGGCAGCAGCCTCTGCGAAAACGCGGAAGCACTGATGCCGCGCCGCTGCCGCTGCCGCCATGCACACGTGCGCCGCCGCTTCCGGGTGGTGTGGCGACACACCACGCTGTGTGTGGTGACACACTTTTGTGTCGCAACACACAGTTTGGAAAGCTCTGTTGTAGTATATAGGAAGTTTCAAGCAAGGTGTTTTTTTGTAAAGTTAATTGAGTCAAGTCTGATCAATTTAAAGTTTCTAAGAATTTGGTGAATCCCTTTGATTTGGTGCTCTGATTACTCTTGATATTATAACTGACTTTTTCTTATGTCTTCCAACTTCAGTTTTCTCATCCTGAATTTTGTTACTTTTTCCTTTTCCCCCCCTCAATTTGACAGTTTCCTAGTACTGCAACATCTATGAGCCACACTTTTTATTCTTTTCAATAATCTATCTGGTGTGTTGTTTCAGATGTCTGTCAATATGTATTTTAAAATCTCACAAAATCTTGACTACCTCACTTTTTAAGACTTTAAGGTATGTGGTCCCAGTAGCTTTCCATAACAGTAAAGCCAAACATTTTAAATAAATTCAATGCACAATTTTTTGCAACTCTATCATGAAGTTGCTACACTCAGTTTGGGCAATAATGTGGTGGTCTACAATTTTATCTTTGAGTTTGGTGGTCTACAGTTTTTTCTTCGAGCTTGCACAGTTAGCATTTACCATTATTTGAAATATATTCAGTTTTGGCTTTGATGTTTGTTTGCAATCTTGGACTTCTATGATTGCTTCTTCATTTTCTTTTTCCAGAATTATTCCAGTTTTTAGCCACTGTATATATATTATATGTATGTATATGTATATGTATATGTATATGTATATGTATATGTACCTACACACACACAGAGTGATTTTTTTTTTTTATATTATGTATATATTGACCATGAAGAGATTTTGGTTTCCAAGCATTAATTCAGCTTTCAGTTGCTCCCTTTTGGTAATCTTATTTTGATTTTGTAGTCTTCAGTAGTTTTTCTTTATACTCTTCCACCATTATGGTGCCTTACCATGCCTGATATCATCATTGAATTGGTATTTCTCTTTTTACATTATCTACTTTACTTGGAGGAATTCCCTACTATCTTTACATCTGGCAAAGGAGAACCTGTCAACATAACTTCTTGGGTGGAAAGCGTGATTCATAATAATTATTTTTCTTGTTTTCCTATCAAGTATGTCTAATTCAGCTTGTGTCATTTCATTGATTCCTGCAGTATAGCAAAAAATTGGAACAGTTCAAGTGTTTATGCCTTTAATTTTGTTCCCTGCATTTAATTTTGTTTTCAATTTTTTTCAGATTCATTTTATATAATTAAAATTTGTGTTCATTTTAACTTGCTCATGTAGTAAGTCAGAAGCTTCTGTTAATCCCATATATTTGAATCCTTCTTCTGGTGCCAGTTGTCCTATGTATTTTCCATTTATTAGCTATAATCCATCTTCAACACTTTTGCCTCTTTTAATCACCAAAGTTGCACATTTGTCTGGATGAATTGCATTCCTGTTTCTTCAGTCAATACATGAACAGTGATCAGTAGAGATTCAAGTTCTGCTTTTGATTTTTCAGATAATTTTAGGAACTTGCTTGAGAGTTGATAGCCACATTTGGTTTTGTTTAAATTATACTGTAAATAATTGTTTTAGCAATATTATCTTTGCTAAAACAAATAATAAAGGTGACGTGTCATGACAGAATATCCCTCTTCTAATTTTGTGCCTTGTGAATTTTGGAAAGTTCCTTTTTGCTCAACAGTAAAGAGCACACTTTATTTCAAGTAAGAGTATATTCTTTGCTATGATTCCTGAAGATAATTTAAATGTTGTGGGAAGGCAAGTAATATGTTGTGAGGATTAGTGCCTTTTTCTTTATTTTTCTGTATTAGAAAGCTTCTTCCAACTGTAATCCATTCTTCATTCTCTGCAGCTTGCTGAAGTTCATTCAACTGTGTTACCAGTCTGGAATGTAGGCTGGCAAGGTGTTTGATCCAAAAAACATGTAATTCATACCACCCAGGAACACCTCAATTTTTTTATCAATTGGGCTTGCAGTTCAACAAAGTCAGTTGTAATCATATCTTTCACTTGCTTTCTTTCAAATGCTTTCCTGACTTTGTTAATCTATTCTGCCTTTTTATTACATTCTTCTTCATTTTCCCATAAAACTTTCCAAAACTTGGGTTTTCCCCTTACCAGGTCTGGTAGGACTTTTTTCATGATCAGCATCAAGGCTTTTATAAAATAAACACTGATTTGTTCAAAAACAATGTTTTACTTGAACTGATTAATTTTTTATCACTTAATTTTCTGAGCTATTGTCACAATTCATTGCTTTAGTTCTTCTGAAATCTCTTAGATATTAAGCTACATAAGACACTGTTTAATTTTTTTTTAATTTTTAAAGTTGCCCTTTTTCAAATTCTTCAAGTTACTTTAATATGAAGATTTTGGGTTTGTTTGTTTTGCTTTTTCTTCAAGTCATATTTTCCCTATTAATTTTCTTCTAAATGTCTTTGGCTTCTTTATTTCAGTTCCAAATCCTGTTGTTGCAACACAATCAGTGGTGTATGTAAGTTTGCCTCTCTCCTATTTTCTGTTGGAAAACTTTTGATCACCATGTTAATATGCAAAATAGAGGTTAAATAACTGTATCATGATACTTTGTTCAATGTTCTGTAAATGACTTCTCATATTTAATATAGAAAGAGGAAAAAGAAATGAATGAATAGAAGAATTATCAACAAAAACATATGCCCTAATTTCAGAATTATTATTGTATTTCTTTGTTTTGGGAATTCTATTTAAATCAGCATTTTGGAGAGAATAATCATATAAGAAGAACTGCAAAGGACAAAACAGAATTTCAGAATATTTTCAGATATTGTATGTCGATGAAGGTTCTCAGTCATCCAGGTGGAATTGTCTGTAGCTTGAATCATGTCAACTGGATTTCTATTTTCTCAGTGGAAATGTTTCACTCCTTATCCAAGAAGCTTCTTCAGTCTGAGCAAAGTTAGTAAGGGAATCCTTAAATATGTTTCTAGGTTGGCTGTGGGACCTTGCACCTGGGGCTAGGTCATGGTTATTTGAGATGTTAATTTCTAAGTCCTTTATCATCCAAAGGAGGATCATTAAGATTACCTTGCTGTTGTTGAGATTGCGAAATGGTCTTAATCTTCCTAGGCACAGAAGACAAAGCAGGAAGGAAAATAGGGGAGAGATTGTGCCTGAGGCCCCCACCTCTATTCAAAGAAGGATTTTCCAAGTTGGCATAAATGGATTCCTTGACCCCTCTTTCAAACCACTTATCTTCCCTGTCTTTCAAACCACTTATCTTCCCTGTCTAAAATGTGAACATTAATGTCCTCCTTGAGGTGTCCAACAAGGTGTCATGAATAGATGGCGAGAATATGTGGAAGAGCTGTACACTACTAGTACAGAGGAGCAACATCAAAGAGAGGAGGATAAGGAAACAGAACTAGAACCAGCCATCCTTGATGAAGAAGTCAAGTGGGCAATGAACCAACTGCAAAACAACAAGGCCCCAGGAGATGACAACATCCCTGCTGAATTGTTAAGGCCAGTACCAACTGCAATTATCAGAGCTTTGTGCCAGAAAATTTGGGAAACCAACACATGGCCACATACTGTAACTGGAAACAATCAGTATTTATTCCATTGCCAAAAAAGGGGTATTCAAAGGAGTGTTCTAACTACCACACCGTTGCTCTCATATCTCACGCTAGCAAGATTCTACTGAAAATCATACAATGCCTGGCTCCAATCATCGAAAGGGAACTGCCAGTTGTCCAAGCTGGTTTCCGACAGGGCCATGGTACCTGTGATCACACTGCAAATGTTCGATGGATAATGTAAAAATGTCATGAATATCAAAAGAATATTTATATGTGCTTCATCGATTACAGGAAAGCTTTTGATTGTGTTGACCATGACAAACTATGGCTCTAGCAGACCTTGGGGTGGCACTACATTTAGTGAAGTTGATGAAATCACTGTATGTAAATCAGCAAGCCACTCTACGAACTCAATATGGTGACACTGATTGGTTCAAGGTGTGCGACAAGGTTGCATTCTGTCCCCTTATTCAACTTGTATGCCAAAGTGATCATCAGGAAACTGGAGCTAGACGAATCAGAAATTGTGGTAAAAATTGGCGGAAAAAACATCAATAACCTTAGATACATGGATGATACAACCCTCGTCTCAGAAACCCAGGAAGGGCTAAGGCACCTAATAATGAGACTCAAAGAAGAAAGCGAGAAGTTTGGCCTCTTTCTGAATATCAAAAAGACCAAACTCATGACAACTGCAAAGAGTGGAAACATCAAAATAGTAATTGATGGAGATGAGGTGGAACGCGTGGAAGAATTCACCTTTTTAGGATCAGTGGTCAATCAAAATGGTGAATGTAGCCAAGAAATTAAACGCCGAATCACGCTGGGTCATACAGCAACGATAAACGTAAAAAGGTAAAGGTTCCCCCCACACATTTGTGCAGTCATGTCCGACTCTAGGGGCCGGTGCTCATCTCCGTTTGTTAGCCGAAGAGCCAGCATTGTCCGAAGATGCTTCCACGGTCAAGTGGCTGCATGACGCGCGCAGAACACTGTTACTTACCCACCGAAGTGGTACCTATTAATCTACTTGCATTTGCATGCTTTCGAATTGCAAGTTTGGCAAGAGTTGGAGCTAGTGCGGGAGCTTACTCCGCACGCAGGGCTAGGATTCGAACCTTTGAACTTGCAATCTTCCGATCGACAAGCCTGGCATCTTACCTGCTGAGCCACCACGCCCACTACAGCAATGATAAGTATGAATCAAATTTGGAAAAGCAAAGATGTCAGCTTGATGACTAAGTGTAGACTAGTCCGCACTATCGTGTTCCCCATAACTACTTATGGATGTGAAAGTTGGACGATGAAAAAGTTGGATAGAAGGAAAATTGATTCTTTTGAACTATGGTGTTGGAGGAGGCTCTTGCAAATCCCTTGGACTGCAAAGATAACGAATAAAGAAGTGTTGAAGCGCATATAACCGGACATGTCACTTGAAGGAAAAATAACAAAAGTTAGTTACTTCAGTCATGTCATGAGATCAACATCATTGGAGAAAGACGTTATGCTTGGAACGGTCAGTGGCAAAAGACGATGAGGACGCCAAAGAACGCGCTGGTTGGATGTAATCAAGGCAGACACAGGCCAAAATTTAAAGCAACTGAAAGAAGCTGTACAAGATCAAAAATCATGGAGAGAGCTGCCTTATGGAATCACCAAGGGTCAGATATGACTGAATGGATAATTTGATTTGATTCGATTCAAATTAGAATTAGTTTCTGTAACCCTGCCTCAAGTTATATTGTCTGTTATATCCAATTATGGTTTTATCTGGAAACTTTACAGATCTGAAATTATCCCATGTAAGTGGCTGCAGCATTCTTCAAGAAAATGTGCCAGAATAATTGATCCAATTAATCAAAAATGATTTTTTTAAAAAAAATCATTTCATTTTACTTTGTACATTTTCTACTACAAGATTATGGCAACGAGCTTGATTGATGACTGGCAAATAGAGGGAGAAAAAGTGGAGGCAGTGACAGACTGTATTTCTAGGTGCAAAGATTACTGCAGACGCTGACTGCAGCCAGGAAATCAGAAGACATCTGCTTCTTGGGAGGAGAGCAATGGCAAATCTCGATAAAATAGTTAAGAGCAGAGACATCACACTGACAACAAAGGTCCGCATAGTTAAAGCAATGGTATTCCCTGTAGTAACCTATGGCTGCGAGAGCTGGACCATAAGGAAGGCTGAGCGAAGGAAGATAGGCTTTTGAACTGTGGTGTTGGAGGAGAATTCTGAGAGTGCCTTGGACTGCAAGAAGATCAAACCAGTCCATACTCCAGGAAATAGAGCCAGACTGCTCACTTGAGGGAATGATATTAAAAGCAAAACTGAAGTATTTTGGCCACATAATGAGAAGACAGGATACCCTGGAGAAGAAGCTGATGGTAGGGAAAGTGCAAGGCAAAAGGAAGAGGGGCCGACCAAGGGCAAGATGGATGGATGATATTCTGGAGGTGATGGACTCGACCGTGGGGGAGCTGGGGATGGTGACGGCCGACAGGAAGCTCTGGCGTGGGCTGGTCCATGAAGTCACGAAGAGTTGGAAGTGACTGAACGAATAAACAACAAAATTTTGTACTGCGGGTTTATAGTCTGAGCCAATGGCACTCCTGGCAGGATTTTTGTTCAGCTTCAGGGGCTCCTATGCCAGGTTCTTTATAATCTGATCACATTTCATTACATTAATATAACATCAGCCTCCCATGCATCAATTTTGTGTCAGGGCTGAGCAAGCCCATATGTGCAGTCCTATAAAAGCAATAGTTCAACAGCCATTATTTATGAAGGTTGCTATGTAACAGGCAGGTTAGGTGTCTGATTAGTATTTTTGTTACTAAGCTGTATCTACAGTTTCTGCAGCAGGTTGGTTATTTATGTATATGCCTGCCATCTCTAATATGAAAAGCTTTGTAATGCCTCAATAATAAAATGCATTCATAACCATATCTTCTGTAATCACTGCAGCTCCTAAGCTGCTATTTCGCACTCATTAGCTGAAACTGCCATTCACCTATAATTTATGAGAAGCATACAATTATGTGTTATCACTATTTCAAGTGATTATTACACTGTATGTTTTTGAGATAATGGCATGCAACACTCCGTGATGAATTATACTTCTATGGGTGGCTCTGCTTCTGTCATTAACTCTGTTATTTTCCTAAAACCATCATGGGGAGAATTATGTTACAAGGTTAGTACCTTTTTGAAGTAAGAGACTAAGGTCACTGTTGATCAAACAGAGGACAGGATGTGGCATTTTATTATGTATATCCACACATAAATTTCAATAGCCATATGTTTGTTGCAGGCTTATATTTTTACATTCCATTTGAAACTACTACAATGAACAGAAACACCAGTTTAAGATCTGTGTAGAGCAATTGTAGATACAGATACACACATAAGCATATTATATCGACCCTCTCTGTATCATAATTATCCTGGGAGTGGAGTTGCATTTATTTTTTAATGTATTTTTTTATTTTTATCCCACCTTTATTATTTTTATAAATAACTTAAGGTGGAGAACATACCTAATACTCCTTCCTCCTCCTATTTTCCCCACAACAACAACCCTGTGAGGTGAGTTGGGCTGAGAGAGAGTGACTGGCCCAAGGTCACCCAGCCAGCTTTCATGCCTAAGGTGGGACTAGAACTCTCAGTCTCCTGGTTTGCTATTGGCTCCTTCCTAGGCCTGAGAGACAGGGACTGGCCCAAGGTCATCCAGCCGGGTTTCATGCCTAAGGCAGGACTATAACTCTCAGTCTCCTGGTTTCTAGCCCGTTGCCTTAACTATTAGACCAAACTGTATGTTAAACTGATGATCTTTATGCTTCATTAAAATTCTCCAGTTCAGAAAATGGATGTCGAATTTGGTAAAAGGAAGAGAGTAAAACCATCAAGCCTAAAATGAAGAGCATATTTTCTAGACAGAAACAATGAAGAAGTAAAGGGTTTTTCATTTGGATGGGGGTGCAAAATAAAGTTCAGTATTTTGTTGCAGGGATTATAAAGACACAGAGTCCTTAGCTTCATTGCATGCAGCCATCAGACTAATTTAAAAGTGACTCCAAAAGCAATCTATTTAAACTTCTGGCAAGCATACTGTGCTCCTTCTGCATGAGAATGTGAATGAATGCCTCATCCCCAGCCATTTTTGGCTCTGGCATCATTCCCTGCTTACTTCAGTCCCATAGATAACCACTAAAGGACTGTTGATGCTCAGTTAAAGAAAGGTTGCCCAGTCCTCCTTTACACATTTCATAGAGGAGAAATCTGTGGGTTTCACAAGGCAATTGAAAAACTCAAGTATTTATTTATATATTATATTTATATGTTTACAGTATTTATAACAACACAGTCTTGGAGGATTCTGGGTGGTGTACAAGTACCAAAACTCAAAATGATAAAATCAACAATACAAATCTTTACTACTATATAATAGGTATCCCTCAAATCAACTCTGGCCAATAGCAGGAAGCATCATGAAGAAACAACTGCAGTTTGTTCTTTACATCTCTGCAGAACGCTAATGGAAGCATTTTATGGTCACATGAAAGCTCAGATTTTTATGGACCAGAATGTATTATTTGTCATAATATTGCATAATCTCAGCTTTCTATTAATTTAGACATAAAATGAACTGAAGCATGTAGGTTGTGCTGGCTAAGGGATGAGTTATTTAAGTTATTTTAAATATATGGAAAGAATAAACTGTTCCGAATTACTAAATGTAGGATTTGCTACTAAATAGTCTGATTTAATTTAATGTCTCCTTTAATTTAATTTTCCCATTCAGAATATCCATAGTATAAACATTTCATTATGACTTGGGTCTAACTCTTGTAAATTTCCATTCCTAATTCCTAATTTAAAAAAAACGTAATGAATTTTTCACCAAATTGGTTCAGTTGATTTAAGGAGTGTTGCCTGTATAGGAAGCTCTAAGCAGATAAAGGTGATTTCCAACTTTGTGGGAAATAAACTATCTGCAGCCTTGGTAGATCAGTAATTCCAAGCAACAGTTTACCATTTTTTGATATTTCTTTTGTGCTTTGCACAGCTCCACACTGTCCTGCTGTTTTTTTCACAACTGGGGATTTTAGACAACATTTTAAACAAGGTTTTGGGTAATGAAGAAAGTTCTGAGCTTAGAAAATGAAAGCATGGTAGAAGTCATATAACTCCCACAAGCCTTACAAATACTTAACTCATATTCATTTTAATTAAGAATGCCTTTGCTATACAAGTACTACTGGGTAGGTCAGATCAATGATACTGCAAAATAACCTTAGTTTGTCATTGTGGAAAAATTCAGGCTTCTTTGCAATGGTCAACATAAGGAGAACATCCAAGATTAACTTGACAGACATTTCCATCTAGGGTTGATCCCTAGGTCATGGTAATTTTAATGCTTTTCAAAAACTATATTTTGGATTTTTTTAAAAAATTAATGGAATAGTTTTGGTATGTCTAATTTTTCAGCTTTGCTGTTATCATGGATAGATGGTGCAGCATGCTGACAGTTCTTAGAAAGAGGGAGGAGGAGGAATCTTTCCAAATTTTTCAAGAAAGTACTATGACTATCACTGTTGGAAGGGTACTTTGGACATACAGAACAGAACCACTTTACAAGCTTGTCCAGCAAATGACCTCTTCTAGTGATTGTGATGGATAATGAGCTTAATGAATACTCAATCTAATGAAGCACGTGAGGTCCCTCTGATTGCACAAATGCATGGAAATGCAATAGCACACTTTTTGTTGTTGTTCAATCATGTCCGATTCTCAGAGACTGCCTGGACAAGTCCCTGCACTTTTCTTGGCAAGTTTTTCAGAAGTGGTTTGCCATTGCCTCCTTCCTAGGGCTGAGAGAAAGTGACTGGCCTAAGGTCACCCAGCTGGCTTTGTCCTAAGGCGGGACTAGAACTCATGGTCTCCTGGTTTCTAGCCTGATGCCATAACCACTATACCAAACTGGCTCTAATAGCATGCTAGGGGAGACTAAAACAATGATATGTAAAGACAAGTATGAAAATATATGATCTAAGTATGATTAAGGGATAAAAGAGCCAAGACTCAGGACATAAGATAAACTTCCATTATCAAGAACTGCCCAAGAACAGCCAGATCCCTCCCTAAATTGTCTTATAAATTGTAACAATATTCCATGACAAAATTGATGGAAACCAGTTGGTCAAAGTCCAATATTTTAGGTTATAAAATAGAAGACTAAAAGGAACTCTATGTGTAAGCTGGAATAAGTCTGTATGTGTATGCATGTGTGTTTGTGTATGTAAGTATGCTTTTTGCCAGCTACTACTTCACTTTTCCACACTGGGAAATCTTTCTGGAACCAAGGAGCTACAAGACAACTTTTAGTAATTGATTACTAATTTAGATAACCTCTCTGCCTACTTTAGTTGGGAAAATTGTGCTGATTAGTGATTTGTACCTCTAATTAGTTCTGCTGGAACTGAAAAATGTACTAAATGGACAACTATATTCAAGCTGTGATTCAATAAACTCATGCAATTATTGTACTGTATACTGTTGCCTTCTGTGGTGATTATGCCTGCCAGGTACAAAGATCCAGAGAGGGGATAAGCAATAAGTTTCCTATATTTTCCCCTCCTTAGAATCACAGATAGGGGTTCTGCCATGGATGCATCTGGGTCACTAGATATATAGCTATATCCCTAGCTTGACCAACTCTGTGGCCCTACATCATCTTTGGCAATTGAATCAGAAATGTTTGATCCACTTCAACATTTTAAATGAAGTGCCTGAATAAAAATATTTCCTTGAATGAGTGGAAGACTCAAATCTTCTTGACTTAAGTCAGGCATTTGATACTGAATTATACAAGGGGGAGTGAAAATAAAAGGTAATTACGTTAAACAGCACTTTTCATGATCCTTCTGAAAAATAACTAGATTTCTAATCCACATGCTACAGTGTGTGTACTTGAGATAATGACATTAGCCCTGTAAATATGAAGCAGATTTCTGTTGTAAAGAATAGTCTTGCCATCACAGCAGGAATCTTTCCATCTAAGGAGATTATAGGCCTGGTCCTGAATATTTGAGCTGAATGAAAATGCTCCAGCTATGTCAATGGAAAGCTTGTTTCGGAATAAGGATTAAATCCCTAAGTAGGGTTGCCAACTTTAGCTTTGTGCCAGGCTTCTGTGCTGCTAATGAAATTTAGCCAGTGAAACTTTTCTTGGGATTAAGAGATTTTTTTAAAAAAAAGTAAATCTGTATACGTTCAGCTGTTAAAAAAAGGAGCAAACTCAGTTTTAAAAAAGTTGTCAGCCACACAGTATAAGTTCATGAAGTTGGCAGATAATTTGAAAGACTGATGCAAAACATGCAGCCCGAGAGTTGCATTTAGCCTTCCATGTACAGTATCCCTTCAGTGCCTCCAGAATTATCCCCTGAAGAGTGGGTGGAACCAACATTTTAGCCTTTTTTGCATTAATAAGGGATTTAAGGAGCAAAATGGGAGCCTAAAGCTCATACTTTCATACTTTCTAGGGCAATTGTCCACACCCTGGTACCCACTCAGATGTGTTGAACTTCACAAGTCACAATATTCTCAGCTTATATGGGAGAAATATGGGCCAAGATCCATTTGGGAGATGATCTCAGAAATGGATGGCCTTATCCATATGGGCATCCAATTCTGAGATCATGCCCTTGTCCATAAGGCCATCCATTTCTGAGATCATCTCCCAAATGGATCTTGGCCCATATTTCTCCCATATAAGCTGAGAATATTGTGACTTGTGAAGTTCAACACATCTGAGTGGGTGCCAGGGTGTGGACAATTGCCCTAAAAAGTATGAACAAAAAGAGGCTACAGGTCTGTCAATCTTTTTAACAATATTAATTGATGCTAATTCCTTAGCTATCATCCCCATTGTGCTTTAGGAGTTACTGGCTTTTATCAGTGTTTAACTATGTTCATCAGGGGGAAATAGTGTTGTTTTTCCTCTCGTGTGATAATTGCATCTACTTAAACTATGAGACTGCAATCACTTCCTGACCATTACATTGTCTTTTTGACTTGCAGTGCTTCAGCCATCTAACCCCAGCAGTCATTTTGGGAGCCTCTAAATCAGAGATAAGCAAACTTGGGCTGCATTTCCCCTCCCTCCTGCACCCATTCTGTGACCCCAAAGCAGATCTACAAAGGTTTAAGGCACTCATTTAACAGCTTAACTACTTCTCATCCCTCCACCCCTACCCAACCAATATTTCTCATTTGGGAGGTTAAGGCATAAAAAACAAACATGGGCTCAAAATCTTGGCCTTGTCAGTCTCATGTCCTCTGTATCTCTTGAATTGTGTTTGTTTGTAAAAGGAACAAAATGCATTATTTGTATAGGTCTATTAAATGATAACCTGCAATGCTATACATCCTGACTCAGAAGTAACCACTGAAATCTGTGAGACTTGCCTTGGATAAATATGGCTGGCTTTGGGCTGTTGGAATAGCAGCGTGAAGTGTGCAGTTTTGCAAACATAATCAATATTTAGATAGTGTGAGAAGACAGGTGTTTCCCCAAATTAAATTTACCCAGGTTTTCCATAATTGGTATTCACTGCTATTGTTCTAGCTACACCTCAGTTAAGATTTTCAGTTTATTTGTCATGCATGTTCAGCTTTAATGGTTGCTGTCCTCAATGCAAAGCATTCTGTTGAGTTCAAAATTCAATTTCATGGTTAATTCAATTCAAGCGGCTTCCATTCTTCTCTCTATTAGAAAGTTTCTGGGTTGGGAGATGTGACACTGTGTATTATAGTAGTGCTATCTTACTGTGCTGCATGGAAAGTGATGAATATATTTTCAATTCAGTAATATACAGTATATTTCTTCTTTTTAATAGTAATTTTATTGAACATTACAATAAAAAAGATAAGAACTAAGATGGATGAAACAGGGGTTGTGTTTGCGGTGTGGGAGAGAGGGCCACCACATCTCCAATTGCCCACAGTCAGCTACTGCTGGGAGAAGCAAGGCTGGAACTGGTAGCGCTAAGACCCCGCTGCCAAAAGACAAAGGAACAGTGGTAGCTGCCACGGAAGAAGGAATCTACACCCTTTCTTTTGAGGGGGAAAGGACAGGAAGGCCTGGCGTGCTATGGTCCATGAGGTCACGAAGAGTCGGACACGACTAAATGACTGAACAACAACAACAAAAGTGGAATATTACACAGAAGAAGTATGGATGCGAATAGGGAGCCATGAAGAGACTTTGAGGTTTGTGGTGGCTCCTATTTTTAATCAACCCATAGTATTGGGATTAACATGGCTATGGGCGCGAAGCCCCCAGGTGAACTGGACCATGGGTCAAATAACATTTGCTGATGATATTTATGCTGCTCTAACCCCACTAAAACCGGGGGCTGAACCGGTAGGGGCAGTAACAGAGACCCTAGGAGAGGAGACCGTAGAAGAAAATTATCCCATTCCTATACAGTACAGGGATTTGAATGAGGTATTTGGGGAAGTGGAATCAAACCAACTCCCACCTCACAGAAAATCAGACTGTGCTATAGAACTGGAGCCTGGGGCACAGTTACCCAAGACTAAGTTGTATTCTATGACTCCTAAGGAACTGGTGGCTTTACGGGAGTTTATCGACAAGAACCTGGAGCCGAGTTGCATCCACCCTGCTACCTCATTGATGGCCACGTCTATTCTGTTCAGCACTAAGGAGGATGGGTCGTTGCGGTTGTGCACAGACTATCGGGGTCTTAATGCCATTTGTACTTCTAACTAATACCCCTTACTGCTAATGAAGGACATGCTGGCCCACCTATCAAAGGGGAAGACTTTTACCAAATTGGATTTACGGGATGCGTACTTCCAGGTTTGAATCCGGGCTGGAGATGAATGGAAGACAGCATTTAACTGCCAATTTGGGTCCTTTGAATATCTGGTGATGCCATTTGGGTTAAAAGGGGCCCCTGGGGTCTTTATGCATTTGATAAATGAAGTTTTACACAACATTTTGTACAGGGGGGTATTGATTTACCTCAATGACATTCTGATTTATTCTGAAACAATGGAAGTACATGTAAACCTAGTCTGGGAAGTATTGAAATGGTTATTGCAGAATCAACTGTGTGCCAATTTGTCAAAATGTGAATTCCATAAGGAACAATTAGATTACCTGGGATAACAAGTGTCGAGTAAGGGGATAGAAATGGATCCAGCAAAAGTGCAAGTTGTAGTGAATTGGGAACCCCCAAAGTCCAGGAGACAGTTGCAGAATGGGGTTTGCCAATTTCTATCGACAATTTATTCCCAACTTTGCACAGGTGGCTCTACCCCTCACTGACCTGTTAAAAACCCAAGGGAAAGGGGATCCAAAAGAAGCGAAAAAGCCTGGGGTGAAACGGCAATGGACTGAAGAGTACCAGGAGGTTTTTGAATGACTAAAGGCTTTGTTCACCCCAGAACCAGTGCTAAAACATCCAAACCCCTTGAGGACTTTAATATTGCAAGTAGATGCCTCAGATTTGACAGTTGGGGCTATTCTGCTACAAAGAGATGAAGAGGGGAAAATGAGGACCTGTGCTTACCTGTCCTGTAAATTCAATGACATGGAACGCCACTGACATGTGTGGGAGAAGGAGGCTTTCATGGTGCAGTGGGTGTTGATGACATGGAGGCATTTGCTAGAAGGAGCACCTCAGCCTTTTGAAGTATGGACAGACCATAAAAATTTAGAGGCCTTACGCGTTCCAAGAAAATTGAATCCTAAACAGATCAGATGGGCCCAATTTTTCAGTAGATTCAATTTTACACTCAAATATTTACCTGGAGGAAAGACTTTTTTGGCCGATGCATTGTCTTGGTTACCCAGCACAACAGTCAAAGAGAAGAGGTGATGGATTCGATATTTCTGGCTCAGCAGTTGGGAATGGTAGCAGTCACTAGGAGCCAAAAGTCAGTGCCAACCCAGACGGTGGAAGAGGGTTTGCAGAGTGACCTGCTTGCCAAATTGAAGGAAGATGATTGGCTACAGGCCAATAAATCAAAATTGGAAGAGAAGCAAGGGTTGTGGTGGATGGGGATAGATTGTATATTCCGGAAACCTTAAGACGAAATATACTTGAAAGATGTCATGACGCCAAGTCAGCTGGGCATTTTGGTTATTTGAAAACCTTGCATTTAGTAAGGCAGCAATTTTGGTGGCCTTCCCTACGTAAGGATGTGGAGGAATATGTGGCCAGCTGCCCAATGTGTGCCATGGCAAAGAGAGGGGGGGGCAAACCTAGAGGACTGTTCCAGAGTGTGGGAAGCCCTACCTAATCTTGGAAGCAGATAGCTATGGATTTCATAGTGGACCTGCCAGAGAGTCAAAAAAGAACAGTGATTTGGGTGGTGACCGACTTGTTTTTGAAACAGTCACATTTCATTCCTTGTAATAGTATACCTACCGCAGCACAATTGGCCAAAATGTTTGTACAGCACATTTATAGACTGCATGGTGTGCCTGAGTGCATTATAAGTGACAGAGGTGTACAATTCACCTCCAAGTTTTGGAGGGCGTTCCTGAAGATGATTAGCATAGAACAAGGGTTAAGCTCCTCCCACCACCCCCAAACAGATGGTCAAACTGAGAGGGTGAACCAGGTGCTCGAGCAATACCTCAGGTGTTATGTCAGCTATCAACAGAATAATTGGGTGGATTTGTTGCCATTTGCCGAAATGGCTTATAATAATTCAGTGCACCAGAGTACTGGATACTCTCCATTCCAGGTGGTGAATGGACAGGTTTGTAGCTTTCCCAGAACTGCCTAAGAACCAGAATAAAATCATTCCTTTGGATGAGTGGATCAACCATATAAATGACAGTTGGCCGGTGATAGAGAAAGCAGTGGAAGAAGCTAAGGAGTCTTATAAAAATATGCTGACTGCAAGAGGGCACCAGCGTGGGAGCTGAAAGTGGGTGATAGAGTGTATTTATCAACAAAATTCCTGAAAACTTGGCAACCATCGAAAAAATGGGTCCAAAATATGTGGACCCTGTCATAAAGTTGATCAATGATGTAATGATGGAGTTACAGTTGCCTAAGAGTCTGAGGAAGATCCATCTGGTATTCCTTTGTAGTAATGTTGAAACCGGCTCGAGATTTGGGATGTTGGCACCCAGAACAACCTACTCCGGTCCCCGTGATGATTGATGGGGAACAATCATCCTGAGCTACAGGATATATTAGACTCTAGACATCACCACTCCAGCAAACGAGATTGTTACCTTCTTGTGGTACTGGAGCTTGAGCACATCAATGACGTCATGAGCTAAACCGTGAAGGGACACCCAAGATGGGAAGGTCATGGCAGAGAGGTCAGACTAAGTACAATCTCTGGGAAAGGTAATGGCAACCCACCGCAGTATTCTTGCCGTGAAAACTAAATGGATCAGTACAACCAGAGATATGTCGGTATACCATTGGAAGATGGGACTCCCAGGTCGGAAGATAGTCAAAATGCTACTGGGGAGAAACAGAGGATAAATTCAACTAGCCCCAGATGTGATGACACAGCTAGCTCAAAGCTGAAAGGATGGGTAGTGGCTGACGGTGCTGGTGGTGAACAATGAATCCGATGTTCTAAAGATTAACACACCATAGGAACCTGGAATGTAAGATCTATGAGCCAGGGCAAATTGGATGTGGTTATTATCAAATTATGCATTACATAATTGTTAACAAATAAATTATTCCATGGAATAGCTTGTATGATTCAAGGGGAATGGTAAAACATGAATATGAGGAGTATAAATATCTAGGTTTGGAATGGGGAAAAGGACTGAAAATGCTATTTTTTAAGATGGAAGATGTGCATATTTGTGTTTCTATCTTAGCGGGGTTTGTTCTAGTGTTGCCAATTCCAGATTCTAAGCAGGATCCTTTGACTTTAAGTTCCTATTCAATACTATTACTATTATTTCAGGACTACCCATCTTCTAATATCAGTTCACTGATATAGAGAAGACATTCATGGTGTAATTCAAGTTTTGCCTTCTCTAGATTCTATGCAACTCTTCAAGATAAGCAGGCTAAATCTTGTAACCTAGTGATACCTGTCTGATGCCCTGAGGAGGAATGGCTATTAGTGGCATAATAAAACATATTAGTGAATTTCATAACCAGCCAATAGGCATCGGGGTTGAAGTTTACAAGTCTGGGAAGTCCATTGTGAAAGGTAGCTACTACTCAGGTACACCTGAGTTAAGGGCAGCTACCAATTCTTTGTGATGTAAAAGCCAGAAAGAAACCCAAGATTTAGCCCCGCAGTATGACTGAGTATATGACTGGACTCTTTATCTTGGTAGAAGCCATTCTTCATCTTGCTTAGGTATTTGTGACTGCAGTAAAGGAATTTCACATATTCACATTGAGTCCTAGATTTCCTGTGATTGTGTCAAATTCCAGAAAGAATTATTGTAGGTATCAATAATCTAGCTTCATCCAAAAATCCAGAAATAATCTGTCATATTCCAGAGTTGACCCAGTGTAGTTATATTTGATGCATTCTGGTATTATGATTATGGTTATTATTATTTTATTCCACCCTTTTTATATATAAGTCAAGGCAGTGAACATACTTGATACTCCTGCCTCCTGTTTTCCCCACAGCAACAACCCTTTTTAAATGTCCCTTATTTAATATAGCTATTGTGGCATCACCATTTACAGCATGACAAAGCTGCACTATGTCAAATATCAACTTGTGGGCAGAGTATTGTAGAAGTTTCTGAATATACAGTGATAGATTGAAAATATCTGCCGCCCTCTTCCAGTGAGTAAAAATCTGTCCTGATTTGGAATACAGACATAACTACTGAGAACTCTTTTCATTTTAATCTTACTAATTGTAATGGTCTGTGAGAATGTCCTTGAGAGACAGGAGGAGGAAGAGCTACAGACTAGACAACTGTCAGACAAGCAGCAGCTGAGCCTGCAGAAGAAATGTGGGTGTGGCAAATGGTTTAGAAGGGACCCTCCCTAGTTTCTTGGACTGAGGGGAAGAGATGTACTTTCAGATTCTGTTACTGTAACCTTACAATAAAGGTAGCATTAGAACCCATGGTTGGTGCTTCTTGTCTGGATTACCTCAAAGGGCTGACACTTATTGATTTTAGTGCAAATATGTTAGAGAATATTCTCTGATATCTTAACAGAACATTGCACTGGACTGGGCTCATATCATTTTATTCTTTCTTTCTTTCTTTCTTTCTTTCATTCTTTCATTCTTTCATTCTTTCATTCTTTCATTCTTTCATTCTTTCAATTTCTATCACTGCCCCATCTCCCCTGAAGGGGAATCTGGGCAGTTTATAAAAAGACAATAATTAAAATAGATAAAAAGTACTACAATATACAATCATTATATAAATACAAATAGATTAAATATAAAATCCAGGAGGTGATAAGATTGTATTTAAAAGGGCTCTATGGCACCAGCCATCCCCAGGAGGAGCTGTTCCCATTGCCATTTCATGTGATGTGGCAGAACCAGGTCTTTAAGTTCTTCCAGAAGGCTGGGAGCAATGGGGCCTGCCTCATCTCTGAGGGAAGAGTGTTCCAAAGGGCAGGCGCCACTGCAGAGAAGGCCCGCATTCTGGACCCCGCCAAGTGAAATTCCCTTACCGAAGGGGTCCGCAGCATGCCCTCTCTGCATGACCGAGTGGGACGGTTCAATGTTATGGGGATGAGACGGTCCCTCAGGTAGCCTGGTCCCATGCCATATAGGGCTTTAAAGGTGATAACCAACACCTTCAATTGGACCCGGAAACATACAGGCACCCAGTGCAGCCAGTGCAGCAGAGGTGTCACATGTGCCAATCTTGGGGCACCAAGAACTGTACATGCAGCTGCATTCTGGACCAGTTGAAGCTTCCAGATACTCTTCATGGGTATCCCCATGTAGAGCGCATTGCAATAGTCTATATGGGAGATGACCAGGGCATGAGTGACTGTTTGGAGGGCTTCTCAATCCAGGAAAGGGCGTAACTGGCGCACAACATGAAGTTGCACAAAGGCCCTTCTGGCCACGATTGCCACCTGCTCTGAGAATATTATTATGGGGGTTTTACATTACTTTTGTCTGTTTCCTCTATTTCTACCATCCCATTTGCCCAGAGATCTCGTATTGTCTATCCAGTTCACCTTTAATATATACATAGTGCCAACTCTCTTCCTCCTCCCTCCTTGTCTATGAGGCATTTCAATTAATCAGGCATCCATTCAGTTCATGTAACAGCATCTGCCTACATTCATTCCTTATGCTTTCCTATTTTCTAACTTTTATTATAATCTTTGCAGTTGGAGAGATACAGATAAAGAGAGAGAGATCAAGTTATTTCCTATAAAATTCAATAGCATGCCAAATATACCAGTTGCATTATAAATAATGAATACATATAATAGTAATAAGGAAAGCAATGAAACGCTCATTACAATATCAAAGATTGAGTCATACTCTTAGATAGAACATATTTTAAATCACAATTGTGATATTCCTGAATTCATTAGAAATCATTAATGAGGTTGGAGTGGTGGTGGTAAAAATAAATAAATAAAAATTAAATCGGACAATGTAGCATTATTTCTAATTTCCCCAAAGCATGACCCTTCATTCATTTGCTTCAGCAATTTACAGTCAGGCCCAGCAATTCCATTCCAAAGAACTCTGTCTTAGGCATAGAGATAGTGGCTTTTTCGGTTCTCATTTTCTTTCTTTCAGATTAAACTACTAAACATTGCCTTTTATTTGCCTTAGGAGGTCCAATATGATTTAAAAAAAAACATAACAAATTATCATTTGTTTTATGTTGTATATGTCTGAAAACTTTGATTTGCCATTATTCTATTGTTTGTTGGCAATAGGAACTGGAAAAACATCATGGAATTCTAATTTCCATGATGTATTGTACATAACAACACTCAGACACTTACTTGAATTTTGTAAACATATTGATAATTCTGGCTTTATTACTGTTTCATGAGTGCATCATATAGTAATACTTTTCTGTTTGTAGCCTTTAACTATTATTTTGTGGATTTGCCAGAATATATGAGATCACAGAAGAACTTGGAAGATTGTAGGTTTGGGATAAAGTTTTAAAAATGGAAGCAGATACCAACTGCTTGGTAGGTATTAACAACTAGGAATTAGCAATTTAGCTGACTTGCTTTTGGAGTTAAGCATTTTTTTTCCTATTTTGCTTTCTTTTTTTAAACCAAGTTGACTACAATCCTTTAGCCAAAGCTCATGATATTGAGTGTTTTGGATATGATCAACATTTTCAAAAGCCTGTTATTTTGTGTCCTCTAGGCATAATCTACTGCTCTGTGGTGGTCTCAAAGCTTCTGTTGCTTTTTATTCCTTTAATTTTGTATTTCAGTGTCACATGGCAGAAAATCGGGAGGGAAAAATGGTACCATCTGGATTGGCTGTGATCACCAGCAAAAATGTTTGACTGTACAATATAGAAACTCTTGCAGGTTTTCTATTTTCACTGATGCTACACTGAATGGTTTAAAAGCAAGGTAGTTACTTATATTGCAAAGGGCTTCTAGTATGAACATCTGGATTGCTCTTGTTGTTTTCACTAGATGCCAGTAGAAGTGTGAGTATATTAAATGCTTTAGTATTGAAAGCTTTTCAGGTTAATACAATAAATTGTTTCATAT
Organism: Charina bottae; assembly: GCA_023362775.1. Lineage (NCBI taxonomy): Eukaryota > Metazoa > Chordata > Lepidosauria > Squamata > Charinaidae > Charina > Charina bottae. Next base: position 43,748,140 of record JALMGJ010000003.1, read on the forward strand.
TATTTGAGCAACTTAAAATGAATCTTATTTGGAAATGTAGAATTATTGATTTGATACTGCTACCAAGTCATTGTTAGAATAATATGCTCCCAGCTATCGGGCTGAACTATCTAGTCACAATAGACTTCCATTCTTAGAAAGACTTGCTATCATATTCTGATCTATAAAAACATACATTGGAAGAGTTTATAGGAAATATTAAGACTGCAGATTTTAATTGGTTTAATCAATAGGTTAAGGATCATATGTCTCCTTTTTTGTTGTTGGGGCCTGTGACATTCTAAATTCTTATATTTTTCTAATAGGTAATTTTCAATTGAGTTAAATAAGCTGCTCAAAAAAATAAAGGGAACACTGAAATAAGACATCCTAGATCTGAATGAATGAAATATTTGTATTAATTACTTTGTTCATTACATAGTTGAATGTGCTGACAACAAAATCACACAAAAAGCAATGGAAATCAAATGTAAGCAACCCCTGGAGGTCTGGATGTGGAGTTACACTCAAAAATTAAAGTGGAAAAGAACACTACAGGCTGATCCAACGTTGATGTAATGTCCTTAAAACAAGTCAAAATGAGGCTCAGTAGTGTGTGTGGCCTCCACGTGCCTGTATGACCTCCCTACAACGCCTGGGCATGCTCCTGATGAGGTGGCGGATGGTCTCCTGAGGGATCTCCTCCCACACCTGGACTAAAGCATCCCCCAACTCCTGGACAGTATGTGGTGCAACGTAGCGTTGGTGGATGGAGCGAGACATGATGTCCCAGATGTGCTCAATTGGATTCAGGTCTGGGGAACGGGCGGGCCAGTCCATAGCATCAATGCCTTCGTCTTGCAGGAACTGCTGGCACACTCCAGCCACATGAGGTCTAGCATTGTCTTGCATTAGGAGGAACCCAGGGCCAACCGCACCAGCATATGGTCTCACAAGGGGTCTGAGGATCTCATCTCGGTACCTAATGGCAGTCAGGCTACCTCTGGCGAGCACATGGAGGGCTGTGCAGCCCCCTAAAGAAATGCCACCCCACACCATTACTGACCCACTGCCAAACCGGTCATGCTGGAGGATGTTGCAGGCAGCAGAACGTTCTCCACGGCGTCTCCAGACCCTGTCACGTCTGTCACATGTGCTCAGTGTGAACCTGCTTTCATCTGTGAAGAGCACAGGGCGCCAGTAGCGAAGTTGCCAATCTTGTGTTCTCTGGCAAATGCCAAACGTCCTGCACGGTGTTGGGCTGTAAGCACAACCCCCACCTGTGGACGTCGGGCCCTCATACCACCCTCATGGAGTCTGTTTCTGACCGTTTGAGCAGCCACACGCACATTTTTGGCCCACTGGAGGTCATTTTGCAGGGCTCTGGCAGTGCTCCTCCTGTCCCTCCTTGCACAAAGGCGGAGGTAGCGGTCCTGCTGCTGGGTTGTTGCCCTCCTACGGCCTCCTCCACGTCTCCTGATGTACTGACCTGTCTCCTGGTAGCGCCTCCATGCTCTGGACACTACGCTGACAGACACAGCAAACCTTCTTGCCACAGCTCGCATTGATGTGCCATCCTGGATGAGCTGCACTACCTGAGCCACTTGTGTGGGTTGTAGACTCCGTCTCATGCTACCACTAGAGTGGAAGCACCGCCAGCATTCAAAAGTGACCAAACCATCAGCCAGAAAGCATAGGAACTGAGAAGTGGTCTGTGGTCACCACCTGCAGATCCACTCCTTTATTGGGGATGTCTTGCTAACTGCCTATGCTTTCCGCCTGTTGTCTATTCCATGTGCACAACAGCATGTGAAATTGATTGTCAATCAGTGTTGCTACCTAAGTGGGCAGTTTGATTTCACAGAAGTGTGATTGACTTGGACTTACATTGTGTTGTTTCAGTGTTCCCTTTATTTTTTTGAGCAGTGTATAATCCCATGTATGAGAATAGAAAGGTGAGTGATATATTTGGCTACAGCTGGTCAGAGTATCATTTAAAATTTATCTTAAAAGGTTAGTGTCACTATATAAGTTATGTAGAGTGAATGGAGGAAATTAAGAGGTTTTGGTGTGCCAAAACGGCAGTGATCCTGGTGAGGTATTAGTAGCATAAGGGAGTTAAGAGTTAACTAATCTGGATAGTATAGAATCAGAAAAAAAAGTCAGTCTGAAAGTTCATCTTGTTGAACAAGAATCTAGCAATTGATCTGATCAAAATCATCCTGTTTCTTAATTTTCATCATTCAGGATTTTTATGTCACATATTTGAAGTCCACATGAAGAATCCTACAAGATACAGTATATAAGTATTTTTCCTAGTGCAGACATTTTTCCTAATAATTGTTCATAGTATTCTCCAACATAGCTTCAAATTTGCAGAAAGGTTTTCATCTCCACCTAATCCAAATGAGGATATAAATGTGATTCTGACCTAGATTGGCTGGATCTGTTTGAACCTTTCTGAGGAATTTTGAGAAAATGCTTAGTCTTTCCAGTCGAAATGAGCAGATTTACCCATTGCTAGCCAAATGTTCTTCTACTAAACTGAACTTTAGGATACATGAATATCAACAAGAACAGTTGTTTTGAATCTACCTTAAATTAAATGAAAAGTGATCCAATGGACAATACATCATACTTGCAGTTTAAATAAATGATTGAATTTAAGAATAAAAAAAAAGGAGCTCACACCCTGTTTTTCTATTAACACACAGTTTAATAGGCCCAATTATATATTAACCATACATATCACTGTTCTTTTTCTGTTACCTCATGAGCCTGCACATTTGTATTAATGAGATTAATCTTTTTTTTAATCCATTCTATTTACTTTGATGACAGATAATTTGCTTTTATGTTTCTTTCAAAAGAGAAGAGAATTTTGGTGACATTCTCATGGGTGGAGAATTTTACCACAAGATGGCTAAGGATGTCTGTCTGAGGACCCTGTCTTTCTTTGTGCAGTTGTCTCCCCAGTAGTTTGCAGCCTTCCTGGCTTCCCATTGAACTTTTTCAGATTGGGAGTTAGGCATTTCAGAATGAGGAAAAGTTGTGGATCGGAAAACAACAAAATCAGCAATAGCATCCTCTGCCATCTAAGACAAAGTAAGCTCAAAAACTTCACCCTAAGATTATAGTAGAAAAATAGAACCTATTTCCACAGGGTAAGAAACTGACTTGAGAAACTGGAAGACCAATTTTGCCACAGATTAACTAATATTAAATGCTAATTGTAGAAACACAGGAAACAGTTTTCTACCAACTTATCTTATTGACCCATTTAATGTAGTTAGGGATGCTTGAGGATTCAGTATTTGCAAGTATAATACAATATAGTGTAATTTGCACTTCACGGACTCTGAGGGAGATTAGAACTTGATTCCTTGACTAACAGTAACTTTCTTCAGCACTTGATGAATGAACAGATATTTTAAGAAGAAAACGTGTTTAGAAATGCACTCTTAGAAATATGTGTTTAAAATACAGATTTAATTGAATTTGTGTTGGTCAATTTAATAATCATATTCATATGACTCGGTGCCTGGGGGCTGTGGGGGTCTGGATGGGGAACAAAAGGCTTCGGCTGAACCCTGGTAAGATGTAGTGGCTGTGGGTTAATGGCTCCTCTGTATCCAGGAAATTGTCATCCTTAGTTCTGGATGGGGTTGCACTATCCCAGACAGACCCGGTGTGGAATCTGGGGGTTCTTCTGGACTCACGACTCCTGCTCAAAGAGCAGGTGGCAGTCATGGCCAGAAGGGCCTTTGCACAACTTCATGTTGTGTGCCAGTTACACCCTTTCCTGGATCAAGAAGCCCTCCAAACAGTCACTCATGCCCTGGTCATCTCCCATATAGACTACTGCAATGCACTCTGCATGGGGCTACCTTTGAAGAGTATCCAGAAGCTTCAGCTGGTCCAGAATGTGGCTGCGTGGGCAGTTCTTGGTGCCCCAAGATTGGCACAAGTGACACCACTGCTATGCGAGCTGCATTGGGTGCCAGTTTGCTTCTAGGTCCAATTCAAGGTATTGGTGATCACCTTTAAAGCCCTACATGGCATGAGTCCAGGTTACCTGAGGGACCATCTCATCCCCATGACATCGACCCATCCAACCCGGTCATGCAGAGAGGGCATGTTATGGACCCCGTCTGCAAGAAAATTTCATTTGGTGGGGTCCAGGAAGCGGGCCTTCTCTGCAGTAGCCCCTGCCCTCTGGAACACTCTGCCCCCAGAGGTGAGACAGGCCCCATCACTCTTGGCCTTCCGGAAGAACTTGAAGATTTGGCTCTGCCATCTTGCTTGGGGCAGGAAGGGGAGTAATTATTCCTGGGGGTGGCTGGCACCTTAGAGCTCTCCTCACTGATTTAGATCTCTTTTAGCCACTTGGATTTTATATTTATTCTTACTTTTATGTTTATATTTGGAAATAGTGTATTTATATTTTAGATGTTTTTATATCTATTGTTTTAAAGTGTTTGCTATTGTAAACCACCCAGAGTCCTCCTTTTCTGGGGGAGATGGGCAGTGGCAAATTTTGAAATATGAAGGAAGGAAGGAAGGAAGGAAGGAAGGAAGGAAGGAAGGAAGGAAGGAAGGAAGGAAGGAAGGAAGGAAGGAGGAAGGAGGAAAACAAGTTGGATTAACATATGTGAAAGCACCATAAAACAGAAATATCCTGTCTTCCCCATTTATAAGTTCAGTTTTGCTTTCTCTGACTGGTAGCAGCTTTATGACATTTCAGACTGAAGGTATTTCCTGCTCTATCAAGCAACTGAGTTTAGGATCTTTTCTTTGCAAAGTAGAGACTATGGCACTACCTCAGTGATGCATAATTTTGTTCCTAATTGAGCAGTAAAAGCTTTCAGATCCCAGACTTACTTGAAATATATGAGGACTATGTGATTTTGGGGAAGGAAAGGAGATACTCATATATGTATATAGTATATAGTATATAGTATATAGTATATAGTATATAGTATATAGTATATAGTATATAGTATATAGTATATAGTATATAGTATATAGTATATAGTATATATAGAGAGAGCGAGCTGGACCATAAGGAAGGCTGAGCGAAGGAAGATAGATGCTTTTGAACTGTGGTGTTGGAGGAAAATTCTGAGAGTGCCTTGGACTGCAAGAAGATCAAACCAGTCCATACTCCAGGAAATGAAGCCAGACTGCTCACTTGAGGGAATGATATTAAAGGCAAAACTGAAGTACTTTGGCCACATAATGAGAAGACAGGATACCCTGGAGAAGAAGCTGATGCTAGGGAAAGTGGAAGGCAAAAGGAAGAGGGGCCGACCAAGGGCAAGATGGATGGATGATATTCTGGAGTTGACAGACTCAACCATGGGGGAGCTGGGGATGGTGACGGCCGACAGGAAGCTCTGGCGTGGGCTGGTCCATGAAGTCACGAAGAGTCGGAAGTGACTGAATGAATAAACAACAACATATAGTATATAGAATACAGTATACAGTATATAGTATACACACACAGTATATATATATACACATACATACACACACACACAATATATATATACATACATACACACACACATACATACATACACACACACACACACACATACACACACACACACATACATACATACATTGGGAAATCCTACCAGTGGCTGCAAAGGGCTGGACTAAAAGACAGCACTGGGGCACTGATCATAGCAGTACAAGAACAGGCACTAATCCATAGAAGCAGGGGACTACCACACTAGACAGGACCCAAGGTGCAGACTATGCAGAGAGGTCTCAGAGACAGTCCAACACATAGTGGCAGGGTGTAAGAGGCAGGCAGGAGCAGCATAAACTGAATGGCACAATCAAGTAGCTGGCATTGTGTACAGGAATATCTGCACAGCGTATGGGCTAGACCCTCCAAAGTCCAGATAGTAGATTCCACAGAAGGTTGTGGAGAATGACAGGGCTAAGATCCTGTGGGTTTTCCAGATCCAGACAGACAGGCAGGTACTGGCCAATCAACCAGACATTGTGGTAGTAGACAAGGACCAGAAGACGGCGGTGGTGATAGATGTAGTGGTGCCAAGTGACAGCAACATCAGGAAGAAGGAGTATGAGAAGCTGGAGAAGTACCAGCACCTGAAGGAGGAACTAGAGAGGATGTGGAAAGTGAAGGCCAACGTGGTCCCAGTGGTGGTAGGAGCACTCGGGGCTGTGACTCCTAAGCTGGGAGAGTGTCTCCAACAGATCCCAGGAGAAACATCAGAGCTCTCTGGACAGAAGAGTGCAATGCTAGGAACAGCTAAGATACTGCGCAGAACCCTCAAACTCCCAGGTCTCTGGTAGAGGACCCGAGGTTGAGGAAGACACATACCACCTATAGGGGTGAGAATAGAATTTTATTTTATATAAAAAGTATCGCCAAATGTCACTGAGTACTCCAGGTTTCTATGAGGCTGTGGAATTTTAACAGATCTCCTAACCATTGCAAAGTTGTCTTCCTGCACTTGCCACCCAACAAGCTCCCTGTATTTGTTACAACAGCAAAGTAGAAGTAACATGACACTTGTCAGTTTCCATTCATAACCTCACAAGCCATAGTGTATCTTGTCAAGTTTCCTTCTCAGGCTGTTGGGCAAACCTCCATAATCAGGAGCAGGGAGAAAATTACACTGGAACGTCTGAATTTGACCTTTTCCTTGCTTCCCTTCTGTTGTAATAGCATCTAGTTTGTAGGTGGCAGACTAATTTCTCAGGCCTGCCATTAAGAATAATAATAATGTGGTTTGTACAGCCCTTACATTTAATAATCCATATGCAAAATCTCAAAAGTACTAGAGGTGACATATGAAAAATTCATGAATGGTAATTATGCTAATTACGCATAAAAATTCAGGTAGCAAGTAAGCATTTGATCCATTTATTTCCAGCAGTTTGCCAATTAAGAAGCACATGCTAAAAGCTATGTCTCTTGAAAAATCTATGATTCAGCAGGTACCCCAGGGAGAGCTCTTACTTTCTCCTTAAACATTTGCACATCTTTAATTCATAGTTGTCTGTTCATGAAGGAGTGCAACAGTTTGCTTTGCTCTGTGTATGTTTTTTACTTATTTTAGATAATAAAAGCAGTGCCTCTAAGAAAATAATAAATAAAAATAGTAAAATGTTACTGCTTTTTTTTGCAATCAGCCAGTACATATACATTCACAGATTAAAGTGCAATTCACTCATTCAATTTAATGCAACTCTTAAAGAGGATCACCTTTTTCTTCAGGCACAGGTGAAAGTATAATGTCCAAAGCACTTCTTCCAATTATTTTTGAAATGGACAAAGTCCTATGAACCGCCTATTAGTGCAAACTCCTGATTTTAAAATAATATTTGAGCATTTGTGTCTTTTTCTGTGAATTTATAAAGGGTGATTCTATGCTGGTTCCAAGTCAGAATCAGTTCATCACCGTTTTAGGCCTTTCCTTTCCTGCATACCTAAAGATGTGAGGAGGAATCTTTGATTCCTGTAGCTTTTTCTCTCCAATTCACAAGGTTTTCCTCTTTGGGAAGACCCACTCCAGCTCCTTTTCTTCTTTTTAGGAAGAAACTCCAAATTCATCTCTTGCTCAACTATTTTTGTTTGTATCTCTTATGTATCTCTAATTGCCAATTCATATTGCCAATTCTGGAGCACTATAGCAATTCCAGTGTCAGCACATTCAGTAGTTTCACTGTTTTCTATTGAGGGGAAAGTAATGAACAACCTCTCACATTTGCAAGGGTGTGTATGTGTGTGTGTGTGTGTGTGTGTGTGTGTGTGTGTGTGTGTAATTTTATTTTATCAATTTCTAAGCCGATTTTCAATAGAGCTCCAATAGTGACCATTGGGCTAAAAACAGCAAAAAACACAATAAACCATCTTATTAAATAAAACAAGTTCAAAATGTTCAGCCACAGCAAATATTATTTTTAAAAAATATCAAGTGAAAAATGAGAGACTTTTAAGGTACTTAAGTTGGTACCCCTTGTGTATTTCTTGGGGTGAGGAGGATCTCAGACTGTAGGAACCACTCTGAGAAGCTCCTATTGGGCTCCAGTATTGAACAATTTCTTTGAATCTCCCAAGCTGATCTTAAAATGGATGTCTTTTTTATCCAGTTTTGTTCATTTGATCTTTCTGTTTGCATTGCAAAGACCTAAACCAGAGGTATTGGAGATTATAGCAGTATACAAAATAAATAAACAAGTAAGTATAGGATAGTTTGGGTGAACTCAGCAAAAGTAAATGATGATGATATGCCAACAGTCTTCCAAAGTCAGCAAAATATCTGTGACTATAAAACTGAATAAAACAATTCTAATATTTTTGGAAGAAGGATGATAGTAAAGACATCTGAACATGTCCTCACCCATTCTAACCATATGGTATCTGTTATCCCCTTAATGAAATATCATGGAGAGTCTAATTTTACTGGAAACAACACAAAAAATAGTCAAATCCTTCTTCCTCATTAACTGTGATTCACTGGCATATGCTTTATTATGAAGCTGAGCTGATAAGAAATATGTGATCGTATTTCCATTTTAATATCTAAAATTCTTGAAAGTAGTTGTTACAAGAAAGAGGCTACTGCATTTCTTTTCTTGAAGGAGGGAGAAAGGGAAATATGTTAGAGCAGTATTTGGTTAAACCCAAGAATAAATTTAAAAATAGCAGTTTTGAGGAAGTCAGCAGGTCACTCTGATGCACAGCAAAGAGCTGTAAAATCAACTAGAACTGAAATTAGGTTTCCAAGGTGTAGCATATGTTGTGATGAAGGTGCCAGGGAAGATGAAGTAGGCTACACTCTTTCAGCCTGTTCAGAGTGTGTTCCAATCATTTGGAACTAGAATGAACTGCTCCACATCATGCAGCCAAAATCAGAACAAATTAAAACAGGACTGCTCTTACAGTTGCATCCATTAATCCCTGCACACATTCTGGCCTGTGTGCTGTGTTAAAAAAAAAAAAAGAACCAGGCAAAATGGTCTTTAGAAACCCAAGTGAAAATGCCAGAAAGGAGATTTGTTATACACAGGATCAAGTATTAATTCTGAAACAGCACCCAACACAGAAAGATAGAAATTGATTGCAAATGTTTAAATGTCTGTTTAATTTTTGACTTCAGGCTTTTGGTGGGTAACTGCTCCATTTCACATAATACCTCAGTCTCCCTCTTGTGGTTTGAAGTTTCACCAAATCTAAAAGGAGAAAGGGTGGGTAGAGAGTGCCACATACAGTACATATACAGTTTAAAGAGTTACTGTATATAAATATTGCTTTACAGATACTGTGCTAGCAGACAGAGATAACAGGGTTATATAGTTACCCATATATTTATATACAAGCAAAGTGTTATCTAAATATTATAAGAACTGGGAATAAACATAGCCAATTAAGTTCTAAACTGGAAATTGTTCTATGTGTTGATCACGGTGGAATAGACGTGGGGAATTTTTCTCTCTCAAGAGCCATGTGCTTCGCTGAGATAATCAGTTTGGGAGCACAAGCCAGTGATGGACAAGGTTGAAGCTAGAAATGGGCAGCGCTCATTCATTTTCTCTGCCCCTGCCAAGTCCTCATCCAGCAGGCTGCCAAGGAAAGGACAAATACTTCTTGCCAGAAACTGATTTCTGGAGACTCAGAAATAAGAGCTATAAGACATGTAACCCAGTGGGGCTCTTCTTAATGCTTTTGAATATATTTAAATTATGGCTTAACACATAAATCAGGCCACAAAACCTATATGGCTCTGGTTAATGTCTTATCAGCAACTCTCAAACTCCTTGTGTAGCATGGTTTCTGTGGCTAATATTATTTTGCAGTGGAAGCACTGGCAATATGTAAACCTGAAGATTTTATACATTCCTCACAAAAAGTGCATTGATTCCAAGGGATGTTAATTTTATGTTCAGTGGGCAGTAGGGTAGTCTAAGCTGGCTAATCGGTGCACATTTTATGAGGGAGCAAGAACTATGTGGTCTAGCTTCAAGCGCAAAGTGGGCTTTTAATGCCTGTTATAGCCTGCTCTATATGGAAACTTTGGCACTTCTTGAAGTATTAGAGATATTTGTGTCACGATGTCTGTTACCATTTGGCAACTATCCATATTATTTATTTTATTATTTTATTTATCAAATTTTGTCACTGCCCATCTCCCCCCCCAAGAGGGGACTCTTTTTATTATCAGTGAAATGTGCAGAATTTATTGTTAAATCAGGCTAGACTAGACTTCTGGGTGGGGTAAAATGGAGGACTGATGTGTCTCCGTACATCAGAGATAACGCTGAGGTGGAGACTGGTGACCAAGCGGCAAGCCCGGGACAGCGGAGCCTCTCTGGACAAGGAGAGGCCAGGAGATCATCCACATGTGCTCCGGAAGGCAGCTGTTCATGAGGAGGTAACTCATGAGTAAGAGCACCAGGAGCCACAGAAGAAATATCAGCTCACAGCCTCAGCAGAGCCTATTTAAGGGATATCAGGGTATCTGAGGGACCATCTCATCCCGATTACATCTACCCGCCCCACCCGGTCATGCAGGGAGGCCATGCTACGGACCCTGTCAATAAAATAATTTCATCTAGCGGGGTCCAGGAGGCGTGCCTTCTCTGCGATAGCACCCGCCCTGTGGAATATCTTGCCCCCGGAGGTGAGGCAGGCGCCCTCCCTCCTGGCTTTCCAGAAGTCTTTAAAAACTTGGTTCTGCTGCCTGGCTTGGGACAAAGGAAGTGATAGTTCCTCCTGGGGGTGGTTAACTTAGTAATAACCTCCTTTTATGATCTTACCATCCTCTGGATTTTTATATTTCTATTTATTATGATATTGTATTTTAACGATTTATAGCTTTTTAAATTTTTAATATTTATTGTAAACCACCCAGAGTCTACTGCAGTAGAGATGGGCGGTGATAAATTTGATTAATAAATAATAATAAATATTGGGTTTGCCCAAATCGCCACTTTCTAAAGCACATTTGGAATAAAGCAACTTGAAAGCTACAGAGGTCTTCCGAGCAGCAGAGCAACTATACCACCCAGTGAGTGATCCTTCAACCAGGACTAAAGATTAAAAGCAAAGAAAAAAATTTAAGGACTCAAAATTCATTAAAGGCAAAAAGCTTGCTAAGAGTTTGAATTAAGAACGTTTAAAATGAACTAAAGGGACAGTTGAATTTGGAATTATTAATTTAAAGTATTTTTGAAATAATTAAATAAAAGAGGACTATTTAGATTTGCCAAAGAAAATGGTTGGTTTTGTCAAACAAAGGGATAATGAAAAGTTACAAAAGATCATCTGACCATCGAACTACAGAGTGATGAATGGGACCAAAGAATTAAAGATACAGAGAAAGTGGTGGTGGGGGCCTCTTTTTTATTTTTTAATTCTCCTTTCTGGATTATAAAATAAAGAAAAGAAATGGATACTACTAGGAAAGCATGAAACTTGTAGATGAGAGGAGAGGATCTTTGACAGAACAAATGACAAAAAAATGGGATTAGACCAGAGATATTGCAAAGGATGTTCAAGGACTTAGGGAAAAATGTGCCTGAATCTGGCTTTGTTGGAAGGGAGGATGGAGGGAAAACATGGAAGAAAAGATGAATAAAAAAAATGAAGAATCTGTATTGCAGATGAATGGGGAGGTTAAACTCAAGATAAAATGGAAAATTTATTTGTTACTAGAGGTTTGATTACATTTGAAGAGAGAATGGAAGAAAGATTTGCAAATATGGAAGAAAATATTATTAAACAATTGAAGAATCTGCAATACAAATGAGGGAGACAGAAACATTAAGCCAAGAGATGAAAAAAGATTTAGACAATGGACACTACTGGATTTAAAAGAGAAAGAATTTTGCTTGAGATTGAGTGTAGCTACAGAACAACCTGGCAAAGACAGATAGAAGGAGAGGTTGCTGAAGTCTTAAAAAAAAGTTTAGAATGGGAGGAAGAAGACAGTCCGCAGAAGTGGACAAGGTGTACAGAATCAATACAAGAAATGAAAAGTTAAGAAATGTACCAAGAGGTATATTTGTGCACCTTGTCTGTAAGACAAGAGATCGGGCCTTATGACAATATCTTAATAACAAGATAAGGATTAATAATGCCAGAATACTGCATAAGAAAAAAGAATATAACATTGACTTCTTTGATCGGGGATAAGACAATAAATACTTTTATAAAATACTGGAAACCCTTTATGGACTTTTTGCTTAAAATGGACAAAAATGACATCTCTGGTGGACTTGTGATAAAGCAGAAAATTTTTGGGACCAAATATGCACTACCATTCAAAAGATTCTTAAAGTGAGTATTAAACAAAACCAGAATTGTTTCTATTAGGTATGATGGACAAAGAATTAGAAAAACAATGTGGGACTTTGCTTCTGTACATGATTACTGCGGCTAGAGTACTATATGCTCAATGTTGGAAGGATCCACAGATACCTACAATAGAAGAATGGACAATTAAATTAATGGATCTGACACAAATGGCAAAGTTAACTGCTTTGATAAGAGACAATACGGTTTCTAAATTTGTATCTTTATGGCAACCGTTTCTGAACCACATGTTAGAAAAAAATGATGTTATGATTGTGGGTTTTACTGATTAGTGGGTTTGTTTTGATAGAAACAATGTTACTGTGGATGAACTAGTGGTAAGAGATTGTGTTATTTAATATCTATATCTGTATATCTGTATATCTGTATAAAGGGGCGTGGTGGCTCAGCGGGTAAGACGCCAGGCTTGTCGATCGGAAGATCGCAAGTTCGGAGGTTCGAATCCCTAGCCCTACATGCGGAGTGAGCTCCCGCACTAGCTCCAGCTCTTGCCAACCTAGCAATTCGAAAGCATGCAAATGCAAGTAGATTAACAGGTACCACTTCGGTGGGTAGGTAACAGCGTTCCGCGCGCGTCATGTGGCCACATGACTGTGGAAGCGTCTTCGGACAACACTGGCTCTTCGGCTAACAAACGGAGATGAGCACTGGCCCCTAGAGTCGGACATGACTGCACAAATGTGCGGGGGGAACCTTTACCTTTATATCTGTAGTAGAGATAGTCAGAAGTCACTTACTCATTTTGTTTTCGACCTATTCCACACTTATAATTTGTGCTTTTTTGTATAGATCTATCTTCTATCTTTACTGTATTCACTGTTTGTATTTTAATTATATTTTGAGAAAATAAAAAGTTTTAACTAAAAAAGGAACGGACAGAAATGAGTTGATTATTTTGGACTTGCTGATTGAAAAGGGTTGACATGGGAAGAAGTGAACTATGTAATGTAATTTTAAAGGGGGAGGAGTGATACTAAGTTTATTTGTAACTGCTGTAAATAAGATCGGAAGTCATTCTTTAAATATCTTTTCCTTCTTCCTTTTTTATTTTCTGCACTTTCCATCTTTCTCAATTTCATTTTCTGTATTTTCTTATGTTTATATTTTACTCATTTACAAATCTCTAATAAAAATTATGTTAAATCATGCTTGACTGTGAATCTCAGATCTCCTGACATATAACCCTGTATTGGCTTACTCAGCAGAAGGCTTTCAAACACAACTCAGAAAGATTAGGCTCATTATTTCAGCCAATAATGAATTCATATACACGTTGCAGTACGTAGAAATCCAAGCCATTATATACTGTAGATGTATCTTCCACAATTCAAACTCCAGGCTTCTTTCCTCCCCACTTTCTGAGTCAGTGGATAACTGGCCATCCTTGGTATCAGTGCCTTGAAAGGTATTTGATCACTGTTGATGCAACAGTTCTCTTTATCCGATTCCTCTCTTAGTTCGCTTCATTTCTTATGCTACCTCATTCCCTATTATCTCCTTCTACTACAATTCCCTTCTGAATATCAAGGTTTCAGGGTGCTTTTCCTCATCCTTCCTTCTGGTCTTGTGTGGCTGAAGCCATTGTGTACTCCTTCCATGTTACTTTTTTTTATTGGCTGAGGCTTACACACTCTTCCCACTTTCATGCCTCTCTTCCCATTCCCCCTCCTAACTGTCATAAGAGGAAGTGGGGGAATTTCCATTTCTTCTCCAGCTGACACTCTGAGATCCTCTTTCAGGCATCTCTATGCCTCCCACCTTCTGACACCACCAGCAAGATGTCTCTGTCCCCCTCTTCAAACATGTTTAATATAAGTTGAATAAATAAATAATAAATAAATAAATAAATGTTCATCTCCTCCCCAGTGTCTGAACTGCTAGAAGATAAAGAAGCTTGATTATGTGGCTAATTAGGTAACTTCGGCTTGTGAGGGTATTAGAGACTGAATTGTTAAAAGAGATGTGGTATGTGTACATCGTCTTCACCACCCAAGAATGGTCAGTGTGCAGGCAACCCTTCTAGTGAATCAGATATCCCAGTCTACCCTTTTGTGCCAATCCAAAATACATTCCACTTTAAATTCTCCCTCCCAGCACTACCACTGAGATGGATGTTGAGGAAGATGTACACATAGGACAGGCGTAACATTTTAGGACCAAGAGGAAACAATTGAAGAATGAATGAGTGGTTGGAAACTGCACCCAAAGGCCATAGAATTGATTGTTCAATTGCATGGAAAGACTCAGTGAACTTGGAATCTAGCTTCTTATTCAGACATGCAGAGGGGAGAAATCTTGTAGGACCCCAAATGTGAACCCCATTAGCAGTGGTGGAGGGCTTCATGACAATGACAGTCAGCAAAATTTTTGTAGGAGACTTTGGTATGAACTAGTTCATGTCTGTACAACATGTGGCCCACCAATGGTTTTTAAAAAGTAGTAAATTTAGAGTGATGCCATCAGCTACAGTGCTTTTGCCACTCCACTAGCCGTGGAACAGCTGATCAGTAATCTAGTATTTCTTTGCAGCCCATGAGGATTTTTAATTTTTCAATGTGACCCTTTCCACTCAATGAGTGGTGCATGCCTGATCTAGTTGATTGTTGTGGAGGCAATGAGAATCCTGAAGTTCCTGGAGAAAGCAGGAGGCCTCTAGGATTGGGGAGGGCCAGAAAGCATTTGGCAACAAGAGTGGGTGGTAGCCATAGGTGGCCTGAGAAAGTCACATCTGAATGGAATCATGAATCAAGATGTTATAAGCAAACTCAGAGATAAATCAATTAACTTGCTGGTAGTTTACATAGTAAGGAAGATATTGCTGTACAATGGCATGTATCCTTTCTCCTCCTCTATCTAACTGTATATGATGGGCAGGTGGCACTTTACTTCCAATAGGTGAAATAGAGCTACGGAAAGCTCTTGAGATATGGACCTCTGCCAGAAGTAAGGTGATTGAGCAAACTGTGGATCTAAAAAACTTGTTGGATGAATAGAAAAATTGTTCATTCCAGAGGAGTGGCTATGACAGACAATGTAATGGGCCATCTTAGTAAGAAGGTCACTGGATTGGCATCCAGGCTTTTGATACATGATAGGTCAGTTAGAAAGTCGAAGTGGAAAGTTTGCTGTTCCAGAGCTTGGCACAATGACAAACATGACAAGAAGGAATCCAGGCCTTTACATGTGCTTTAACATGAGGCCATTAAAATTCATGGAGAAGAAAATGGGTCATTGGGACTTCTGGGGGAAGCATGGCAAACTAAACACGTCTCCAAAAGAGCAGAGACAACAATTGTGGCAAAGACTGAAAAACCAGTGAGCAGACTGGTTCTTTGAAATCTTTCCAGACAAGGAAGGGATGGGAGATTACCCACATGTGCTCTGGAAAACTGCTCCTTGCAAGGAGACTGCAGGATGGTGGTCTCCTGTGGGTTTGAACACCAGGAGATGAAGGGATCACCCATCATGCTCACAGCCACAGCAGAGCCTTTTAAAGGACACTGAGTTTGCTAACCTCACTTTCTAATCACTTTTGGAAATTGCTTATTTAACTATCCTAAGGCTATTAGAGATCTTCAGAATGACAAGTTTGAAAAGCCACCTGGTGAGCCACCTTCTTGAACAAAAGAAAAATTAACCATAAGTTTAAGAATTTAAAAGACTGGAAATAAACAGCAAAAAGCTAAATAAGATTTTGATCTAAGAAAATTATAAATGAATTAAGGGTCCAGACAAATTTTGAATATTGAGACTTTTAACATTAAGATTTTGGAAATAATTAAATATAATAAACAGCTTTTCATGGGAAACAAATTGTTTTGTCTATCTTAAAGTCATAACAGAGATCTGAGACTTTATGATTTCAGAAATTGGACACTAGAGGGGACTAAAGACACCAGACAGAAAAGGGAAAGGGAAAAAAAGTGTAAACTTGCCTTTGGTTTTCAGTTAGTACAGGGATATAAAAAATGACACAAAACGCTATAACATTTGAAATAGATTTTTGAAGAATGGGGCCAGAAATTAGTAGCTACAATGTCAGCAATGTCAACAATGATGTCTGTTTCCATGGGTAGACTATGTCCAAAAGATGCCAATGAAGGAATGATAGATGTGAAACAAATTTTACCTGATGCCGAAATAGTAAAACCAGAAATACCAGATCACAAAAAAAGTGTGAATTAGAAGATAAAGAAGGCAGCTAAAATAGAAATACAAATGACAAGCCAAGAGAATGACCCTGAGAAGGACTTTCTACTGGATACACAAAAGAACTTGGTTAAAGCTTTGAAAATCAAAGTGGAAATACAAATGATAAACCAAGAGAATGACCTGGATAATTTTTACTGGATTTACAAAATAGGTTTGCTAAAGCTTCGAATAAGCCTTTGGGATGGGAAAAAACAAAATTGAAGAGAGACCAAATCCTACAACAACATCTGAATGAATTAAAAATCAAGATTGTTAGAAGGAAAAGGAAGGAATATAAGTTGGTTTCTTTGACCAAGGTTAAAATAAGACAAGTTTCTATAAAGCTCTGGTAACCCTTTACAGACTTTTTACTGACACCAGGACTGAAAAGTTGATGATTTATGGATTTGCATATAGGGTATAAGGGATGGGTAATGGGAAGAAGAGATATTCATTTTATATTTGTGTTTTTAGATATTTTTGTATAGTTTTTTAAATTTTATTTATTGTAACCCGCCCAGAGTCCCTTTGCATGGGAGATGGGCGGGGAATAAATTTGAATAATAATAATAATAAATATAATAATATTCGTTTGTAACCTTATAGGGGTGGAGAATTATCAATTTTGTTTATAGTTGTGATGAAGATCAGAAGTCATTTCTTTATATATTTCTTTTCTTTATCTTTCTTCTTTTTCTTTCTTTGCACTTTTTATTCTTTCTATTTCTCTTTCTCTGAGTTTAGTTTGTATTTGCTTTTACTATTGTGATAAAAATTGTCAATAAAAATTATAAAAAGAGAAGAAAATGGGTCATTTTAAATATTCCAAAATGCCCAGGTGGCCAGGCGCCTTGGCAGAACTGCAATATTTATTCCTTTAAGGAAGGAGGGATATATAATCAGTTTAGCACAAATCTCCCTATTTCCGTCAAGAAAGTTAGATTCTCAAAAAATATTAACCAGATTTATTGAAAGGAGAAAAGGAGTTTAGGTTACAGAAATATGGACACCTGTGTACATTTACCTTAGCATTTAGCTTGAAGTTTGTAAGGACAGGGTTTCCTTGGTCCTGTTGCTACTGTTGCTACTGTAGAGAGTTAATTAGCCTTTTTTTCTGATAAAGATTTTTTTTCTGATAAAGAAGGAATGAGTAGATGTTCTAAACTGCTGGAGATGTTGGATTTTAGAATGGTCACTTGCTTTGCTGAATCCCCCAAATTAGCTTTCAGGCATGCCACAAAATTAGTGTAGTTGTCCAAGCCCAGACTCTTCTGAATTAAAAGAGGAGCTTTCCCACCATACCATTCCCTGAGTCATTAGGCTAATTATAAATCCTACTTGAGTTTGTTGGGGAAATCATCAGATCTGATGGAGGTTTATAGTTCACAGTGAGCAAAGAGGGCAGTACATTTGCTTGTATTCCTACCATATTTGCCAGGTGAGGAACTGGGTATTTAGTGTCATGGGACTGTGGCTGCTTGCAGTTCTTCCAGCAATGGCTGCATGATCTTGGACTGGGACGGCTACCAGGACCAGCAGTTGTGGTAGATTCTATCTCACTTGTTAGAATAGCTGGTTAAAGATCTGGGTTAATTGGTCCATCTGCATTGCTACTTTGTTCTGATACTGGAGGAAGGGATTGGTAACTTGGCTGATGGTTAGCAGGATTGAGAGAGGGTATGTAGCAATAATGTAATCCTTCATCTCTAACTGGAGGCTCTTTTCCTATATTGATGGGTATACAACATAGCAAATCTAGCTGTCAAGCTTCACATCAGAATTAATTGTAAATATTGGTTCTCCAGATATTGAACTCCTCCAGATATTGAATTCTGTTACTATATTTGGCAGAAAGTTTTGTCTCTCTCATACAATAATGAAGCCATATACATCCAGAATATTAGCCCACTGCATTTTCCCAGTCTAGGGTCTTTGCTCCAGGGTATGAATTCTAGGCTTTTTCCTCCCACTTTCCTGGGTAGTACATATCTGGCCATCCTCTTGCTGGCCTTGGGAGGCATCTGATCTACGGTGACATAATGGTTTTCTGTAACCTAGATACTGTATGTTCCTCATTAGCTTCATTCCATACAATTGTTTAATTTCTCCATCCCTTTCTTATCTTCCTTTCCCTAGAGGCCCTTGGAGAAATAAGGATGACAGGTTTGACTGTTGCTTTGCTCTGTAATCCATCAACATTCTTTTAGAGAAAGAAATGATGCCACTTATGCTGCCTGATAATGCAGTAAAAAGAGATAACAGAAAAACAACTCACCAGCATTGCAGGAAAAAGAGGAGAAGGAACTGGAAGGACTGAACAGTCAGAAATATATGATGGGCCCCCAAAAGTTATATTGCTCAAAGCCCCCCAAACCTGTTTTTGCAACCACCCCTGCAACATGCTCATTAGGTGAGCCCTTTTGGCTGATTTGTTTGGTTTCAGTTCTAAAAGCTTTCTACTCTATCTTCATAACTTTAATTTTAAAGTTTAATTTTAAATAGGGATATTTTAATAAATTAACTAGGGAAATAATTATTGAAATGAGCTCTTTTGTTACCTGTATTTACTTCACAACATAAATACCATCATTTGCTATATACTTCTGAAAACGATGGACAAGCTTCTTAAAGCCATCACAAAGGAACTCCACACTTTGTCTCTTCAGTCAGGTTCTGATAAACCTTTCCACTTCTTCATTTGAGTTAAACAGATGCCTACAAACACATTCTTTCAATTTTGGGGAAAGGTAGAAATCACATGGTACCAAGCCTGGAGGATATGATGTATGGGTTAAGACAGTGAGATCCAAAATCTCAATTGCCTCTTGGATGGCTCATGAGGTATGATGCCTAGCATTGCCATGTTATAGCAAAACATCCTTCTTGCCTTCTGAACTCTGCTTGATTGTTGTTTCAAGGTTTTGGGTGTTGCAGCATAGCACTCTGCCTTGATATTGATGCCAGGTTCAAGGAAAAACATGTGAATAACACCATCTACACCCCAAAAACCTATAACCATGAGTTTTCCTGCCAAAGGCTGGATTATGATTTTTTTTCCACAGATGAAACTTTGTAATGATGTTCCCTGGAGTGACACTTCATTTCTAGATCATGATATTTAATCATCTGTCACATGCAATTAAGAAATTACTCCCCTTCATTTATGTGGTGTGATAACAATTGCTGCAAATTGAAGCTATCATCTCTGCAGTCAGTCTGCTAGGAACCCATATTGCACAAAACTTCAAGTACTGAAGAACATCAATAATGTGATCCATACATTCTTGTGAAATGCCAAGCTTGACAGTAATGTCCTTTTGAGTGATCCGCCAATTGTCCTTAATAACAGATGACACCTTCATCATAATAAAAAAGGAACAACTAGAGGAAACACATGAAACACTCAACAACATCTTCAATGGAATAAAATTCACAAGAGAAAAAGAAAACAACAACACACTACCCTTCTTGGACATCCTCATCAGTAGAGGAAATGATGGCAAGCTAGAAACACAAGTCTACTGGAAATCTACCCACACTAACCAAGTGCTCCATTACCAAAGCAACAACCCAACCTCCCGCAAGAGGAGCTGTATAAGAACATTATTCAGACGAGCACTAATGCACTGCAGCAACCCAGAACACCAGAAAAAGGAAACAGATCATCTATGCAGCATCTTCCAGCAAAATGGATACCCACTCAACTTTATCAAAAAGTGCCTGACTACTCAACCCACTACAACACAACCGACAGAAACTATAAAAAGGATAGCACTACCATACATCAGAAACATCTCAGAAACTACCAATAGACGATTACAACCACATGGCCTCACTGTAGCACATAAACCAACCAAAACCCTTCAGAACATCTTAAGTAACCTAAAAGACCCAGTAGTCCAAGAAGAAAAAACAGGCGTTATCTACAACATACAGTGTAAGGACTGTAGCAGCCACTATGTAGAACAGAAGGGCAGAAGACTAGCAGAGCACATCCACGAATACCAACTAGCAGTCAGAAGACATGATGAAAACTCCTTAATCTCACAACACATGGACAGACTCAACCATACTTTCAACTGGGAAACTGTGAGCATCTTAAACCAAGCTAAATCCAAAAATGCTAGAGAATTCCTGGAAGCTTGGCACTCAGACAAAGCAGCCATCAACAGACAGATAATGTAAACAACATTTACATACCATTCAAAAGGGACAATAGAAAAGCCAAAAGACCAGAACACTTCCTCACCAGCAATCAACACCCAGATATGCAAACATTAACACCAAGATTAACACCAGATGAACAATCAAACAGTACTTTATAATCAAGGAACTATTAACTCAGTCAATCAACCAAGTAGGAAACAACAGCCCAATCAAGGAACTCCCAAGGAGTGAACAACACCACCACCAACACAAGCAGGACAAGCCACGATATATATACAGAAAGCAAATCCCACTCCCTTTTTGCACTGAAGACACTGCCTAGTCTGGCAATGAAACATCTGCAAGAAAACAACAAGGCTCATAGAGCACCAAGGACTCCACAGTTCAACTCTGAGCTACAAAAATTCTCTTAGATTGTCCTTAATAAGTTCAGCAACCTTTCTCATATGAAACATGTTGGTTGCTGTCAGTCTTCATACAAATCCACTCACAATTCACCATCTTTATATTTTTTGGTCCCAGTAATGCACAGTATTCATGTCAACAGAGTCATCACCATAAGCAACCTGCATTTGGTGGTGAATTTCAATTGGAGGGATTTCTTCAGCAGTAAAAAATTCAAACATGGCACAGTGCTTAAAGTTCACTGATGAGAAGTCACTGCAGGCTTTTATTTCACAAAAAAGAGCAATACAATCTTTTCTCACAGCAACTTCCCACCAACTGAAGACAGATGCTAAAGAACACTTCAGAGCTTTGGATGTGTCAGTACTGTCATTTGTTGGTGACTTACAACACTGGATGCATTGCTATTCATTCAACTCTCATATATTTCAAAATATTGTAGTTTAAAAATGAAAACAGCCTTTTAAAAATACTAGAAACTTTCCTCTGCTTTACATATACAGTAGTAGTCTTTTCCTAAGCAGAAAATCAGCTCCAACTGAAGTTTCTCAAGAGTCATGAGAAATCAGCATTAATGTCATTTTGGTCTAATGATTGTGGCACTAAGTTTAATTAATTTTTCTGTATAATCATTCTTTATTCATAAGGAATAATTGGTGTTTCATAGAAATTTTTATTAATAAATTGCATTAAGTATAATCTTATGATGACCAGCAAGTAGCTGAACAGTAGAAATAACTGAAGGGGGGAATAGATGAAGTCCATAATAAATTCTAAGCATTAATGAATGTATCATATAATTTTTTACTTAAATGTAATAAAATAATTGTATAAGTAGAGATCTTTCTCCTTTTTAATTAATTGCAACATAATACTCAAATGTAATAGTTCAGATGATTCATTCTAGAGATGAGGATAAACTACTTTTCAGTGATGAATAATGTGATAGATTGCTATCAGAAGACAAAAAAGATCATACTTTGAAATTGCCTTGTTAGCAGACCAGGAAGCTGAAGATAATGTTCCAAGATTGTTCTCCACAATAACATGCTTCATTGTGATCAAATATGTTGAACAGAATTGTGTTAATTCCTTCAAACTGGGCTCAGGGGTACATGTTGTCATTTAAAACCTCCCATGTACAAGTCTGAGTATCTTTTGGAATATTTTGTAAAATATCACTTAATAATGATAGCATAAAAATAACATTAACAACAAATACAGGGATATTATTGATAATGTATGTTATTAACAATATTCATTATATCAACATGTTTACATACATGTGACTATTTCAGGGCTTTCCTCCATCCATGATAAAGTTTTCCTTATTGACTAGGGTTATGTGTTATACTGATGAAACAGCCATCTTAAATATTCTTCAAGGATATGGCTTCCATGCTGCTTTGAACTTTCTCAAATATTTGGGATACTGCTAAATCGGGAAATGCATTCATAGAAAAAGCATTTTGCTACTTTCAAACAAGATAAAGGTATGCTCAATGTAGAGTACAGAGATAGCCTTGAAGAAGGAATTGAATAGGTAAATACCAGCTTAACCCTGGAAGGAAGAGGGAAAGAAACTCAAGATTGTCCTGCTTTGATTTTCTTTGGTATAAAGAGGGGGAGAAAGAATCTCTGTCAGGCTTTCAATATTCTGTTATTATACACTTTAACAATCTAGTAGAATTCCAGTAGTTCTTGTGGTATCTGTTTCCTGACTGACCTTCCTTAAAAGGCTGACAGTTAAGGAACCTCATCTGTACATGTTCTGATATGAAATGAAGGCTGATCCCCAATTTCCTACATCATTGTGAAAATTTGTACTTACCTTATGGATTGCACATCTAGTTGAATTATGGCTAAATTATAACCTTCATGGTGATCTGACAGTTGTATTTTAAAACAACCTTGCCTTCTCATTTTAAGTACTGTAGCTAGAAGCCCTTCTGTTGTGAGTACCACACAGGAATTCAGAATGTGATACAAAAGAGGACGTGTTTTCCTTTGTGACATATTGCAAACCTATCAACACACACACACACGGCTCTTTCATACATAACTTATGAATACATGGAAAGTCACATGAACTGGATTTAGACTGTTCTGCCCACCTCTGGATGGAACTGCCATGTAAGCAACGTAAGCATGAATGGTAAATGAGACTCCAAATTCACTGTATAAATTAGGCTGAACCTCCAAGTTTCAAATTCTGGTTAACATTAGGGTAATATGGTAATATGATATGTACAAATGATAAGCTCTGCATAATTTTATCAGAACTTCATTAATTAGTTTTAACTAATTAACTTCATTAACTTATATAGTTTATTTATTAATATATGACTGTATCTTGACAAGGGTCCTCCTCTATTGAGATGCTGTGCATTTGGAAGATGTGCAGAATCAGCCAAATAAGCAGCATTATGTAGATATTGATGAATTATTGTAAAGGGCTCATGGTATAGACACTGCAACAAATAAAACAGCTTGCTATAACACTGATGCATCTCTCTTACAACTCTGTTATATCTCATCCATTTCAGCATTAGACCCTTGATGTCCAAAGAGCTGAGTTTTTATGTGAGGAGTGGAAAGAAAACTCTGTAACTTTGAAAACACATGGCATCTGATTGTTTTATAGTCTTTT
This sequence comes from Charina bottae, assembly GCA_023362775.1. Lineage (NCBI taxonomy): Eukaryota > Metazoa > Chordata > Lepidosauria > Squamata > Charinaidae > Charina > Charina bottae. The sequence continues at coordinate 43,771,890 of JALMGJ010000003.1, forward strand.
AAAGGCTATGTACAGAAAGCTTCAGAACTGCCCATTACTCTGTGGAGACAGATGTGCAAATACCTAGCTAACTCAATTTGAATGTAGTTTTCACAAGACTTATAAATTCAAGAGAATAGGTTATTTAAATATTTCAATATGACCATAGGCATTATGATCTTAAAAAGCAATGCATTACATTGATTAATGTGTTTTTATAGTAATGGAAAGGAGGGAGGAAATCTCAGATTCTTTATCTCTGGGTGCTTGTATAATAAGTATTAAGACATAAGTCTAGAATATCAGTATCTCCATTCAGATTCCATTTTTAAGTTAATACAAGTAGTCCTTGCTTACCAACTGCCTCATTTAATGACTGTTTGAAGTTATGACAGTGTAAAAATAATAGCTTTGAAACCAATCCTCATATTTATGACTGTCCCAGCATCTTGTGGTCATGTGATCGCCATTTGGGCACTTCGCAACTGGGGTGCATTTATTACTGTTACAGCGTCCCATGGTCACGTGATCACCATTTGTGTGCTTTGCAACTGACTTGCAACAAGCAGAGTTAATAGAGAAGACGGAAGTAAAATTGGAAGTTGCAGTCACATGATGTTTTGCTTAGCAATCGCGACACTTACCAAAGTAGTTGTTGGTCCCAATTGTGGTCACTAAGCAAGGACTACCTGTATATGAATTGCTGCTATACAGGGATCAAGCAGAGAGAAGAAAGCAAACTGGCCAAAATAAGACTTGTCTTCTTCGTGCCCAGTTATGCTTATCCTGTCTTCTACCTCCATTGTATTAGCTGTTCACAACCTTCTGGAAAGATCTCCTGTTTAGACACCATATAAAGAGTAGAGTAGAGTAGAGTAGAGTAGAGTAGAGTAGAGTAGAGTAGAGTAGAGTAGAGTAGAGTAGAGTAGAGTAGAGTAGAGTAGAGTAAAGATTCTTTAAAGACTAAAATACAGTATATTTATATTATATTATATTATATTATATTATATTATATTATATTATATTATATTATATTATATTATATTATATTTATTATATTATATTATATTATATTATATTATATTATTATATTATATTATTATATTATATTGTGTGTGTGTGTGTGTGTGTGTATGTGTATGTGTATATATATATATTATTACTCTACTCTACTGTAGAGTAATAGGGGCGTGATGGCTCAGTGGTTAAGAAGCCAGGCTTGTCGACCAGAAGGTTGCAAGTTCAAGACCCGAGCACCGTGTGACGGAGTGAGCTCCCACACTCGCCCCAGCTCTTGCCAACCTAGCAATTTGAAAGCATGCAAATGCAAGTAGATAAATAGGTACCACTTTGGTGGGATGGTAACAGCATTCCGTGCTTGTCATGCCGGCCACATGACTGCGGAAGCATCTTCGGATAGCGTTGGCTCTTCGGCTAAGAAATGGAGATGAGCACTGCCTCCTAGGATCAGGCACAACTGTGCAGGGGAAACCTTTATCTTACTAAAATACAGTTACACACACAAACACACACAAGTATTTATACAGTGAAAAAGGAACCTACATAGATTATAATGTTTAAAACAAACTAAACAAAATAAAAAAACCTAATAAAAGGACTGTGGCTTGAATCATGTCAACTGGATTTCTATTTTCTTAGTGGAAACGTTTCACTCCTTATCCAAGGAGCTTCTTCAGTCTGAGTGAAGTTAGTAAGGGAATCCTTAAATATGTTTCTAGGCTGGCTGTGTGACCTTGCACCTGGGGCTAGGTCATGGTTATTTTTGAGATGTTTGTTTCTAAGTCCCTTTATCATCTAAAGGAGGATCGTTAAGATTACCCTGCTGCTGTTGAGCTTGTGAAATGGTCTTAATCTTCCTAGGCACAGAAGACAAAGCAGGAAGGAAGATAGGGGAAAGGTTATGCCTGAGGCCCCCACCTCTATTCAAGGAAGGATTTTCCAAGTTGGCATGAATGGATTCCTTGACCCCTCTCTCAAACCACCTATCTTCTCTGTCTAAAATGTGAACATTAATGTCCTCAAATGAGTGTCCTTTTTCCTTTAGATGAAGATAAACTGCTGACTCTGGTCCTGTGGTGTTACTTCTCCTGTGTTGGGCCATCCTCCTGTACAAAGGTTGTTTGGTTTCTCCAATGTAGAGTTCAGAGCACTCCTCACTGCACTGGATTGCATACACTACATTGCTTTCCTTGTGTTTTGGAGTTTGATCTTTGGGGTGTACAAGCCTCTGTCTCAGTGTGTTGGTGGGTTTGAAATATACAGGTATGTGGTGTTTGCCAAATATCCGTTTTATCTTTTCAGACACGCCAGCCATGTAAGGAATGACCAGGTTCTTCCGTTTACTCTGAGTCTCAGCCCTATCTGTTGCTGTTTTAGGTCTGGTAGACTTAGATTTGGTGAAGGCCCAATTTGGATATCCACAGGCCTGCAGAGCTGTTCTCAGATGCTGCTTTTCATTCTTTTTGGAATCCATGGAGGTGGGGATGGTTTCTGCTCTGTGAGACAATGTCCTGATGACTCCTAGTTTGTGCTGCAGTGGATGGTGGGAGTCAAACATCAGGTATTGATCTGTGTGTGTGGGTTTCCTGTAGATCCCTATTTCTAGCTTGCCACCGGTCCCAATGAGGACTTCACAGTCTAGGAATGCCAGTCTGTTGTCCTTGGTGTCTTCTCTGGTGAAGCTAATGTTGGCATCTATAGTGTTTATATGGTCCGTGAAGGCCTGTACTTCCTGGGCCTTGATTTTGACCCAGGTGTCATCCACATACCTAAACCAGTGGGTGGGCACCGTTCCCTGGAATGTGTTGAGTGCTTTCTTCTCCACTTCTTCCATGTATAAATTGGCCACAATGGGTGACACAGGAGAACCCATAGCACAGCCGTGTTTTTGTCTGTAAAAGTCACCTCTGTATGTGAAATAAGTGGTGTTAAGACACAGGTCCAGAAGATGGCAGATCTGGTTTGGGTTGAGATGGCTTCTCCTTTCCAGGGTGCTGTCCTCTTCTAGTCTCTTCCTGACAGCGGATAGAGCATGAGTGGTGGGGATGCTGGTGAAAAGGGAGGACACATCAAAGGAGACCATCGTTTCATCTGTATCCAGTTTCAGGATCTTTGCTTTGGAAACAAATTCTTCCGAATTATGGATGTGGTGTTCAGAGTGTCCAACTAGAGGTGCTAGTATGGTAGAGAGGTGTTTGGCAATGTTGTATGTTACCGAATTGATGCTGCTGACTATGGGTCGGAGGGGTGTTCCTTCCTTGTGGATCTTAGGAAGTCCGTAGATGCAGGGGATGGCTTCTCCAGGATACAGACGGTGGTAGGTAATCCTATCGATGGAGCCATCATGTTCCAATTGTTTCAAACTGTCTATTGCCTTTTTCTTGTAATTGTTGGTGGGGTCTCTTTTCAGTTTTTCATATGTATGGTGATCCTCCAAAAGTGAGGTAATTTTATTGTGGTAGTCTGCAGTGTTTAGAACCACTGTACATCTTCCTTTGTCAGCAGGTAAAATGGTGATGGTTTCATCTTTGCTGAGGGCTGTCAGGGCTCTCCTCTCTTGGACGGTAAGGTTGGGGGGAGGAGGTTGAGCACTGGACAGAGCTGCAGATATTTTAAGCCGGAGTTGTTCTGCTTCTTCAAAAGGTAGGTGGTTGTTGTGGATGGCAGATTCTGTGGCTGTAATGAGCTCCACAACCGGAACTTGCTTGGGAGTGATGGCAAAATTAAGACCTTTGGCTAGGACATCTCTCTCTGGTTGGGTAAGTTCTCTGTCTGAGAGATTTTTCACCCACCCATAGTCAGCAGCATCAATTCGGTAACATACAACATTGCCAAACACCTCTCTACCATACTAGCACCTCTAGTTGGACACTCTGAACACCACATCCATAATTCGGAAGAATTTGTTTCCAAAGCAAAGATCCTGAAACTGGATACAGATGAAACTATGGTCTCCTTTGATGTGTCCTCCCTTTTCACCAGCATCCCCACCACTCATGCTCTATCCGCTGTCAGGAAGAGACTAGAAGAGGACAGCACCCTGGAAAGGAGAAGCCATCTCAACCCAAACCAGATCTGCCATCTTCTGGACCTGTGTCTTAACACCACTTATTTCACATACAGAGGTGACTTTTACAGACAAAAACACGGCTGTGCTATGGGTTCTCCTGTGTCACCCATTGTGGCCAATTTATACATGGAAGAAGTGGAGAAGAAAGCACTCAACACATTCCAGGGAACGGTGCCCACCCACTGGTTTAGGTATGTGGATGACACCTGGGTCAAAATCAAGGCCCAGGAAGTACAGGCCTTCACGGACCATATAAACACTATAGATGCCAACATTAGCTTCACCAGAGAAGACACCAAGGACAACAGACTGGCATTCCTAGACTGTGAAGTCCTCATTGGGACCGGTGGCAAGCTAGAAATAGGGATCTACAGGAAACCCACACACACAGATCAATACCTGATGTTTGACTCCCACCATCCACTGCAGCACAAACTAGGAGTCATCAGGACATTGTCTCACAGAGCAGAAACCATCCCCACCTCCATGGATTCCAAAAAGAATGAAAAGCAGCATCTGAGAACAGCTCTGCAGGCCTGTGGATATCCAAATTGGGCCTTCACCAAATCTAAGTCTACCAGACCTAAAACAGCAACAGATAGGGCTGAGACTCAGAGTAAACGGAAGAACCTGGTCATTCCTTACATGGCTGGCGTGTCTGAAAAGATAAAACGGATATTTGGCAAACACCACATACCTGTATATTTCAAACCCACCAACACACTGAGACAGAGGCTTGTACACCCCAAAGATCAAACTCCAAAACACAAGGAAAGCAATGTAGTGTATGCAATCCAGTGCAGTGAGGAGTGCTCTGAACTCTACATTGGAGAAACCAAACAACCTTTGTACAGGAGGATGGCCCAACACAGGAGAAGTAACACCACAGGACCAGAGTCAGCAGTTTATCTTCATCTAAAGGAAAAAGGACACTCATTTGAGGACATTAATGTTCACATTTTAGACAGAGAAGATAGGTGGTTTGAGAGAGGGGTCAAGGAATCCATTCATGCCAACTTGGAAAATCCTTCCTTGAATAGAGGTGGGGGCCTCAGGCATAACCTTTCCCCTATCTTCCTTCCTGCTTTGTCTTCTGTGCCTAGGAAGATTAAGACCATTTCACAAGCTCAACAGCAGCAGGGTAATCTTAACGATCCTCCTTTAGATGATAAAGGGACTTAGAAACAAACATCTCAAAAATAACCATGACCTAGCCCCAGGTGCAAGGTCACACAGCCAGCCTAGAAACATATTTAAGGATTCCCTTACTAACTTCACTCAGACTGAAGAAGCTCCTTGGATAAGGAGTGAAACGTTTCCACTAAGAAAATAGAAATCCAGTTGACATGATTCAAGCCACAGACTGTTCCACCTGGATGACTGAGAACCTTCATAGACTAATAAAAGGACAAAAAACAAAAAGGATCCATTCAGTATCAATATGAAACTAATTCAGTTTTTATGCTTGTCATTAAATCTAGGCCATAGAGAAACATATTGCCTCAACTTCTCATTTTTAGATTATAAACTTTTTAAAAATAGATAACAGACTTACAGTATATCCTGAATCTATTCCATAATATCAGGAGGTATTAGAAGTTTCTTACCATTTACATAAGATTAGCCTCTTTGCTGAACCCCAGGCTCACTAATGCCAGAGGTCTTCAAAAAATGACAAATTCCATCTTTTAGGAATATAATTTAACCTTACATTTATACATTGAACTGTTATAATTCTTTCCAAATTGTATTACCATATTGTATGACTTGAAAATAAGAGAAAGGCAAGGCAGCACAAGATCAAATCATATGAGTGAAAGAGCCCTTAAATTTCTAACGACACAGCACAAAAAAAAAGTTATGTCCATTTTTTTTTAAATAATTATTTTAGGGGTCCAATAGACATGCAATAAAATTTTCTGATGGATAAATTTCATTCTTAAATCATAAAAAGTATATTTTACATTTTATAAAACCTGGACCCATTGATTTTTCCAAGATTGGATTTTCTGATTCTTCATTTCACAGTCCAGGTATATAACTAATACTAACATTCATTCTGTTTCAGCCTACCTTTTTTTTTTAATCCATTCAATCATGTCCAATTCTCAGAGACTGCCTGGACAAGTCCCTGCAGTTTTCTTGGCAATATTTTTCAGAAGTCGTTTGCCATTGCCACCTTCCTAGGGCTGAGAGAGAGTGACTGGCCCAAGGCCACCCAGCTAGCTTTGTGCCTAAGGTGGGACTAGAACTTACCATCTCCCGGTTTCTAGCCTGATGCCTTAACCACTACACCAAACTGGCTCTCTGGCCTACCATAGAAATTTTCTTATTTATTTATCCAACTTATATCACCGCCCATCTCCCCCCACAAATAGATACATAATTTATCTATTTGTGTAAAGTATCTGAAAAGGATTAACACTGGGCTCCTTCTTAAAATATACACTACTCTCAATGTGATACTCATTTTAATTGCATTAAACTTAATCCATAAATGTAATGGAAATTTTATCCATTGAACTACAGAATATCTACGGAAATCATAGCCATAAAGTTAGATATAATTAATTCAACATATTGTGATGTTTGTTGTTTATTCATTCAGTCGCTTCGGACTTCGTGACTTCATGGACAAGCTTTCTGTCAGCTGTAACCACCCCCAGCTCTCCCAAGGTCGAGTCCATCACCTCCAGAATATCATCCATCCATCTTGCTCTTAGTCGGCCCCTTTTCCTTTTGCCTTCCACTTTCCCTACCATCACCAACTTCTCCAGGATATCCTGTCTTCTCATTATGTGGCCAAAGTACTTTAGTTTTGCCTTTAATATCATTCCCTCAAGTGAGCAGTCCGGCTTTATTTCCTAGAGTATGGACTGGTTTGATCTTCTTGCAGTCCAAGGCACTCTCAGAATTTCCTCCAACACCACAGTTCAAAAGCATCTATCTTCCTTCGCTCAGCCTTCCTTATGGTCCAGCTCTTGCAGCCATAGGTTACTACGGGGAGTACCATTGCTTTAACTATGCGGACCTTTGTTGTCAGTGTGATGTCTCTGCTCTTAACTATTTTACTGAGATTTGTCATTGCTCTCCTCCCAAGAAGTAAATGTCTTCTGATTTTGTGGCTGCAGTCAGCGTCTGCAGTAATCTTTGCGCCTAGAAATACAAAGTCTGTCACTGCCTCCACGTTTTCTCCCTCTACTTGCCAGTTATCAATCAAGCTGGTTGCCATAATCTTGGTTTTTTTGAGGTTTAACTGCAACCCAGCTTTTGCACTTTCTTCTTTCACCTTCGTCAGAAGGATCCTCAGCTCCTCCTCACTTTCAGCCATCAAAGTGGTATCATCTGCATATCTGAGATTGTTAATGTTTCTTCCAGCAATTTGAACTCCAGCCTTGGATTCATCAAGTCCAGCATGTCACCTGATGTGTTCTGCATACAAGTTGAATAGGTAGGGTGAGAGTATACAACCCTGCCATACTCCTTTCCCAATCTTAAACCAGTCCGTTGTTCCGTGGTCTGTTCTTACCGTTGCTTTTTGTTGTTCAGTCGTATAGTCCTGTCTGACTCTTCGTGACCTCATGGACCATAGCACGCCAGGCCTTCCTGTCCTCCACTGTCACCCGGAGTTTACTCAATTTCATCTTCATTACATTGGTGCTGCTATCTAACCATCTCATCCTCTGCCGTCCCCTTCTCCTTTTGCCTTCAGTCTTTCCCAGCATCAAGGTCTTTTCCAGTGAGTCCTCTCTTCGCATTAGGTGGCCAAAGTATTTGAGCTTCAGCTTCAGCATCTGTCCTTCCAATGAGCAGTCAGGGTTGATTTCCTTTAGGATTGACTGGTTTGACCTCCTTGCAGTCCAAGGGACTCTTAAGAGTCTTCTCCAGCACCACAGCTCGAAAGCATCAATTCTTCGGCGCTCAGCCTTCCTTATGGTCCAACTCTCACAGCCATACATTACTACTGGAAAAACCATAGCTTTAACTATACGGACCTTTGTCGGCAAGGTGATGTCTCTGCTTTTTAATATGCTGTCTAGGTTTGCCATAGCTTTCTTCCCAAGGAGCAAGTGTCTTTTAATTTCATGGCTGCAGTCACCGTCTGCGGTGATCTTGGAGCCCAAGAAAATAAAATCAGTCACTGCTTCCATTTCTTCCCCTTCTATTTTCCAGGAAGTGATAGGACCAGATGCCATGATCTGAGTTTTTTTAATGTTGAGTTTCAAGCCAGCTTTTGCACTCTCCTCTTTCACCCTCATCAAGAGGCTCTTTAGTTCCTCTTCACTTTCTGCCATTAGGGTGGTATCGTCTGCATATCTGAGGTTGTTGATATTTCTCCCGGCAATCTTAACTCCGTCTTGTGATTCATCCAGCCCAGCATTTCTCATGATGTACTCTGCATATAAGTTAAATAGGCAGGGTGATAATATACAGCTTTGTCGTACTCCTTTCCCAATTTTGAACCAGTTGGTTGTTCCATGTCCGGTTCTAACTGTTGCTTCTTGACCCGCATACCGTTGCTACTTGGTCGTTATACAGATTCATCAGGAGGCAGACAAGATGACTTGGTATCCCCATACCACCAATAACTTGCCACAATTTGTTATGATTCACACAGTCAAAGGCTTTAGAATAGTCAATAAAACAGAAATAGATGTTTTTCTGAAACTCTCTGGCTTTCTCCATTATCCAGCGGATATTGGCAATTTGGTCTCTAGTTCCTCTACCTGTTCTAAACCCAGCTTGCACATCTGGCAATTCTCGCTCCATGAATTGCTGGAATCTACCTTGCAGGATCTTGAGGATTACCTTACTGGCATGTGAAATAAGTGCCACTGTTCGATAGTTTGAACATTCTTTAGTGTTTCCCTTTTTTGGTATGGGGATATAAGTTGATTTTTTCCAATCTGATGGCCATTCTTGTGTTTTCCAAATTTGCTGGCATATGGCATGCATCACCTTGACAGCATCATCTTGCAAGATTTTAAACAGTTCAGTTGGGATACCATCAACTCCTGCTGCCTTGTTATTAGCAATGCTTCTTAAGGCCCATTCAAACTCACTCTTCAGGATGTCTGGCTCTAACTCACTGACCACACCATCAAATCTATCCCCGATATTATTATCCTTCCTATACAGATCTTCCGTATATTCTTGCCACCTTTTCTTGATCTCTTCTGCTTCTGTTAGGTCCTTGCCATCTTTGTTTTTGATCATACCCATTTTTGCCTGGAATTTGCCTCCAATGTTTCTAATTTTCTGGAAGAGGTCTCTTGTCCTTCCTAATCTATTATCTTCTTCCACTTCCACGCATTGCTTGTTTAAAAATAATTCCTTATCTCTTCTGGCTAACCTCTTGAATTTTGCATTTAATTGGGCATATCTCCCCCTATCACTGTTGCCTTTTGCTTTCCTTCTTTCTTGGGCTACTTCCAGTGTCTCAGCAGACAGCCATATTGCCTTCTTGGTTTTCTTTTTCTTTGGGATGTTTTTTTTTTTTTTTTTGCTGCCTCCTGAACAATGTTGCGAACCTCTGTCCATAGTTCTTCCGGTACCCTATCTACTAAATCTAGTCCCTTAAATCTATTCTTCACCTCCACTGCATATTCCTTAGGAATATTAGTGAGCTCATATCTAACTGATCTGTGGGTCTTCCCTATTCTCTTTAGTCTGATTCTAAATTATGCAATAAGAAGTTCGTGATCTGAACTACAGTCAGCTCCAGGTCTTGTTTTTACTGACTGTATAGATGTCCACCAGCTTTGTGATTTGTCTTGGCAAAATTCTATCAGCCTATGTCCCGCTTCATTTTGTTCTCCCAGACCATGCTTGCCTGTAATTCCAGGTGTCGTTTGACTACCCACCTTAGCAGTCTCCCTGAAGTACAATACCTTAACCAGTCGACCACACTGGCTCTCAAAAAGCCTCTGAAAATCTCAGTGAGCTTTGGTAATAGCAGTGCATAATGATAAGAAATAGTCATGTTATCATTAGCTTAAAAAAATCACGTACATGCAATTTTAAATGCCACCACACCCTTAACAACTTGAGATTGTCTAATGAAAGAAGCTAAGGTTTCAGTATAAAGAATGGCATTGAAAAGGAAAAACAAATAACATCGGTCCTAACTGTGAATATTTTCACATAAGGAAAAATCCTGGACCAAGTAAGAAAAAACTTGGTCTATCTTACACAACATTGTCTAAAGAAAGTGCCTACCCCTTGTTAGAGGGGTCTCATGTTAGAGGATAACTGGAAATCCCACTGATTAAACCTGTTACTTTTTATATGCAAGCCCAATGCTGGCTCTTCGGCTAACAAACGGAGATGAGCACCGGTCCCTAGAGTCGGACACGACTGCACAAATGTGCGGGGGGAACCTTTACCTTTTTATCAGCTTTACCACTGAGTTCATATTGTGTGTGTGTGTGTGTGTTGTAGTTAGTTATTATATAATATATTGTGATTATTATAGCTCAGCCTATGGATCTTCCCTTAAGTCAGTGTTTCTTAAACGTTTTGGTCTCAGGACCCATTCCCACTTTTGAAAATTATGGGGGACCCCAAAAGACCTTTTGTTTGTATGGGTTATATTTATTGATATTTACTTTATTAAAAATTAAAATTGATGCATTCATAGAATATTTATTTATTGAATCAAGTAAAAATAACAATATTATCATGAATAAAATATTTTTTATTTATTTATTTATCCAACTTCTATCACTGCCAATCTCCCCCCACAAGGGGGACTCAAGAAAACCTTATATTTTTTTAACAAATAAAAAATAATAATGAGAAGTATGACATTGTTTTAAATTTTTGCAAATATCTTCAATATTTGGGAAATAATTTTGATTTTGCGGACCCCTGAGAGGTTCTTGGGGGACCCCCAGGTATCCTTGGACCACACTTTAAGAAAAACTGCCCTAAGCTAAAAGGAACATTAGTAAATAATTCCTTATACTTTTCCTTTGGGGTCATCTCACTGTTTTCTTAATATTTCTTCATCATCTATCAGTATTGTTATAGTTTTTTGCTCTATACGATTCTTTTGCTCTTTACTACTTTTATCAGGGATTTTTTACTCTTTGTTTTTTTGGGGGGGTCATTTTCATAAAGCTAGTATCTATATTTTCACCCATTATGTCTTGTTTGGGCTCTTTCTGGGCTACTATAGTACCAATCGAAGAGAATATTAGAGAATATAACTACTACTATAGTACATATTCTGTTGGACAGATTAAGAAAAAAGTGTGATGTTTAAACGAGTAGCTGAACATGTTTGGGAGGTGTTTCATCTCTCTTCATGAATGGAGGGGGCTTTATTCCAAGAGGAGTGATTCTCAGAGCAAAGGATGCTTTTGAGTAAAAACAAACTAGTGAGGATGTGTCATAATTATTCCAAAACATTATCTGATATCCTAGGAGGAAGCCACTAGAACTCTCTTAATTTACAGAGGTATATTAGAGGTATCCCTAAGTATGCTCATCTATCCATTTGAGATTCAAAGCTTTATCTAACTGTACTTCAGCAAACATATTCATTTGAATCAATTGGAAGGTAATGATTATGAATCAGAGGAAGTTTACTCCAGAGAAGGCTTTATTTTTATGAATGCAATCATAAGTAATCATGTCAACAATTCACTGTAAACATATGTTCCTTTCTCTATACCAGTAGGGGAACACTCTGCCATCCCCGTAATCCACAGTACAATTGTGATACTAAGATGGAAATGCATTATTTTTCTTTATTTCTTTTACATGAGACTCAGTTATCTGGTAGGATGTAGCCCGTTACTAAAGAAGTGGTGACTGAAACCTAAAAATACCTTCCAGTGAGTTTCTCTAAGCAAGTTGGTTAGTAATACCAAATTATTGATAATGGTTAGACAAAATGGAACAGCACTGAATACCAAAAAGGTTTTTCCAAATGAAATAGTGGGTATTATAATAGAAAATGTAATTCAACCCAGGGGGATCTTTCTTCACATTGTCATCCCATGTGACTTCCAAGCTGAATGTCATTCCCTCCATTAGAGCACCTTTGGTAACATATAACATGGTAGAAGGGAAGGAGAAGCATGGTATCCAGATAGAGAGGACAACATGTTCAAAATTGGTACCCTTTTTTGGAACATGTTCAAAATTGGTACCCAAAATAAAAGTGGCCAGCATAATATAAGTTTTTTTTTTTAAAAAAAAATGGAGTAACACTATGAATAGCAGTTTGGGACTTATCATATCATATTGTGATATAGTATCATAGCATATTATCTTGAATGGGTTTAGTAGGCCAAAAAAAAATAAAAGTACATATTCTGTATGAGGTAATAAAAATTGAGGACTTTCTGTATGAGGTAATAAAAAATTGAAGACTCTCAATTTTAGTTAGTAAACAGAATTTTATACACATAAAACCTTTTACAATAAAGTAAGTAAAAATTAAATAATAACACTGGTATTATAGGATTGAGTAACTGAATAGTGTATTGACATAAATATAGACCTGGCATGTTTCAAGTAGGAATCACAAATAAATCCCCTTCCCAAACTTTTTCTTAGTAAATATTGAATAATTTAATTTAATATATATATTTCTTAAATATAAAAAAGAAAAAGAAAAGATGCAAGAATACATCACATATACTGATGCATATAGATTGGAAACAGTCTGGGGAGTTGGGCGGTGATAGAAATATGAACAATAAATAAATAAATAAATATAATCTGGTTGAGGTTAGAAACAAATAGTGTTTTTTTCTCTCTCTTGGTTAGAAGAGTTGGTTAAGCAGTGGAGAGATTGCATTGATTATTTGTCATCAAACTGGTGTCAGCTCTTAGCAACCACATAGATTTCTCCAGGATGATCAGTCCACAACCTGATCCTTCATGTCTTCTAATGGTGCACCCATGGCCACCATAATTGAGTCCATCCATCTTCCTGCTGGTCATACTGCCTTTCTCTTTCCTTTTACCTTTCCCATCATTGTATATTAACAAGAGAGCTATGTCTTCACATAATGTGTTCAAAATATGATAATTTTAGCTTGGTCATTTGTTCCTCAAGTGAACATTCTGGATTGAATGATCTGCTTGTTTCTTGGCTATCTGTGTTATTCTCAGGAGTCTTCTCTAACCCCAAAGTTCAGGTGACAATACTCTATCCTGCTTCTTAAAAGCCCAATTTTTGCTTCCATACAGTATCACAGTGAAAGCCATTGTCTGCACTGTTCTGATCTTTGGAGGTACAGACACATCACAGCATCTGAATACCTTTTCTGAGATCTTCATTGCTTCTTTATCAGGTGCTAGTCTACACCATATGTCATGACTGCTGGTTCCTTTATTGTTGATAGTTGATCCTAAAAGACAGAAGTTATCCACCAGTTCAATATCTTCACTGATAATTCAAAGTCTGGTTGCTGTATCTCTTGTCATTACCTTGTTCTTCTTTATATTTAAATTTAGTCCCTTTTTTCACTGAGTTCCTTGACTTTCATTACTAGAACTTGCAGATCAATGGCATTTTCAGCTACCAGAGTAGTTTCATCAGCATAGCACAGGTTATAGATGTTTCTTCCTCCAGTTATACAGCTATGTCCATCTGTTTCCAATCTAGCTTCCCTCAGTAGATATCTACTTTATAGTTTGAATAAATAAGGAGAAAGTATATAGCCTTGTCGCACTCCTTTACCAACCCAGAGATAGTCTGTTTCACCGTGTTCCATCCAGACTGTGGCTTTCTGGCCTTTACTGTATATAGGTTTTGCATGAAGGCAATGAGATGTTCTGGGAGAATTTTCCTAAGCACATTCCACAGCTTGACACAATTTTCCTAAGCACATTCCACAGCTTGACACAATCAAAGGCCTTTGTATAATCAATGAAGTATAAATAGACTTATTTTTGGTATTCGTTGGCTTTCTTAATTATCCAGCGTGCATCAGCAATAATGTTTCTTATTCCTAAAAGTAGGTTGAACATTTTTTAAAAGTAGGTTGAACATCTGGCATCTCCCCTTTCCTTGTAGGGCTGAAATCTGTGTTGGATGATCCTAAGCATTATTTTGCTATCATGTGAAATTAAAGATATTGTGCACTCTGTTAAATCTCATTTCTCTGGTTTTGATGTGTAGATTGATCTCTTCCTGTCTGTTGGCCACTTTTCTGGCATAATTTGGTTAGAACCTTTACCGATTCTGCTTATGTTGCTTGCCATATTACGATATTTCATCAATCCCTATAGCCGTCGGGCCTGGTAATGACTAGAGTGGTGATCTAGCTTCATCTTTTGGTGCTAGAGGTTCTTGTAAGTAGGGAAAAATTCTAAGGTATCATGGGCATTCACATATTTACTTATAGAACTTCAATATATTCTTTCCATCTTTGTTTGATCTTTGAATCAGTTACTCTCTGTCCATTGATGTCCTTTGGCACACTAATTCAAAGTTGGCACCTCTTTCTGAGTTCAGAGAGCTTTTGAAAGACTTTCCTTGTTTTTCTATGTCTCTTTCCATCTTTGATGTTTTACAGATGTCATTGTAATACTGCTTATTGTCTCTGCCAGCAGCTCTCTGAAATTCTTTGTTAAGTTCCTTCCTGATATCTTTGTCTTTCTTGCCTTTGGCTTTGGCTTCTGTTCTTGTCTTCAGATTTTTATCTTCTGTTCTGATATCCAGTTTGGTTTCTTCTTTTTATAGGTGTTTGGCAGTCTCTTTTCAGATTTATCTTAACTGCTTCTTTGATTTCATTCTACAGTTCCCCTGGTTCCCTATCAAATAGATTCAGGACTTTGAAGTCATTTCTGATGTTCTCCTTGAAAATGGTGGGTATATGGACAAAATCATATCATGGAGAATGATTGGCTTTCTTCCTCTTTCATTTGACTTGGAACTTACACATGAGCAGTTTATGACCTGTTCCACAATCACCCCCTGGCCACATCTTTACTGTTGTAACTGAGCTCTTCCACCAACGTTTACCAATGATATAGCAATTTGATTTCTGTGAATTCCATCTGGTGATGTCTGTGTACATAGGGGTTGTTTTGGTTATTGGAAAATGGTACAGGTAGTCCTTGCTTACTGACCACTTGTTCAGCAACCATTTGAATTTATGGTGGTGCTGAAACAGTAACTTTATGGCCAATTTGCAACCATTTACGACCTTCACAACATCCCTCAGTCATGTGATCGCCATTACAGTCAATACACATTGTCCTGTGCCTCACCTGTGGCTTTTTCCTTTTCTCCCCCTTTGCAGAACAGAGAGATTGGAAAGGAAGGGATTGCAAGAGAGTAAGCTGTTTGCGTAGTGTGCTCATGGCTCCCAGCCTTGGCTGTGGCATGATCACATTGCTTTCAATGTGTACAAGACAGTGAGCAGGCACTCAAGCATTCCAAAGGGTGGGGGAGTGGTTAGTAGGCAAACAAAAGCCAAAGGTGTGAAACTGAGTAGTCTTGTCTCTTTCCAGCTGGAAAGCACAGTCACGGTCACGTGATTTCCTACTTAGCAACTGCTTCACTTAGCGGTGGAGTTTCCAGTCCCAATCAGGGTCATTAAGTGAGGACTACCTGTATTAGCAATGAAGAAATCTGGCAGAAATGTATACACCCTTTTCCTATGTCATTTCTGTTTCCTAGGCCACACAATCCAACTACATTTTCCTCCTTAATATTTCCAATTTTGGCATTCCTGTCTCTAATCACCAACAGCACATCTTGCTTGCATGTTCTGTTGACTTCAGATTAAAACTTAACCATAAACTCGTCAAACTCTTCTTTTTCTATATCAGTGGCTGGATCATAAACTTGGATAATATAATAATAATTAGGGTTGTCTGAGAAATCTAATTGATACTATTTGGTCATTGACTGCACTGTACCCAAATACGGTCTTTGCTATATCCTTCCTGATTATGAAAGCAAAGCTCTTTCTTCTTTGGTTTTGTTGTCCTGAGTAGTAAACAGTATGATCTTCTGACTATGTTGAGCTTTTCCATGTTCATGCTTCTTATTTTCCATGTTGCCACTATACTGTATTTCTTCCTCTGCAGCTTTGGATTTCCTTTTCGTGCATGGCAACATTAGCAACTAGACATCCCAAAGGCTTTTAATCTAGTCAAATCATAAACACCATTAGTACTCTGAAAGATCTTCAGCTTTTCCTCAGAATCATGTTGTGGGCTATTCAACCTGCAGGACCTATCACCAGGCACTTTATCATCAATCACTTTTCTTGTCTATCCATGTGGTTATTTTGGTACAATACAGGAGTAGTTTACCATTGCCTTCTCCCTCAAAGTATGAAATGAAGCCTTTGCCATTGTCACTGAGGTGGTCATCCACCATCTGTATATCGCTGCTGCTCAATATTGCTGCCTGCTGGCAGCTTCGTGTCCTCAGTGACTCTGCTGGGAATATATACTCTTGGCATAAAGTCCCAGGGTTCTTCACCCATGCCTCCCAGGAACTACCCCTTGCCATGATGAGACAGCACAGCAGGACTTGAATAGGGGGCACAGATGACACACTCACTTGTAATATTTGATCAAGCCAGGATAGTGTGTACTGGAGGGAGCCTTTCAAGATAGAAGCAGGTAATAGAATTTATTGTGATTAAAGGCAGGATGTATAAGGGTCCTACTTCAGAGTAGATGTATATGGTATTTTACAGTAAGCCATTTTACGGATTTCTGCAACACTCTAGAAATTCCTTTTAGTTTGCTGTTAGAACCATCCTTAATTTTAAATATATGAATAGGTTTCTCAAAAGACAATGAAGTACCTAATAATTTCTGGATAATATTCATGCTTTAATCACATATGCATAACACTATGCAGATATTTTAGTTTTAAAAATCTGGCTATATATCTTTAAATGAATATGGAGAACCAGTCATTCTAAATACAAATCTATGAGGACTCCTTTTGCTTTTGTTTTAGCAAGAGGATGAACGTAGCTGTAAATTAGATTCTGTGATATATCTTGTTCTCTATTTTTGAACTGATTAGTTTCATACTGTTGGCAGTGACTTACCCTGTTGAATTCAGCTTGGGATTTTGTAGCAATTTTCTGCATGGTGTTCAAACCCCTGAGGGACTGTGTAGATATTCTGTCAAACCTTTTCCAATGGATGTGTATTTCATTCTCTAGATGTACTGTGCTCATTTAAAAGAACCACTCTTCAATCTGTAATGGAACATTTTCAAAATGAAGCTTCCAGAGGATGAAGTCTGACACACTGACTGAAGTATTGTTCCTTCCTAAGATGTATTGGCTCCATTAATATGAATAGAATTTCTGTATTTTATTGAATTATGTATTCTAGTATTCTAATTATTCACAAGTTATTTTAAATAAAATAAGTAATATACAAAAATATCAGCATTTGCTATACAAATTACTGGAATCACTACCACTGAGGTACTGGTAAATCTATCTTCTCTGCCCATTTTAAAGTGATTTTTTAAAAAGCAGATGCTCTTCAGCACATATTAATATAACAGATGTGAGTAATATATTGGTGGATCAGATAAGAAAACTACTTATCCTAGTATTTAGGTTCTGACAATAGGCAAGAAATATATTTGGAAAATGTAGACAAGGTCTTATGAAGTTTTGGTTCATGGCTGATTAGTTGCTTGTATTTCTTTGGGGTCTTTTTCAGGAAAACAAAATAATAGTCAGTATAGATCTTAATGCCTCATCAAATGACTTGCACAAGCCTAGAAAATAAGAAGCACTTTGATTTATGATCAGAATTTCAAATATCTGCATTCTCCTGTCATTAAAAAACAGGAATGGGTAAATAATGACAGAAAAGGTTGGGTGAACAAGGAGGCATTAAGAAATGTAGTTATAGAGAATTTCTGATTTACTTCATAGTTCTTTGGATATTTATTCTAAGAAGGAACTCACAAATTTCCTACAAATATTCATAAACCAGATATTAGTGGCAATTCTTAAGGTAGCATTTATTTATTTATTTATTTATTTATTTGTTTGTTTATTTATTTATTTATTTATTTATTTTTATCCCGCCTTTATTATTTTCATAAATAACTCAAGGTGGCAAACATACCTAATACTCCTTCCTCCTCCTATTTTCCCCACAACAATCCTGTGTGGTGAGTTGGGCTGAGAGAGTGACTGGCCCAAGGTCACCCAGCTGGCTTTCATGCCTAAGGCAGGACTAGAACTCACAGACCCCTGGTTTCTAGCCCGTTGCCTTAACCACTAGACCAAACTTTATACTAGAAAAGTATCATTCCATAACTACTGTATGTAAGTCATTAATAACACACACACAAAAAACTTTTCTAGGAAACTAAAAGCATTCTGTTAATTATGTCTTTTTTATTATTGTTTATAGATGTTACTTGGAAGATGGAGCTTCAAAAGGTGCCTGGCTGAACCGATCAAGTATTATTTTTGCAGGAGGAGACAAGTGGTCAGTAGATCCTCGAGTTTCAATTGCCACAGCAAATAAAAGGGAATACAGTCTCCAGATACAGAATGTGGATGTGTCAGATGATGGTCTATATACTTGTTCAGTGCAGACCCAACACACGCCCAGAACCATGCAGGTGTACTTAACTGTAAAAGGTATCTTTTATTCAATTTTTTAAATTTTAATTTAATTTTTACAGACAGAATTATTTTTGCATTTGATTTTAACAGGTAATTTCAATTAATTCATTTATAGCTTTTCTTGATGCCATGAATTAAAAATACAATTACATAATTGTAGTCAGTTACAAATATGTATGTCAAAATGTGTGGGAGTATGTATGTTTGTGTAAAAGAGAGATGGAAGGATGGATTTGTGCTTGCAGAAAGATGTGTGGTATTTATTAAAATTAAGAGATGCAATGTGTTCTAACTCTAAAAGTCAGAACTATAATCAGAAGTCTTGTTATGGGAAAGCTTTTGTTCTTTGCTCTCCCAGCATGGAATACGCACAAGTTTGCTGAAATGCTTCTTCTTATATAATCCTATTTGTTTGCCACCGCTAGATACCATTATGAAACAACCACCAGAAAAAAAGTATTGAAGATAAGTGTCATCTTCTGGTCTAATGTTTTTTTCAACTGAATTATTTTGAGTCAAGCTTATTCCAGATATTACTCAACAGTTTAGTTACAAGTTAAAATAATTTATATCCACAATGATTTGAGTAATTATGAATTTGTATTAAATAAATCCTATTCTTTCTTGCTATTCAATTCAGCATTCAGTCTAAAACAACAATGACTTCTTTTCATCTCTTTCTTTTGCACATATTTTATCTTGCAGTGTGAGATGTCCTCCCTCTTTTACCCTACGAACCTATTATTCAATATAATGCAAAAGTAGAGCAAATTTCTCAGTTCAGTGTAGCATCTCCTTATTTTAGTGGAGGTACAAATAAAAATATGAATTATTTTCAGCCTGTTGTCTCTCCACTACAGCCAACATTGCCATCTTATTTTTCTCCATTAGAGATGTAAATTAGATTATTTACTGAAGTTTTCTGTTGACTATTACAATATTTCCTCGTTTCATACACGAACATTATTTAAGAGAGAGAAGCCCATTTTTACAGTGTCTGTGCATTATATTTGCTACACCACTTTTTTGATTAACCAATACTTCAAATATCTAATAGATCTAATATTTTCCACCATAATTGATATATGACCATGGTTTCATAGTTAACCAAGTACAGAATCTTTGTCAACTTGTTTGTAGTAAACATATATATCAGACCTCTAAAGATAAGTGAAAAAGGATGGCCTATATTGTCAGAGGAGATGCTTGTGCATCGGCTGTGTTCACATGTAGCACTAATATGTTTATCATTAACAATGGATTAAGTATGTATTCATGATCTGCAACACAGACTATCACACAAACAGTTCCTTACAGTAGTCCCTCTTTTCCCCATCAGTGAATTGGCTAACCAGTTGACATTACTTTTTAAAGATTAATAAAAATAAATAATAAAAATACATAACTAATAAAAATAAAATAAAATAATCTTTTATTAAAGATTAATAAATAAATAAATAAATACGGTGCTATAGAGTAGTTGAAGTGAAAGTCATTCCAAGTTAGATGGGAGGAACTAATATTTTCCCCATCCTTTTTTTTAAAGAAATTATGCACAATTACGGGTAAAAGAAAACGTAGAGTTGTGAGCACCTGCTATGGATGTGGCTTGGCTTTGCAGCTACTCTTGTACTTCATATTATTTTCTTTGAGGATAATGGCTGTTCCATTGTAAACTGGTCCTTAGTTATCATGGCTAGGTTTGGTTAGTCTAATACAAACCACAGTTTTAGGTTATTGTTAAAGTTTTCTACCTTAACAAAAATTTGGGCAATGGTGCTCATTCAGGCAATATGCTAAGCTTAACCAAATTTAGCCAAATTTACTATATGAACCAGGTCATACTTAATTAATGCTTGGCTTAGTTGGATGCTCTTTTAGGGCCTATGAAGGCTATTTTTCCAGGCACTTTAAGTCATTCTTTTCTATAATGTCTCTCCTCAAACAGTGACCCCTGCTGGCATCATCTCTGCATAATTCTGTTTTTTCCATCCCCAAAATGAGATTCTTTCAAAGTGGCTAATAAACCATTAAAAAAAGAAATATATGCAGCCCATACTAAGATGATACTGGAGGAGAAAAAAATCAATTATTCTGAAATTGATTTTAGCCAAGACTCCCCCTGGATGTGAGAATTTTAATTCCCAGAATTCTTCAGCCTTAATGGCCATATGTCGGGAAGGTACCAAATTTGTTGAAAGCTGCCAAAAATCCTAAGAAAAAGATGCTTTGGACAAGAGTCAGAGGAGAAAGTACCAAAAGTGCCTGGTACGTGGTTCCATAGTCCGAAAGCCAAAATGTACGAATCATATTCCATGCTTTTACTGATGGTGGTAGGCAAAAGAAGGTCCTCTATCAAAGAAATAAAAATTGTGCACCTTTGAAAAAAAACATTCTTTGAAATGCATATGACATTCTGAAAATACTGTAGATAAGGTTCAGAGGAACTCAGGAAATTGGGTCAAAGAATATGCTTTTCCTTCAGGAACTAAAAAATACTAACAATTGTTGTTGTTGTTGTTGTTGTTCAGTCGTTTAGTCATGTTCGACTCTTCGTGACCTCATGGACCATAGCACGCCAGGCCTTCCTGTCCTCCACTGTCTCCCGGAGTTTACTCAAATTCATGTTCATTACATCGGTGATGCTATCTAACCATCTCATCCTCTGCCGTCCCCTTCTCCTTTTGCCTTCAGTCTTTCCCAGCATCAGGGTCTTTTCCAGTGAGTCCTCTCTTCGCATTGGGTGGCCAAAGTATTTGAGCTTCAGCTTCAGCATTTGTCCTTCCAATGAGCAGTCAGGGTTGATTTCCTTTAGGATTGACTGGTTTGACCTCCTTGCAGTCCAAGGGACTCTTAAGTGTCTTCTCCAGCACCACAGCTCGAAAGCATCAATTCTTCGGCGCTCAGCCTTCCTTATGGTCCAACTCTCACAGCCATACATTACTACTGGGAAAACCATAGTTTTAATTATACGGACCTTTGTTGGCAAGGTGATGTCTCTGCTTTTTAATATGCTGTCTAACTAACAATTACTGTGTGGCATAGAAAACAGAAATGGCAACTTGATATAGGCAGCATAGAAGAGTATTTCTTTTGATAGGCAAAGTTCTTCCAGTATCTTTTTATAATGAAAAAATCAGCATTAAAGTCATTTCCTGCAAGTATTAATAAAGTTCAGGAGAGATGGATATCATTATCACAACCAGGGTCAAACTGAAACCAGTATAAATGTCACCGAAAACAGTGTGTCCTGGAAATTTATTTTCCTATGCAAAACAAAAAACAAAAACATGCTGTCAAACATACTGTTTTTCAGAAATCTCTTTCATCCTTGTCATGGCAACACAAGTTCAGGTGCACGTTTGAACATGATGATTTGCATGGTAGGTTTCCAGATACATTTCTAACTGAATGGTTAGAAAGTCCCAGAACGTTTAGATATTTCTCACCATTGATGCTGCTGTGCATTTTATATAACAGAGTACCATTTTGTGTTAATAACCTTCTCAGGGATTGGGCATGCCCTAATTAACTATTCTAAGGGATAGGTGGTTTGGGAGTTAGCAATGAGATGAGGGAAGCCTTTGATCTCATGAGCTGCAGTGCAAAACTGGCCCTGCTTGGCAGAGACATAAAGCCGGGACGATCGGATTGCTATCGTTTTCCTAAAATGCCCTTTTATGCTGTCACTTTAGCTTTCTGTATGTAAATTCTAATAAAATATAAACAATGAAAATCAGATTAGAAATACCTTGTGGGTTTTTTTTTTACAAAAGATAAAAAGATGAATGATCGGAAAAAGACAATGTGTTGCTTTGTTTATTTAGTAGCATTTATCTTGTAATAAAGTCTGGGGGCTTACAAGGATAACTATCAGTAACATGTAGGATGCTGAATCCTAAGTCGGATCATTGGTTCATTTCATGTGATATTGTCCACTTCACCGGCTGTGGCTTTCCAGATTTTCAACAAAAGGTTTTTATAATGAGATTTTTTGTACTTCAGATGACAGGGTTAATCCTTCTTGGCCTCCCTAGTGCTTCATGCACTAGTACTGTATATGATAGTCATTTTGTAAAAAATAATGTTTGTCATAACTGAGTATAGAAGTGTTTATTTGTATGTTTGATAAATGCTGGAAAATACCCTTAGAGGTCTTACTTAAAGCACCCTGAAGTCTCCACATTAAGGATATAGATAGTAATTGAAGTCATTGCTTTATTTATTTATTTATTTGAGTGATTGATTGATTGATTGATTGATCACCGCCCATCTCCCCCAAGGGGGACTCTCTATAGTCTCCCCCGAGGGGGACTCTCTATCCGCATATAACCCTACATGCTGGAAAATATGGAACAAGGAATTATTCTAATAAATGCCAGGTCTTTTGTTTTAGCAGCAGTATAGTAACTGTTTGACTACTGTCATATGAACTCAAGATTTAGACATAACCATTTTTTTAAAAAAATCTATTGGAAGAATCTATCCTAGTATATTGTATGCAGTTCTAAATGCAATTTCCCAAGTGTTCAGGATTTTTACAATTTACTGTATTTCTGTAAATATTTTCCCATAATATTATGCATATACTTAAGCTTATAACCATTGCAGCTATACAAATTCCACAATATATAAGTACCTTTGAATACTTTTCAAATACCAGCATTTTTTCAGGCATGTGTTAAACGGTGAATTATATCACGCTAGTTCTGCCTTCACATTCCCTAAAGTGAATTAGAATTCTTTCATTCACTGAAATGGTGAATACTCAAATGGTGATGATTTTTCATATGCAAATATGCAACCCAGACACAGTCCTTTTCATTCTGACATTAAGCCAATGTAACTTCTTCCAAGCGTTCATTCGAGTGAAACTTTAGTGTATGGACATACAGTAGCTCTCAGAATGGGGCTGCCTCGAAGAGTATCTGGAAGCTTCGGCTGGTGCAGAATGCAGTGGCACAGGCAATTGTGGACACTTTTCACTCGGCGCATGTGGTGCCTGTGTTCCACGAGCTGCATTGGATGCCAATATGCTTTCGGGTTCATTTCAAAGTGCTGCTAGTGATCTATAAAGCTCTTCATGGCATGGGACCAGGTTACTTGCAGGAAGTTTCCCCAGTTGTATCTACTCATACTGTGAGATCCAGCAGGAAAGGCATGCTCTGGATCCTGTCTATTAGGGAATGGCGGGGATGAGAACCTTTTCTGTTGTGGTGCCCACACTCTAGAACATCATTTCCCCAAAGATTATACTTGACCCGACCCTACTGGCTTTCTGTAAGGCCTTAAGAACCTGGTTTTGTTGCAGAGCTTGGGGCCCAGGTTGTGCGGTTGAGCCCGTATCTTCATTATGTTGATGGTGTTGATTGTTTTATCTTGGCTCCTATATTTGTTATTTATTGTTTTTATGATGTTTTTATCCATTTTTTATTCTGTTAGCTGCCCAGAGTCATATGTTTGACATGGGCGGCCATATTAATTGAATAAATAAATAAATAAGTTGTGGTTGAATTCTAAACTGTAATGTGATGGACAGGAAAAAATAAATAAATATGTGGGGAGAAATCATATAAACTCAGATGTACCTCTACCATATTAATCTTGTTTACATTTAAATTATATTAAAGCAAATTTAGGTTTTGCTTTAGTTTCTATTACGTTGTAGGCTCTGTGGTACTAGTCAAGAGGCAAGAGTATCTCTCAGAACAAAAAAATTGTGCATTCCATTTTTACTGAGTCAAATATTCTTCGTGAAAATAATTATTTCAGTTTTCATATTGGGGATATTAGGGATAAAAGGAAGAAGAATACACTGCAAACTTACAGGTCAAATTAAGACAGTAGTAAAGATATGCAAAGATTAACAGCAAGATTAGCAGCAGAGGAGCAATCAAACAACACAATAGACCCTAATCAAGGAACTATTAACTCAGTCAATCAACCAAGCAGCAAACAACAACCCAATCAAGGTACTACCAAGGAGAGTACAACACCCCCACCAACACAGGCAGGACAAGCCAGGGTATATAAACAGAGAGCAAGTTCCACTCCCTTTTCGCACTGAAGATGTTGCCTAGCCTGGCAATGAAACGTCTGCAAGAAAACAACAAGGCTCAGAGAGCACCATGGACTCCACAGTAATGTCTTATCTGGAGGATAAAAGATAAATATCTCTCATGCAAGCCTGACATGGGTTTCCAGTTCATATTTCTTTATTTAGCATAGAGATACATAAGTAGCCTGGATACATTATAGAACTTAATCCACACTTTCTTCACAAAATAATATTGAAACATATATCTTTGCCTTAAGGATTTTATCTAAGCCAGGGACAAACCTATTATTTGTTAAAGCACAGGTTTTCAAATCTTTTCAGGCTGCATAACAGTCGAAAACAAACAAACATACATTTCCAGAATCAGTGATGAAGATGAAAAACTCTAGTGAGGGAAAGTGGGCTACATTCAAGCGAACTTTTTTTTCCCACCCTTAAATTCTTACAGAACCCCATCAAGTTCCTGTGGAATTCTAGGAGTTAAAAAAAACTGGATTAAAATAAGATGTTTAGGAGATAGGAAGCCAAACTGTCTGTTTCCATTACATGAAGTATGTTGTAATGGCTACTAATTCTTATTCAGTTGCCACTTTCTGAAAATGGAAACTCTTGTACTTTATAACAGTAACAAGACGGTTTGGGCAACCCTTGTCCTAAATATAATGTTCATCCACAATTGATCAAGCAACTTTTTCAGCCTAAGTTACCTGAAAGGATGTTGCAGTAAATGAAATTAGTGAATGGGGTACAGATAATTCCTTGTAGAAAAGATTGGATTAAAAACTAGTAATAAATTTAACAGCTGAGATGCCTCTGAATATAGGGAATGAACAGCAGCAGCTTGTGCTACCGAAATACTGTTCAGCATAAGAGATCCTAGGAATCTGTCGATGTCAAAAACTAAATTCTTATTCAAGGAGTCTGCAACAATACTTTGTCCAAGTCATAAATATGAAGCTGAATGTAGGTGTGTAGGAAAAAAAATCTGCCATTATAGTTACAGACATCTATAACTAGGAACTTTGTGTTTTGAAATAAGAATAAGGAAATAATAATAATAGCTTAAAGCAATGGTGTGAAAGTTTGTGTATGCATGCACCCACGCAGTGCCATACTTTGAAATTTATATGAGGAAGCTTTGTTTATAGTTTGGTTTAGGATATGTGTAACTGTTTCCTTCCTTCCTTCCGTAAAGTATACCCAGAAATGAAACTGATGCTAATTCTGTGTCCTGGGTATATATTACAATATTTTACAAAATGTGGCTTACTTTGGAAGCATTAGTCAGATGCCTGACACTGCTGGGCCAAGGTCATTAAGGTATGGACCTTAATCAAAAGTAGTGCTTGATAACTTATGTAGTAAAACTCAAATAGAGAATAATTCTGGTCCTGATTTATGTGGACTTGCCATCTAAGTTTGAGCCTCAAATTAGGCTTTCATTTATATTTATAAATATTGTCTTAGGCTGAATCATGTGTATTTTAAAATTAAAACAAAAAAGAAAACCATGATCAGTAGAAAGATATGAAACAGTTACATTTCTAACAACTCAGTTTTGAGATGATAAAACTGGTTGTTGAAAGAACTGAGATGTTTTTTGACATTGACATTTTACATTTTTCTATTTATATTGTCTACATTTGAGTTACTATGGCTGCTAGGGAAAATGTGACCCCAGACACATTGGTATTTTCTTCTGGAATAATTCAACCATAGGGCAATCCAATACATATCTACTCAGAAGTAAACTCACTGAGTTCAATAGAGCTTGCTCCAAGATAAGTGGATGTAGAACCATAGCCCGAATCTGAAATATTTACAGCAAGTTATATTATTGGAAGAAAGCACAAAAGAAATACTGAAAAGTGTTGGAGGTTCCAGCAAATCAGCATGCCTCATTAGCATATGGGTGATTGCTCTAGGAGGCAAACTCTCTATGTGCTTCTAGAGGAAGCTGCTTGTTGCCCCTCCCACTTCCTCTTTCTCTCTCTCTTGCTTTCTTCCACTGGAGAAGAAGGACCATGTGGCTGCTGGTCCTTCCATGGAGAGGGCATGTGCTAGGCTTCCCTTTTCTCCATGCAGCCCTGGCAGCAACATAGGGCCAGGGGTCCACAAAGTTTAGGGAACCAAAGAAGAATCATGTCTACTGAAATGGATGTAACTGGAGCAAATAAACATAAAAGCTCTTTTGTACTTACTTTTTGTAACCTACGTTGTCTAAGTGTGTAATTCTTTAGGCTTGGGTGGGCTATGTGCTTAAGATCAAAAACCTATATTTCTCTAGCGTGCTCATTAATGCTATTAAGATAAAAACTCCTTTCTATGTGTGCATGTTTCTTTGTTGTTATACGCTCTGCCCCATTCAGTGGTCCTAGCAGTCCACTAATGGCATCAAAAAGAAAAGTAGATTCAAAAAGGAAAGCAAAAAATTACTGCACTGACAGTGTGTGTAGATGATTGGCATGACAGCTGGGCAAACCATGAAATAGGAGAAAATTTGAGAAAAAAAATGGACAGATTCTTTTAACATTTGAAATTCTTTCTGCCCTACAAGGTGAACTCTATTGACCTAAGGACATGTTACTGTAACCTGACATGAAGGAAATGTCACTATTCACTTCCAGAATGGAAAAAATGTCCAAATATATTGCCTCTCTTTCAAAATTAAGCCTCAAATGCAGACATAGATTAACAATGAAAAAGAATGAAATATTTCTTTATAATTGTGAGATCTATTTCTTTTTAACTCTAATACTAGCACTACTCTCTAACATTCCTTCCATTTTATCTATTTTCAATGCTCTGTGTCAACAATAAGGCAAAAACCTCTGGCTTGGATTTCTGTGTTCTGCATACATTAAACGCATCTCATAGGGCACTGGCTATGCTTATCCTGGGATCAAATAATAAAAAATGAAGTATCAGTCATGAATGGCCCATCACATTCTGGTTTGTTTAAAAACATAAGCATAAGAAACAGCATAAAGTACTAAGGATAAAAAAATGTTTTCCTAGTTATGCAGGATTATCTGGAGTTCTGCCTTCACTTCTGCACTTGGACTCTTACTGGAACTAAAATCTTGTGGTTTACAAATACTATTAAATACATACATGCCATGTAATAGCTTCTTATCTCCCTCACTATTGCAGCTTCTGAAAATGTGAGGCTTTCTGGAGTCAAAAACACCAGAACATGGAAAAAGAAATTCGCAATATTATTATTTAGATTATTGTAGTCTTCATCATGAACTAAATCAACATACATCAAAGGAGAAGAGGAAACATGTTTACTGTCTTTTCATACAACATACACTACTGCAACAGAGAACAAATCTATAGACAATCTTGTTGGAATTCAACTTTGCATGCACCAGCTTTCTGTTCCTATAATCCAACTGATCACTAGAGGCAGTAGATACAGAGAGAGTTTGCAGAGTGGCTCTTTATCTTTACAGTATTTCCTTTCTTCATCTAAAACAGGGGTGGGGAACCTTTTTTCTGCCAAGGGCCATTTGGATATTTATAACCAGGGACTGGGGGGTGGGGGGCGGGGTTTCTAGGATTTCCATGGACCGGGGGCCGGAGTTTGCAGGCAGGAGCCAATCACAAGCACTGGGGGGTGGGGTTTGCGGGTGGGAGCCAATTGCGTGGAAGGAGCGGGGTTTGCGGGCGGGAGCCCTGCGGGCCTTAGGCAGGAGCCCCACGGGCCTTATATGGCCCGCGAGCCTGACGTTGCCCACCCCTGGACTAAAAGACTTCCTTTGCACACCTCTGTGTAACAAGTCTCCTAGTAGTTAGGCAGATATTGTCATCCTTTCCTTCCTCAGTTCAGTCTTCTGTATCTAGCCTGTACAGTTGAGGTACTTAACTGACTTGTACTCTCTCTATAGTGGAGAAGAGCACAATGCAGGCTCTTAGTTGTAGAAAGTCTTAAGGAACTCCATGTTACTTCCTAAATAAAGCTTGTCTATTTTTCTTTCACACAAGCATCAGGCTCAAGAATATTTATTTGTTTGTTTGTTTATCAAATTTGTATGGCCACCTATCTCACACAAAGTGACTCTGGGTGGCATACAACAATTATTAAAACAATAAATGTATTAAAACAATCATTAAAATATATTAAAACAATCATTATTAAAATATATTAAAACAATCATTATTAAAATATATTAAAACAATCATTATTAAAATATATTAAAACAATCATTATTAAAATATAAAACCACAAGGCACAAGAAAGAGTGAATATTAGCTGCAGTAATGGAGCCATCTTAAAATATCACTGGTCCCCTGGTATCGCCAGGCCAGATGGCATAGCCAGGTCTTGAGGGACTTCTAGAATATTATAAAAAGTTATAGTGCTAACTTTAGTATTTCTCTCCACACATTCTTTATACTGTAAGCTATCTGCTATCAAACAAATTTATTTATTTATTTATTATTTAAATTTGTATCACCGCCCATCTCCTCTATACCAGGGAACTCTATCACTAGAAAATGAACTGATCAGGAATACAGGGGCTATAGCAGGGGTTCCCAACCTTTTTGGTGCCAGGGACCGGTTTCAAAAGACGATTTTTCCGTGGACTGGGGGGGCAGGGTTTCTGGGATTTCTGTGGACTAGGGGGCGGAGTTTCTGGGATTTCTGTGGACCAGGGGGTGGGGTTTGCAGGCGGGAGCCAATTACAAGCACCGGGGGGCAGGGTTTGAGGATGGGAGCCAATCGTGTGGAAGGGGGTGGGGTTTGTGGGCAGGAGCCCCATGGCCCAGTTCAGATTGGGGACCCCTGGGCTATAGGGTTGGGGACTGATCAAGAATGTGTCCTACAAAATGCATTGAGCCAGTGGCATATCAAAGCACATTTATCTATCTATCTATCTATCTATCTATCTATCTATCTATCTATCTATCTATCTATCATCATATTTATATCCCGCCCATCTCCCCCGCAAGGATTCTTTTTGTCTATAGCTCCAATATAAATACTGAAATCCTTCAAGACAAATGGCCTGGGATTTTTAAATACCACACCTGATAACAATTAGTTAGCTCAGGAAATGAGACTGATGGTAGGATGATAACTCATATCCAGCAGAATTCATGGCCCCTCTGTGGACACTAGCCAGCACATAAATGAACTATTTTCCTGGCAAGGGAGACTGATTTTTATTTAATAGATGATAATACCTCCCAATCCCCCTGTGGTTCTTTGGAAGCTTATGTTGAAATGTGCAGCAAACTTTCCACAGCTCAGGTTGGGCTTAAACCTGAATCTTCCCTGTCTTAGTCCAACATTTTAACCACTACCCAACAATGGCTTTCAATTGATATTTTAAACCAAGCAGAATTGTTATTATCGATGCACAAAAGTAACTCAGGACAATTCAGCAAAAAATAATTATTAGAAGCTTTTAATCAACCCAGTAAACATGAGGGAGATAAAAATGAATGGAATAATAAGGACTGGATTAGTTTAAAGTCATGTGAGGTTTGATAGTTACCTGCTTATTACTCAGAATTACTGCACTTCATTAAGTGTATATGCTTGCCTATCCTGTTTGACTAAGATTCTATACAGAGCAACGCTATAATGGATCCTATGCATAGCATTAAGAAATCTAGTATTTCTTACATTGTGGCAGTGTGTTTAAGGCATTGCTCTGTAAGAGTCAGTACCAGATGTTCTAATCTAAAAATTATCATTGGTAATTTTGGGTGGTAATATTCAGCTTTCCCAGATCTGAACATATAGTATTTCCCATTTACTGTGTCATTTCACATGACTATTCTACATGATCTATGTGTATACAGTAAAATATATATGTGCAAGATTTTAAATAACAGTTCCTTGACAGCATTCAAAGTCAGTTGCCTATAGTGCCAATCACATTCTGCCTAATAGTAGGACAGGCTCTGGTCAGTTTAGCAATTGTCAAAGGGTTCCTTCCATCCCCATAAAATAATCATAACTGCTTTTGTTATTTTGAAAGCTTTTTGAATATAATAAACTTCTCCATGTTAATTCCAGTATAAAAATGTAGAATCTTTGAAGTCAGCCAGATTCTGAAATTAATTAGGACTACCTTTGCTATACTGAGAAGCATTCAGGCATCTTGAGTGGATTATTATCCTGGTATGTTTGAGCATGGATTTCAGGATAAAACCAATACACTACCTGTTTTTACAGTTATCTGAATAAGGATTAGTTCTGAATAGGCTGACCATATGTCCTGTTTTGAACGGGACTGTCCCGTTATTTCACCATTTCTGGAGCGTCCCGTCATTATAGTAATAATCTCAATTTTGTCCCGTTTTTGAAAGTTTCCCAGCGAAGCGTGCATGCTCGTGCACACGCCCCCCGCCCCCTGCACGTGCGTGCACATGCACGCATGCACGTACACACGCGCACACACCCGTACATGCACCCGCACACCCACTTTGTCCAGCAACGTTTTTGCCTGAAGGAAATATGGTCAGCCTAGTTCTGAATAACTGGACACCTTCATAGTATCTGGAAAATATAGCAGACAAAACAAGGAGAATATTGAACTCTCTGACATGAATGAAAATGAGATAGCTATGCATAGGAAGCTCAGGGCTTTACTAAAACCTATAGCCTCTCTGCTCACATTTTCACTTCTCTTCAGTATTTTGATTCTGTCCAAGCATGTAGCTCCCTTCCTATGTCATATATCTGCATTCATTTATCTGTACATGTAAACACAATTTATAGATTCAGTGTGTCATTGCAATTGATGCTTTTGAATTAAATATGTTCAATATTTCCAGTGTAACGGGTGCTGCCCTTTCTACTAATAAACCTCCCTAATGCCTCCATAAATATTAATGTATTGATTTAGTCTCTGCAATGTTTGTGAAGACTAATTTATTTCCTAAATTTGGCCAAGAGGGACTTGTATTTGGAACTAACAAGATAAATCTTATACAAATTTATTTAAAGTGGGGCAAAATAAATATGCAGAAGACATCTATAATCATACTAGGAACCACTTCCCACTTAAAACTGACAAAGCATTGCTCTTTTAAATTGCTACTGCTTGAGATGTCAGTTTGTTATAAAATTAACTTCTTGATGCCAGCCACTGTTATCAACTTGTCTTTTCTCTACGAACAAAAACAGCAAGATTGAGCAAATTTGTACTGGATTGCGAAGTAGCTTGGTAAGATTTAGAAAACAATAGGCAGGCAATCATTCTGTAAAATACATATTTACACTCTTTTATTGTGATCACATGGATGCTGTCATTGCTGTGACTATAAATCATTCTTCTTCTTATATACTTTCCAGTATATAAAGTGGTAAACTTGACAGTCCTATGTCATTTAAGTGTACAAAAAAAATAGTATGAGGTTTTGTTCATAAACCTGGCCAGAACTCAAGAGAACGAAGTGAAGTGTTGAGACCAAGGCACTCATGGGTACCACCTGAGACAGCTTCCAAATGCTTTTGCAAAAGGGAAAGTTTAAAGCAGTTTGTAACATGGCCTAAGAATCATCTGTTCAAAGATGAGGAAGCACCAGGTAGTTCACTTGTATCATAGCCATGATAAACATGGTAAAGAAGAGCAGAACTCTACTCTGCCGTAAATGAAATGTGGTGTATGGTTCACATTTAATTGAGTTTCTACCATTTAAAAAAAATCCAAATATGTACTCTTGGAAACAGATGGGAGAAAATATGTAACAGTAATGGTTTGTGAGATCCTGAACCCAATTCAGAGATTTACAAGCTCGTTTAGGAAGGTGTGAAACTCTTACAAGCAGTTAATAAAGACTTGGTGTTAGATCCAGATTAATACAGCATCAATTAAAAGAATAAGAGATAGTCATATATAATATAAACTTTCAGTGATTTTGAAAGATGAGTCCATCTTTGGTCAAAATTCAATGTGGAATGTGTTGGAGGCCACATGTTGAAAAGAAGGAAAGTGACTTTATTCAAACTAGGAAGAAGGCAAGTCCAGAGTAAAAAAAACCCATAGCTTTCTTGAACATCATCCATCAATGATCATCCATCATCCCTGCACCACTAGTTCTCTTGTACGTTATCCAGTAAATGTTCCTGCATGAAAGAATTAGAGGCATCACAGAAACCTCTGGAATCATGGATTGTGCATCCATGGGTTAAAGTTGGAATAACAGCTTGAAGCCACATACTGTTGTACAATAATCTATAAAATATAATATTTAACAGAAAAGACTCTTCAAGGTTCTTGCCTAAACCCTGCCCCTTCCATACTGTATGTGGCTTTACCTACTATATGTCCTCAGCTTTCCCGCCTACCTCGTCAATTAAATGCAGGGCTTAGAAACCAAAAGGTTTCCCTCTGCTCTCCTATAATATATCTGTACTTCCTCTACTGCATCAAACTTGCCCCAATTTCATCCTGATTGGAGTTGCTATAGGCAATTCTGTCATGCTTCTGAGTAATTACTTCCTGTGCTAGTATTTATTACTGGTGAAATAACTTCTGGGTAATGCAGTGTGAGCCAGTGAATATCTGCTGACATATTTACTGCTGTTTTAACCAATGTAACTTAGCAAAGGTTTCACTGATGTAAATTCAATAATTATGTAAGATCATATACAACTGCAGTTAATTTTACTGAGATACCCACTAAAATTTGCTCAGGGCATTAATCTTGTAATAGAACTTGAACTAAATTGCCAATTATATTGTATGGTGTGGTCAGTTATTATAGTGAGTTTCTTGGGCAGTAACTGGACAAAAGATATTTTATAAAAATATTTCAATAAATAAAATAAAATAAAAGTAGCCTTTAACTACATTTCACAATTAGGAAACTTGACACTATAACAATTCTATCAAAATTGTTTTTCATCTTGAAATAAGTACACCACTTGCTTTTGCACTTTTCTGTAAGCATGCTTGGCAAACTCCTGAAATATGGGAGCATTCTTCATGCAAATAAATATTTTTTAAACCCTGCAGTTATAAAGAAACCTGAGACTTATTTATTTATTTATATTTCAAATTTAGTCACTGCCTATCTCACTCAAAGAGCAACTCAGTATACTCAGTATCAAGTGATCCTTTAATGATACATTTAATGATGGCTGGCACCCTAAGATGGCCTTAGATATACATGAGCGGCATTAAAACTGCCATTGCCATCTGGATTTTATTTTATCTTTTCTACTCTATATTTATATTTGTATTTGATATTTATTTATGTATTACCATATTTTAATTTTTTTATTTTTATTGTAAACCACCCAGAGTTCCCCCCTGGGGGGGGGAGATGGGTGGTGGCAAAATTTGAGAAGCAAATTAATAAATAAATAAATACCCCATTCTATTTCAAATTGGTTGATGTCATATTCTTTGTACAATTGCACAAACTATATTAGTTGAATCAGCTGGTATTCTATTTGTTAGGAACTGTCAGGCTCAGCCCAAGAACGGCAAAGAATCAATCCAGTCAAACTTCAGTTCTTTATTTGCTCACACCACATAGGCAGAATCTTGCCATACTAATGTATGTTAATTAATACATATTAATGTATGTTAATTAATACATATTAATGTATGTAATGGGGAGCTCGGGCTCGGAGTCCATGGGGGTTTCGGGCTCGGAGTCAGAGTCAGACAACGAGGACGGGCGGCCAGCCTCTGACGTAGAGATGGAGGGCGAGCAGACAGCAATAGATAAACGGTCACCTGAGCAGTCAGAGGAGGCGGGGCTGGGCAGTGAGCAGCAGGCACAGGTGCCACTGATTAGTGAGGATGAAGACTCAGAGCTGCTGCCCCCCCTCCCAGTGCTCAAGAAAGGAGAGCAGAAAAGAGAGAGGAACAGTGGAGGTTGACAAGGTTATGTGCTAGAAAGTAGCCCTGCCCTCCTAAACAAGCTCCACCCGGGTCTGCCTCTATAAAAAGGGAGCTGCAAGCCCAGACCGTTCGTTGGGGACAGCTGTCTGCTTACCGGACTCCATGTGCCTGGATTCCTGATCGGAAAACCTCATGACCTGACTCTTGACTCTTGGACTCACTTGACTAATCGTGTTTTGAACGTGAAACTCCCTTAAGGCAAGCTCGTGGAACTTTGGGGGCTTGTTTTTGTAGAATGTGTGCATTTGCACTCACACTCCCTTGCCGCCTGTTCATTACCTCACAAGTTTACCTCACAAGTTTCCCAGCAAAGTTTACCTCACAAGTTTCTCAGTAAAGTTTTACAACTGCCCCCCTGGTGTATTGTGTGTGATTGGGCTGGGACAGGACAGTTACTCTACCTAACCTAAAGGGAAATAACCTGAAAGGCTCTAGGGTGTGGCTACTCTGAATCTCTTTGAGTTCCCATGTTCCAGCTCTGGACTGTGTTTTCTCTTATCTTGCTCCCCTCCTTGGAATGTGCTCCCTCCTTCCTGAGAACCAGCTGCATTATTGTAGTCCATCACATCACCTCCCCTTTCATAGACACATTCCATCACAGGAACAGAGATGAGACAAGAACCTCTGTCTCCTGCAATTTCTGAGCATACGTTTGTGTACATGTATCTCTGTGCCTGCATGCACATGTGCACACAAAGGGAAGGACTGATTAAGTTAACTGACTGGCCATCTCACTCTACTGATATAAAACCTATCTTAGAAAATAAAGTAATTAGAATATTTTAAAATTAAAAGAGTGGATGTGCTTTATTTAGAAAAAATGTAGATGTTTACAGGAACAGTGATCATTTTAGAATATTCTAGAATACTAGTATAAATTTTATTGGTCATCCTTGAATGTCTGATAGGCAAATGATAAACTACAATAACATTCTAAACAGTATACATAAACGTGCCTTAATATTCAAATAATATGTGTATGACACTGGTATGAAACAACAGTTACTCAGTGACCCATCATATAACCTTGGTTTCAAATCCTAAACTCTAAAAGCAATAATCAAGTTATAAATTATTGTAGAAAAGGAAGAGCCAACTAATTAAACTAGAATTCAACTTTTTTTAAGGAGATCTAGAATGAATAGAAATGCAGGCAATGTTATTTAAAGATAACACAACTAATCCAAGTAAAGCTGAACAGGTTGGTCACTTTCTTTACATGACAGAAATCATTTTGGGACCTTGTGTGCCTTTGGGGAGTTTTTTCAAATTAAGAGGCATGAGTCAGAATTCCACTCTTTGATATAAAGCTAATGGTGTCTGGCACATGAAATATCTCCAGTGAAATGTTATCATCAGTTAAAACTCTTTTATCAACTTTGCTTAATGTGGTATGTGGTGAAATAGCTTTGGAAATAAAATTCCATATTTTCACCTCTAAGATGTGAAGATTGCTGAGAAATAGAATGTCTCAAGCCTAGGCTCTGAAGGAAAGATGGACAAGCAGGAACATCAAAGGAAATCTATTTGTCCATATTCAAGTCCAAAACTAAAATTGATTTAATGATGGATAAAATCCTGAATCATCAGGTTTTCCAATTGATTTAAGTAGATTTTTCAATATGTTGCAATGCTTGCCTTGTATTTATCTGGTCATTATGAACCAAACAGATTTTGCACAAATTTAAGACAGTGTGACTAGTTTTGGTGTTCTTTCAGCTTTCTGTGAAAAAGCTTGTGATCTCTGCAGCGATAAAATAACTTTGGTCTTTGGGTAGGTATAATAACAATATTTTACAATAATGAGGCATATCCTTTATTGGTGAGGAGTTAGAGAAGGAGCAGACCATTGGAAAAGAAAAATGAAGGAAAAAGAAGGTTTTCTCTTTACACATGAAATGAGAACAGGCAAAGAGTTCTAAAATACATCTGTTATGGTCTGACATTCTACCCACTCCTTCATTTCTTAAAGGCAAATGATATATTTATACTTATTTGTTAAACATTCCTTTTTGGCAGTTGGTAATTATGTACCTCCTTGTATCTTTCTGCTTGCAACTTTGCAAGTTAAACAAATCTAATTATAAAAATGCAGAACATTACATGTATCAATAAAGGCAATTAAAATGCTGGGAATGTAATTAAGAAGAAAATTATAATTTTGAGAAGGAAAATGAATATGCTCAAGGGCATTTACATTTGGAAACAAGAGCAAAAATAATTGGAACAGTCCAGGAATGCTATAAACAATATTTATTTACAAAGGAAGGTAGAAAATATATTTGCAACTTCAGAGCTGAAATCAGTATCAGTATCATGAAGGGCTCCTTGACTTTTCAACAGATTCCTAGCTATAAGAATACCCCTGGCCCTTGACTTTGGTTCATCTCCTGACTTCCCAGTACTTTTATTATTTCAACGGTGTTCTCTTGGTGAGTTTGTTTTGTATTCTGAAGTTGGACTGGATTTACAACCACACCATTAACTCAATGGTTCTATTACACCAATAATAGACTGCCTTTCGTGAGACTAGTATATTGGCCTTACAGCTAGACTTTTGACACTTTTAAAATTTTGGTGCTGTCCTCAGGCAAATTATCTACCAATTAATAGTACTATTTATAATAGTACTATTTATTTATTTAAAATTTAAAAATACATGACACTCAGTGACTCTGGGTACTTTATACCATTAAAAGACAGAACAATACAATAAAACAACAAAAAGATGTGCATCCAGAAAAGAAACCATACCAAACAAAAACAAAAACTTACAAGATCTGACCATCCTTCCTACAACAAGGCCTAGGAGAATAACCAGGTTTTCAGTGCCTTCTAGAATGTAATCAGGTTGGGAGCCTTATAGATCTCCAGTGAGTTACCATTCCAGAGGGCAAGCACCATGACAAAGTGTATTAGTTCACAATTAGACAATTAGTTCATCTTATTGTATACATATTTGTCAATATTATACTGCAGAGTACTGATTCTACCATCTTAAAATACTTCCCCAGATTCTGAAGGAATCAGCCTAGCACCATATTCATAATTTGTATGTAAGAAGCCTAGCACTGAAGGGCTGGTACAAAGTTGGGGAATCAGACTATTCATGTATTGCTACTCTAGCGTTCCTCATTACTGGTCAGATTGGCTGGAGCTAATGAGAATTGTCTCCAGCAAAGGAGATCATTACCTTGTCGTGGTGCTGGAGCTTGAGTACCTCAATGAAACCATGAGCTAAACCGTGAAGGGACACCCAAGACGGGAAGGTCGTGGCAGAGAGGTCAGACTAAATACGATCCCTGGGGAAAGTAATGGCAACCCACCCCAGTATTCTTGCCGTGAAAACTCAATGGATCAGTACAACCAGAGATATGTCGGTATACCATCGGAAGATGGGACTCCCAGGTCGGAAGATGCTCAAAATGCTACTGGGGAGGAACAGAGGATACGTTCAACTAGCCCCAGATGTGATGACGCAGCTAGCTCAAAGCCGAAAGGACGGCTAGCGGCCGACAGTGCTGGTGGTGAACGACGAATCCGATGTTCTAAAGATCAACACACCATGGGAACCTGGAATGTAAGGTCTATGAGCCAGGGCAAATTGGATGTGGTTATTGGTGAGATGTCAAGATTAAATATAGACATTTTAGGTGTCAGTGAACTGAAATGGACTGGAATGGGCCACTTCACATCAGATGACCACCAGATCTATTACTGTGGACAAGAGGACCACAGAAGAAATGGAGTAGCCTTCATAATTAATAATAAAGTGGCTAAAGCAGTGCTTGGATACAACCCAAAAAATGATAGAATGATCTCAATTCGAATTCAGGGTAAGCCATTTAACATCACAGTGATCCAAATATACGCCCCAACCACAGATGCTGAAGAAGCAGAAGTAGATCAGTTCTATGAGGATCTACAGCACCTACTGGATAATACACCAAAAAGAGATGTTATTTTCATTACAGGAGACTGGAATGCTAAGGTGGGTAGTCAGACGACACCTGGAATTACAGGCAAGCATGGTCTGGGAGAACAAAATGAAGCAGGACATAGGCTGATAGAATTTTGCCAAGACAACTCACTGTGCATAACAAACACTCTCTTCCAACAACCTAAAAGACGACTTTATACATGGACTTCACCAGATGGTCGACACCGAAATCAGATTGACTACATCCTTTGCAGCCAAAGGTGGCGGACATCTATAGAGTCAGTAAAAACAAGACCTGGAGCTGACTGTAGTTCAGATCACGAACTTCTTGTTGCAAAATTTAGAATCAGACTAAAGAGAATAGGGAAGACCCACATATCAGTTAGATATGAGCTCACTAATATTCCTAATGAATATGCAGTGGAGGTGAAGAATAGATTTAAGGGACTAGATTTAGTAGATAGGGTCCCGGAAGAACTATGGACAGAAGTTCGCAACATTGTTCAGGAGGCAGCAACAAAAAACGTCCGAAAGAAAAAGAAAACCAAGAAGGCAAGATGGCTGTCTGCTGAGACACTGGAAGTAGCCCAAGAAAGAAGGAAAGCAAAAGGCAACAGTGACAGGGGGAGATATGCCCAATTAAATGCAAAATTCCAGAGGTTAGCCAGAAGAGATAAGGAATTATTTTTAAACAAGCAATGTGCGGAAGTGGAAGAAGACAATAGAATAGGAACGACAAGAGACCTCTTCCAGAAAATTAGAAATATCGGAGATAAATTCCAGGCAAAAATGGGTATGATCAAAAACAAAGATGGCAAGGACCTAACAGAAGCAGAAGAGATCAAGAAAAGGTGGCAAGAATATACGGAACATCTGTATAGGAAGGATAATAATATTGGAGATAGCTTTAACAAGGCAGCAGGAGACGACAGTATGTATGCCTTGTTATTAGCAATGCTTCTTAAGGCCCATTCAACCTCACTCTTCAGGATGTCTGGCTCTAACTCACTGACCACACCGTCAAAGCTATCTCCAATATTATTATCCTTCCTATACAGATGTTCCGTATATTCTTGCCACCTTTTCTTGATCTCTTCTGCTTCTGTTAGGTCCTTGCCATCTTTGTTTTTGATCATACCCATTTTTGCCTGGAATTTATCTCCAATATTTCTAATTTTCTGGAAGAGGTCTCTTGTCCTTCCTATTCTATTGTCTTCTTCCACTTCCGCACATTGCTTGTTTAAAAATAATTCCTTATCTGATCTGGCTAACCTCTGGAATTTTGCATTTAATTGGGCATATCTCCCCCTGTCACTGTTGCCTTTTGCTTTCCTTCTTTCTTGGGCTACTTCCAGTGTCTCAGCAGACAGCCATCTTGCCTTCTTGGTTTTCTTTTTCTTTGGGACGTTTTTTGTTGCTGCCTCCTGAACAATGTTGCGAACTTCTGTCCATAGTTCTTCCGGGACCCTATCTACTAAATCTAGTCCCTTAAATCTATTCTTCACCTCCACTGCATATTCCTTAGGAATATTAGTGAGCTCATATCTAACTGATCTGTGGGTCTTCCCTATTCTCTTTAGTCTGATTCTGAATTTTGCAACAAGAAGTTCGTGATCTGAACTACAGTCAGCTCCAGGTCTTGTTTTTACCGATTCTATAGATGTCCGCCACCTTTGGCTGCAAAGGATGTAGTCAATCTGATTTCGGTGTCGACCATCTGGTGAAGTCCATGTATAAAGTCGTCTTTTAGGTTGTTGGAAGAGAGTGTTTGTTATGCACAGTGAGTTGTCTTGGCAAAATTCTATCAGCCTATGTCCTGCTTCATTTTGTTCTCCCAGACCATGCTTGCCTGTAATTCCAGGTGTCGTCTGACTACCCACCTTAGCATTCCAGTCTCCTGTAATGAAAATAACATCTCTTTTTGGTGTATTATCTAGTAGGTGCTGCAGATCCTCATAGAACTGATCTACTTCTGCTTCTTCAGCATCTGTGGTTGGGGCGTATATTTGGATCACTGTGATGTTAAATGGCTTACCCTGAATGCGAATTGAGATCATTCTATCATTTTTTTGGGTTGTATCCAAGCACTGCTTTAGCCACTTTATTATTAATTATGAAGGCTACTCCATTTCTTCTGTGGTCCTCTTGTCCACAGTAGTAGATCTGGTGGTCATCTGATGTGAAGTGGCCCATCCCAGTCCATTTCAGTTCACTGACACCTAAAATGTCTATATTTAATCTTGACATCTCACCAATAACCACATCCAATTTGCCCTGGCTCATAGATCTTACATTCCAGGTTCCTATGGTGTGTTGATCTTTAGAACATCGGATTCGTCGTTCACCACCAGCACCGTCGGCCGCTAGCCGTCCTTTCGGCTTTGAGCTAGCTGCGTCATCACATCTGGGGCTAGTTGAACGTATCCTCTGTTCCTCCCCAGTAGCATTTTGACCATCTTCCGACCTGGGAGTCCCATCTTCCGATGGTATACCGACATATCTTTGGTTGTACTGATCCATTTAGTTTTCATGGCAAGAATACTGGGGTGGGTTGCCATTACCTTCCCCAGGGATCGTATTTAGTCTGACCTCTCTGCCACGACCTTCCCGTCTTGGGTGTCCCTTCACGGTTTAGCTCATGGTTTCATTGAGGTGCTCAAGCTCCAGCACCACGACAAGGTAACGATCTCCTTTGCTGGAGGCACATTAAATAACTCTTATTAAATAACTTTAAGGATGACTGCTCACAGTTGGTGTCTTAAAGTTTAAAGTATTTTCCCTCAGTTTCTTCACCACTTCTTGCTGCTTTATAAAAAATAATTTTCCCCATCTCTTTCCTGTGCTTTTATAGAAGAATCCTCTAGAAATGACTTTATGTTGCTAAACTATGTCTATAGTGTCCTTAGAAGAATGTTACATAGGTTTCATGAGGAATTAAAATAATTTTTTCCAAGATGGCGACTGGGAGCAGTTTCTGCTGATCGCTGCTCCAGGGAGAGGATCCTGGTCTCCTGAACCCCTTCCTCCTCGCCCTTTTTGTTAACTGGAGGTGTGGGTAAGGGATTTTGTGGGTTCCCCGACCTCTTACCTTTGGGTCGATGTGGTGGAGGCAACTGGACCTCCCCAGATGGAGCAGCAGTGGCAGAATGCAATGGCCATTTGAAATTGTGTTTTCAAACAGCGGAGAGTGGCGTTTTCTCCTGTGGACATTGGGGGCTCAGGTGTACCCACTGTGGACCTGGCGGATCCCCTAGCCAGCCCTTAATATCTTGGGCTGAGATGGTTGGACCCTTCGGTGGACCTCTGGTGAAGCGGGCAAAGCAGAGCGGTGGAGCACGACAGGGCCTTGCTGGTGGAAGACGCTGGTGGGCCTTGTGGTGTGTTTTCCTGTGGTCTCTGTGAGCTCTGGCAGACCTCCCCTGTTCTCTGTGGGCTCTGGAAGACCTTGGCAGACCCCCTGCAGTTGTTGATGGACCCCAGTGAGCCCCTACAGATTCCAACATACCCTGACAGCCTGAGAGACCTTGGCGTTTGGAGCAGGGTGGAAGAGTGGAGCGGTGGAGCATGGCAGGCCTTAGGGTGGCAGCAGACACCGACTCTGATGGACTCCCGGTGGGCCCTGGTGGTCTTTTACTGAAGGGGGGAGGTGGTCTTAGGGACCAACCTTGTGATATCCCCATGGACTTTAACAACTTTTTAACAACTTTAATTTTTAACAAGAGAAGAGAGTCTGGGAGTGGAGGATTGAGCACTTCCCCATTTACACCTACTTAGAAGCAGCAGAGAGTTATTAGGGTCCCCTTGGTGTGAATGTGGTCTTTACCCTGGGTGTGAGAGAGTCAGGGGGTCCAAGATTGTGTGATTGTGAGTGTATGTATGAGTGCCCACCTGTGAGTGAGAGACAGGTGGTGGGCAGGAGTGAATGATGCCCCCTGTGACCAGTGAGAGTGGTTGAGGGGGGGCATAGCAGGTGTTGGGGGGTGGTTAGGCCCTATCAGTGCTGAGAGCTGAAGCTGGTGCACTGGGGGGGCCTGCCATCACCTGAGTATGATTGTGTGTGAGAGGTGTGTGTGGGGGAGGGGACCCTTGTTTCAACCCAGGGTCTTCAGAGGTCTGGGAGTGGAGGCATATGGGCCTGGAAACTCTGGGGGTTGTGGGGTGGGTCGCCCCATTGAAGTGATGATGGGCAGGGGGTGTTATGGGAACTGAAGGGCAGGCCATCTTCGGGGGAGACACCCCCAGTGTTTGTTACTTGTGGCGTGTTCCGGCCCTTCAGTTTCAGACCCAGGCCCTGGTCAGCAGATCTTCGAGCACTCTGGTCTCCGGCTGCTGCTTCTCAATGCCAGGTCTGTTAATAACAAGGCCCCCCTCATATGTGATTTGATCATGGAGGAGGGGGCAGACCTGGCATGTATCACGAAGACCTGGCTGGGCCCCGAAGGGGGAAAAGCCCTCCCAGAAATGTGCCTGGCTGGATTTCAGGTGTGGCATCAGCCAAGACTCTGGGGCAGGGTAGGAGGGGTAGCGATTGTCATCCAAGAGTGTCTAGTGGCCTTCAGGGGCACTGCTCCACAAGTGGCCAGTTGTGAGACCCTGTTTTTCAAGTTGGGTTCCCGAGAGCAGTTGGGAGTGTTGCTGCTGTACCAGCCTCCCTGCTGCATAGCAACCTCCCTGCCCAAGCTGCTGGAGGCCATCACGGGGTTGGCGGTGGAGTTCCCCAGGCTTATGGTCCTGGGGGACTTCAATCTGCCTTCCCTGGGATGTGCCTCAGAAGCGGCTTGGGAGTTCATGGCTACCATGGCAGCCATGGGCCTGTCCCAGATCATTCAAGACCCGACTCAAGACAGCGGCCTCACCCCGGACTTAGTTTTCTTGTCGGAGCAGTGGCAATGTGATCTGAGGGGAGAGTTAGAGCTGTTAGCACCCTGGTGACCTTGAGATTCTCATATGCTGCCCCACTCTGCAGGGAGGCAGGACCCATTCGATTGGTCCACCCACTGAGACTAATGGACCAGACGGGGTTCCAGAAGGAGCTGGGGTTATACCTGTGGATCTACTGCATGGTCCAGTGGAGGTCGTGGCCGCACCCTGGAATAAGGAGGCGGCCGGGACCTTGGACAGGATTGCACCTGTGCGGCCTCTCTTACCACATCTGACCTGATACTCCCCGTGGTTCATGGAGGGTTTAAGGATCTTGAAGAGGGTTAAGAGATGTCTAGAGCACTGCTGGAGAAAGACAAAGACCGAATCTGACCGAACACAAGCTAGAGCTGCTGTTAAGGCCTACCCTGCAGCAGTAAGAGTGGCAATACATCAATATTTCTCCACTCTTATTGCGTCCGCAGAATGCTGCCTGATGGCCCTGTTTAGATTACTCGATCTCTCTTAGGGAAGGTGGAGTCAGTGACCCACCTGCAGGGCCATGCGGAGGAGTTTTCTGAGCATCTGCAGAATAAAATCGCTCAGATTTGTTCCAAGTTGGACTTTTAGCGTGAAGCACAGTCTGGGGAGATGCCAAGGGAACATCCTTGCCCTGTTATCTGGGAACAGTTTGATCCTGTTGGACCTGAAGAAGTAGACAAGATCCTCTGGATTGTAAAGGCCACCACATGCCAACTAGACCCATGCCCTTCCTGGCTGGTGCAGGCAGCCCAGGAGGTGACATGTGGTTGGGTCCATGCGATGGTTAATACATCCTTGGGAGAGAGGGTGTTTCCAGCTGCTTTTAAGGAGGCGCTGGTGCACCCCCTCCTCAAGAAACCATCACTGGACACTACTGTATTGGACAAATTCCGTCCTGTCTCCCACCTCCCCTTTTTGGGGAAGGTGATTGAGAAAGTGGTGGCATTGCAACTCCAGAGGATCTTGGATGACACGGATTATCTGGACCCCTTCCAGTCAGGTTTCAGGCCAGGATATGGGGTGGAAACTGCTTTGGTCGTGCTTATGGATGATCTCTGGTGGGAGCGGGATGGAGAGTGCATCCATCCTGGCTCTTCTCGACCTCTCAGCGGCTTTTGATACCATCGACCATGGTATCCTTTTGGGACAGCTCAGTGAGTTGGGGGTGGGTGGCATAGTTTTGCGCTGGTTCACCTCCTTCCTCCAGGGCCAGTCACAATTGGTGGTAATAGATGAGAGATCCAACCC
Source organism: Charina bottae (assembly GCA_023362775.1). Classification (NCBI taxonomy): domain Eukaryota; kingdom Metazoa; phylum Chordata; class Lepidosauria; order Squamata; family Charinaidae; genus Charina; species Charina bottae. The sequence goes on from JALMGJ010000003.1 coordinate 43,816,582, forward strand.
TCACCCCCTCTTTTGTGGGGTGCCGCAAGGTTCGGTTCTCTCCCCTCTCCTATTTAATATCTACATGAATCTACTGGGTGAGATTATCCGTCGCCATGGGATGAGATATCATCAATATGCTGATGATACTCAATTATATATCTCCATCCTGGGTGAGGTAAGTGGTGCAGTGGCTGCCCTTTCTCAGTGCCTGGGGGCTGTGGGGGTCTGGATGGGGAACAACAGGCTTTGGCTGAATCCTGGTAAGACAGAGTGGCTGTGGATTGATGGCTCCTCTGGATCTGGGAAGTTATCATCTCTAGTTCTGGATGGGGTTGCACTACCCCATTCCAGTTCGGAATCTTGGGTTCCTTCTGGACTCATGGCTCCTGCTCGAAGAGCAGGTGGTAGCCGTGGACAGAAAGGCCTTTGAGCAGCTTCATGTTGTGCGCCAGTTACACCCTTTCCTGGATCAGGATGCCCTCCATACAGTCACTCATGCCCTAGTCATCTCCCACATAGACTATTGCAATGCGCTCTACATGAGGCTACACTTGAAGAGTCCGGAAGCTTCAACTGGTCCAGAATTCAGCTGCGCACACAGTTATTGGTGCCCCAAGATCGGCACATGTGACACCTCTGCTGCGCCAGCTGGACTGGGTGCCAGTATTCTTCCAGGTCCAATTCAAGGTGTTGGTTATCATCTTTAAAGCCCTACATGGCATGGGACTAGGCTACCTGAGGGACCGTCTCATCCCCATAACATCGAACCATCCCACTCGGTCATGCAGAGAGGGCATGCTGCAGACCCCATCGGTAAGGGAGTTTCACTTGGCGGGATCCAGAAGGTGGGCCTTCTCTGCGGTGGCGCCCGCCCTTTGGAACATTCTACCCCCAGTGTTGAGGCAGGCCCCATTGCTCCCAGCCTTCTAGAAGAACTTAAGGACCTGGTTCTGCTGCCTTGCCTGGGAGGGGAAGGGTAACAGCTCCTCCTGGGGATGGCTGATGCCATAGAGTCCTTTAAAAAAAATAATTTTATCGCCTCTTGGATTTTATCTTTAAATTATTTGTATTTATATGATGACTGCCGTACGGTATTACATCTTATCCATTTTAATCATTGACCTTTTGTAAACCGTCCAGAGTCCCCTTCAGCGGAGATGGGGCAGTGATATAAATTAAATTATAAGTAAATAAATAAATTAAATAAATAAATAAGACAACACATTTAACACTTGAGAATTACAGTGCCAGCTGTTTTGAAGCAATTTGTCTGTGAAAGAGAAATACCCATTTGGATAAGAATTTAATACACTGTATCAGACAAATCTGACAGTGGGTGATAGAATTGTTGATTACAGCTGTAGTGACAAAACATACTTAAACATAAAATCACATAATGTATCACTTGGAAGAAATGTTACAGGTCATCTTGTCCAACACCCTACTTAGCACAAGATTCACTGAAACTTCCCTGATAGGTGGCCATCCATCCTCCATTTGAAAACCTCAGCAAGGGAGATACCATAGTTTTAGAAAGGCCATTCTACTTAACAGTTTTTACCATCAGGAAATCATCAGCCTGAATCTCCTTTTTAAGTCCTTGGTCTTTATCCTTTTATTGGTTTCAAAAAGAAACAGGTCAATCCTCATTTTACCATGACAGCCTTTTTAGATATTTGTAGATCAGTGTGTTATGTTAAGCAACAAATAGTCAATAAATGCTCCACACATTAACACTTGGTGCAGCAGGTATGAAGGCCTTGGAAAAGATTTTCAAATGCCAGGATGTATCTATACTTACAGAATCATGCAAGCCATGATATTTCCTGTAACACTCAATGGAAGCAAAAGTTGGACATTGAAGAAGCAGCATAGGAAGAGTATTGATGCTTTTGAACGTCAGTGTTGGAGAAGATTCCTGAGAATACCATGGACAGCCAAGAAAATAAACCAATGGATAATCAAACAACTCAACAAAGAGTTCTCACTCGAATCATAAATGACCAGGCTCAAATTATCCTACTTCAAACACATTATGCAAAGATCTAGCTCTCTGGAGAAGGCTGGGAAAGGTGGAAGGAAAGAGGAGAAGAGAATACCCAGCAGCAAGCTGGATGGATTCAGGTACATTGGCAATGGGTTCACCACTGGAAGATGTGAAAGACCAGGTTAGGGACAGATTGTCATGGAGAAAATCTATTTATGTAGTTGCTAAGAGTTCACAATGACTTAATGGCACACAATCAATCAATCAATCAATCAATATCTTTTTTTTTAACTTTCTCCAGCTTTCATTTCCCTTTCTAAGTGCAGAACTAAGTGCTATCTAACCAAGTACAACCAACCAGTGTCTCCGTTTCCCTACTCAGATGCAGGAATTTACATGTGTCACAGTTGAACATCAATCTGCTGGATTCATCCTAATGTCCAGGCCTGTAATCATCATTTTAAACTGTGTATCTTTCAAGGAATTAGCCAATCCCTTTAGCTTGGTGTCATCTGCAAATTCAATAAGTATCTTTTCTGTTCCATCCATGAGGTCATTTATAAAGTTGATGAATAGCACTGGGCTGAGGATGGGAGCCTAAGAGACCCCAATCGATGCTTTCTTCTGAGATGATGCAGAACCATTTACAAGTACCCTTTGGGTGCAGTTGTTCAATCAGTTGCAAATCCAATTCTCATTTGTCCTACTTGCCTCCAAGATATCATGAGACACTTTGTCAAAAACTTTACTGAGATCAAGGTACACTATTTCCAGGGCATACCCTTGGTGTACCAAACTATCATTATAACATATATACAGATATACATACTCATACATACATACGCACAAACATATATTTAGTCTGACACAACTTGTTCTTTGACAATCCATATTGGTTCCTAATAATGATAACATTCTCTTCTAAATGTTCACTTGTATTCTGCCTGACAATCTGTTCTGGCACCTTGCTCAATATAAACGCCACCCATCCCAACTGGCAGAAATGTCATCCACTCACAATCTTTGTGCTGTCATGACATAAGTGACCAGCAGTCCTGGCTACAGAAGTTCCAAGTATCTCTAATATATTCAATCAAACTTCAATATAATACAATGTGATATTATATTATAAGATCAATACAATTGCAAAATATAGCTATGATATTTTAAAATGGAGTACAGGTAAAATACTTTTAAAACTGTTGTGTATATCCAATTGCTTCTTTTAAACACTTATCTAAGTATAGCATTTGCCAAGATTCAAGTTTAGGAAACCCATGAAATATGGTTAATAAATATCAGAATGCAAAGTTGACTGGATTATACCATGTGAAAAATATTGTTTATCTTTTCCTTTCTTCTTACTTACAATATGTACACAGCAGATGCATTTCTTTTATAGCTTTTTTGTAAAGTTCAAAGTAGAGTAATAATGATTAAATTGTCTGTTGCCTTCATGCTTGAGTTTAACATGTCAGAGAGTTGACAGCTTGCTGGTAGAACACATACTTTGGATGCAGGAAGTCTAAAGCCTAGTTCCTAATAACTACAGTTAAATAGTCTTCCTCTTCTACCTGATGAGAAATATTTGTCCTAAGGTCTGAGGAGCTTTTGCCAACAAATTTACACATATTAGGCCAGCCAGTACAATCTACAGTAACACAGTAGCAAAACATGATCATTTCTGTGTCTTTTTAGATAGTGGGTTGTACTGTGCACATTCAAGACAATTACTATGTATGCTAGTAGCACCAAATGGGGATGTACTTTTCTCAGCCTTATAATCAAGTTCAGTTGGGACCAGATATAAATGACACTGCTAATCACATCAACTGAATGTATGGAGACCTTTCCTTCAGTGGAAAGCAACAAGAAAGGAAAGCCATGTCAGTATGTCCCTTTTTGAATTAATCAGAATCCACCATTCAGAATGTTATAGTGTCTTGTATCCCCCACTTTTTTCTTTTTCTTTTTTTCTTACAACCATAAATAATACAACACTTGGTTCATTAATCCAAATCATTTGCAGCAACTGCACTCAGTAAAACTGAAGACTGGAATAAAAACAGCAAACTTCGTTGGTTTCTTATTCAACCAAATCCTCATCTCAGTACTTACATGGCTAATCTGTTGCTTTTACCATTCAGAAGGGGAGGGCAGGAGAAGAACAAATGAGGCAACTTTCCAGTTGTTGTTGTTGTTGTTCAGTCGTTTAGTCGTGTCCGACTCTTCGTGACCTCATGGACCATAGTACGCCAGGCCTTCCTGTCCTCCACTGTCTCTCGGAGTTTACTCAAATTCATGTTCATTACATCGGTGATGCTATCTAACCATCTCATCCTCTGCCGTCCCCTTCTCCTTTTGCCCTCAGTCTTTCCCAGCATCAGGGTCTTTTCCAGTGAGTCCTCTCTTCGCATTAGGTGGCCAAAGTATTTGAGCTTCAGCTTCAGCATCTGTCCTTCCAATGAGCAGTCAGGGTTGATTTCCTTTAGGATTGACTGGTTTGACCTCCTTGCAGTCCAAGGGACTCTCAAGAGTCTTCTCCAGCACCACAGTTCGAAAGCATCAATTCTTCGGCGCTCAGCCTTCCTTATGGTCCAACTCTCACAGCCATACATTGCTACTGGAAAAATCATAGCTTTAACTATACGGACCTTTGTCGGCAAGGTGATGTCTCTGCTTTTTAATATGCTGTCTAGGTTTGCCATAGCTTTCCTCCCAAGGAGCAAGCGTCTTTTAATTTCATGGCTGCAGTCACCGTCTGCGGTGATCTTGGAGCCCAAGAAAATAAAATCTCATCAAGAGGCTCTTTAGTTCCTCTTCACTTTCTGCCATTAGGGTGGTATCGTCTGCATATCTGAGTTTGTTGATATTTTTCCCGGCAATCTTAACTCCGGCTTGTGATTCATCCAGCCCGGCATTTCTCATGATGTACTCTGCATATAAGTTAAATAAGCACGGTGATAATATACAGCCTTGTCGTACTCCTTTCCCAATTTTGAACCAGTCGGTTGTTCCATGTCCGGTTCTAACTGTTGCTTCTTGACCCGCATACAGGTTTCTCAGGAGACAGGTAAGGTGGTCTGGTACTCCCATCTCTTTAAGAATTTGCCACAGTTTGTTGTGATCCACACAATCAAAGGCTTTAGCGTAGTCAATGAAGCAGAAGTAGATGTTTTTCTGGAACTCTCTTGCTTTTTCCATGATCCAGCGAATGTTGGCAATCTGATCTCTAGTTCCTCTGCCTCTTCGAAACCCAACTTGCACTTCTGGTAGTTCTCGGTTCACATGCTGCTGAAGCCTAGCTTGTAGGATTTTGAGCATAACCTTGCTGGCATGTGAAATGAGCGCAATTGTACGGTAGTTTGAACATTCTTTGGCATTGCCTTTCTTTGGGATTGGAATGTAAACTGACCTTTTCCAATCCTGTGGCCACTGTTGAGTTTTCCAAATTTGTTGGCATATTGAGTGCAGCACTTTAACAGCATCATCTTTTAGGATTTTAAATAGCTCAGCTGGGATTCTGTCTTCTCCGCTAGCTTTGTTGTTAGTAATGCTTCCTAAGGCCCACTTGACTTCACTCTCTAGGATGTCCGGCTCAAGGTCAGTGACCACACCATCATATTTATCAGGGATATTAAGATCTTTCTTGTATAGTTCTTCTGTGTATTCTTGCCACCTCTTCTTAATCTCTTCTGCTTCTGTTAGGTCCCTGCCTTTTTTGTCCTTTATCATGCCCATCTTTGCACAAAACGTTCCCTTGATATCTCCGATTTTCTTGAAGAGATCTCTAGTCTTCCCCATTCTATTGTTTTCCTCGATTTCTTTGCATTGTTCATTTAAGAAGGCCTTCTTATCTCTCCTTGCTATTCTCTGGAATTCTGCATTCAGTTGTTTATATCTTTCCCTTTCTCCCTTGCCTTTTGCTTCCCTTCTTTCCTCAGCTATTTGTAAAGCCTCATCAGTCAGCCACTTTGCTTTCTTGCATTTCTTTTTCTTTGGGATGGTTTTAGTTGCTGCCTCCTGTACAATGTTACGAACCTCCATCCATAGTTCTTCAGGCACTCTGTTTACCAGATCTAATCCTTTAAATCTATTCCTCACCTCCACTGTATATTCATAAGGGTTTTCTTTCCAGACTACAGGCAAAAACATCTCTCCCCCCCCCCCCATCTAAAGAATAAACTAAAAATTATCTGGAAATATTGCAAATGTGGCTAGGCAAGTAAGATCATTTTCAGAGCAGCGTAAACTGATGTTCTGCCCCATTGAACAGAATTGTGTTTGATTCAGTTGTGCCGTAAAACGAAACAAAAAAACTGTTTACCTTAGCAATAAACAAATCAGTGTTTCATATGCAATATATAGTTTTGCAATTTAAGTTAGACAAAATCCTATTTTGTAATGCATATTTTTGCTACTGTTTCTAACTTCTCTTATCATGCAAGCATCACTAATCTTATTTAGCCCTGTTCACAAAATCTGTGGCTCAAACCCAATTATATTTTATAGTATGGCAGGCTTTGTTTGCACTACAAAGTAGGCAGAACTCTGTAATTGCATCTTTATTTCCTTCTTTCCATGTGGACATAACATTGAGACTCTGCTTATATCTATGGTCAGTGCTCTTTTTGTTGTTTATTCGTTCAGTTGCTTCCGACTCTTCGTGACTTCATGGACCAGCCCACGCCAGAGCTTCCTGTCGGCCGTCACCACCCCCAGCTCCACCAAGGATGAGCCCGTCTCCTCCAGAATATCATCCATCCATCTTGCCCTTGGTCAGCCCCTCTTCCTTTTGCCTTCCACTTTCCCTAGCATCAGCTTCTTCTCCAGGGAAAGTGAAGGCAAAAGGAAGAGGGGCCGACAAAAAGGCAAGATGGATGGATGATATTCTGGAGGAGACGGGCTGTCTTCTCATTATGTGGCCAAAGTACTTCAGTTTTGCCTTTAATATCATTCCCTCAATTGAGCAGTCTGGCTTTATTTCCTGGAGTTTGGACTGGTTTGATCTTCTTGCAGTCCAAGGCACTCAGCCTTCCTTATGGTCCAGCTCTCGCAGCCATAGGTTACTACGGGGAATACCATTGCTTTGACTATGCGGATCTTTGTTGTCAGTGTGATGTCTCTGCTCTTAACTATTTTATCAAGATTTGTCATTGCTCTCCTCCAAAGAAGTAGATGTCTTCTGATTTCCTGGCTGCAGTCAGCATCTGCAGTAATCTTTGCGCCTAGAAATACAAAGTCTGTCACTACCTCCACTTTTTCTCCCTCTATTTGCCAGTTATCAATCAAGCTGGTTGCCATAATCTTGTTTTTTTGAGGTTTAACTGCAACCCAGCTTTTGCACTTTCTTCTTTCACCTTCGTCATAAGGCTCCTCAGCTCCTCCTCACTTTCAGCCATCAAAGTGGTATCATCTGCATATCTGAGATTGTTAAGTTTCTTCCAGCGATTTTAACTCTAGCCTTGGATTCATCAAGCCCAGCATGTTGCATGATGTGTTCTGTGTACAAGTTGAATAGGTAGGGTGAGAGTATACAACCCTGCCGTACTCCTTTCCCAATCTTAAACCAATCTGTTGTTCTGTGGTCTGTTCTTACCTTTGCTACTTGGTCATTATACAGATTCCTCAGGAGGCAGACAAGATGACTTGGTATCCCCATACCACCAAGAACTTGCCACAGTTTGTTATGATCCACACAGTCAAAGGCTTTAGAATAGTCAAGAAAACAGAAATAGATGTTTTTTTCTGAAACTCCCTTGCTTTCTCCATTATCCAGCAGATATTGGCAATTTGGTCTCTAGTTCCTCTCCCTTTTTACCTAAAGATTTCTTTACTAAAGATCTTTAAAATCTTTTTTTTAATTAGGTAAATTTAATTAGGTAAAAATCTTTACCTAAAGATGCTCTTTACCTAAAGATTAATGGAGGAATTGATTGAACTATTACAACCTTCTTTACCGTTTAAAACCTATGATCATGAACATTGAAATTGTACTTATCAGGCAACTGCAAGATTTGTCATAAAATAATTGTAATTGTTGGAATACAAGGCCTCAAACTATCATTGCAGTTCAGCAATACCTAGTAATGCCCTCTCCACTTTCACAATGGAAATGAAAGTACCTTCACAGCCATGCCATTATCTCTACATTGCTACACAATTGTATGAGCTGAAAGTAGTCATGGGAACTCCAAAATGACCCAGTTCTCCACTGCTCTCAAGAATAGGACACAGCTGACTTCAGGTATGACGTAGCACATATAGGAATCACTCAGTGGAATTGGACCACCAACATCATGCCCAGAGCACTTTTTCATCTAACTAAGGTCCTACCACTATGGTGATTATTCATTTAACACAATGAGAGTTTTGCCATCTTTTTAATTTAAAGTCCAGGTTGCAGAACATCTTTTAACATGATGAGTGAGTTGCAAATCCTTCAGTTAATCAGAAACAGTTTACATCAGAAGGACATAAAGAGGTCTTCATCAGCAATTGGGTAGTCATTGAAAAAACTTCTATAATTCATAGAGAAATTTTTCAGGACGTTACGTCAAGTGGGTTCATGGGGAAAGTTCTAAATATTTATTTTTTAACTGGTGTCATCTTCATTTTTTTTCTTAGTGACAGGATTGTGGTAAGATGTACTTTCCTTTTCTCAAACTAGCTATTTGAGGAGTGCCTATGGATATCACCCACTTTCAGAAAAACTATGTAAGGTTGGATTTGGTTAATACTTGGATGAGAGACATCTAGGGAACCTCAGGGTTATAGTTTAGATTGAGGAAAAAGAAGGCAATAATAATCCACTTCTGTATTGTTATCAATAAATCTGCATAGCTATATCTATGAAATAACCAGGAGTTGAGCTTGATTCAAAGATGACTTTACCATTTTTAACCTTAGTAAATAAGTACTTAGCTTACAGAGTTCTTACTCTATTTTTCTTTAATGTAAAAAGGTAAAAATTGGGTTTTTATTTTTACTTGGATAACTTACCATGTTTTTAATTTTTTTAAGTGAAAAAAGTCAATTGCATCTTCAAGAGAATATATTTTGAATGCTTTATTATTATGGAAAGTTGCTTTCACTTAGACAAAAATTATCAATTTAGTGTATTTTCCTTTATAAGTGTTTTTTTGCCTTGCAAAGTTGTTCTGCTTCTGATGTACATGGATAATTCCTATTAATGATAGAACCCCGTAAGTATGAAGCATTTCTCTAAGATGTTGTAAAATTAACAGAATAGGTGGAGAAGCTAAAGGGTCTACTATCTTTGGATTTTACTTTAAGTCATTTGATGTACAATAAATAGATCTAAAGCAGAATTTATCAGCAGTTGCACAGGTGATAGGATTAAATAGAAAGCTTGAAATGTGTAAATCAGTTTATTTAAATTCAGCCTCTGAAGCACAAAGGACTCTTTCCTTTTAACAGTTTAATGATGAAGAAGCATTTTTGTGTGTTGTGATTCAACAACCTCCAAATGGAACAAAATCTTTATTTTTGAAGTTTTAGCACTAGGGAAACATTTTAAATAAGACTGCATTGCTAAGTTGCAGAAGCATATAATTATTTTGAACTGGTGTCTTCTTCAAATATGCTTTTCAATGATATTATCTGTTAATGTTAAAACTGTTTTTGCTGGAAACCGTTTCTGGACTATATGATAAACATACAAAAAATAATACAATAAATATAGGATTTAATGATTAAGTTGGTAAGAAATAGAAAAGTAACAAATGTAATTTAAACAAGCAATTAAGTAACGAGACAAATATATTAATCACAGTTAAGGAAATCGAGAACCAAACCTCTTTCTTTTTCTTTTTCTTTTTTTTTTTTTGTCTCCCCTTTTCTTTCTTTTCCTTGTACCCCGTTTAATTGTCTCAAGGTGTATGTAAGTTATATGTTATATGTTAAAAATTTTATATAATAAAGTATTTTTTTAAAAAAACTGTTTTTGCACAAACAAGTATTTGTTGTTGTTTGTTGTTGTTGTTCAGTCGTTGTTTGTTTGTTGTTTGTTGTTGTTCAGTCGTTTAGTCGTGTCCGACTCTTCGTGACCTCATGGAGCATAGCACGCCAGGCCTTCCTGTCCTCCACTGTCACCCGGAGTTTACTCAAATTCATGTTCATTACATCGGTGATGCTATCTAACCATCTCATCGTCTGCCGTCCCCTTCCCCTTTTGCCTTCAGTCTTTCCCAGCATCAGGGTCTTTTCCAGTGAGTCCTCTCTTCGCATTAGGTGGCCAAAGTATTTGAGCTTCAGCTTCCGTATCTGTCCCTCCAATGATTGATTTGACCTCCTTGCAGTCCAAGGGACTCTTAAGAGTCTTCTCCAGCACCACAGCTCGAAAGCATCAATTCTTCGGCGCTCAGCCTTCCTTATGGTCCAACTCTCACAGCCATACATTACTACTGGAAAAACCATAGCTTTAACTATACGGACCTTTGTCGGCAAAGTGATGTCTCTGCTTTTTAATATGCTGTCTAGGTTTGCCATAGCTTTCCTCCCAAGGAGCAAGCGTCTTTTAATTTCATGGCTGCAGTCACCGTCTGCGGTGATCTTGGAGCCCAAGAAAATAAAATCAGTCACTGCTTCCATTTCTTCCCCTTCTATTTGCCAGGAAGTGATGGGACCAGATGCCATGATCTGAGTTTTTTTAATGTTGAGTTTCAAGCCAGCTTTTGCACTCTCCTCTTTCACCCTCATCAAGAGGCTCTTTAGTTCCTCTTCGCTTTCTGCCATTAGGGTGGTATCGTCTGCATATCTGAGGTTGTTGATATTTCTCCCGGCAATCTTAACTCCGGCTTGTGATTCATCCAGCCCAGCATTTCTCATGATGTACTCTGCATATAAGTTAAATAAGCAGGGTGATAATATACAGCCTTGTCATACTCCTTTCCCAATTTTGAACCAATCGGTTGTTCCATGTCTGGTTCTGTTGCTTCTTTACCCGCATACAGGTTTCTCAGGAGACAGTAAGGTGGTCTGGTACTCCCATCTCTTTAAGACTTTGCCACAGTTTGTTGTGATCCACACAATCAAAGGCTTTAGCGTAGTCAATGAAGTAGAAGTAGATGTTTTTCTGGAACTCTCTTGCTTTTTTCATGATCCAGCGAATGTTGGCAATCTGATCTCTAGTTCCTCTGCCTCTTCGAAACCCAGCTTGCACTTCTGGTAGTTCTCAGTTCACATACTGCTGAAGCCTAGCTTGTAGGATTTTGAGCATAACCTTGCTAGCATGTGAAATGAGCGCAATTGTACGGTAGTTTGAACATTCTTTGGCATTGCCCTTCTTTGGAATTGGAACGTAAACTGACCTTTTCCAATCCTGTGGCCACTGTTGAGTTTTCCAAATTTGTTGGCATATTGAGTGCAGCACTTTAACAGCATCATCTTTTAGGATTTTAAATAGCTCAGCTGGGATTCTGTCTTCTCCACTAGCTTTGTTGTTAGTAATGCTTCCTAAGGCCCACTCTCTAGGATGTCCGGCTCAAGGTCAGTGACCACAGCATCGTGTTTATCAGGGATATTAAGATCTTTCTTGTATAGTTCTTCTGTGTATTCTTGCCACCTCTTCTTAATCTCTTCTGCTTCTGTTAAGTCCCTGCCTTTTTTGTCCTTTATCATGCCCATCTTTGCACAAAATGTTCCCTTGATATCTCTGATTTTCTTGAAGAGATCTCTAGTCTTCCCCATTCTATTGTTTTCCTCGATTTCTTTGCATTGTTCATTTAAGAAGGCCTTCTTATCTCTCCTTGCTATTCTCTGGAATTCTGCATTCAGTTGGTTATATCTTTCCCTTTCTCCCTTGCCTTTTGCTTCCCTTCTTTCCTCAGCTATTTGTAAAGCCTCATCAGTCAGACACTTTGCTTTCTTGCATTTCTTTTTCTTTGGGATGGTTTTAGTTGCTGCCTCCTGTACAATGTTACGAACCTCCATCCATAGTTCTTCACGCACTCTGTCTACCATATCTAATCCTTTAAATCTATTCCTCAGCTCCACTTTATATTCATAAGGGATATGATTTAGGTCATCCCTGAGTGGTCTAGTGGTTTTCTCTACGTTCTTCAATTTAAGCCTAAATTTTGCGATAAGAAGCTCATGATCTGAGCCACAGTTAGCTCCAGGTCTTGTTTTTGCTGATTGTATAGAGCTTCTCCATCTTTGGCTGCAAAGTATATAATCAACCTGATTTCGGTATTGACCATCTGGTGATGTCCATGTGTAGAGTCGTCTCTTGTGTTGTTGGAAAAGAGTGTTTGCTATGACCAGCGTGTTCTCTTGACAAAACTCTATTAGCCTTTGCCCTGCTTCATTTTGTACTCCGAGGCCGAACTTGCCTGTTATTCCGGTTATTGTTTGACTTCCTACTTTAGCATTCCAGTCCCCTATGATGAAAAGGACATATTTTTTTGGTGTTAGTTCTAGAAGGTGTTGTAGGTCTTCATAGAACCAGTCAACTTCAGCTTCTTCGGCATCAGTGGTTGGGGCATAGACTTGGATCACTGTGATGTTGAATGGTTTGCCTTGGATTCGAACTGAGATCATTCTGTCATTTTTGAGGTTGTACCCCAGTACTGCCTTTCCCACTCTTTTATTGACTATGAGGGCTACTCCATTTCTTCTAAGGAATTCTTGCCCACAGTAGTATATATAATGGTCTCCTGAATTAAATTCGCCCATTCCTGTCCATTTTAGTTAGCTGATTCCCAATATGTCGATGTTCAATCTTGTCATCTCATGTTTGACCACATCCAGCTTACCTTGATTCATAGATCTTACATTCCAGGTTCCTATGCAATATTGTTCTTTACAGCATCGGACTTTCCTTACACTTCCAGACACATCCACAACTGAGCGTCCTTTTGGCTTTGGCCCAGCCGCTTCACTCTTTCTGGAGCTACTCGGAATTTCCCTCCGCTCTTCCCCAGTAGCATTTTGGACACCTTCCGACCTGAGGGGCTCATCTTCCGGCGTCATATCTTTTAGCCTTTTGATACTGTCCATGGGTTTTCTTGGCAAGGATACTGGAGTGGTTTGCCATTCCCTCCTCCAGTGGACCACGTTTTGTCAGAACTCTCCGTCATGACCTGTCCGTCTTGACCTGACTTCATTGAGTTCCGCAAGCCCCTTCGCCACGACAAGGCAGTGATCCATGAAGGGGTATTATTACCCCTTTTCATATTATTATAAACAAGTATTGTAAACAAGTATTATTATAAACAAGTATTATAAACAAGTATTATAAACAAATATTAGTAGGTTAGTTTTACAGTTATCTGTAGATAACATGTTAAGACCTGTAGTTGGTCAGCTGTGCATTTGTTTAAGAGAAAAAACAGAACACTTTGACAGAGTATTTCACAGTAATTAAGTTGATACTTATTCAGTGTCAGTCATGACACACTGATGAAATAGTTCAGGAGCACTTTGTGTAATACCACTGCTGAAGTTTAGTGAACGCTGACTTGATCAATGTTTAGAAACTGTATTTAGAGCCTTTAAAAAAACAAACTATAAATAAACTCAAAGGATGTCATGGTAAACCCGGCAGGAACATCTACGGTATGTTTAATTCTCCAATGACAGCTGTTGTTACTTGTGAAACATACTATGATCAAATGAGTAAGCATTATCTCACATACATCTCACCAGCTCCATTGTTTCATACATATCTGTTTACCATATTAACTTAAAGGCTGATCATTTAGTATTCTCCATATTTTTGGAGTACAGTTTCTGTGAGCATCTGTCAACAATTTTGGAAATTGAAATCTAAACACCTTAAAGACCCTAGTTTGCTCAGAATTAAGCTCTAAGACAAGAGTGGGAGACAGAAAGAATCATTATAGAATTCTCATTTGATAAAAGAGATGAGCAAATAAAGATTTTAAAGCACAAGGAAATGACAAAACAAAAAATAAATATTTGTAGAGGAACTAAAATAATAAAAAGGGAAGATTTACATATCAGATTCAGCATGGAACACAGGGCTCACTTTTTTCCTTTAATGAGTCTGAAGTCCTCAGGCCCTTGGGAGGACACGCGGGGGATCATAGAAGTTAGTGGATTGTCCCCTCCATCTGTGGTTGGGTGACAACCAGAATATGTACATATGTATATCCATTTCTAAATGTTAATTAATTGAGGTATAAAAATTGGATATTCTGGCTATGTAATATCAGTGTTCTGACAGCAGCTGCAAAAGGTAGAATTCTGGTAGAGATTTTGTGTTGATAAAGGGGAACTTAAGATGCACAGAATTGAAAGCCTTTTCTACTACCATAATGACTGCAGAAACCTGAAGCTATTGTACTTCTTTTAATTTCCACTAGAATCAATAGAAACAGAGATGTGAGGAGGAAAAGGCATTGAATATGAACATCTCTTTGCCTAGAGATGTTGGACAATTTTGCTTTGGTCCACACTTATAAGAAACTTAACCCACTCTTTCCAGACTACTGTGGATACCAGAACAAAATTTCCCCATTAGCTTCTGTGAATATTTTGATTTTGAGAGACAGCTTAGCTTTTGTATGAAAAAAAATTCAGTACAAAATAAGAAGAAAAATACATGCATTATAGAAAGTTGTATACAAACAGTGATCTTCTTCTTCTTCCTTCTTCTTCTTCTTCTTCTTCTTCTTCTTCTTCTTCTTCTTCTTCTTCTTCTTCTTCTTCTTCTTCTTCTTCTTCTTCTTCTTCTTCAATGTGTAGAATCATGCAGAATTCCTATGGCTGAATAAATGCAAATTAATATGGGAATACGATTCAGTAGATATATCTATATTTGGCATACATACTCAGCCTGCTGAAATCAGTGCTTGATCCTTCCTGGGAAGGAGCCCTCAACAGGAGCTTCTGTGACCAGACTGAGTATGGCACATTGGCAAAGCTTGGCCTCTTCTGAGCAGAATTAGGAATGGTGACTTTTGACTCGCCCTTGTGGACTGATACAGCTTTATTGAATCTGATCACTGGTTTGGGTTTTTTTGTTTTGCTTTTTGTAGTACTAGATGGCAAATCTGGTCCTCCTTCGAAGGACTCCACCACTTACAGAACTTGGTTGTGTAAGATTTGGGGCTTACTCTTATTTTAGCAGAAACAGATTGGCACAGGGTGACACAATGCCATAGAGCAGGGCTTTCCAAAGTTTTCCCACGGTGACACACCAACCGCTGTTGCGGCAGCACGCAAACACCCGGAAGCGCTGCTGCTGCTTTCGAGTTTTTGCGCGCCGCCGTTGGTGTGTCGCCGTGGGAAAACCCGGAAGTGCTGATGATGATCAGCACTTCCGGGTTGTGTGGCGACACACCAGACTGTGTGTGGCGACACACTTTTGTGTCGCGACACACAGTTTGGAAAGCTCTGCCATAGAGATAGACAGGACATAGAGAAATAGGCTGGCAGAGAAAAAGTGGCCATCACAGACTTGCCACTTTCTTAAAAACAATAAATGTTTAAGCCTGAGATGCATTCACTCCGTATGAAGAGAATAAACCAACTCCAATCATGCAGAATTTTAAAAGAAATTTTAATTCAAGAGTTCATACTTCAGCTCATATTTAGAGTGCTTAAGGGTTGATTGGAACTACTTTTATGATGGCAGAGCCAGCTTAAAGATATGGCATTCCACTAGCACAGTGCTGAGAAAATTAAGGCTGGCCACATTAAGAATGTTGAGAGCTGAGAAAATAAATGAAGCCCAAAACAACATTAGTCTAGCTACCCCAGAAGACCTCGGATAGGCAGAGAGTTTAATGAGGTGGTAAAATGCATTGGCCAACTACTCATGTCAGAAGCACTTTGAAAAGCTACATTCCATAGTCACATAATTTGGTTACCAATTTAACAAGCTGTTAATCGGTTTTGATGGGGTAATTCAATCAAAGTTTCATGAAATTTAAGCTTTTTTCTCTTCCAATCCTATACATTCTGTGCTTCATGTTAAACAAATAGTGTATGAAACACATAGATAAATGTGATAATATATGCAGTTTTTATTTATTTTTTATTTTTTTATTTTCTATCCCGCCTTTATTATTTTTATAAATAACTCAAGGAGGCGAACATACGTAATACTCCTTCCTCCTCCTATTGTCCCCACAACAGCAACCCTGTGAGGTGAGTTGGGCTGAGAGAGAGTGACTGGCCCAAGGTCACCCAGCCGGTTTTCATTCCTGGCAGGGCTAGAACTCACAGACTCCTGGTTTCTAGCCCAGCACCTTAACCACTAGACCAAACTGACTCTATAATAATATGTGCAGTTCATGAGTAATTAAAACAAATTAAATGTTCTACAATGAAAGTATTAAAAGCTGTGATTCAAATGCAAGGGATTTTGTACATATTTTCTTGTAAGGAAAATCTTTACAGGTTTATAAATTAAATTTTTATTTATTCAGAGATTTTGATGAGAGTGAATAATGAGCTTAACTAACCTGAACAGTCTATGAAAGTACATTTAGTGGTATCAGAATAAAAATCATGGCTATTTCTAAGATTGTTGTTTGGAATTCAAAACATTGGGATTTAAATTAGATTTATAGTTTCTAAATCTGATATTAAAAACGTGGTCATCTTTGCTCTCTAACTCTAAGCTAGATAATATTTTGCTAGTATTTCTTTACCCTTAAGAATTTTACAAAAATCTCGGTTCTACAGTATAGAAGTGAGAAGGTTTTGGATACATATGTCTTTTGTCTAGGAATGTATGACTGAAATTGAATAATTGTATGGAATGGGAGAAATCACATAGGGAAATTGCATAGGCAAGATACTGTGGCATGAGAAGCTAGATTCCCTTGCAGTACTGAAGTTGTTGCTCTGAAATAGTCTTTCTCTTTTTGCATGATGCTCTCAGATTTACATTACCAAGGACATATGAGAAGTAGTTACAAATAACTTTGATACAAAAATGATCCCAAAGTTATTGCAACTGTTATATGGGAGAGTTGGGCAACATCTCAAGAGTTCAACCTTCCAACCTTCTAGAGGGTCATAGAATGTCATCTGGTGATGTGAGGACAGTACCAGATTGGGTGTGGCCAAAATGTTGGGGCCTTTATGGATGGGAGGAAAATTGTTTCCATTCCAATCTTTTATTTTATAAAGAGAAAAAAGATGCACCACTGAAATGTGGCCCTTTTGCTATCATGCTGTGGTGGAATGATCTCAGAGTATTGGGGAACTGCATGCAGCCCTTGAATTGTGATTGCTCAGCCCCTCTATGGGCAAATATTTATATTGGAATTGGATTTTTTGTATTGGAATTAGAAACACTTTGATGGTGATGTTTACCTACAAAGGTACTCAACCATTGTAAAATGAATGAAGCAGAGCGGCAAATGTCATTATCCATAAGGATAATGTCAGTCCTGCAAAGACAAGCCATGTAATGAAGCAAAAGTTAGTCTCCCCTAATCTTGTGTCTTTCACTTGTGATTTCTGAAAGCTAGGGGAAATTGGAGGAGATTATTTTTATGTAATCATGTGGAACTTGTGAATAAAACATGATCATTAATGCTATAACTGAACTACAAGTGAATGGGAAAATGTTTGCTATTGCTCTAGTTCCTTTATGACAGCTGATTTTGTCCATACAGGCTACAATTTAGCATTGTATGTTATGCATATGTTAGTAACATGTCCTGCACAATCTTAATGTTGGTTGATCTGAATGCTTTACTCCATGGGTAGTCCCATTGGGTAGAAAGAGTTGACATTCTCAAGTTTCTAGTGATTTATATTTGGGATAAGATGACTCTGTGGTTGATTGTCCCCATCTACATTGAATACATTGTGAAAGTTACATCTGGGAGCTAGCCCAATAGCATCATCTTTTAAATTTTATTTCTGCAGCATTTCATTGGCAAAGAGGGGCACTGCTAGCTTTCATAGCTGCCACTTAACTTTCTGTTCTGTTCAGAATGCTTTCCAACAGTGACTTATGCTTGATTCATTTCATTTCTGAAAACAGAATTAAAGATACGTCATACAAGTTTTAGTCCAAGCAGAAATGACTGCCATGAAAAAGCTGCAGGATAGTGAACGTTACTCTAAAATAATGTTGGATATAACATAACCCAACTGGAGAAACTGAATATAAAGGAAGAAAGATCTTTTTACCTTGCTTTATCAAACCCAAAGGACTGCCATGCATATTGAACAATCCACACTGGGTGCATTTTGCAAATTATGATTTCATATCTGAAATTGCTTTATGAGTTATTATTCTTTTCTACGGTCTTCAATGTCACATTTGTAATTTGGGTTTCTTAAAATTTGTATTTGCTTTTTAACCAAACCATCTATGCTGGAAATAACATGCACCAACTTTTGATATATAATTACAGTGAAAATAAACTTTAGAATATTTGCTAAGTTCTTGAAATACTGTTTAAATAGCCAAACAACTTCCTCAGGCTAGCAAGAAAAGCCATGCACTTAAATGTGGATTATATCTTTTAGGCTAAAGAAGAAATGAGATATAATCAGAGAAGGTAAATCTAGCTCTAATCAAATCACGATTATCAGCTATTGAGGTTCTCACAATTCATTATAACATGTAAGATCTTCTGTAAGGGTCAGGGGCAAATCCCATTGATGTCAATGAGATTTGTATCAAGCTTTAAATGCAGAACATTGTTACTGCTGTTTATGTGCCAGATCAAGTTAATCCCACCTCTGCATATAATCTCTACACAGGATTTTAAGACTAGTGGAGAAGTTCAAATGGAGGCCTTTCTAGCAGCAAGCTTAAAGAAGCATGGAAGCTCAATAACCCTTTTACTCTGGAAAATGCTTTTCATGTCTGTCAGTAGGTTCAATTCCATAGCTGTAGACTCTGGTCTGTAGACAGAAATGATTCTTCAAAATAACCATTTTCTACCTTTTTAAAACAGGTAGCATGATGTGCTTTTAAATAAATTTCACTTGAATACCAAGCATTTTTTTAAAAAAAGGAAGGAAAGCCTATTTTGCAACATGAGCATTGCAATAATGTAACACTGTGACTGAAATTGTCTCAGAAAGACATTAATTGAGTGGGACAGAAAGATATTTACTATGAGCCACAGCCAAGAAAGTAAACATTTGCAAACAGTATTTCTAAACAAAGCAGAATATACTATACAGAAGCCACAATAATAAAAACTAACAGCCTTCTTTGGACCCTGTTTTGAAACATATAAGAAATGGTGGCTTCGCTGACTACAATTATGGAAGAAGAGTAAGAGAACAATGTTAGATGCAATTACATAAAGCTAATTAAAAGGAGAAAATACGGGACATATATTGACTAGAGAGGATTTGCAGACTGTGAATAATGCAGAGCAACCTATTTTTAAAAAAAGTGTGCCACCAGAAAACATAATCTAGCAAGTCACTGTCAGGATTCAAACAGCATTTACAGCAAAGGGAAAGGAGCTGAGTTTGTCAAAATCCAATTTGGGATCCAAAACACTAGAATCGATCTTAGAGATTTAGAGGAACAGATATAATTGCCCAAGATAAACAGCTGGGGCATAGTGAAGACTGCACAAAGAGAGCCACAACAAACATGATTTCCAGCATTTGTCTGCCTGCCTTCTGCACAAGACTTTTATGCCAAGGCAGCTGAGAGCTCTACCCAAACTCTGCCATACTTATTCACTCTTAAGGGAGAAAGGTCTACATAGAAGAAATTCCTGTCTCCCAAACTGTCTATGAAGGTTCTCAGTCATCCAGGTGGAATTGTCTGTAGCTTGAATCATGTCAACTGGATTTCTATTTTCTCAGTGGAAACGTTTCGCTCCTTATCCAAGGAGCTTCTTCAGTCTGAGCAAAGTTGGTAAGGGAATTAAATATTTAAATATTTAAATATTTAAATGAAGTATTTGTGTCTCCCAAACTGTTGGAGAATTACTGTGGGTAATTTACGGTTGAGTTTGCACCCAGCACACTCCCAGTCAGTTCCTATAGCCAGATCAGAGCAAGTGCACACGCCACTCAGTTTGGCTAGCAAAAATAGCGGTTCCTGGTGGATCCAGGCACTACTGGTGAAACTAGGTAGCTTGCACTAAAATCACATCTCTGACCAAATTTTCTATGCCACAGAACCTATGCCAGGTTTAATATTAATATCTCACATCCTTGAGAGAGGGGGTGTTTCTGGCTGCCTTTAAGGAGCTGCTGGTACACCCCCGCCTCAAGAAACCATTGCTGGACCTAACTGTACTGGACAATTTTCATCCAGTCTCCCACCTCCCCTTTTTGGGGAAGGTGGTTGAGAAAGTGGTGGCGCTGCAGCTCCAGAGGGTCCTGGATGAAACGGATTATCTAGACCCCTTTCAGTCAGGTTTCAGGCCGGGATATGGGACGGAAACGGCATTGGTCGCACTTGTGGATGATCTCTGGCGGGAGCGAGATGGGGCAGTGCATCCATCCTGGCTCTTCTTGACCTCTCAGCAGCTTTTGATACCATCGACCATGGTATCCTTTTGGGTCGGCTCAGGGAGTTGGGGGTGGGCAGCGTGGTTTTGCGCTGGTTCACCTCCTTCCTCCAGGGCCGGTCCCAATCAGTGGTGATAGGGAGCGAGAGATCTGGCCCACAGCCCCTCCTTTGTGGGGTACCACAGGGTTTAGTACTCTCCCCGCTCCTTTTTAACATCTACATGAAACCACTGGGTGAGATCATCCGTCACCACGGGTTGAGGTATCACCAGTACGCTGATGATACTCAACTATACATCTCCATCCCAGGTGAAGTAAGTGATGCCATGACTCGAAGAGCAGGTGGCAGTTGTGGCCAGAAGGGCCTTTGCTCAACTTCATGTTGTGTGCCAGTTATGCCCTTTCCTGGACCGAAAGGCCCTTCAAACAGTCACTCATGCCCTAGTTATCTCCCATATAGACTACTGTAAAGCGCTGTACATGGGGTTACCCTTGAAGAATATCCAGAAGCTACAACTGGTCCAGAATGCAGCCACGCGGGCAATTTTAGGTGCACCAAGATCAGCACATATAACACCTTTGCTCCGTGAGCTGCACTGGGTTCCAGTTTCCTTCCAGTTCCAATTCAAAGTGTTGGTTATAACCTTTAAAGCCCTACATGGCATGGGGCCAGATTACGTGAGGGACCGTCTCTTCCCTATCACATTGACCCATCCCACCCGTTCATGCAGAGAGGGCATGTTACGGACCCCATTTGTAAAAGAATTCCATCTGGCGGGGTCTCGGAAGCAGGCCTTCTCTGCAGTAGCGCCTGCCTTCTGGAACATTCTTCCCCTGGAGTTGAGACAGTCCCCCTTGCTCCTGGACTTCCGAAAAAAATTGAAAACTTGGTTCTGCCATCATGCCTGGAACGGGAGGGGGAATAGTCATTCCTGGGGATGGCTAGTGCCCTAGAATGGACCGAGAATGGCCCTCATGCTCATGGTCTGACAGAGAACTCTAACCATCTAGATTTATATATATATATATATATATATATATATATATATATATATATATATATCAATCAATCAAATTTATCATCGCCCAACTCCCCCCACAGGGGACTCTGAAATAAATAAAATATATTTTATTGTTATTTTATTGTTATTTGTATTTGTATTTCATATTTATTGTATCTGTGGTTTGCTTTATATTTAATTGTGGTTTTGGTGTAAACCTCCCAGAGTTCCCCCTTGGGGGGGAGATGGGCAGTGATAGAGATTTAATAAATAATAATAATTATTATTATTATGTTTACATTCTGCTACTTCAGCATACTAGCTTCATTGTGCTTTCCTTTCAACATTACTTGATGTTCTTTTGTAACAGTTCAAATACCATTTTAAGCACAATTTTACAACCATGTTGCATAACATACAGTAATATAGACTTACATAATTTGCATCCACTTTGGGTATATAATATGCTTCTTGAAATATTCCTGTTTTCATTATGGTTTATCAAATGTTTCAATTGCAAATTGTCTTTTCCTTACACATCTTTTGACATCCCATTTGCTAAATTAACTTTTCCTTGATAAGATTCATTAAGATTTAAAAACACACCTTTGTTGCAGATATATTGAGTTGATTACAGACAGTCTTCTACTTATGAACTTTCTAGTTACGAACTTTCACCAATGTGAACAAACCTGTCCGCAACACCAACCTAGAAGGTCCCAGAAGGCAGGAGAAGGCAAGGAGGCAAGAGAAGGGTTAGTTTATGGCATGCCACATATGTGCATTGTTTTTATAATTGGTTGGACTTAATGAACAAAACAGACTTATGAACAGCCTCTTGGAATGTAACCTGTTTGTAAGTAGAGGACTGTCTGTACAGCAAAAACCTGATGATATACAGCAAAAATCTGTTTTCATTTTCAAATTCAGAATCAAGTTCAATTTCAAGTAAGCATATTTATTTATTTATTTATTTATTTATTTATTTATTTATTTATTTATTTATGTTTCGACTTCTATCACTGCACCATCTCCCACAAGGGGACTCTGGGCGGTTGTTTCATGGTTGTTGTGGGTCTTCCAGGCTGTGTGGCCGTGTTCTGGAAGTTGTGGTTCCTAACGTTTCGCCAGCAACTGTGGCCAGCATCTTCAGAGGGCAGGAGCACAGACAGAAGCGAACTCTCTGTGCCCAGGTAGAGTGACAATGTTTGTTTTCTATTACATTTTCTATTACATTGCCACAACAACCATCGAACTCCAGCCGTGAAAGCCTTCGACAATACATTAAGCATTTATTTGCTAATATAAATACTATTTCTTTGTACAATCTATACAAAGACTTGACTTTTGTTTTAGGCCACTTGATCTCATTCTCTCTCTCTCTCTCTCTTGTATGGATCTTAGCACTGTAAAGTCTGGATTCTCCTTTGATATGCCCTTTCTACCGCAGTAATGACAGACTACATTTCTCCTGTTATCTTCTTTAGAGGATTCCCTTCAGTTGCATCATTCAAATCTTCCTTCAAAATCTATGCATGTGAAGCATTTGTATGTGGAAAATGTTATTTTAATATCAGTAAAGAATATTTATGACAAAAAGTAAACTAATGGTGAATTAGTGGAAAATCAGTTTATACATTCACTCTCCTAGGTCTGTGCTTTTTCTAACAATCTCACGGGCAAACTTACTATGCCACTTCCTGCAACACAAATAGTGTTAAGCAAACAAATAAACAAAAAAATCTAAACCACGGAAACATATTTTTAATGGTAATGCAGTTTTTGTTTTATACTAGCTGGATCAGGATATTACTCATAAACTCATTTTACTTGTTGAGAATAGTCTTAATCTGCAGTTTGCATCTTAATTGTTGCATTATCTTGTATCAACTCTTGGAGAAGGTTCAGCCAACCAGCCCTTTTCTACTTTGCTGACAGCATGATATTCTTTTCTGCCACTTTGTGGTTTGCAGTGTGAATCATAGGTCAGTCAGCAGTCAATAACTAGAGTATAATTATAGTGTTAAAATAGCAAATCCTTTTGTCGTGTACACTTGCCCTTGAAATATCTGAAAACAGTTCTTTGAGATATGAAAATGGTATTTGGCACACCAAGTTCATTAAGGTTGAAGAGCTAATGTAATAGTGTTGAATTATTATTTACTGAAAGCTCCTTGACAAATGCTACCATTTGTTACCTTTTAAAAAGCAACTGCTTGTTGTAATGTTGCAGTCTGCTATGTTAAGGTTTTTCTCTTTTGTTGTAGGATAATTACTCTGTGCATTTATCCTGGCACTGCCAGACACTAATTGGCTATTTATTCATCTTTTATTTGTGGAATTGCCGTATATCCCAGTCATTGCTGTTCCAATAATAATAATAATAATAATAATAATAATAATAATAATAATGTCACTTTCAAAAAACCACACATTATGTGCAAATAGATAGATCTCTAGATTTCTGTCAATGTAATTTAATAAATAATTAATCATCACATTAAATAATGCTGTTCTAATTGCATTTCCCTGAAGGCCTTCTCTTCCGCCTTCCAGAATTCTGATAAGATGTTCCCGGCATGAATATGTATGTTCCAACAAGATTCAATCTACTTTACGTTGCAGAAGAGAAGGGGTGAAGGGAATATGCTTCTACTTCCCATTGGTGTGATTTTTTCCCCCTTCTCCTCTACGTCTCAGCTTTTGGCTGTGTAGCAGCACCAGCGACTGCCTCCCTTGAGTTAATGTTTTGCAGTTGTATTTCTAAGGTTTTATAGCTTGTCCATAAAACTTTGCTGGAGGCTCTGCTTTCAACATATACAAGAGATAGTCGTCTTTCAGTGTGGCAACTTAACTTCTAGTAGAACTAATAGGAGCTGCATTCCACTTAAGCTGTTCAAGGGATTTAATTTGCCTGCAGCTACCAGCAGATATATGAATGAAGTATCACGTTCATTGCCTCTGTCTGTTTATCTGTCTGTCTGTCTGTCCTGGAGAATTTCAGACATTATTATGTGGTAATGGCTAGTAGCTGGTATATACCACGAGACATACAAAAAAGCTTGAGAATCTTTAGAAAAATATTCTAACTGACCTACTTTTTTTCAACTCTATGAAAATTCATCAGCAATTTAGGGACCTGCTCACCAAAGATCTCAGAAATGTTAGCAACCACACTGAACACTCTTCTTTCAACAGATATTCTGCCTAAGCCTGTCCTCAAAATGGCCTTCAACTTTTACCTAGAATAAAAATTGTTTGGAAAATAAATAGCAACAACTAATGGCAAGCCCGTGTTGTCATATGAATGAAATATTTTGGCATAATCTTTCATTGATATTCTTTTTTTAAAAAAAGAAAGAAATATGGCTCAGATTGCAAATCACAGTTGATAAAAATGTACCCTTCTTTTTAATTAGGGTATTTTTAGGCAGCAAATTAACAGGACATTTTGATCTGCTTTTGAAAGAAACTGAAGGGTAAAAATATTAGGGATATATTTTACTGGCAATTGTAATGGAAGCTTTTCCTCTAAGCATCTGCTACTTTTTCCTACTTAATGCAGCCTTTGCTATAATGTTATATCTTGCAGAGGTAGTTTGTACAAAAGTCACTGGCATCTACAGAATGACAACCAGTGCAATGGTTGTTGCTATCTGTCAAAAGAGGCAGTGTTAAAGGTACCTATTACAAATTTCTTTTTTAAATGAAAGTGTTTGATCAATCTCAATGGACTTCCCATGCAAGGACAGCTGCAACAAAGAGAGATTGCTGGTGCCCATTGTTTGCTGCTAAAAATATTATTCATCTGAGAAAGGTGTATACAAAACAGCTTATACCGTGGAAATTTTATAAACACATGTACCCTGTGTCTGAATGAAAGGTGTTAACAATTTTGTATTTAAAATTTGGTTAAGTATGTAGGAAATGTATGTGCTAAGCAGCATAAGGATAATCATACAGGTCACATGCAAAGGCATACAAATTCTTTTAGGAAATGCACCTTTTAAAAAAGTGGTAATACTGACAATTAATCATCTGGGGGCGGGGGGGCGATTTGCAAAGAGAGCAGAAAATAGTGATTTTATTTGTCATTTCTTCCTGATCAATTTTCCCCTCTCATCCACAAAAAACCAAAATCAAATAACCTTTTATCTTCGATTGGAACCTTTTCCTTAGGAAACTTTGACCCAGTACACATGTGGGATTTTCATGGGATTTATCCATATAATATATTGAGATCAGTCATGTTCTGTGAGGCCATTTTGTCTGTCTCAAGGTATTTGACTACAACATAAAAGAGGACTATTTCTGTTCTGGTACTCAATAAGGGCCACCCATGATTTCGTAGAGTCACATGGGGACATAACGATAAAACCTACAGCTCTTTAGATTCATGGCCATACCAATGCATTGTTTGGAAGTAACCACAACAAGAAATTCACATATTTCTGTATGGAATTGTTGGTTATAACCATAATTTGTTAAATGAATAATCCATGGTTTCCAAATCACAACAGCTTGGTTCACTCATCATGACTGAAAAAGTATCTCTTTGTACGTATTTGCTATTCCTATGTAGACTACAATTTCTTCTCTTTCTTTTCCTATCTTCTTTTCCTCTTTTTCTGTCTTTGAATAACTATTACCATCACAGAGCAGTGGTTGTTCGAAGTTCCCACCTTCCTTACTTTTCAATCCTCCCCTCTTTCTGAAAATCTGCCATTGGTACCTCTGAAAGTCATCGAGTAAACAGCACCAGAAAGCCTATCCAGAATATTTTCATTTCAAAACAAACAAAAGAGGAAATTAAATAACTGTGATGAGGTGCTGTGACTGATTGTTTAGTAGGCAGCCTCAGCCATGCCAGCACTCTTTGTATAGGTATTCAATCTGTAAACATACAAAGGATAACTAAAATAAACAGCAGGAATGTTGAATACTGTATTTTTCTTTCTTTTCTTTTGCACTGTATAAGATGATGATACTATAGGCCTTGTGAAACCTAGCCAGCTGAGAGCCAGACACCTCTGTGTATGTGTTTGTGTGTGCTTAAATGTTTGCAGGATCATTATTTATTTTATTTCTTTATAAGAATTTTTTTTTACCTGCAGTGACGAATGAGTTATTGCATCCATTATGTTTTGTTTTTAATGAAGCAGCTAGCTACTTTTAAAATATTTCTACCTTTTTCAGTTCTATTTAAAACTGTACAGTATACTGTGTATATATTGTATATATATATATATATATATATATATATATATATATATACATACATACATACATACATACACTGTATATTTAAAAAGGAACAAAGAAAGACAAGTATATACAAATTACAAAATGCAGATATTGCATGAAAAAGTTTACCAAATAATGTTAAATAATATTAAAAGGAAGTCCATATTATTCAACTGGAGGAAACATCTCAATTTTATCCTTCCATATCAACTGAATTAAACAAATGCATATATAGTTTCATGATAATTTAACACTTTAGCACTTTTAAAACTTTTATATTCAACTGTTACTCAAATCAAATTTAAAATTAGTAAAAGATGTACATAATTAAAAAACATCATAGTTAAAGAGTTTAGAACCCATTTTTTTTGTTTATTCGTTCAGTCGCTTCTGACTCTTCATGGACCAGCCCACACCAGAGCTTCCTGACGGCTGTCGCCATCCCCAGCTCCCCCAAAGTTGAGTCCGTCACCTCCAGAATATCATCCATCCATCTTGCCCTTGGTCGGCCCCTCTTCCTTTTGCCTTCCAACTTCCCTAGCATCAGCATCTTCTCCAGGGTATCCTGTCTTCTCATTATGTGGCCAAAGTACTTCAGTTTTGCCTTTATATCATTCCCTCAAGTGAGCAGTCTGGCTTTATTTCCTGGAGTATGGACTGGTTTGATCTTCTTGCAGTCCAAGGCACTCTCAGAATTTTCCTCCAACACCACAGTTCAAAAGCATCTATCTTCCTTCGCTCAGCCTTCCTTATGATCCAGTTATCGCAGCCATAGGTTACTACAGGGAATACCATTGCTTTGACTATTCGGATCTTTGTTGTCAGTGTGATGTCTCTGCTCTTAACTATTTTATCAAGATTTGTCATTGCTCTCCTCCCAAGAAGTAGACGTCTTCTGATTTCCTGGCTGCAGTCAGCATCTGCAGTAATCTTTGCGCCTAGAAATACAAAGTCTGTCACTGCCTCCACTTTTTCTCCCTCTACTTGCCAGTTATCAATCAAGCTGGTTGCCATAATCTTGGTTTTTTTGAGGTTTAACTGCAACCCAGCTTTTGCACTTTCTTCTTTCACCTTTGTCATAAGGCTCCTCAACTCCTCCTCGCTTTCAGCCATCAAAGTGGTATAATCTGCATATCTGAGATTGTTAATGTTTCTTCCAGCGATTTTAACTCCAGCCTTGGATTCATCAAGTCCAGCATGTTGCATGATGTGTTCTGTGTATAAGTTGAATAGGTAGGGTGAGAGTATACAACCCTGCCGTACTCCTTTCCCAATCTTAAACCAGTCCGTTGTTCTGTGGTCTGTTCTTACTGTTGCTACTTGGTCGTTGTACAGATTCTTCAGGAGGCAGACAAGATGACTTGGTATCCCCATACCACCAAGAACCTGCCACAATTTGTTATGATCCACAGAGTCAAAGGCTTTAGAATAGTCAATAAAACAAAAATATAAACCCAGCTTGTACTTCTGGAAATTCTCGCTCCATGAATTGCTGGAGTCTACCTTGCAAGATCTTGAGCATTACCTTACTGGCATGTGAAATAAGTGCCACTGTTCGATAGTTTGAACATTCTTTAGTGTTTCCCTTTTTTGGTAT
The DNA here is from genome assembly GCA_023362775.1 of Charina bottae. Taxonomy (NCBI): domain Eukaryota; kingdom Metazoa; phylum Chordata; class Lepidosauria; order Squamata; family Charinaidae; genus Charina; species Charina bottae. The sequence goes on from JALMGJ010000003.1 coordinate 43,844,840, forward strand.
GGGATATAAGTTGATTTTTTCCAATCTGATGGCCATTCTTGTGTTTTCCAAATTTGCTGGCATATGGCATGCATCACCTTGACAGCATCATCTTGCAAGATTTTAAACAGTTCAGCTGGGATACTGTCCTCTCCTGCTGCCTTGTTATTAGCAATGCTTCTTAAGGCCCATTCAACCTCACTCTTCAGGATGTCTGGCTCTAACTCACTGACCACACCGTCAAAGCTATCCCCGTTATTATTATTCTTCCTATACAGATCTTCCGTATATTCTTGCCACCTTTTCTTGATCTCTTCTGCTTCTGTTAGGTCCTTGCCATCTTTGTTTTTGATCATACCCATTTTTTCCTGGAATTTACCTCCGATGTTTCTAATTTTCTGGAAGAGGTCTCTTGTCCTTCCTATTCTATTATCTTCTTCCACTTCTGCACATTGCTTGTTTAAAAATAATTCCTTATCTCTTCTGGCTAACCACTGGAATTCTGCATTTAATTGGGCATATCTCCCCCTGTCACTGTTGCCTTTTGCTTTCCTTCTTTCTTGGGCTACTTTCAGTATCTCAGCAGACAGCCATCTTGCCTTCTTGGTTTTCTTTTTCTTTGGGACTTTTTTGTTGCCGCCTCCTGAACAGTGTTGCGAACTTCTGTCCATAGTTCTTCCGGGACACTGTCTACTAAATCTAGTCCCTTAAATCTATTCTTCACTTGCACTGCATATTCATTAGGAATGTTAGTGAGCTCATATCTAACTGATCTGTGGGTCTTCCCTATTCTCTTTAGTCTGATTCTAAATTGTGCAATAAGAAGTTCGTGATCTGAACTACAGTCAGCTCCAGGTCTTGTTTTTGCCAACTGTATAGATGTCTGCCACCTTTGGCTACAAAGGATGTAGTCAATCTGATTTCGGTGTCGACCATATTTTAAGAGAACCCAAACCTTGGATGCAAGCCATATAAAGAACTATACTCCATAGACAGTTTCCATATTAAATTAAAACTTACATCTTACTTGTTTTTCATACATGAAGTTGTTTTGGACATTGACGCATACTCCTATTGTTTAAGCTACCATTCGTTGTTGGTTCTAAATATTAGGGAAAGTTTAAGTTGATCATGCATCCATGCACAACTCTCTATAGTCCCTCTAAATGCACTTGCCTGCTATTCTGCACTTTTTCTAGCATAGCATCCATGCCACAAGAGCAAAGGAATATTTTAAGAACTGGGCACTTAAAACACTAAGGTAATTCTTTAAAATGCCTGTAGCAAGTCTGCAGAATCCCACTACATGATATATTTTCTTGTACTTCTTAAAGCTTTTGAATTTCAGTTTTGAGTCATGGCCACCGATGTACACAAAATCATTTCTCCCTTAAATGTATTTAGTACAAATTCACAGATTGTTCCGTACTGAAATATTTTTGGCATTAAATCTCCATTCATCTTTGTAGACAAGTGACAAGCTGTGAATCTAAACTGCCTTCCATTTGTGTCCATAAAATATTTCAGAGTTTGGGGAAACTTTTACCCTTTACCATTACCCTAGATTTCCTCAGTCACTACTGAAGAAAGACTAGGATGCCTGGGAGACTGGTCCGATATAGTTCCCATTTTCCTGTAATGTCAGAAAAAAATGCAACAAGTGTGGTGTAAAGGTATGCTCATGAGCCATAAAATGCCAAGGCTTTTCCTGATAGGTTTCCATTAAATGTTTTGAGCTACATGTTTCTCCTCGAAGTATGACAGTGTTGAATGTGAATACATGCAGTTTCAACAGATAAGAGTTCAACACTCCCATAACACGAGAAGCTGAAGCTTCTAAGATGTTTCCCTTGAACACTTGCTTGCCGTTTGTCAGCTATATTGGCCTTGTTTCATTTTTTTCTTATGAATATCTCAGAAGCCAATGTGGTCTTGTTATGTAGAGGAGGGGGGGGCAACCTGTGGCTGCCTATTTGGCTTCTGGAGCTTTCTCTGCCTGCCCTCCCAAATTTTGGGTTCCTACAATTTTGAGATGGAAAAAGGCATTCAGTACAGTAGTACAAATGTAAAATAGGCTTAGCAACCTTTAACTCAGGAAGGGGTGGGGGAGGGGAGGAGGGGGAATGGGGAGGAGGAGGAGGGGGAGGGGGAATGGGAGGAGGAAGAAAGATTGCAGCCCCAGGTGCATGAAGCTGTTTCAACCACTTAGTATCAATCCTAGAAAGTCTGGTGTGTTCTCTTGCCAACAAAGTTTTCCTACCCTAACTTAAAGTTCAGGTTTAGAGCCAAACCAGGAATTTTTAACATTTTGTTTTAAGTATGATGCTTCTTCATTTGTGGCCAGACTTTATGCTTTTCCTTTTCATGTTTGACTGAGTGATGCATTCTTTCAATTTCACTATAAGCAAGGACTACACTGCATCTCCTCTTTTTCCTGATTCTAACTTCAGAACAGGGAGACTGCTGGGAAATGAAGTTCTTTTCTGGGCTGTTGGCATTCATGGTACCCTAAAGAATCTTGTATTTCTCATGAAATAGTGGGCTTTGGTCTCCAGATTCCTCTTAACCAATGCAGGGGAAAGGAAAATGAACCTACCAAACATTTTTTTTTCATTACTGAGAGGATTGTTTGTGTGTGTGTGTTTTAACTACATTACTGTATTAATTATCCTGAGGAGGATGTTTATGAAAAAGTAGTTCTCTTTAAGGTTGTAATGATAGCAGCCCTTTTGAAAAAAAAAGGCTAATATCCCATCAGGTTTAGAAACATTACATTTGGTTAGTTTCTTAATATCAGTTGGCAACTTGAAGAATGCGAAGTCTGTAGATTTATCTCAGATAGAAGTATTCCTGTTATTGTCATTGTTGTTGCTAACAGAGGCAGAATAAAACTTACTTTCTGCCTGAAGAGAGGGCCAGGAATTTTTCTCCAGACCTTATTGTGTTTTTCAGAGATGTAATAGTAGGTCAGTGAAAAGCCCTGTATTCACAGCATATACCAACCAACACACATAGTCTGTCCATATTTACTTTTGCTCAGAGGTCAGTACTAGTGCAAAGAGCTTAAGGATTCAATCCTATACACACTTAGAACGGGTGCTGATAAGCTTTATTGAATGAAATGGGATTTCTGACTAAACATCACAGAACTGTAAGGCTAAGCATGAGTAATACAAAGAAAGACAGCAAGTCAAAACCCACCCTCTTGATAAACTTCAAGGTTCATATATATTTTATTTTATATATGAATATGGAAAATGTTGTGATAATAAGCTCTGTACTAGAGTTGGATATTTCCATGATGTAGTCGCATGCTTTCAGCTGCCAAATTTTATTAATGTTCATTGTGTAACAATAATATAAAGAGGGGGGGGGGGATCATTTTGCTTTTAATTTCTAATGTATGCCCCATATCCTTGGGATTTGTTTGTTTTCAGCATTTTTGTAAGTTTCTGTTACTAGGCACATAACAGTCAGAGATAAATGTTGCAGTGTAGGAATATGGAATAATTTATGAATGCTATCACAAATTACCATTAAGTAAATCAACACGCAGAACAGCAATCTATTAAAATGTATATATGGGTAAGGGAAGATTATTTTAATATCTTTAATGACTATGAATCTATGTCTGATATGATTTTCAGAAATGCTAATGCAATCCTTTAAGTACAGCCTTGAGAAATTGTTGTTGTTGATGTAAAGCAATTTTGATGTGTATTTTATGACAAAAATCAAGTTTTGAAAGACTGCTGATTATACATGCCATACGTTTCCCAGATATAATTTGTAATCTGGAATAGAGCTAGGCTGTTTAGATACTATAGAAATCAATGGAATTTAAGCAGCCTACAATACACAGAATCAAAGTCTTAGTTTTCATATTGGCATCAAAATCACATTTTAATTTAAAAATGGAAGTTACTAAATATATCACTCCAGGTTGACTAGCTTTAGTATCAGCTCAGTAAAAAAGTATTTCATGACTGCAGTGAAAGAAAGGGAGTCAGTCTGAGATTGTGGCTAAAGGCAATAGGTTAGAAACCAAGAGACCAAGAGCTCTAGTCCTGTCTTAGGTACAAAGCCAGCTGGGTGACTTTGGACCAGTCAGTTTCTCTCAGCCCTAGGAAAAAGGCAATAGCAAACCCTTCCAAAAATGTTACCAAGAAAACTGCATGGTGTTGTCCAGGTAATCACCAGGAGTCAAGACAGATTCAAAAGGAAGAAGAAGGAGGGAGGGAACAGAGATCACCCTTCATATTCAGGAAGCATAGACATCTCATTTGGTCTATTGTAATCTGAAAGAATATAATGTGACTGAATGGCTGCTGGCAAAAGTAAAATATGGCTAATGTCAGACATGATTAAGGTTCATGAAACTACATACAGTATGGAAAACCCAGAATTAATATGAATAGGGAGAAGAAGGACTATTTAGAATAAAACCCAATTACACATTTTTTAAAGCAACTGTAAATCAAAGATAAAAGAATAGACGAAGGTTACAAGTCTGTTGGAAAAAGATTATTTTAACCATCCAGTAGAAGGAAAATGATAATCAAGAAGTTTCACATCCAAGTCCCTTTTCCACATCCCACCTTGAGCCTTGGTAGAGGATCAATATTCCTTGAGCCTTGGTAGAGGATCATATCTAAAAACATTATTTGGGCAGAAACATTTATTCCTATTTTTATTTATTCCATTTTTTTATACCATCCTCTCAAAAACTCAGGACAGCATACAAAGGAACAGAATAATAATAAAATACAACCTTTCATCCATAAACGTAAAACAACATAAAATTCATCACTCATAAAACATTGCTAAAAGTTGAATGCTGCCTCCACCCCCATTGCTAAGCAGAAATGCCTACTTCAAAAGTAAGCTTTTGACCTCCTTCTGAAATATTGGTGCCACGTGTACCGCAGGGGCAGTGTATTCCATGAGGTAGGAGCCACCACTGAAAAAACCAGTGTTCTGGTTCACACCTGTGTGAAAGATGTGGAATCTCAACAGGTCCTTCCTATATGACCATTCAGAATGGTCTGAATCATGCTGGATAAGGCAGCCTGTGATGTCCTCTGATCTCTCTTTCTGTATGTTTAACATAGTCATTAGATCTTTAGTATTAACCCTAACTCTAACCTTTTAGTATGGCAATTTGTTAAATTCTGTTAGGGTATTTAAGGGTTTTGGAAGGTATCACTTTTATTTTTTTTAATTTCTTGGGTTGTTTAATTTTACTTTTTTAATTTTACTTTTTACTTGTTCTGTATTATGATACTCGGTTTATTTTCTGTAATGTTCAGAAATAAAGAAATAAATTTTAAAATAATTTTTTAAAAAGGACCATTCAGGATGGGCTGGATCATGCTGGATATGGCAGTCAGAGTGATGTTCTCTGAACTGTGCTATGCATAGTTTTATATACTTATAATCAGCTCTTGGAATTGGGTCTGAAAACCTACTCGCAGCCAAGGCAGTGAAAGAAATATAGTTATTTCTCTAGAGTAGCAGAATAGATTTATCTTGTTAATATCCTAACATGCATGCATTTCTCATATATTTTTGTTTCATTTTTGACATTGTCATAACATTTTTTAAAGATGCAAAGTACTATATATCTTTAGGTGCCAAGGAGTTTCAGATGGTATTCAAAATAAATTATACTGTGTCTGATAATAATTAAGGCTAAGCCAAATTGTCCCTGATGCTTCTATTTTTAGCTAAAGATTTTATGGTACTGGATGCTTATGGATCCATCCTCTGTCCCTTTCCAAAATCATCATAGTTTAACTGTGAAGCTGGAACTTTCATTACAATATTTCACACTATTCTCCTTTGCAAAATTTGCTTTATACAAAGAAGTATAGAACAATGTTAACTAGGTTAATCAAACTAAATAAGTGTGCTTAAATATTGCAAAATATTTTCAACGCATTGGAAAAAAATACTAATTCAAAGTAATGGTTTAGAGCTGCTGTGGTTTCATTTCAGTGTGAAAGAAGTGTGTGGGTGTGTATGGGTACACTTTGTTGTTGTTCAGTCGTTTAGTCATGTCCAACTCTTCGTGTCCTCATGGACCATAGCACACCAGGCCTTCCTGTCCTCCACTGTCTCCCGGAGTTTACTCAAATTCATGTTTGTTACATCAGTGATGCTATCTAACCATCTCATCCTCTGCCATCCCCCCCTCCTCTTGCCCTCAGTCTTTCCCAGCATCAGGGTCTTTTCCAGTGAGTCCTCTCTTCGCATTAGGTGGCCAAAGTATTTGAGCTTCAGCTTCAGCATCTGTCCTTCCAATGAGCAGTCAGGGTTGATTTCCTCTAGGACTGACTGATTTGACCTCCTTGCAGTCCAAGGGACTCTTAAGAGTCTTCTCCAGCACCACAGTTCGAAAGCATCAATTCTTTGGCGCTCAGCCTTCCTTATGGTCCAACTCTCACAGCCATACATTACTACTGGAAAAACCATAGCTTTAACTATACGGACCTTTGTCGGCAAGGTGATGTCTCTGCTTTTTAATATGCTGTCTAGGTTTGCCATAGCTTTCCTCCCAAGGAGCAAGCGTCTTTTAATTTCATGGCTGCAGTCACCGTCTGCGGTGATCTTGGAGCCCAAGAAAATAAAATCTGTCACTGCTTCTATTTCTTCCCCTTCTATTTGCCAGGAAGTGATGGGACCAGATGCCATGATCTGAGTTTTTTTAATGTTGAGTTTCAAGCCAGCTTTTGCACTCTCCTCTTTCACCCTCATCAAGAGGCTCTTTAGTTCCTCTTCGCTTTCTGCCATTAGGGTGGTATCGTCTGCATATCTGAGGTTGTTGATATTTCTCCCGGCAATCTTAACTCCGGCTTGTGATTCATCCAGCCCAGAATTTCTCATGATGTACTCTGCATATAAGTTAAATAAGCAGGGTGATAATATACAGCCTTGTCATACTCCTTTCCCAATTTTGAACCAATCGGTTGTTCCATGTCTGGTTCTAACTGTTGCTTCTTTACCAGCATACAGGTTTCTCAGGAGACAGTAAGGTGGTCTGGTACTCCCATCTCTTTAAGACTTTGCCACAGTTTGTTGTGATCCACACAATCAAAGGCTTTAGCGTAGTCAATGAAGTAGAAGTAGATGTTTTTCTGGAACTCTCTTGCTTTTTCCATGATCCAGCGAATGTTGGCAATCTGATCTCAAGTTCCTCTGCCTCTTCGAAACCCAGCTTGCACTTCTGGTAGTTCTCAGTTCACATACTGCTGAAGCCTAGCTTGTAGTATTTTGAGCATAACCTTGCTAGCATGTGAAATGAGCGCAATTGTACGGTAGTTTGAACATTCTTTGGCATTGCCCTTCTTTGGAATTGGAACGTAAACTGACCATTTCCAATCCTGTGGCCACTGTTGAGATTTCCAAATTTGTTGGCATATTGAGTGCAGCACTTTAACAGCATCATCTTTTAGGATTTTAAATAGCTCAGCTGGGATACTGTCTTCTCCACTAGCTTTGTTTACTTTATTGGAGTGTTTACTTTACTGGAGTGTTACTGGAGTGGAGTTTGTTACACTTTACTGGAGTGGTTTGCCATTCCCTCCTCCAGTGGACCACGTTTTGTCAGAACTCTCCGTCATGACCTGTCCGTCTTGACCTGACTTCATTGAGTTACGCAAGCCCCTTCGCCACAAGGCAGTGATCCATGAAAGGGATGGGTACATTTACACATGAATAATCATTTAAGTTTGGTTCTTTTTTTTCCCTGTAATGAAAATATAAAATGCCATTGGCCATATTATCTCTGAAAACACTTTCCTTCTATTGAGATATGGATGAATTATATGTGTAATTTTTTTCTTGATGGTGAAATGTCAAACTATTAACTAGGACTAAGAATCCGTACAATGCTTCCAAATTCAATATCAGAGCAAAATTATTAGCTAACAGTTGAAATTGTAATTAGAAAGTTTTTTGAATATTCATCACTGGGAGTCAATATTGACTAAGCAGCCATTTTGAACACTTATAATCCTTGTAATACCTTCATAGAAAATGTCAGATTTATCCCTTATTAGCCAAGACCTTAATAATAATAATAATAATTGTGTTTTATGAAGTAATTTAATAGCCTCTTCTTTTAAAAAAAAGCCTCAAAATCTCAGATGAACTTTTGTTGAATTTTACAGAGGATGAAAATTTACTTTATATGTGGTGCTAAAATACTAAGAAGTAATATGGAGTAATTCACAGTGGCTTCTGGCTAAAATACACTAATGCATTTAATATTAGAGGAAGCTTAAAGTGAGAGCCAGTTTCGTGTAGTGGTTAAGGCATCAGGCTAGAAACCGGGAGACCGTGAGTTCTAGTCCCACCTTAGGCACAAAGCCAGCTGGGTGACTTTGGGCGAGTCACTTTCTCTCAGCCCTAGGAAGGAGGCAATGGCAAACCACTTCTGAAAAGCCTTGCCAAGAAAACTGCAGGGACTAGTCCAGAGAATTGGACACGATTGTACGGATTTTAAAAAAAAAGTATGGTTGGAATGATACTGCCCAACATCTTTCCCTAACATATTTTGTTTCTTCTGTGTTACATTTGGTCTGGCCATCTATCATTTATCAGTTCAGAGGAACAAACAATCTCCTTAATTTTGTTATTATCTGGAGAATATAAATGTAGCCTCCTTACTTCTTTATATTCATGCTTTAGAAAAAGAAACTGAAGAAGTTTACCCAAGTTTATTGATTAATACTTCCCTCTCCCAACTTCAGACAAACCTAGAAATGGATCCTTTGACTTCATTTCATATATCCTATTTTCTTTCCTATTTCCTTTATGTCATCTCTTGTTTTAATTATAAAAAGTTTAAAACATAACATAGTCTTAAACCTCTTAGGCCTTTTTCCTGGTGCTTTTTTCTTATGCAAGGAGCCCAGGATAATTGCAGTCTGAAGCACAAAAGCAATAAAGGGAAGACATATTAGTTAAACTCTATGTTTTCTATCCTTTGCTAATGGTTTCCTTCCCATAGGTCCTTGGAGAAAATACAGTATATGGAAATGTCTTCTCTTGTGAAAGAGAAAGTAAAGCAGCTGGAGGGAATTTTAAAAGAAAAGAGACGGGAGAAGGCTTTTGGAGGGCAAGCTACCAGGAAGAGGAAAGAATTAAACAGCACTTTCCCCTGGCATTTCCTAAGAGAAACTTCAAGGCAACATTTGGTATTTCCTACCAATCAAAGGATGCAGCAGTATGTGTTACTATGGCAGAGGTTCTGTGATATCTTTCTACATATGCATACATGTATGCCCATCATGCTCACCTCTCTGGGAGTAAATAGCATTATGCAAAGAGCAGAAAAGAAGTAAAAAATAAACCGAAGGCCTACCATAGCAAAAAGAAAAGAAAATATAGCTACATCTAGTTTATACCAAAACATGTACTATACCTCTCTCTGACACACTATCCTGGTAAAACATCCTTCCTTCCACACACTGTTTTGTACATTGCCTTTTATTCTTTAAACTTTTCATCTCTCTCTTGTTGAGGATCAGCTCCATTCAACCATATCTTTCTTGGTCTATCCCTGGCCCCTGGCCCATTTATTCTGCCTTCATATATTGGTTTTCCAAATTGATGCTCATTCATATATTGATCCTCTCTTTTGGGTGATCAAAACACCTCAATGTTCTTATTTCATACTGAGTACACTCTTCTTACTTTACTACACAGTACCTCGTTCCCACTGCATTCAACATTATGTTTCTCCTGAGATATCCAGCTCTCAGTTGGGTATAACAGTGGACAGAAACATGTGTTATACACAACCACTTTTGCTTCTTTTGACAAACATTAATTCTTTGCAACATATCACATACTATCTACTTCCTTTCTAACAGAATTTGCACAATTTCTCTATTTTCTTTAGTAAACTTTCTAAAGTTCCAAATTCATCTACTTGCTCTACGTTTTTCACCATTTGTGTATAATTTGTAATCATTCATTCCATCTCTGTGACACACTTGTTTTGGACTTTGATACATTAATTTTCAGGGCTGTATTGTTGTTGCATCATCCAATCTATCTCACATTTGCTGCAGTTCACTCAGGTTCTCAGGCAGAAACATGGTATTGTCTGCATATAAACGTACAGTACACTAATATTCATCTACCCAAACAATATACCCTTAACATTAATACTGAATGTTATATGGATTTTTCTTGTGAAAAGATTTAATATGGAAGTTTTATGTTCTTTACTATGGATGTTTTATTTATGCTGCTACTAAGGACATTTTACTTTATTTTTTTTAAGTCACTGTAGGTTGATATGGTTTGGGTGGAACATAAACTGAATAAATAAATATACCATCACAAGGATTCCTCATACATTTGGCCATATGTGTAACAATCAAGGGGACATTACATATCCTTGTCTTATGCATTGCTCTATGCTATGATTATTTGCTAAGCATTACATTTATTCTCACATATGCTTTACTTCTATTGTACGATACTCTTATCACATTCAGCAGCCAACTATCAATTTCACAAAGATAATATTCCATAATTCAAACCTATTCACTTTATCATACATTTTTTCTTAATCAGTAAAGGTACATTAAACTTTCTTTTCACATTCATATTCATTATTTTACTATTGTAGGTATGAATAGACTTAAGTTTAAACCACATATTCAAAACAAATAAGGCTTTCTCTAACCAGATACTCACCAGTCATTATTCTCATTCATTCTTGGATCTCTGAATGACCCTATCACTTTTCCTATCCTCTCTCATCCTGTTGTGACTATCCATTCATATCACCTAACAGAGCATTCTTCTCTTTTGAAATGCATTCATTCAGAATATAGTATAATATATTGATTTTTTTCTCCAAATCCATTTCTGTTTTTTCCATTATCACCATTCATGGGATTGTAACATGCACTATCACCAACCTATGGTTTCCTATTTTATACATGACCACAGCAACATAGATGACATCAAATAATACTTTCTGATATACATTTTAGCCATTTCAGTCATAATTAAACCTATAACTTCACTTCCCTGCATGTATTCATCAACTCCACTCCACAATATCAGTTCACCTTCATTCTTACAGTATTTGTGAAACTAAGAGAAAAGGGAAGGATACATTAGACATACAACACGTCTATTTTTCTTTTTTTTCCATAAAGTTTTATTAATTTTCAAGATATAGTTAAAACACAGAATACATAATATACAACAGATAGAATACAAGTCTAAAAAAGAAACAAGAGAAACTAAAACAGTGCAAGAATAGACAGAAAAACATAAAAGGATAGGTAACTTCCGACCTTCTCCAACACAGATATAAAAGCACATAAAAGTTAATATTTGCTATTAATTAAACATTTAGTAACATTATTTCTCTAAAATCAAACCATTTAATCATCAAAACCCAAACTTGGAACTTCATTTTTTTCCATTACAAGCAAGTAATTCAAAAGTGGCTTCCAAATAGTAACAAATCCAGTTACAGTATTTTCTCTTATCAATGCTGTCAATTTAGCCATTTGCACCAGTTCCATTAACTTAATCATCCAATCCTCCATTGAGGGAATTTGTGCATCCTTCCATCTTTGAGCATATAAGAGTCTTGCTGCTGTTATCATATATAAGAACACAGTTCCATGTTGCTTCTCAAGCTGTTGGTCCATCAAACCCAAGAGAAACATCTCCGGTTTCAATTGTAAGTCCACTTTGAGAATCTTTTGAATAATAATACATATTTGATTCCAGAATTTCTTAGCTTTTCCACAAGTCCACCATAGATGATAGAAAGTTCCTTCACCCTGTGAAGTTTCCAACAAACATTTGATACCCCATTATACATTTTGGACAACTTATCAGGAGTTAAATACCAACGGTACATCATTTTATAAAAATTCTCTTTCAAATTATAATTCAAAGTAAATTTCATACCTTTGTTCCATATATTCTTCCATTGTTCAAACATAATATTATACCCAAAATTCTTAGCCCATTTAATCATACAATCTTTAACATATTCATCTTCTAAATTCAATTGCAACAACATTTTATACATTTTCTTAATAAGATGCTCATCATTTGTACAAAGTTCCATTTCAAATTGTGTTTTTTCATTAACAAAATTATATACCTTCTTATCCAAATTAAACTGTTCTGATAGTTGTGCGTAATTAAACCAGTGACAAATATGACCTTCCAGTTCTAGTTGTTCCCTTGTTTTACGTTTAGGTATCCCTTCTTCAAAATTCAGCAAACCTTCATATCTCATCCAGCTTGGTTTGCCTGCCATCTCTCTTCTTAAAAAAAGCTTCTTGAGGGAACAACCACATAGGTACATTAGGAGACAATATTGGTTTATATTTATTCCAAACCATCCATATGGCATGCCTAACAAAATGATTTTTAAAATCTTTATTAACTTTAACTTTATCATACCACAAGTAGGCGTGCCACCCAAATCGGAGATCATGTCCTCCTAATTCCAATACTTTTGTGTCCTTCAAAGTCATCCAATCCTTCATCCGTAGCAAACAGCAGGCAACAAAATACAATTTCAAATCAGGCAAACCTAGACCTCCTCGTTCTTTGGCATCTTGTAACAATTTATACTTGATTCTTGGTTTGTTCCCTTGTCAAATGAACTTAGAGATATCTTTCTGCCATTGTTTAAATGGTAAATCTGTTGTCAAAATCGGTATTGTCTGGAACAAAAACAACATTCTAGGCAAAACATTCATCTTAATCACAGATATCCGACTCATCTTTGACAATTGTAATTTCTTTCTTAACATCACTCCACAATTTAACATCGTTAATCTGAAACAACATACAATTCATGTTTGATAATGTCACCCCAAGTATCTGACCTTTTTTTCAATTATAAAATCAGTCTTACCCATCAACATTTCTTGATTGTGTGTAGTCATATTCTTGGTCAACATCTTTGTTTCTTGTTTATTTACTTTAAGTCCAGCTAATGACCCAAATTCCTTTAATTTCTTCATCAAACATTCAGCAACATTCAAAGGGTCTTGTAATATTAACACTAAATCAGCCTCAAAGGCCCTCAGTTTGAAGATATCCTTCTTTATCTTCAAATCATTTATTTGATCATCTTGTCTAATGTCTCTATTCAGGACTTCCAAAACTAAGATAAAGAGTAAAGGTGAAAAAGGACATCCTTGCCTTATTCCTTTCTGTATATGACAAGGCTCAGTTAAATCACCATTTACAATAATATGGGCTTTTTGAGGGACATAAATTGATTTAATTGCTTGAATAAACTTATCTCCAAAATCCATATTTTCCAAAACTTTGAACATAAAAGTCCAGTTCAAAATGTCAAAGGCTTTCTCTGCATCTAAGAAGATGAGAGCTGCTTGCTGTTCATTGTGGTGTTGTAGATATTCTATAATGTCCAAAACTATTCTCACATTGTCTCTTAATTGCCTTTTGGGTAGAAACCCACATTGATCTTGGTGAATAAAGTCCTGTAAATTTTTCTTCATTCTTTCAGCCAATATTGAAGCAAATATTTTATAATCATTATTCAACAATGAAATTGGTCTATAATTCTTAGAGTAATATCTTGGCCTTCTTTTGGTAAAAGTGTAATATTGGCTTCCTTCCAAGAGTCAGGCATTGCAGAGCCCTGCAAAATAGAATTCATCAATGTTTGAAAAGGCTGAAGAAGCTGATCCGCAAAGCACCTATAATACAACGCTGGCAAACCATCTGGACCTGGTGCTTTCCCCAGTTTGGTTCTTTTTATAGCTTCCACTATTTCAAAAGTAGTTATTGGATTGTTCATTAATAATTTATGTGATTGTGAGAGTTTTGGTAATTTTTGTTTCTCCAAATACTCATCTATCTTTTCCAGAGAAACTTTTTTCCTTTTATACAAATTGGAAAAAAAGTTGTGGAATGATTTCTTAATTCCTTCATTATCCATTAATTCAATATTTCTTTCTTAAATTTTTAATATCATTTTCTTTTCTCTTTCCTTCCTTAATTTATAGGCCAACCATCTTCCAGGTTTATTGGCAAACTCAAAATGTCTCTGTTTAACATAATTCAATTTTGTCTCAATTTCCCTCACAGTCAACATAGATAATTGTTGGTGTAATAATTTAAGTTGGTGTAAAATACCAGTATCCACTGGGTTTTTCTGTAACCCAATTTCTTTTACTTTAATTTGATCCAAGATAGTTTGCATTTTTTGTTGACACTTCTTTTTTATATTACAGTTATGGTAAATAAAATGACCTCTCATAACTGCCTTACTGGTGTCCCAAACAGTTTTTAGGTCAGTTCCTTTGTCCAAATTGATGTCAAAAAAATCTTTTAAACTCCTCTTGCAATCAACCAAAATGTTTTCTCTTTGTAAAATAGCTTAATTCAATCTCCATCAAAAAGCCATAGAATATCTCTTTATTTTCAAACTTACTGGATTGTGATCGGAGAAAGTCTTTGGTAAAATATCAATCTTACAAATTTCATTAGCTAAATTATTTGAAATCCATATCATGTCAATTTTTGAAAAGGATTTATGTCTTTCTGAGTAAAAAGGTACATTCCCTTGCCAGTCCATTTTTGTGTCACCAGGAATCTACTAATGCCAAATTGTCTATCATGTCAAAAAAGGACAGTGGGAGTCTTCCTTGTTTAAGCTTAATTTCCTTTTCAGATGTCCTGTCCAATCGTGGGGAGGTTACACCATTCCAATCTCCTAGTAGACACCAGCTTTGGTATGAAAAAGATGACAATTTATTCAGAAGATGTCTAATTTTTTTTACTTTTTTCCTCATTTGGTACATATATTCCCACAACAATAGATTTAAGTCTATTAAGCTCGACTTCCACTGCTACATATCTGCCATGTTCATCAGAAAGCAGTGAACATGGTTTCAATTGTGGTTTAATATATATTACAAGTCCATTTATCTTCTTCAAACCTGCTGAAATAAATTCCTCTCCCAAATTTTTATTCATCAAATATTTAATATCTGTTTTCCATATATGAGTCTCCTGTAAGCATATCACATCATGGTTTAATTTCTTAAAATAATCTTTTTTTTTTCTTTTGTGCGGGGCATTTGCCCCGTTCACATTCCAAGTAAGGTAAGTGCAAGCCATGATTAAGCAGACATGTCATCAAAGTCCTTAAATGTAGCACCCATGTCTACACCTTGTAGAGCAGATTCTTTGGGTCTAGTTCCAGGTGCAGGTTTCTCATCTACACCCCGATCCAACAAGATCCATATCTAGCAAGAAAGTCCTTGGCGTTATGGATGGAGGTAAATTTGAATCTTTGCTGTTGGAACATAAAACTTACACCTTCCAATCTTTCCCATCAAAAAACAATTTTATTCTTTTTCAGAATCTCTGTTAAAAAAGCATAGTCTTTTCTCTATCTCAATATCCTTACAGGAATCTCTTTCAAAACAATTATATCCACATTGTCAATATTTAATCTTGATTCAAAGTGAGTTTGCAAAACCTGGACTCTTATTTTCCTTCTAGCAAAATGAACCAAAACATCTCTTGGTTTATTATTTACAGCTGCATATCTTGAGTTGATGTGAAAAAATTTATCTAATTCATCCTCCATTCTATCTTCCTCCCAATCCAATAATTTTGCCAAAACCTGTAGGATTTTTTCAACAATATTCTCCCCTTTCACCTCAGGAACTCCTCTCAGTCTCAGACAAAAATCCATGTCCCTAAGTTCTAACAGCCATTTTATCAAGCTCTTTTTTTCTCTTTTGCTCAGTATTATCCATCTTAGTTTCTAACACCTCCACTCGACCCATTACTTGTTTCACCTCTCCAGCAGTTTTTTCCATTTGATGTTCAATCTTTTTCTCAAAGTCAGAATATTTACTTTCCATCGTTTTCTCAAAGTCTCCATATTTAATTTCCATCTTTTTCTCAAAGTCAGAATATCTATTTTCTATTTTCTTCTCAAAGGCATCAAAAGATTGTTTAAAGGTATTAGAAATTTCATCAATCATATTTCTCATCATCTCCCCATCATCAGAACCATGATGAGGTGGTCTCCTAGAAGCCATAATTAGTTCCCTCTGGTGGTTAAAATTAGCCAATACAACCAAATCTTAAAGTCAGTGGAAAAATACTAGAGACTGAGATCTGTCGATGAAGGTTCTCAGTCATCCAGGTGGAACAGTCTGTAGCTTGAATCTTGTCAACTGGATTTCTATATTCTCAGTGGAAACGTTTCGCTCCTTATTCAAGAAGCTTCTTCAGTCTGAGCAAAGTTAGTAAGGGAATCCTTAAATATGTTTCTAGGGTGGCTGTGTGACCTTGCACCTGGGGCTAGGTCATGGTTATTTGAGATGTTTATTTCTAAGTATAGAAATCCAGTTGACATGATTCAAGCTACAGACTAGAGACTGAGATCATTCAAAAGCTAAAGTCTTGCCACTAGAGGTGTTTACGGGATCCAATTAACTTGTTAAGAAAAAAGCAACAACACTCACTTTCTCATGATAGCCATGAAAGTTCCAATTCCAACAGGACAGATTCGTTAAATCCCAAAAGGAAACAGTAAAAATACCGCCAATTAAATCCAAAAAATATATAGTCCCTTGCATCTACAAAATAGATCCACAGTTCAGCTTTTGGTTCTTTTTGCCCAAAATGTAACATACAAAACCAAGTTCAAATGCTCAATAGTTAAGTTTCAAAAATAATGTAAAAGTTACCAAGAGAAATCTCATCTCTGTATTGGAAAAAGCCTCTTTTAAACAAAGAAAAGGCAAATAAATTGATGCATTAAGAAATGGGGTGGTCAGTTTTAAAGTCAGTTTAAATGGCTGCAGCATGGCTTGGGAAAGGATGACAATCCCACCTCCCAGCTGATCACTCACCACTCAATCTATAAACTCCGTTTATGATCTTCTCGCTATGACCAGCCATCCAGAGGACACAGGGGGGTAACTCCTAGGGTTCCCCTTTATCCAGGGAACACTTCTGGGCTCCAGGGAAACCTGCCTGAGCCCTAAAACGCCATGCTGCCAGGTCTAGTTTTGAAGCTAATTCACAAAGAGATGCTGTTCAAAACGCCATTCCCACTGGAAGTCCTAACATGTCTATTTTTCTTTATTTCATTTTCTTTGTTAATTCATGTTCTTTACCATTTACTTATCTTACATTTTAAGACACAATCTTCCATATGCCATGGTTTTTACCAGATGGGCACATAGATATTAACCTCTGCCACCCCTCATGGCTTTGGTCAATTAAGGCTTTCACATATATTTTAGTATGATAACGAAGATGTAGACTAGATTGCCAGCTTTACTCATACCCATGCCACATGTAGCATTCCTTGATAACCATGAAATCAGTACTATTCTGTTTGGGCATACAGTACTCTAATCTACCTTGAAATCCAACTTACTATTACCCACATCTTACCAGATAGGAGTATATGCCCTGTACTAACAGAGACCCAGAAGACATTAATACTGCTGAGGTGGAAATAGATCCTCACAGAGCCTCATAGGAAAAATCATGAATTCATCCTTGTGGATTTATGGAACAATAACAACAGCTCCAAACTCCTGGCTATTTAAAAAATAAATTAAAGACTATCAGTATAAGTTGTCCATAAATAAATTATGAAACTAACAAATACTATAATGAAAGAAAGGTGGAACTCAAGCTGACATATCCACCATCCATTTTATTAACTTTAACATCTTTAGCTTCCATCCTTTGTTTCCCAATTCATTGTAAAATCCCTGATACCTGCTCCTGTTAAGTTTAACTTTCCCAAGGATCATTACCTCTGTTACTCATTCATGGCCTGATAGCCAGATGATTTTTCTCAAGGAGTTGATAGACAGCACTCATCTAGCATGTCAGACCATTGTGAAGTTTTTAAAGTTGTGTGAATTATGGCTGTTAAAGTAGTCAACTCAAGGAGGGACCCTGCTTCAGTCTTCCTACCTAATTCATTCCTTCTATTTTTCTCTTAAAAGAAACCATCATATTTATAGCTTTGTGTTTACAAAAGTTGTGTGTGTGTCTGTGTGTGTGGTAGAGGGGAAAAGGTTAAACCCTGTCATGTCATACTGTAGCTTGATCCTGTTCTGGCTCTTCCATGGTTGCTCTTTCTGGTCCTTAGGAAAATCAAATTACTTCCTTCCCCAGGCTAAGCAACAGAACATTGCTAGTGGTTGGTCTCAGTGTTATAATTTTTAGCTTTTATTTTAATCCCAATTTAATTTTTGATTTATATCTTGGTTTTAACACTTAATTTCCATAAGCCACCTAGAGTCCAGCTGGTTTCTGGCAGTTATATAAATTTTACAAATAAGTAAATAATCAATCAATCAATCAAATTGGTGGGTAATATTCCATTCAGATTCTTTTAGACCATGCTGGATAACACTGATTGGAGCTGAAGTCCAAAAAATGTGAAAAAATACCAAAATGGTTCCTGTTGTCAGAGTGGAGTTCAAACTACATTGTGAATACCGAAAGGTATTATGTGGACATGCCCCGCTTTCAGCTGAAATGATCCTCAGTTGTGATCTTTTGATTTGGCTTCATTCATTTTATTTCACGGTGATCTCTTTGGCATATTTTTTTTCACTTGCTTCAAGGTATCCTGACCCATTCTAACAGTAGCGGTACTGAATCTAGAGTCTAGCACTCTACAATTCCCCTTTTGTTGCCCCAGTGCTTCCTTACTTTGGCCTCGACAAGCAAGAGTTTTGTGTCAAATGTGTGCTTTCCAACAAAAGAAAATATGCTCTTAAGTGCATGACTCGTTAAGAGCATTAAAATGAGGGGAAAGGAGATTAACTCCGTTCTGGCAGGAAAATCAACTAACTGCAATGTGGAGTCTTGCCTAATTTGGGACTTTTTTCCCTTCCAGTTCCAGTTGGCAGCTTTAGCATGGACCTAGCCAACCTTCACAACTGCAACCTCTCCGGTTGATGCTAGCCAGCAGATCATATGAAAAGCATTCAGAAAGAGGGATTTATTTTTTCTTTCTTTGCTGATTTCACAGCCAGACCGACTTTTGATGTGTGATTATCTCTCTCTCTTTTTTCACCCGAAGAGAAGCTCCAATATTATTACGATTTTAGCCCTAGGAATGCTGTCTCATACAGAGAAAACTGATCCCTAAATTTGTCTCCAGTGGGCAGGGATTCCTTCCCTAATCAAATTACAGAATCTAATATGGGATTTAGTGCTGTTTGTTCACTACTCAAATATTTATTGGCTCTCAGAATAACAGCTGAAGCAGTATTATGTGGCACTGTATGTGTTATGTGCATGCATTTGTCCCTTTTTTGGTGAAAAACAAAAGGAGTAGAATTGTCAGCAGAAAGGCTGATCTTCAAATTAAGCCAAATTAATTCAAACATTGAATTTCTGAACATTTCTGTTTCAAATATCACCTCTGGGAAACTGCTAGGTATTCTATGAGGAGCATTCCCTATCCTGGGACCATCCAGGTATACTGGGACCACCCCTCCCAGAACATCCACCCTGTGCAAGTTGTAGTTCAACACACTGAGAAGGCTCCACGCTGGATAACATTGCCTTGGGCAAATCACTATAACAGTATGCATATCACACAAAGCCATAGTTGGCTTAAACATGACTTACTTAATTGCTGCAATTAGCTGGCTTTGCACAGGACCTAAACTATGATTTATTAACCATAATGGCTAAGTAGGCACAACATATTAATCCCAGAACAAACAAAGCAGTTTTGACTTATTTCAATCTATCTATAAAATCTATATATCAAATAGAATTTTGCCAAGACAATTCACTGTGCATAACAAACACTCTCTTCCAGCAACCTAAAAGACGACTTTATACATGGACTTCACCAGATGGTCGACACCGAAATCAGATTGACTACATCCATTGCAGCCAAAGGTGGTGGACATCTATACAGTCAGTAAAAACAAGACCAGAGCTGACTGTAGTTCAGATCATGAACTTCTTATTGCAAAATTTAGAATCAGACTAAAGAGAATAGGGAAGACCCACAGATCAGTTAGATATGAGCTCACTAATATTCCTAATGAATATGCAGTGGAGGTGAAGAATAGATTTAAGGGACTAGATTTAGTAGATAGGGTCCCGGAAGAACTATGGACAGAGGTTCGCAACATTGTTCAGGAGGCAGCAAAAAAAAAAGTCCCAAAGAAAAAGAAAACCAAGAAGGCAATATGGCTGTCTGCTGAGACACTGGAAGTAGCCCAAGAAAGAAGGAAAGCAAAAGGCAACAGTGATAGGGGCAGATATGCCCAATTAAATGCAAAATTCCAGAGGTTAGCCAGAAGAGATAAGGAATTATTTTTAAACAAGCAATGTGCGGAAGTGGAAGAAGACAATAGAATAGGAAGGACAAGAGACCTCTTCCAGAAAATTAGAAACATCGGAGGTAAATTCCAGGAAAAAATGGGTATGATCAAGAACAAAGACGGTAAGGATCTAACAGAAGCAGAAGAGATCAAGAAAAGGTGGCAAGAATATACGGAAGATCTGTATAAGAAGGATAATAATATTGGAGATAGCTTTGACGGTGTGGTCAGTGAGTTAGAGCCAGACATCCTGAAGAGTGAGGTTGAATGGGCCTTAAGAAGCATTGCTAATAACAAGGCAGCAGGAGACGACAGTATCCCAGCTGAACTGTTTAAAATCTTGCAAGATGATGCTGTCAAGGTGATGCATGCCATATGCCAGCAAATTTGGAAAACACAAGAATGGCCATCAGATTCGAAAAAATCAACTTACATCCCCATACCAAAAAAGGGAAGCACTAAAGAATGTTCAAACTATCGAACAGTGGCACTTATTTCACATGCCAGTAAGGTAATGCTCAAGATCTTGCAAGGTAGACTCCAGCAATTCATGGAGTGAGAATTGCCAAATCTACAAGCTGGGTTTAGAAAAGGCAGAGGAACTAGAGACCAAATTGCCAATATCCACTGGATAATGGAGAAAGCCAGGGATTTTCAGAAAAACATCTATTTCTGTTTTATTAACTATTCTAAAGCCTTTGACTGTGTGGATCATAACAAATTGTGGCAGGTTCTTGGTGGTATGGGGATACCAAGTCATCTTGTCTGCCTCCTGAGAAATCTGTACAACGACCAAGTAGCAACAGTAAGACCAGACCACAGAACAACGGACTGGTTTAAGATTGGGAAAGGAGTACGGCAGGGCTATATACTCTCACCCTACCTATTCAACCTGTATGCAGAACACATCATGCAACGTGCTGGGCTTGAGGAATCCAAGGCTGGAGTTAAAATCGCTGGAAGGAACATTAACAATCTTAGATATGCAGATGATAACACTTTGATGGCTGAAAGCGAGGAGGAGTTGAGGAGCCTTATGACGAAGGTGAAAGAAGAAAGTGCAAAAGCTGGGTTGCAGTTAAACCTCAAAAAAACCAAGATTATGGCAACCAGCTTGATTGATAACTGGCAAATAGAGGGAGAAAAAGTGGAGGCAGTGACAGACTTTGTATTTCTAGGCGCAAAGATTACTGCAGATGCTGACTGCAGCCAGGAAATCAGAAGACGTCTACTTCTTGGAAGGAGAGCAATGGCAAATCTTGATAAAATAGTTAAGAGCAGAGACATCACACTGACAACAAAGGTCCGCATAGTTAAAGCAATGGTATTCCCTGTAGTAACCTATGGCTGTGAGAGCTGGACCATAAGGAAGGCTGAGCAAAGGAAGATAGATGCTTTTGAACTGTGGTGTTGGAGGAAAATTCTGAGAGTGCCTTGGACTGCAAGAAGATCAAACCAGTCCATACTCCAGGAAATAAAGCCAGACTGCTCACTTGAGGGAATGATATTAAAGGGAAAACTGAAGTACTTTGGCCACATAATGAGAAGACAGGATACCCTGGAGAAGATGCTGATGCTAGGGAAGTTGGAAGGCAAAAGGAAGAGGGGCCGACCAAGGGTAAGATGGATGGATGACATTCTGGAGGTGATGGACTCGACCGTGGGGGAGCTGGGGATGGTGACGGCTGACAGGAAGCTCTGGTGTGGGCTGGTCCATGAAGTCACGAAGAGTCGGAAGCGACTGAACGAATAAACATCAACATATTTATTTATTTTATTATTTTATTTATTTATTACATTTATATCCCGCCCATCTCCCCCACAAGGAGGGACCCTCGGCGGTAAAATGGGACTAATGCAGACCTAATGCTTTACAACACTTTTGATGGATTACTAAGGCAGTGTGTAAAAGGTTATTTAAGAGTATTCTGAGTAACATATTCCATGTATAATACACACACACACAAACACACACACACACATGCGTCCTCACAGTTATTGTAGGGGAAATACTCTTGTTCACTTAAAAAAGAAAAGAGTGGGAATTAAAAGAACTGCAAAAAACCCACAGAGTAGGATGGATGGATTAAAATTCATAATATATGGTTGAAGTATCAGTCTTATGATTAATGGGGATGTAATCAAATCTGCTGAAGCTTTTAATCTGTTTGTTATAACAATTCAAAGATTGCTGCCTCCAAGGAACAGAGATAAGATATAGCAACAAAACCAAGATGCATTAATTTTATTGCAGTTTTATGAAGGTGTCTTGAAATTTCTATTAGAGATCCTTAGCTTTGAAGCAGAAATATTTTTTTCTTGGATTTGGGAAATAGTGAAGCCGTATGATGTCTCAGTGCAATTGTTACTTCCTGTACACTGTGCACATTTTTATACACTTAGAAAAATGGAAAAGCAAGTTATAGGATTCAATCTCTAGCAATTCCATGAACAGCCAGTAATAAAGGATCAACTAAAATTTCTATTAAAATCAAGGTAGGAATAGGAGATTCCTCTGGTTCTTGCCTGGCATAAAAAAGAACTGTTAACAGCAATGGAAAGATAAATTAACCAACTCTTTGCTTCTACTAAGAATATAAAAGTTACTGTGCAGTTTAATAAATGTCACATAATCCAAACTTAGGCGGTACCAAAGGCTGCAAGTCAAGGGGTTTTGTTTGCAGAATATACCTGGTTAAATCTCTGGCATCTCCAAAGACCTTTTTTTCTAAAATTGTAGATATCTCCTGCCATTAATAAATAAAACTGAGCTTCATGGGCCAAAGTATAAGCTAGTTTCCTGTGTGCTTCATAGAAATGTGGAGGGCTAAGTTTTCAAGGGTCTGTATCCTCCTGGATGTTTTGCAACCAAAGATGTTTGTAAACTTCAAGACCTGGAAAATAAGACTGTGGAGTAAGATAGTTTGCACCCAAATTTCACAGTACATCAATTATTTTAAAACCCATGGCTTTCCAAATTATCCATGAAAATGAAGTGCAAATGAATATTTTCACTCACAGCAACAGTTTCCATTGCACATTTAGACATATTCCCAGTTGAGAATGAAAAGGTTTAAAGTTCCATTAGGCATAAATGAAACATCTTAGAAATATTTACCATATATACAACCATTTTAATTTACATAGGGCTACACAATATTTTCATTAGCTCTCTCATTCAGGTTCATCCTGTTTTCCCAAAATGTTCTGACCCCAGAGGATCTGACATTTCTGATGCCCTGTCCACAACAGTACTGCAGAACAACAGTGGTAATGCTGAGAGACCTATCTCTCTCTGCTCTAGGCCAATGCAAGGAATGCTCCAGGTCATGGGTGTAGTGGAAGGCTGGAAAGAAAAACAACTAGATTCTTCAGCCCCTTGTTCTGTCTACTGTATTTCATGCACACACCCAATCCTCCCTTTTCCCTCGCCTGGGTTGGAGATTCAATATCAGGGAGGGAAGGAAGGATTAAGAATGTTTTTACAGGGACCAGGAGAGGGAACCAAGGTGATATTTCCTCCTCCAAAGTCAGAACTCTTTGTTATCATCCTCATTATAGATATCTCTTTAACCCTCCAACTTGCAAATATGCCAATGAAAAGCAATCAGACCTTTCAATAGTATAAAGTGGAATACAATAGCGACACTTCTTTTTTGCAAGGGATAATAAGACATATTAAACAGTAACTTTACATTTATGTTCAAAGAAGCGATAGAGTTGTTATGCTTTTTTTCCCTTTATGCGACTATAAATAATACGACATGACGACATGATGGCAACAATCCTGAATAACAATGGCTCTCAAAGCGATACATTTAAAGTGGAATCCAGCATTAAACAGGGATGCTCCAACCTTATTCGCTATCTTCATCGCTATGATTATACACCTTGTTGAAGAGAAACTTCCTACTGGTGTAGAAATTATATATCGAACAGATGGAAAGCTTTTTAATCTTAGTAGGCTGAAAGCAAAAAATAAGGTAATTACAACTTCTGTTATAGAACTTCAATATGCTGATGATAACGCAGTCTGTGCACACTCCGAGGAAGATCTTCAAACTATCCTAGACATCTTTGCAGAAGCATATGAAAAGCTTAGCCTCTCGATTAACATTAAAAAAACCAAAGTGCTTTACCAGCAAGTTCGAACCAATCCCTCCGCAGCGCCATCAATCCAGCTTAAAGGTGTGTCACTAGAAAATGTCGACCACTTTTCTTATCTCGGCAGCCATCTATCTACAAAAGCCGACATCAACACTGAAATTCAGCATCGCCTGAGCTCTGCGAGTGTAGCTTTCTCCCGAATGAAGCATAGAGTGTTTGAGGATCAGGACATTCGCAGGGAGACCAAAATGCTTGTTTACAAAGCCATTGTACTACCAACCCTTCTGTACGCCTGTGAAACATGGACCCTCTACAAACGCCACCTCCAACTTCTTGAAAGATTCCATCAACGCTGCCTCCGAAAAATTCTGCAAATTACTTGGGAAGATAGGCGGACTAATGTTAGCGTATCAGAAGAAGCGAAAACCACCAGCATTGAAACAATGATCACCCAACATCAACTTCGCTGGACCGGCCATGTTGTTCAAATGCCTGACCATCGTCTTCCAAAGCAACTACTTTACTCCCAACTTAAGAATGGAAAACGGAATATTGGTGGACAGCAAAAGAGATTCAAAGATACTCTCAAAGCTAATTTTAAAAAATGTAATATCAGCACTGAGAACTGGGAAGCCCTAACTCATGAGCGTTTCAAATGGAGGTCAGCCTTTATTAAAGGCGCTATGGACTTCGAAGAAGCATGAGTACAGGGCAAAAGGGAGAAAAGAGCTAAAAGGAAGGCACGTCAAGCAAACCCTCATCATGACCGTCTCCCACCCGGAAACCTATGCCCTCATTGTGGGAGGTTGTGCGGATCCAGAATTGGCCTTTACAGCCACTTACAGATCCACTGTTAAAATTTTACCCTTGGAAGACAATCTTACTCGGCTACGAGTGATCGCCAATGAATGAATGATAAATAATACATAAGAGATCTGGCACATACCTTGTACAGCAAATCATTTTAACGTGGTTTTAAAGCAAACCCAGGAATTCTTGGGATTTAGAAAAGGATGCAAGCCAAATCATTTAAAAGAAAATACACTCTTATGCTCCAGAGTGAAAATAGGAAGTAGGTTTGTGCCAATTAAAGAAAACCCATATCTAATGATCTGAAGGTATTAAAAAAAATGAGTATACTGAGGATATTCTTCTATTCTCCCCAAATACACTCTTTCTTTTTTATCATAATTTATACATGTTTATTGTGTAGATCGCCCTCAAACAACCCTCCCCCACTTAAAAAAACCCTACAGGAATCTCTACCATATACTCAGCAGTTCCAAAATAAACTTTGGATTTTTCCTTAAATGAAAAAAAATATAGTTTTGCTTTCAAATAAACACAGTTTCTAAGATCTTTATCCCATGTATAGCTTAATAACACAAGTGGATTACACCACCTTTATTTAGGTTTAAAAAAATTGTTTTGTAAGATTTAATAACACAGTGTGTGTCTCTCATTTCTGCCAAATTCCTTTCCAACATTTTGCTTGACAGGGATGAACACAAGATGTACAGTGGTGTCTCTTCTTGCCAATCACACTTCAGGCATATCAACAACAGTGAGTTAAAAGTCACTAAAAGTATAAATACAAGCGGAAATAAATCATGGTATTTGTAACAAAGGAGTGTTTTAGATTTTTGCTAGGACACCCTGGCCCAACCTGGTATTTCAGATCTCCCTCTTCCCTTCCACTTTTCCCAACACTATAGACTTCTCGAGGTCTTCACATAATGTGTCCCAAAAATATAAATACAATAATGGCATTCAGTGAACTGGTAGTTTACAGAAAAAAATATATAAAAGTAAAATTCATTAAAATCTAAAATAGCAATTAAAATTAAATATTGACTTAAATCATAAATGGTTAAAAGCCTGTTCTATGCCTTAAAAAACATGATTTCAGGCCCCTTTAAAATGCCAGCAAACAGATTATTTTTCTCAATCTGACAAGGATTGTGTGTGATATCTAGTAGAGCAGACACTTAACCCTATCAGACAGACCCATAACATCCATAGGTAAACTCCCCCAGATGACTTCACACATTCTTGCAGCAAGTAGCCAGACCCAAGCTGTGTAGAGCTTTAAAGGTAATAACCAGTACTTTTTTAATGTTTCTGAAATAAAAGCTTGTTTATTCCATCAGCTAAACTTTGCCTTTATTTCTGTTAATTTTTGTGATGTCATTATTTCATTCTTTTTATTTCTTTTTTATTTAATTTGATTTATATGGCTGCCCATCTTACACAAGCAACTCTGGGCACCAAATGCAATTAAACATCAATATAACGGTAAAGAAAATGAAAATAAATACACAACAGGAATAAGACTGAAAAAGGGCATCTAAGGATAATCATCAGCAATAAATCAATACTACCTCACAGGCTCACATGACTTCCCATGTGAACAGCCATGGTCTTAAGGGCCTTCTGAAAGGCTGGCAAGTTTGGGGCCAATCTAACCACTGTAGACACAGTGACAGAAAAGGCACACTGCCTGGTTCCCACTAGAGGACACTCTTTAATCATAGACCTTTTGGAGTGGGTAGAGACATCTGGAGAAAGACAATCCCTCAAATATCCCAGCCCATGCCACGTAGGGGTTGTAGGTGACAACCGACACTTTGAATGGTAATGCCAGTGTAATTTGTGAAGCAAAAGTGTAACATGGGCATAATGAGGCACACACTGCCACATTCTGGACCAACTGTAGCTTTTGGATGTTCTTCAAAAGCAGACCCATGTAAAATGCATGTAGAAATCATTGCAGTGTTCCAATCAGGGTGACCAAAGCATGAGTGCCCCCTGATCCAGGAAGGGGAACAAATGGCACACAACCTGAAGTTATGCAAAGCCAAACTTTTTATATAAATTCCAATGCACAATTTTTGCAACTCTATCATGGCATTGCTTATACTCAGTTTGGGCAATTATTATTGCTGTTGTTGTTGTTATACTGTATGTTTAAGTGACAATCAGTTGCCCAAGAGCTATGCATTTATATTATTTCATTATATAGCACCACATATTTGGCTAAAATATCTTTCTAAGCTTAAGAAATGTGTTTTGGTCACAAGCATGGTTTTGTAAAATTTAAATATATGTCTAGTTGGGTTTTTTTTTGTTTTTGTGTTTAATATTGAACTATGTTTTGAGTTTTTTTATCAGCTGATTGTGGATTTATTTTTTTTTAAAGAGCTGAAAACATAAAACCTGCCCAAAGAACTCAAAATATAAGAAACAAATGAGTTTTTCATTAACAGTAAGGTTTTAACACTGGTCTTTGCAGGTGACTTTTTAATAGGAGCTAATGGGAAAAAGTGCACCACAGGTAAAATGTTACATGCTTATTATTCCAAAGGCAAATGACTGAAAAATAAGTATGCCTCTGTTTTTTGTATTTGTGTGAATGTGTTTGCATAGCAGAGGTCAGACTTGATTGACCAGTGATTTAATCAGCTCTGCCAGTTCCTATGTTCCTATCACAATAAATGGTCTTTTCTATTCTAATGGAAGCAGAAATCTTGAAAGGTTTGACTGATGGATGTATTCACTTAGAAGTATTATATCATTTTATCTCTTTTTAGAATCCAAACTTTGGGAAACAAATCAGCAGAAATGGCAGCCTTCTTTTCCTTCTTTCCTTCTTTCCTTCCCTTTTATAACCATCAAGACACAGGCAACAAATATATCTCCAAAGCTCAGCATCTACAGCTTCCCCTCTTCTCTAGCTCTGTTTTCTGAGTGATAAATTGGGTACAGTAATGGAAAAAAAAGTTGGAAAGTGATGAAAGGTCTGCTGAAAGAACAAGTGCTGGTCCTCTCTCTTTCTCAGTGAATTCAGCAAGAGAATAGTATGAGTCACAGAAAATAGGGAAAATCTATGGCATCAAAAATTGAAGAATGATTATCTCCAGAGAGTCTTTCTCCTTCATTGACAGGAAAATAGTTGCATGACAAAATAACTCTTGTTGAAAAATGAAGATCCTTTGATTTACTGACCCTCCGCTCCCCCAACCCCCAACAAAATCTGCCAAGGTAGATTCTTTCAAATCCTCACCATGGCACACACATGAATTTACATCTCAGAAATTCGTCTTTGAAAGCTGACAGTTACATGAGTCTTACACAGAGTCATCACATTTATGGAGGACCTTTTAGGAGCAAGAATATTCTTCTTATTTAATGTCATAGTTCGAAGCCTGGCATAACTACAGTTTAGTCTCCTTATATGTCCAATAGGGAAGTGACCTGGAGCATACACACTGATTAGCCATATGATTGCCATGGCATCTCCTATCCCTGACCCCAGCTTCCCCTGATGGAAGCTGAAGTCTAAAATGAGGAAGGTACTTTATAAGCTCCCTGGATAATTTAATAGCCTGATTGTACAGGATTCTAGGTCACGTCAGTCATCTCCATGGACAGAACAATCTCTGCCATCAGATTTTTCTCCTCCAGCATATGGAGAGTTGCAGGCCAGATAACTAGGATAAAACAGAGGAAACTGAACCAGTGAGCATCGCTCTGCACTTGCCTTCACATGGTCATAGAGTTTACTGCTGTAGAGATGGGTGGTGATAAATTTGAATAATAAATAAAAATAAAAAATAAAGGAAGTCTAACACATTGCATAGGTCAAAACAACCTGACTTTTTTTGGTATTTCTGAAATATGGAATATAGAGAATAAGTAACTGGACCAGCAAGTTATATTCTGATGTGAGATTATTTTAAGGAATTATTTTAGATAAACTGGAATTCAGGAATAGTGATGCAGAGTGGAGCAAATCCCATAGAAAATAAAATAATGGACCTAATAAAAACTGTCCATCCTTAACTAAGTTTGAGGGTTACCCAGTATTATTTAGAATTTCCAAGACTCCAAAGTTATTTATTTATTTATCAAATTTATGTAGTTGTCAATCTCATGAGAAGTGACTCTGGGAGGGATACAATAATCAAATAAATACAATACATATATAAAAACAAGCAATTGAAAATATAAAAAATCAACATTAAAAAATAGAGATTAATTAAAACTAAAATATATACAAACCCCAGGCAGAGAGAGAATAAGTACATCTACCTCAAAAGGGGACCATCTAGACATATCTCTGGTTCCCTGGGACGCCCAGTCCTGGTGACATAACCAGGTCTGAGGGACTTCCAGAACATCAAAAGGGATGCAGCTAACCTAATGTCTGGGGGAGAATGTTCCATAATGTGAGCACCACAGCAGAGAAGGCCCGCCACCTGGGACCCACCAAATGTAGGCCCCAAAACCCAGAGCCACTCAGTCTTGCCAGGGTTCAACTGAAGTCTGTTGTACCCTCACAGCCTCCTGGCACTGAGATAAGATGTTCACAGCATTGCTTAATACACCAGGGGCAGAGATGTATAATTGGGTATCATCAGTGTACTGATGATACCTCACCCTATGGTGACAGACGAGCTCACCTAGTGGCCTCATGTAGATGTTAAAAAGGAGTGGAGAGAGCACCGAACCCGGCGGCACCCCATATAGGAGGGGCCGAGGGCGGGACCTCTCCTCCCCAATCATCACTGACTGTAATCAACCCCAAGGAAAGGAGGCGAATGAGCACAACACCATACCACCCACCCCCAATACTCTGAGCCGATCAAGAAGGATACCATGGTCGATGGTATTGAAAGCTGCCAAGAAGTCAAGTAGGGCAAGGATGGATGTACAACCCCCAACCTGCCCACATCAGAGATCATCCAAAAGCGTGACCAATGCCATTTCTGTCCCATACCTAGGTCTGAATCCTGACTGAAAAGGATCCAGATAATCTGCTTCATCCAAGGACTTCTGAAGCTATAGCACAACCCCCTTCTCAACCACCTTTTTCAAAAAGGGGAGGTTAAATACTGGACAAAAATTGTCCAGTATAGTGGGGCCTAGCAATGGCTTCTTGAGAAGGGGGCAGACCAAGGCCTTTTTAAGAGGTAAAGGAACAACCCCCTCACTCAAAGAAGAATTAACCACCGCTAGAACCCACTCACATGACACCCCCTGGGCCACTTTCACAGGCCAGAAGGGTCATGGATCTAAAGCGCAGGTGGCTGAGCTCACAGTCCTAAGGGCCCTGTCCTCTTCCTCAGGTCCAACAGGCTTAAACTGTTCCCAGATAACTGGGCAAGACTCCACCCCAGGCATCTCCTCTGGACCTGCAACAAAACCAGCATCCAACTGCGAGCGAATCCGAGCAATTTTGTCTGACAGGTGCTGAGCAAATTCCTCCAAACATCCCTGCAAAAGGTTCTCTGGGCCCCCTTTACTCAAGAGGGCTCATGTCACCTGAAACAGGGCTGCGGGGCAGCAATCTGTGGATGCAATAAGGGTGAAGTACTGCTGCTTTGCCGCCCTTTCCACCACAAGGTAGGCCTTAATAGCAGCCTTAACCTGAGTTCAGGCAAGTTCATTCTTACTTGAGCACCAGCGATGCTCTAGACGTCTCTTCTCTAATTTCACATCCCTCAATTCCTCTTAAACCACAGGAAGATGGGATCCCTGAGAGGGGAGAGGTCACATGAGCACATTCTGATCCAACGCCTCAGCCGCCCCCTTGTTCCAAGCGGCAACCAAGGCTTTGGTTGGACCGTGCAGCAGACCAACAGGAACAGTAATATTCCCACACTGGATGTATGGGCATCTAAATGTTAGGTTAATAGTTAATGTAAGTAAATGCTTAAATTAGGACCTATTTTACAGAATAGTGTATATGTTTTTAACTTTAACTTGCATTTAGCCAGATGGAATCTGAAGCAATTTAGGCAACTTGGCAAAGAGGTCTGGAGTTCCTAGGCCAAAATCCCATTTATATTTGCTGGCATGCCTCTGTTTTTGTGTTTGTAATATTCTGAAGTGATAATATACTGCACATTCCAGAATAGTGTATACGTTTCTGTGTAGGAAATTAAAATGGCAGCTCCCAACAATCTTTGGCATTTGTTGTTGCTAACACTATTGCCAGCTACCTGGGGAGCTTATTATTTAAAAAAAATTTTTTTTAAAAATGGTGGGGGGACCTCAAAGGGATTTGTTTTTTTTTTTTCATTAAATTCTTCTCTAAACATGGAGTTGGCCCTGGGCACTTGTATTGCCTTTTTTGTGATCATAAACTTATCTGAAAAAAATTAATTGCTCAGGTAGTAACAACAAAGAGACTGGCAGAGAATCTCCACAATTAAAACTGATTGTGTGTTGAGTTGTATGGGAAAATTTGTGAAGATTTCTTTCAAATTCAACACTCAGAATCAGTGGAACATGAATGGAGTATCCTGAAGTTAAGAGTACCTACTACAGAGTTCGGACTGCATTATGCCTAAAATAAAGTCAATCTTATTTTTAGATACATAAGGCCAAACATTGTGCCTGGTAGTTATCATGCACCTCTCTGGTATGCCTTTCTCCCCTTTCATAACCTTTGAATAGTATCATAAGTATCTCTAGAGATGTTTCAGAATAATAACTTTCAAGTTGGTCCAGATTATTAACAATTAGCACTATACTTCAAAATCCCTTAGCACTGATGTATTACTTTGTGTTATTATATATATAAGTTAATTGAGCAAGGGAGAGAGAGTATATTGCTCTGAATACCTACTTGAACTAATTATGCAGGATGGATAAAGGCCATTATGAGTTACATCCCATGTTTAACACTAGCATATGAAAGCTGCTATCAAGAATTAATTATTCATCTTTGTTTGGAAACAATAAAATTGGTGACAGCCAGAAACCCACCCATCTTATCTTCAGTAATTAAGGATGTATTTTCTGTTTGATATTTTTTATAGTAAGCTTTTAATTACTAATATTTGTTAAGGGTCAAAGCCTTTATTGGTGGTCACCTATGCCATATTGTTGTGGTTCTTTTGCTAAGCATTTGCAGTTATTTTCATATAGCAATATATAGATTTTCTTCTCTGCAACATCATTCATTTTCCTTTACCGTAAAGCTGAAACTGAAATCAGACTGCAAGGAATCCATCAGTGGTAAATAACTACATTACTAGGGCAGTAAATTTCCAGATAAAATACACAGGCTTGTTAAACTAGATTAACTAAGTGCTTTGTGTAATTCCAGTGGCAAGGGAGGAGTTTGACGATTCAGGTTAATCAAAATCTCAGTACAGGACTGCTGGTTAGAAGAATCTTTAATTTTTCCTGTGCAATAAATTGGAAACCAATGATGAATCAAAATACAGTCATTGTTCTTTTTAATACAGCCACCATGTACTAAGCTAGGGCTAATGTTTACTTCATACACAATGTAAGTGGTGTTCAATAAGCAATAGGTAGAAACCTTTCAGTGATCTTGTGTCAAAATGCTGTTACGAACCTAATCAAATAAATGCCAAGAGAGAGAGAGAGAGAGAGAGTAAAGAAAAGGATAGTGTTACTTAGCAAATGAGTAATCAATGCATGTTGCACAATTATACTGCAAGAAATTGAATTCAGAAATGGGGTTCATAGTGCTATTTTTGACCTGTACATAAAGTAGTTCTTTCAAGTAAGCACAATTCTCCCTATGCAGGGAGGATTTATCCTTACTTTGCTGGAAGAGGAAGATGATGACAATGGATTGGCTTGTGATTGTGTGTGTGTGTGTGTGTTTATGTATTGTTGTTTTAAAAAACCTTCTGGAAAAAGTTAGCCCTGAAGTTGAGTTGCCTCCCACCCTGATGGTGTCATCATCATCATCATCATCATTGGCGATCACTCGTAGCCGAGTAAGATTGTCTTCCAAAGGTAAAATTTTAACAGTGGATCCGTAAGTGGCTATAAAGGCCAATTCTGGATCCGCACAACCTCCCACAATGAGGGCATAGGTTTCCAGGTGGGAGATGGTCATGATGGGGGTTTGCCTGACGTGCCTTCCTTTTAGCTCTTTTCTCCCTTTCACCCTGTACTCGTGCTTCTTCAAAGTCCATAGCGCCATTAATAAAGGCTGACCTCCATTTGAAACGCTCATGAGTTAGGGCTTCCCAGTTCTCAATGCTGATATTACATTTTTTAAAATTAGCTTTGAGAGTATCTTTGAATCTCTTTTGCTGTCCACCAATATTCCGTTTTCCATTCTTAAGTTGGGAGTAAAGTAGCTGCTTTGGAAGACGATGGTCAGGCATTCGAACAACATGACCGGTCCAGCGAAGTTGATGTTGGGTGATCATTGTTTCAATGCTGGTGGTTTTCGCTTCTTCTAATACGCTAACATTAGTCCGCCTATCTTCCCAAGTAATTTGCAGAATTTTTCGGAGGCAGCATTGATGGAATCTTTCAAGTTGGAGGTGGCGTTTGTAGAGGGTCCATGTTTCACAGGCGTACAGAAGGGTTGGTAGTACAATGGCTTTGTAAACAAGCATTTTGGTCTCCCTGCGAATGTCCCGATCCTCAAACACTCTACGCTTCATTCAGGAGAAAGCTACACTCGCAGAGCTCAGGCAATGCTGAATTTCAGCGTCAATGTCGGCTTTTGTAGATAGATGGCTGCCGAGATAAGAAAAGTGGTTGACATTTTCTAGTGACACACCTTTAAGCTGGATTGATGGCGCTGCGGAGGGATTGGTTCGAACTTGCTGGTAAAGCACTTTGGTTTTTTTAATGTTAATCGAGATGCCGAGCTTTTCATATGCTTCTGCAAAGATGTTTAGGATAGTTTGAAGATCTTCCTCGGAGTGTGCACAGACTACGTTATCATCAGCATATTGAAGTTCTATAACAGAAGTTGTAATTACCTTATTTTTTGCTTTCAGCCTACTAAGATTAAAAAGCTTTCCATCTGTTCGATATATAATTTCTACACCAGTAGGAAGTTTCTCTTCAACAAGGTGTATAATCATAGCGATGAAGATAGCGAATAAGGTTGGAGCAATAACACATCCCTGTTTAACGCCATTCCACTTTAAATGGATCGCTTTGAGAGCCATTGTTATTCAGGATTGTTGCCATCATGTCGTCATGGAGTAGCCTCAAGATGTTCACAAATTTATCAGGGCATCCGATTTTCAGAAGGATGGTCCAGGAGCAGTACGATTTACAGTATCAAAAGCTTTAGTCAGATCAATAAACGCCATGTACAGAGGGCGGTTTTGCTCCTTGCATTTTTCTTGAAGCTGTCGTGCAGTGAAGATCATATCCATTGTTCCCCTGGAAGGGCAGAAGCCATTTTGCATTTCAGGGAGGATGTCTTCTGATACAGATAGGAGACGGTTTGCGATGATCTTTGCCAGGATTTTGCCTGCTGTGGCTAGAAGGGAGATGCCTCGATAGTTTCCACAGTCTGTTCTATCACCCTTTTTAAAGAGAGTGATAATTATGGCATCCCTAAAGTCTGCTGGAATCTCCTCCCTCATCCAGATTTTTTTGATGAGCTTATGAAGTTGTTGTGTAAGTTCAGGCCCGCCTTCTTTAAAGACTTCAGCAGGAAATCCCATCAGGTCCACTAGCTTTGTTATTTTTCATTTGTTTAGTGGCTTTACTGACTTCCTCCAAACTAGGGGGTACTGCAAGCTCATCTCTTACTTGTTTTTGCGGGATTTGCAAGAAGACTTCATCAGCCACAGTAGAGTGACGATTAAGGAGATTGTAGTAATGCTCTTCCCAGCGCAGTGCAATAGACTCTTTGTCCTTTAGAAGTTTAGCACCATCTACTGAGCGTAAGGGATTTGTACCATGGTTTTTTGGTCCATAGATGGCCTTTATGGCATTAAAAAAGCCCCGTGCATCATGAGCATCTGCAAAATGTTGGGTTTCTTGGGCTTTTTTTATCCACCATATGTTCTTAAGTTCTCTAGTTCTTTTTTGGACTTCTGCCTTGCACTGGCGTAGATTTTTTTTCTTAACGGCACAGTTAATAACTTTTTGCCATATCCGGAAGGCTTTCCTTTTCTTGTCAATAATGTATTCAATCTCACTATCGTTCTCGTCAAACCAGTCCTGATGTCTCTTAGTTTGGTATCCAATAGTTTGTTCACAGGCTGAAATAATAGAAGTCTTCAATTTAATCCAGTGTTCCTCAACATTTTCAGGAAGTTCCATAGGCAGATGTTCCTTGAGAGTTGATTGAAAGCAAGCTCGTTTAATAGAATCTTGAAGGGCCAGTGTATTCATTTTACGCCTTGGTTTTCTTCCTTGGAGCCTACGATGAGGGACAATCTTTATGGCCATCGTGGATCGAATTAATCAATGGTCTGTCCAGCAGTCATCGGTGCTCGTCATGGCTCTGGTGAGAAGTACATCGCGGCGATCTCTAGCATGGACAATTACATAATCTAAAAGATGCCAGTGCTTCGACCATGGGTGCTTCCAAGATGTTTTAAATTTATTTTTCTGGCGAAAGAGTGTGTTAGTAATGACAAGGTTATGCTCTGCACATTTAGTCAGAAGTAAGATTCCATTTGTGTTGCTGTTGTCAACTCCTTCTTTCCCAATGATCCCTGGCCACAAATCAAAGTCACGCCCAACTCTTGCATTGAAATCGCCCAGGAGGATAATTTTATCCTCCTTTGGTATCTCTGATAAGATGGTGTCCAGCTGGGTATAAAATTTTTCCTTGATATCCTCATCTGCATCTAGTGTTGGTGCGCAAGCACTTAGGATAGTTGCCTGTTGGTTTTTGGCGAGTTTTATTCGGAGAGTTGAGAGTCGTTCGTTAATCCCAGTGGGAACTTCTGATAAGAGCTTCATAAGGTCGTTTTTGATAGCAAAGCCTACCCCATGTATTTGTCGTTCTTGTTCAGGCAGTCCTTTCCAAAAGAAGGTATAACCTCCTTTTTCTTCCTTCAACTGTCCTTCTCCTGCTCTTCGAGTTTCTTGGAGTGCTGCTATATCAATATTAAAACGTCTCAGCTCCCTTGCAATAATGGCAGTCCTACGTTCAGGTCGTTCACTATCCATATTGTCTTGCAGTGTCCGTATATTCCATGTTCCAAAATTCATGTGTTTTTTACGACCGCTAGATGGTGACCCCACTGGTCGTGGTAATCCAGTCAGGGAGAAAATGAGGCAGACTATGTTCAGGGCACCTTTTCTAGCCCCCTCCCCATATGGGGTGAGCAGAGTGGATCCTAAATAGGGCTGCTCAGTCGTGGATACAGCTGCCGAACTACTCAACTGCCTCGATACTTGAGTCAGGGCGACTGAATCCGTATCCACCGCCCATGTGCTGGTCCATGACTATGAGCTTCCGGATTTCACAGTCCTGCCCCCGTTGCCATTCATCAATCGCCATGGGACTTTTGGTTGTTTTGGGTTTGGTGTGGTTGGAAGACGCCTGTGCGTGAATTTGTTTTATGTGTGGAGATCGGTGCACAACGATCAGCACACAACCTTCACAGAAAAAGGCTCTAATCCAATGGCATGGATACCATGACGATTGGTGACCTTTTGTCTGCTGCAGCCTTCATCCGCCTTCGCAGCCGTTGTAACAATACACCTTGTTATCTTCCGCCTGTTCTGCCGTTGAGGACTTTCTTGGATCGTTCTTTGTCTGGTTCCTCCCCCTGGACCTTACCGCCATGGGTGACCCTACTAGGAGTACATGACTCCCGACGGCTTCGCTCACAGGGTTCATTGGGAACACACAAGCCCACTCACCACAACAAGGTGATGATCCAGCGAGTGAGCCTGATGGTGTACTGGGAAGCCTTCAAGGCCCAGCTGTTCTCTCACTCTCTGGGCTTGGGTGGTTTCCACTCGTTGTTGAATGTGGGACGGCCACCTTGTTGTCATGGGCCACATTTGCCATCTTGTTTCATGTTTTTATTCCAATTGTATATTTGTTATTTTGTTTTGTTGTTCTCTTTAGACATATACAGTGAATGCTGTCAGCACATACTATTTAAACTCTCCTTTAGAAGGAGGACTATTGAATGCATATAAGCAGAATCCTCTCTCGCTCCTCTTACTGCATGCACAGACATTCCTGCTTGCTTCTTGTTAGGGAGAGAGAAAGAGATTTCTTACAGAGTATAACGTCCTTTTATTTATTATGTCTGTCTTTCTTTCTTTCTTTCTTTCTTTCTTTCTTTCTTTCTTTCTTTCTTTCTTTCTTTCTTTCTTTCTTTCTTTCTTTCTTTCTTTCTTTCTCCAAAAGTCAGGCACCATAGACCAACCACAATTTGTTTTATTAATTTTATTAATCATTTTTTTTCCTCAGGCAAAATGTTACTCTACTTAGGAATGTTCAAATTATCTATGGGGCCTGACTTTTAGTACACCCTGTATATTAAACTGCTCAACATGAGAAAGAATTTGATTCTTTCGAACAGACACTGTAGGAGAAGAGCCATTTTAGCCTGTGGTGGCAAAAAAATTCAGAAGGAATCTGGTAGCAACTTTTCAAACTACCAAATTTCATAATAAGTCATAAGCTTTCATGGCCCGCAACTCGCCAGAATGGGAGGACTCCACAGCACACACACACCCAAGATTGTGAATCTATCCAGCCACACCCTCAGCCAAGCTGAAAAGTCTGTTTCTGCACATTGGTTTTGCAAACTTTTGCTCCAATAAACTCACACAAAAGATGCAACTCTGTGGGAACCTTGAAATATTTTTTATCACTTAAGACTTAAGGAATAATTTCAAGACAAGAAACATAACACAAACATATAGACATGATCAACCTAGCACATCCTGGGATAGTATGTTATTTCAATTTTATTTTGATTGTGCTTTAGCTGTTTTTAGTAGCCTAGAGTAGCTATGGCATGATAGGTGGCCATACTAATTGAATTTAATAAAGAATTATAAATAAATAAATAATCCATACATTACAATTACCATATTCCAAATACATTAAAAATAAATAAATAAAACACTACATGGATGTCCCCAGATTGATGGAACACTGAATTAGATATCTATACTGAATGCTTTTGCCAACAAACTAAAGCCACAATCATCAATAAAGAATTCCCTTTACATAACAATCTCAAACAAAGCAGAACAAGATGCCATCCAAGGCCTCAAGAATAACAGTGACATCATAACTAAACAAGCTGACAAGGGAGGGACAGTTGGCATATTTAATAAAATGGATTACATCAAGGAAGCCAAGAAGCAATTCTCCAACACTACTTCTATCAACTTCTCCCCTCAGATCTCACAACGACATATCAGAGAGAACTATTCAAGAATATACAAGATTGTATCTGCATGGAAACTTGCCAGGAGCCCTGACCAGGCATCTTCTGCCTATTTTACCAAATACAGAAACCAAGCAACCTGGGCCATCCAATTGTCTCATGCATTGGAACTATCACAATTGGAATATCAGGGTTCGTTGCTTCAGTGGTCAGACCTTGTGCTACCAGCACTTCCAACTACATAGATACACCACAGACTTCCTAAGCAAACTGAATTCCATAAGCAATCTCCCTAACACCATTTTAGCCTCCATGGATGTTGTGGCATTATATACCAACATCTCTCACAGACATGGAGTTCAAGCCATCAAGAACACTATAATCAATGTCATTTTCATCATCTGGACCCATGGAAATGAATATTTCATAAAATTCCATTATGACTTCCATAACTTCCATTCCAAGTATCTGATGAAGTAAGCTGCAGCTAACAAAATATTATGCCTTTC
The DNA here is from genome assembly GCA_023362775.1 of Charina bottae. NCBI lineage: Eukaryota > Metazoa > Chordata > Lepidosauria > Squamata > Charinaidae > Charina > Charina bottae. The sequence goes on from JALMGJ010000003.1 coordinate 43,883,933, forward strand.
AATAGCATTTGTTAGTCAGAAAATATGCTACCAGATTCCTTCTGTTCTTTCTAATATATCTAAACAAGATAATTGAACAATGCCTTCTAACAATCACTGAACAAATTAGTAATTATTGCAATAATATGTATCTTTTTTTTCCCCTTGATATCATAGCAAGTGTTTTCACTGATGTCATATGATATAAACAGGCTGCAGTAATTGGGCAAGGTGGCATTTGAAAACTCAAAAACAAAATCCATACAAATATCTTTCCATTTGAATGGGGTTTGAGTAGCAAATTATGGTCAGCTAATCACTTTCTGTATGAAGGGCACATTCAACAGAATTCTTATACTAGTGTTTTTATCATTCTGCATCTAAAATTCTAGATTATCTGAAGAAAGGGCGACAAACAAGTTTGGGAAATAAAATTGTACATCCATCTTTAATAACTCTGCAACTTGAAAGATATGTACTGTATCTGACAGAGAAAATGGTATAGGGCAGGGGTCTGCAACCTGTGGTCCAGGGCCCACTGGTGGGCCGCAGGCTGTTAGGAAGTGGGCCGCAGGGTGAGCTGGAGCAGCTGATTGTTGGGGGCCCGGAAGGGGAAACACCTCCACCTATCAGCGCGCAGCAAAGAAGGGTGGAGGCGGGCCAAGGAGCACCACCACCAATCAGCCTCCCCTTGCAGTGGCAGCGTGCGTGCACATGTGTGGCTAGGCTTTTTGCCTCCCTGCTGCTCAGTTCAGTGTTTTTTTTCGTGGCACTGAGGGCATTTTCGGGGTCCCCGGAGCCTGCCCTTTCAAAGAGGCACCCTGGCGTGGACTTTTCCTTCCCCCCCCCCACTGCCCTGGGGTGGAAAATCTCCACGCCGATCAGCTGTGCAGTGGGGAAGCAGAGGCGTGCTGGAGCACCGATCAGCTGTGCGGCGGGGAAGCGGAGGTGTGTTGGAGCTACCCGGTAGGGGCCAAAAAAACCATGGGGAACAAAAGTGGGGGGGAGGAAAAGTCCACCCTGTGCCCCAGAAGGGTGCCCCTTCGAAAGGGCAGGCTCCGGGGACCCCAAAAATGCCCCTGGTGCCAGGAAAAAATGCTGCATGGAGCTGCAGGCCTGCAAACCTCGCCCCCCATCCGTCCAATTGGCTGCCACCCGCAAACCCTGCCCCCAGGTCCTTGGAAAAAATGTTCCGAGGGAAGTCGTCCCTGGTGCCAAAAAGGTTGCCGACCCCTGGTATAGGGGACTTATCCCTAGACAGTGCAGTGTGGCTTATAGAAACCAGTTGTTAAATTGCCATACATATTACAATTAATCCAAAACTTCACATTTTTCCTGCTATGCCTGGAGAATCTGGCTTAGGGATTTGGCTTTGATGAACAGGCAAAATCAGAGTCCTGACAGAACTGTGCTCTAAGTTTTCCAGACAGCTTCTCCTGGCACAGTAGCGGGGGGGGGGGGGGAATCATATTTTAGCTCTAACTGTATTGAAAATAATGGGACTTAAGCACCTAATGAAGAATTTGTTTCTGTTGTCCCTTTTAACTGTGGTTTATGGGTAAAATGCATAACAGTGGCTCATGGATGAAAATTTCTCCCAAATATTTACATTAATGTATGCCTATCTAGTTAGTATGGCTCTGGGCACAAAAGTGTATTACATCAACTTGGTTCTGGGCACAAGTATAGCCAGGGAGTTTACAGCTGATGCCTCTTAATTGGTAAAGCCTTTAAAATGGCTTTAATAAGCTAACTGTGTGCCATAGCAATATTTAAAAGGGGAGAAAATTTAATAAGGGGGAAAATCTGTCTAAGTACTCATACTTTACCTATCCACACTCAGGAGAATTATCCAACTATTTCTCCTTATGTCTTCAGTTCTCTGAGTAAAGCAACCAGAACCAGACTTTTATTATCAAGAAATTCTTATTCCAATACTTAATATGGAAGGTTTTTTTCTTGTCTTACATTATATGTAAGATTTTTTTCCCTTGTCTTACATTCCAAAAGCATGGCATTACTTGAGAGTTTCAAATTAAGTTTTATTAAATTGCATTATTTAGAGGTGATTCCTGAATTTGTTATATTGAGGGATATGAAAGAATTTATATTTTAGTTGTTCATGGCACCATAAATTTTCAGAAGACCTGGCACCGTTGTGATTTACTGGGTTTTTTTTAAATATTTGTTGAAATAATAATGCATTTTAGTAAAATATGTTGGTTTGACCAGATTATTAACCACTTTGATCGTTCTCACTTTGAAGAGCTAACATGACTAATTATTGTTGGAGCCACTGTTACCTAAATTAGACAAACTCCTCAAGGATCGCAGTGATGTGGTCAATGTATTTTCACTCAGCAACCTGGATATGGTATTTTAAATCAAGCCAATAAGAGAACTACTCATTCATCTTGAATCTCATGCAATTTAAGTTCCCACTTCACCAAATATTTAATTTCTAAAATAGGCTATGTACCGTATCTAACAGTATCTTCATTTTGTATATCCGTTTCCAGGAATGTCCTTTCTTAGTGAAAGAGTATGTACATAATTGAAAACTGGTTTTGTTTCAAACTGGTCAAGCGAGCAAGAATAGAAGATCCCACAAACAAGACTCATATCTGCTGTTTTTTATTAAATTCATCTGGTATTTGAGAGGGCCACAGTTTTAACTGAATGTATGCAGAAAACCATGAATTCATGAATTTAAGATAAGGAGGGGGCTGTGTGGAAGGAGCCTCCAGTTCCAAAGAGACAAGGTTCATGCAACCATATTTATGCAGCCATGGCTTTGAATAGTAGATGCATATGCAGTACAGGAAAAATGAAGTGGCAAGATTACATTCCAATTGGTCCATTATTGATAATATTGTACTGATTTTGTACTAATTTATCTTAGGTATAATTCAAGGTGTAATAGCTATAAAATCCAGAATCATTTGGGGCTGGGATATATTTATACTCCCCACCAAGATAGACAGGATTGTTGTGAATACCAGGCAGGTGGTGGCAATCCAGTTGTGGACCTTTCAGATCACAGAATTAGACTGACACTTCCTTTCAGCTTTAAGTGGGTTATTAACTATGCATAACTTTCAAACTATTTTAAATGCAGGAGCTCAACTCAACGTGCTCATTTTTTAAATATTTTTCCTATGTTTTGCTGTGTATACATATTTTTAATTTCTTTGAAGTCATCTCAGGGCTGAAAAAAGAAATAAATATATTTCTTTATATAAGTAAACATAAAACAAGCAAGGAATGTTTCATTTAAGTAGATATTGGTGTAAGGTTTAATTTAATGTTGACATTTTTGAAACAACTTTAAGAAAACTTGGAATTAAGGATAAAATTTTAATTGTCACATTAAAAGAACAGCAAGGAATAAAGGTTTAATAGACTATTAGGAAAACAATACAATATTTTTGGGTTTGATCCAAATAAAATGAGGGTACCGTTATGAGATGGAGAGAAGTCAATAATATGGAGTTTTGCTACGGGCAGTAGCTTCCTCGATAACTAAGACAGCATATGTCTTTGCCATCATCCTATATTTCAGAGCAAATGAAGTATTCAAAAAATTTTAGATGCAATTTTTTATTATTATTCATTTACAAAAGGGCACAGCATGCATTTAATATATCCAGTTTTAATATCTCTCTATATATATTATATTAGAAAGATTAACACTAGGGCCACTAGGGCCTTTTTTCCTAAATAGATGAATGGTTATATTAAAATAAGGTTCACTGAAAAATTGTGGCCTTATTTAAGATCCATAGGAGCAATGAAGATAGTGCTTTTAGGGGACAGACCATAACTCAGTGATGAAGCATATTATTTAAACTCAGAATGTTCCAGGGATCAGTTGGTGCAGCAATGTCAGGAATATGCCTGACAGTTTGTAGAACTGCTGCCCATAATCCTGAGCAATGTGATGAAATTAGCCAACTTAATAAAATGTAGCTCCCACTGTTAGTTCGGAAATCAAACAAGAGACCTATGATTGAATATTCACATTAAAAATTATTAAAATATTTTTGGAGGAGGAGATGAATTACAATGGATTTCCAGTGCTGTGGAAGGCAGCATTTAACTCTTTCCCCAAAGCCTTTTTTTTCCCCCAACCCAAATCAAAGGGAGAATTTATCATATAAGTAGGTGTACAGAGCTCCTTTCCATCAAATTCACTACCATATCTGTATCAGTAATATTTTTGGCTGACCATTACACAATCATTATTATTACTGCAAGGTCAGAGTAAATTACATTGACAGAAAACATAAAAAAATCTCCATGTGAATGTATGAAGGACTAGGATTGCTTTGCAAAACAAATGAAGCATCAAGGATAACTTTAACTCTTTAAACAGATTTAAAGTGTATGGATAAATTCTCAAGTGCAATGAGTAGATATCTGTTTTCAACATCCATGTGTTTTTTAAAATTAAATTAAAATTATTTGTTCTTTTTTAAAAAAAAATATCATTTTATTTACATTCAACATAAACATAACACATAACAACAACTACACTCATCTATACATATTTACATTTGATTTTACATATTCATTTTTAATATATTTAATATAATGTATCCTTCTTCCTTTCTTATCTCTAACCTTTTCCCTCCCTTACCTTCCATTCTCCTCTAACCTCTTCTTTCCCTTACCTTTTATTCTCTCTCTATCTTTTTCCTTCCCTTGCCTTCCATTTTCACTCTTCCCTTTACCCCTTTTCTCTTTCATCCATTCCCTTCTTCCTTTTTTAACCCTCTCATTCTCTCTCTAATCTCTTCCCTCACTTACCTTACTCACTCTTTCTCTCTCTAACCTCTTCCCTCCCTTCCCTTCCATTCTATCTTCCCTCCCTATCTTTCTTTCCGTTTTACCCTTTCTACTCCCCCTTTTTCTTTCTGACCTATTCCTTCCTTTATCTTCTTATTTTATATATATTTATCACTCTTTTCCCCCTTCTCTTACATTATATTATTAATTTATTTATATATTTGTGTCAAATTTGATTTTAACTTTTACATCTTTGTTCTATAATACATAATACATACGTACACTTCATTAAAATACTTCCAGTTTTCTTATTTGTTCTATTGCCTTCTACACAGCAAATGTATTGGTTTTATACTTTTGATATGGTCAAATGACTAAATCAATAAAGTTTCCATTCTATTGTACACAGCAATAGACTATATTTTGGCCAACAGGCCATATGTATTGCCACTATATGCACTTCATATGTTTTCAACCCCCATTCTTAAGCACATACTCAATGCAGGCAATTGCAGTAAACTATTCTGGATACAGGAAATCAAGCCAAAGCCAAACTAAAAAGTTAATTTCTCAATATCTTATTGATATCCACATGGGGAGGCCATAAAATACTGTATGGCTCAGCTGTGAATTTTATTCTGTGTATAGAAAATTGATTCCAGAGCAAAGTACAGCTACTTATAATGAAGAATTTAAATAAAAGACTGGAAAAAAAAGAAAATCTATAGTGAATTAACCATGACTGTGATGTTATATATTATTGAACTAATAATGTGGTCAGAGTAGAGGGAGGTAAGATTGTGACTTTGACTGCATGAGGAGAAATGGTGCTTGATGTCTCTCCGAGGTAGGCTGTCATGGGATATTTAAGCCCACTTCACCCAGACCATGACTTGTTTTCATATTCTGGATCTTCTTCTTTTTCCTCTTCCTCTTCTTCCTCATGCAAGACTTATCTGTGTTCTTTGGCCAATTAGCTATTTTCTGCTTGTTACTAAACTACCACTAAACTAGTGGTAGGATTAGTCAGATATCTCCATCCATCCATCATCACATTTTTGCAGATATGTACAGGAAATACAGTATATCCAGAAGGGTCAATACAGTATTAGGGACACAGGTATCTCTGACCCCAAATGAGTGAACATGCTGAAAATGTTGAAGTGAAGGAGGAATTCTGTGTCTGCAATATAAATTCATGCCGGCATGAATTCATGCCGGCATGAATTTTGGCTTAGCAATGGAAATCTCTTCCAACTTGAGTTTTCACCATGATGAGGAATAAAAATACACTTTCTAAGAAGACCTGCAGTTTTGGGATTTCTTCCATGAGTGCCTTAGGGGAGGGACAGTGGGGGCTGGGGGGGAAGAGAGGACATGACAATTCTGTGTTTCCTTCTCTTGCCTAGGTAGTTAGCATTTCTGATGGATGCTTTTTTGAAAGTCAGAGCTGTATAGCAGAATTGGGAATAAAGTAAGATAGATAGAAAATATAAGTCATGGCTCCAATATTGTTCTTAGATTTAAACTGCTAATATAATTCACAAAGCACAATTTGCTGTGTTCTAATGATAACAAATTACATTTGGCTGGCATATTTCATCACAACGGGGCCCCGAGTGCTTTATAAACTGATTTGTAAACTATAAATAATCACCCTCTCAAGCAATGTGGCAATGGATCGTCGGCTCAGTTCAAACTGCAGTGAAAACTACTGAGCAGAGCAACCACAGGAGGCAAAAGCTTATTATCATCATATCACTGGGAGTAGAAATAAACAGAATTTAACCAAAAAGAGAGGATTAGTGAAATTACATCACTTTTACATACAACTAGTGGCTGGGATCTTTACAGAAAACAGTGCAGGAGCTGCTCTAGAGTAGCACCTTCCAACTGAAAAGCCTTCAATAGAAATGTTGCTTCAGTTATGAACCCCCTGTTTTAGCCACATCTATGATGTACAGAACTGTGCTGGGACAAAATGGATAGATTGAAACTGCATATGAATCTCCCACCTCCATTATATATGTGGTTGAAATGACATTTGACTAGTGGTGTCTGGGCACATACTATAGATAGGAATGCAGGAAGAAAATTGTTTGATTTGCGTTTTTAAAGCAAGATACAAATTCAGAGACAGGTGGCTTTCAAAACTGATTTGTTTTTGAACTCTCTAATTAAAATATGTGCGTGATGGAATAATTGTGTACAAAACAAAAATATTAATGAAAACAACACAGTAAAATGTTTGACGCAATACTGAGGAGGTTTGCTAACACGTTTAGGCAAAATCATGTACAATGTACAGAAAATAAGTAGACTAATATTTAATTGTTCACATTCTCAAACTGAAACAGGAAAGGGGCAAGCTGAATTGAAGAAGGAAAATATTCCCATCCCTTGGGGTGAAAAGGATTGCAGCAGCTGAAAAGAAGGGGTGGGGGGGAGAGAACCATTGTGTCTCTGGCATCATATCTAATGCCATGGTGCATTAGTGACACCTTCCCATATGATAAACAGTAGTAACATTGGCTGCCTGCTGTGCAAGATGTGGCAATCTCCATTCTATCAAGTTGTTGGTAGTCATGGGTGGGTGCATTGCAATATATGCACAGCTAGACCTCTATTAAATGTGTGCAAATAATGGAAACACTTGGAAGGGCAATTTCAATCCTTCTCTACCAGTAAATAGCCTCCCTCCCCCTGCCATCACCCCTCCCCCCAAATTTAGTGACCATTAGATGGCAGCAAAGCGATAAAGAAAACTCTTAACTCTTTGCTGCAATATAATGGTTGTCCAGTTTTTGTAGCCTAGATCTGGTACCCCTACATTATAGGGATGGCGTAGCAATTACTGAGATACAGTTTATAGGTTGGAATATAAGTGCTAGGTATTGTTGTTACTAAATAGTTAGGTCTTCTGCTTTGTATTGGTAGATCTAATCTAAAGCTTTTATTATTCTTTCTATGAGCCCTGCTGTGACCAGAGAACAGCTTGCAAGCATTAAACCCTTGGTTGCCCAAGTATGAGATCTAAATCAAGTTGCCGCTATTGTTATTTCCACTGCTCTTGCTCACTTTTGAGATCATTTACAAAAGTGCAGGTTTTACTAGCACTCCATAGGCTTCATTATTGAATTGTTCTTTATCAGGTTTGGAAGCAAAGGGAAACTACACTCCCACTTACTAAAGAGCCTGGAGGAGAAATAACAATATTTTAATGTCCCCCTTGCCACTGTACATTGATTTGAAGCTCTCTGAAAATTGTATTAATTTATTTAACGATTTCTATAGCCCCTGCAAGCACCAGCAAATATTAGAAAGGAGCTAACTGCAAATGAGCCAAAAATGAAAGCAAGATGAACTTTGTTCATCACACAAGCCCTTGGCTCTGCTTTAAAAACCAAAGCAGCTTGCAAACTGTTAGGCAATTAATATTCAGGACTAATTCCATCGAATTGGTGACATAGTTTTGATCTACCAATCCAGTGATTTTTGATTGTTTGTTTGAGTGATGGATTAATACCTGGGACAGGGGATACAACGCTTTTTAATTAATTATTTACTTCTTTATGACATTTCTATCTCATCGTTCCTTTAGTGAGCTCAGGAAGGCATACACCCTCACTCCAGTTTCTCTTCATCAGAACTTTTTATGGCTGGTAATATAGTGAGATTTATGGTTGAATAATGGTTGTTCTAATGTGACTGAGAAGATGTGATTGGCTCTGTCAGAAACAAGTTATTCAGATTAAGTAGATCTATCAGGCAATTGACATGGGGTTACCCCTCTGGTGACATCTGATCCCCGAAGCAGTAGGATTCTGGGTGGTTGTATCCAGTTGGCCTACCTAAAGTCATTAGTAGTTGGAATGCCCTTCTGTGCATATAAAATACACCAGTAGCAGATTTTGTTTCTTTTTGTTCTTTCTAACTGAGAACATTTCATAAACCAGGCTAAGTGACTTCCATGTGGCCCAGATTTTGATCCTTTTTTACCCCAAATTCCTCACAAACCATTTTGAGACGAACTTTCTGTCATCTTCACACAGCTCAAAATTGGTCAGTAAAAGCAATCAGTTCTCCTTCCAGCTGGCCAATAAGAGACTTTAAAATTCTCACAATTCCTAGAAGAACAAAAACCCCTTTGCCTCCATTCTAGTTGCTCCTCACTTTTAGTATACATATCACCACTTTCCTCATCATTTTCAATCAATCAATCAATAAATAAATCAATCGTAGGGGGAAGCCATGCTCAGTGAACTTTCCCATTCCTTTGGTTTGTATTACAATTAGGAATACCTTCTGGGGTGCTCAAAGGATAACATGATAACTGGGGGCTTTTCATGCATGTATATATGTAGATAAAGTATTACTTTATATAATTTGTGTGGTTTTGTTATTTTTCTTTGTCTTTCTTTGTCTTGTATTTTTCCATTCTCAATTCTATTAAATAAATACAGACCCATTTTATTTATTCATTCTTATACTGCTGTGATCCTGTGATTCTCAAGCACTATGCACATAAAACATCCATGGTGAAAGACATATAAAAATTTTAAAAGTTCACCCAAAATTAAACTAAGACAAAACAATACATAATTATAAAAAATACCCATTATGTTGTCCAACTAATTATAAGCCCTTAGAAAGAATTTGGTTTTAACTTGCTTCCAGGACACTAACAAGGTTGGGACAACTCTGTTTTCCTGGGAGATGTCCTTCCACCATGTGAGGACCATCACAGAAAAGTACTTCCTTCTAGCCTCATCCTCCCCTCAGTATCCCAGTGATAGGGATTTACAAGTATTTTTTCCAGGATATTTATATTAAACAGTTTGATTCTGGATGAAGAAGGTAGTCCTGGATATATTGTAGCATGAAGCCATATAGATTAAAACCAACACTCTAAATTGTACCTGGAAACTGATTAGCAGCCAATGTAGGGCCTACAACACAGATGAGAAGTATGTTCATTGTATCAAATGCCAGTTAACACATGGGCTGATGCATTTTGTATCAACTGCAGTTTCTCTGTGGTTGTTAAAGGTAGGCCATAGAGAGCACCTGCCAGTAGATCAATAAGAACATAAGTCACTGTCACAAGATCCTCCCATTCCAGATAATGCCACAACTGGTACATCAGCCAGAAATGGCCAAAGGACCTCCTGGTTATAGCATGGTCTCATCAAGCAGTACCCATGAGCCCAGTTCCCAAGCCACAGATTTGCTCTCTTGATGACACTACCATTTCCTCAAGGGATAGCACTGCAGAACTTTGATATACAAACAGCAACTCCATCTTGCCATGTTTTGTTGCCTACTTAAGGAAAAAGATAGTATTTTAACAGCAGAGCAGCTAAGGACAACTTTAAAAAGACTCAAATATGGGTTGGATATAAGGACAAAGGAAATATTATGAGGATATAGTAGAGAGAACAGGTTGCTGAGAAAAGCCCCACAGCTGGGCAAGATCAAGGATGCAAGATCTACACAGACTTCAGTAAGGTATATTTAATGCTAGTCTTGGGGTAAATATAGAAATCTGGAAACACTAAGATAAATGTCAAACCCTCATATACTGTATAGTCTCTTGAATGATCTGAAATGCTTCTTCCCTGGTTTCTTGTCACCTGGACTAGGTTGTTACTTAGAAGCTGCCAACTGACTCACCTTTTTTAATCCCTCAATTGTTTGTGTTCACTCTTCTTTCCATTACTTCTCCAGCCTCTCCATCATCTGTCATACCAAAGCATGTTCACGCCATGGTTGAGTGCAAGGATTGAAAGGCCCATAGTTAGGTTGTAGCAGACCCTGAACAAGGGCTTACTAATACTCAGGTGATGGGAGTTACAGTGAAGCAAGAGCAAGCCAATAGAAAAATGGACCACTCACAGGCATCAGCACTGGCAAAAAAAAAAAAAGGTCCAGCTTTCCCTAAATATTGGACCTGGTTTGCAGTTAGGAAAACACTGACTCAGTCTTGTAACAAACTCATGCTATGAGAACAGACACGGCCAGAGCAATCCAGGAATGACACAAAGAATGTATGGAGAGGCCACAATACAGGGATGCCTTTAAAATTACTTAGATAGAGCCACACATTGATATTCAGAAAAAACATGTTATTGATTTCAATAGGTATCAATAGATAATAACTACAGATATCACTCCAATATGTTTGCATAAAAGAGGATTGTAGGCTAAGCCTTAAAAATATTTCTCACTGTGTTCTGTGGGCCTTATTTCCAAGTAAATGTGCCTAGGACTACAATATTAACATGATCCAGGTTCTCTTGTTTGTAACTAATGGGATTAGAAGCCAGGAATATGGTTTGTAATTAAAACTGCCAGATTTAGTAAACTGGATACAACAATCCTTTGAATGTATGAATTGCAGCAGATCTGTGAAAAATGTCCAGATTTTTAGAGGGTGTGTGTGATTTGTATTTGAATTAGATTCCAATGTTGAGAACATGACAGTTATTGTCAGTAGGCAGTAAGTAGTGCCAGAAAGAATTAAAACAAAGTAGGGGGGTAGAAAAGGGACTGTCATTGAGCATTGGCTTACTCTAGTATGCTACTGCGTGATTTCATAAGTAATGACAAAATTACCCTATTCTCAGATTGTTGTTTTCAATTACAGCAGCTGCTATGTTTTCTACTGTAATTAATAGGGTGTACTTATATTTACATTAGGGAAGTATTTCAAGAAGCTAGACCTAGGCACCACTGTAACATGGATGTGTGTTTATCTTTCCAAGTATTTTCACCATTATATTTTAAATTTAATTCTTACAAAATTTTCAGGATTGTATGATGCAAGACTGTAAACTGGGGAATCATATGGCTAAAAACTCTTATCTATTTTTAAAAATAGTTGTGAATACAATTTAATGGCACACTTTTTAAATCCTTCTGAGCATTGGAAGTCCCATTCTCAGAACTATTGTTAGAGTTGTCATATGACCCAGTTGGTCAGGTTTAGCTGCAGTTCTGAATTTTTAATTCTATACCTATTTGTCCTACCAGATGACCCAAACATGTAATCCATTTTTTAAAAAAATCTAAATCTCTAGCCTTTGTGCATCGAGAATATGAGTTATGATGTGCAGGCAGTATTCTGTCCAATAGTCTGTAGCTTGAATCATGTCAACTGGATTTCTATTTTCTTAGTGGAAACGTTTCACTCCTTATCCAAGGAGCTTCTTCAGTCTGAAGTCTGTCCAATAGCTTTATGAGAAATGAATCTGCTTCCATTTACATTGTAACCACAGAGAGAAGTTTCATATATGAATGGTATGTAAAGGAGTGTGATATTCATAGAAAACAAGTTAGATTCTAATTATCTGGAGACATAACTTACAGACTTTTTTTAAGTCAGGCCCAGATAACATATTAATGTCTAAAGAGGCAGGGGCTTCTCTTCACATGGGTAAATTATAGCCATTTCTCATATTTCTCAAAATTTCAGAAGAAAGAGTGGTTGAAAACAATTGTTCATAATCATATTTCTGGTTCACTCAAGTACATGATTTTTCTACACACTAGCATTTACTTCAGACAGAAAAGTTTGAACTGTTTTTGCATTTGATCTGCAATGCTTAGACAGTGGTTTTGTACTGAAAGTGATGAGTATATGGATGAGTCTTAGCTTGTTATTCTATAAATCTAAAAGTCAACTGACATACATTCATCATGAAGATGAATCAGATCCCTGCACAAAGACTACAGTGCACATATAGCTTTCATATCAGTTTCTTTGCATCTCTTCAGGCACAGATTTCCAGCAGATAGTCATTCCTTCAGCTAGGGGTCATGAGTGATCATGAGTGAAAATCTCTATAGTCTTTCCATGACTGATTAGAAGTCTTGCCTTATTTGGCAAACAGCACACAAATGCAAGCTGCTAGCCATTTAGTAAATGAACATGATTTTTTTTTAATTGAGGTTAGTAGCTTTTTAGGTTTATTTATGAGGTTAACATAATAAAAACAAAATAGTATGTACAAGAAGAAAGCATAATATGAAATGTCTGACTACTGTATATGCAGCAGTTTTACTCCATTTTGTTAATCCCTATAGTATTGTCATTAAAGAATGACAAGAATCTTGTCATTAAAGAATGACAAGAAGAATGTCAATTTGAAAATTACACATATAAATAGTATGTTTAAATTATCTTAACTTGCTCTTTTAATCATAAGCTTTTTGTTCTTGTAATATGATTATTACATTTTATGTGCTTCGTTTTAATTTTGTTCTTAAAAATTGTCTTATAGGAAATTGATTTGGCAAGGATAAATTACTAATTTTTCTTTACATAAGGAGTGTGTATGAGACTCTTGAGGTTCTCTCTGTCATACCATTTTAACATAGTACTGCCAGACTTTGTGATACTACATTGCATTTCACACTAAATTTAAAATATCAAGCAAAGAATTAAAGTCAGTTCATATCAGTGATCCTTTGATGCTTTCCTGCAATATTATTGAATAATTCCTTGCACTATATTAAACCTTTTAAAAATAAAGATTTTCTGCAAATCCTTCTAATTAAACCATATTCTACCCCTGAGGATCTTATCACTGAATTTTCCATCCTGTTATCCACTCATTCTGTACCCTTTTTTTCTAATTTAGATTTCATGTCCTCCTTCTTGAACTGAATATCCTCCAGCACATTGATGGTATTCATTAAAAAAGCTATGATATTACTCAGTTTTAGTCACAGGATGGTGCTTGATGGAAGACCAGTATTTCATCAAACTGCTAAAACTATTTAAATAAAGTATCATAGAAGAATTATCTTGATTCCATTTTGACAGAAATAACTAAATCAGGAAGAATTGTATTATGGGGATGGAAGTAGGGCTGGACACACTATAAAAGTATTTGGAAGAACTGCTTCAGATCTTGCATGATCACAGATAGTTTCTTATAAAGCTTATGTTTTTTTTTCCAAATTAAATTGGGTAATAAATAGAAATGCACAGTCCCATCTACACACCATACAGTGTGAAATGTGAATGGAAGCTACTTTGAAACCTTTTTTGAAAATATGTATTGTAATACCTTTCTATACATGTAGTTTCTGATCCAAAAAAGTTTCCATTCCCAGGAACTGGTTTGGAACAATCAGTTCAGTATTTATTTGTCACTATATACACTATATATAGGACCCTAAGGGGACTTTGCTAAGGTCCAGATAACATGGCACAGATTCTGCTAGTGCCTTTTGTTCTTAGTTCTAAAACTCATATGAAACAGTGTAGATTTTTAGAAGTCACATATAAAACACGAAGGAAGGAAGGAAGGAAGGAAGGAAGGAAGGAAGGAAGGAAGGAAGGAAGGAAGGAAGGAAGGAAGGAAGGAAGGCTGTATTAATTTTTTGTTGTTGTTTATTTGTTCAGTCGTTCAGAGCTTCCTGTCGGCTATCACCACCCCCAGCTCCCCCAAGGTTGAGTCCGTCACCTCCAGAATATCATCCATCCATCTTGGCCTTGGTCGGCCCCTCTTCCTTTTGCCTTCCACTTTCCCTAGCATCAGGATCTTCTCCAGGGTATCCTGTCTTTGCTCAGCCTTCCTTATGGTCCAGCTCTTGCAGCCATAGGTTACTACGGGGAATACCATTGCTTTAACTATGCAGACCTTTGTTGTCAGTGTGATGTCTCTGCTCTTAACTATTTTATTGAGATTTGTCATTGCTCTCTTCCCAAGAAGTAAATGTCTTCTGATTTCCTGGCTGCAGTCAGCATCTGCAGTAATCTTTGTGCCTAGAAATACAAAGTCTGTCACTGCCTCCACGTTTTCTCCCTCTATTTGCCAGTTATCAATCAAGCTGGTTGCCATAATCTTGGTTTTTTTGAGGTTTAACTGCAACCCAGCTTTTGCACTTTCTTCTTTCACCTTTGTCATAAGGCTCCTCAGCAACTCCTCGCTTTCAGCCATCAAAGTGGTATCATCTGCATATCTGAGATTGTTAATGTCTCTTCCAGCGATTTTGCCACAATTTGTTATGATCCACACAGTCAAAGGCTTTAGAATAGTCAATAAAACAGAACTAGATGTTTTTCTGAAACTCCCTGGCTTTCTCCATTATCCAGTGGATATTGGCAATTTGGTCTCTAGTTCCTCTGCCTTTTCTAAACGCAGCTTGTACATCTGGCAATTCTCGCTCCATGAATTGCTGGAGTCTACCTTGCAGGATCTTGAGAATTACCTAACTGAAATGTGAAATAAATGCCAATGTTTGACAGTTTGAACATTCTTTATTAAAATTGAAATTAGTTGCATCTAAATACAGTATATATTGGGAAAAGTTATATAGGAAAAGTATATGTTAAGAAGAATTGATTGCAAAGATGTAAATTGTGTATAATTATTAAAAGCTCAGTGGTTAAGATGCCAGGCTTGTCGATCGGAAGGTCGCAAGTTCAGAGGTTCGAGACCCTAGCCCCATGTGACGGAGTGAGCTCCCGCATTCGCCCCAGCTCTTGCCAACCTAGCAATTTGAAAGCATGCAAATGCAAGTAGATAAATAGTACTACTTTGGTGGGACGGTAACAGCGTTCCACGCGTGTCATGCCGGCCACATGACCGCGGAAGTGTCTTCGGACAGCGCTATCTCTTCGGCTAAGAAACGGAGATGAGCACCGCCCCCTAGAGTTGGACATGACTGTGCGGGGGAACCTTTACCTTTACCTTATACATAAAACTATATACAGTACAAAACTGCATGTGTTGAGAAAACACATACTGTAGCAACTGTAGACTAGCAAGTGCTGATTATTTTATTTTTTATCCTTAGTCAGATTCTGATATTATATTAGTAAACTGTAAAGGAAGCCTTTGAGAATTCTCCATTCTGGTCTCCAAGGTCTATATTAAGCACATTCCTTCCTGATTAAAATAATTGGCTGAACTGGGAGCTACAGTTTTTGCCACAAAAAAAGTAATAATGGACTTTCAGCTGTGTTTCGTCGTATTTGGTACAAATTTTCACTCCATTTAGACTCTAATCCTCAATCCTAACCCCCTAATTGCTTCATAGGCATCATCTCTCAGAATGCCACCCTGGCTGTGGGATTACATTAAGGATATATGGGAGCAATCACATTGATGGTTCAGCTCATCCACTCATTACAAGAAGTAACCAAAGCATCAATAAGACCATCAGCCCAAACTAGAAGAAATTCCCCCAGAGATGTGAGGGCCATAACTTTTCATCTACCTCAAGGCATGCACCATGAATCCATTTCCTTTCCCTGGAAAAATTAGAAACACCTACAAATTCAAATTTATTCAGGTAATCTTATGATAAGGGAGTCATCAGTGGTTTCCCACTTACAAGTCATTACCCCCCATTCTATTACCAAATATCAGATTCAAAATGTCCCTTACCACTTATGTGGGCCCTGTGTAGTTTCAGTTAAGCCAGTTGTTCCAGAAGCCAAAAAACCCCACCCAAAACAGTTTTACACTCCATGTTATACCAGCAATCAATCATGTTACACCAACTTGAACTTTGTGATTCAAGTTTCACATTTAAATTAAATAATTTAATTATAATTACATTTAATAATGTAATAATTATTAAATAAATGTTTAATTATTTAAATTAGACTTGCGTCAAGTTTTTAACTCATCGAAACTAGCTTCTTAATATGGTGTGAGGGTAAAGTCACTGTATTGCTTATACAAACTGAAATAAAAAATACATGTTTAACATGATTGGAATATACAGTTTGCACCTGGTCTGACAGACTATATGGTGACTTTTGGAAAGTAGCACAAGAAGGAGTAAAATATTGCATGAAGAAACTGAAAAATCCATTCATGCCTGGGCAGTAATGTATACACTTGGCAGATCACAGCACTGCTATGAATGGTGTGCCCTGCAGCTTAGTATGGTAGCACTAAGGAACTTTCATTCTATGATCCTAGCTGTCCAAGCCTGGTATAAAACAATATATCAAATGAGAGTTGGTTTCTGGTCTGAGTAAGATAAAGACACTCTTAGCCCTGTTCATTTAAGACTACACAGTGCTCAAAAGTATGCTCATACTTGAGCCTAGTGATTTGCTTCAGTGTTTTCTGAAATGTGCCCATTATGCATTTGTTAAAACCAGGGTGTCCACCAGGTGTGGTCAAAAAAGTCAAGTTGATGCCCACAATGATCTGATCAAAGCTGCCTATATTTTGTATGTGGGGCTTCAATCGCACTGTTGTGGCCACCATCTTGACTTTTTTGGCCACACCCTGCAGACACCCCTGGTTAAAACAAACTCTGAGCTTTACAGGAGTTTTACTTTCCAATCCTGATGATGAAACGGCTACTATTTGTCAGCTGTACTTCTTCTGTTACTGACACTTGCTGTAGATAGATTTCTGCTGCTGTTTTCACATCAAACAACATTGTTGAATCCAACACTTAAATAAAGTTGTCGCAAGCTGTGCAATCATATTTCAATTTCTGCATTTTGGTCTTGTTTTGCCTTCATTGAAAGTTAACTAATCAAAATGATATCCACATATCTCTATTTACATACTGTACATAACAAGATGAGGGAGTTATACCAGAGTGTTATTCAAGAAAAGTTTATCATCTGTTTTTTCTTCTGAATTATAAAATAGTATTCACATGAAATTTAAACATTTGCACAATAGAACTCTTTACTGATAAAGCAGGGAATTCTGGGAATTAAGGGAAGAATACAAGCAGTGCATATAGTGGATTGGGCCAGCATCTTTATCCCTATCCCTCTATACACTTTTACTTTTTAGGAAAATTCTTGAGAGAATTATTGATTTTTTCTTCCAATTCTACATTTGCCTTCTTGTCTGATGTTTTTGCACCACTTGGACATAACCTTGATGCAAAACTTACTTCTAAATTGAATTGCAAAGGAGAAATAAGAAGTCTGTGTGTGTGTGTGTGTGTGTGTGTGTTGATATTAGCTTGGCAAACTGTCTTTCTAATGAAATAGTATTGCACTGGCAGTAACAGAGTTGGAAGACCATAAAGCAGTTATCTGCAAATTGGTGGTATATAGATTTGCCGAGAGTAAAAATGATCTGATCCAGATGATCAGGACAGCAATTCTGTTGAAGGGAAGGACATTTTGAATTTGTTAAAGCATTGGTAAGCTCTAGAGGGTAGTCTAACTTATACTTCTAACATACAGTCCATGAGCAAGTTTCTGAATGATTAGACAAAACAAAACAAAAGAGGGGGGAGAAGAGAAAACTGAGCCTATATCACCTGAGGATATGCCAAAGCCTCCAAATATTTTAAACAGCTAAGCAATAGTGTTTAATAAACTTTCCCTGTTAATAAAATAAAATAGAAGAAATGCCAGTTCTGGTATTGATAACCTAGTACAGTGTCTATTGAAGCCTCTTCTGTAACTTGGGGACATAAATCTGTTTTAATAGGCTAATAGAGTCTGGATTATCACAGAGTTTTAAGAACAACATATATGCATGTCATGCTTAGTTCTCCATCAGGGCATTCCACACCTCTTAAGAATAGCTGCCTCTCCATTTAAAACAATTTATAGCCAGACCTCTTTATACTGTATTCTGTTTATTCAGCCAAGGCACTAAGACAGCTTGTGAACTTTTTAAAAATATGGTTTCCCCCATGTAGCAGAGTTTAGATAAAATAAAAAGCCTTTGTTTTCTGACAGAATTTACCATTGGCATGGCAGTTAGTCACCAGGTACAATTTCAGGAGCATTCACCTGTTGAATTTTTGTACTTGCAAAATCACAGGATGAAAAGATGAAGTTGAATCCCAGGAGAGGAGGAGGAGGAGGAGGAGGAGGAGGAGGAGGAGGAGGAGGAGGAGGAGGAGGAGGAGGAGGAGGAGGAGATGATCATCCTTCTCTTGCTGCTGCTTGTAGCCTTTATTAAGATGTCGTCTTCTTGCTAGATCTTACAGGAGTACTCCAGTATTCTGTTTCCTGCAGGTCCACATGTAGGGCATGAATACAATGTTTTTCCTCCTATGGCTTTCATATCTTTCCAGGAACAGAAACTCAAGACACCATCGCTGGACCCTACTATATTGGACAACTTTCATCCTGTCTCCCACCTCCCCTTTTTGGGGAAGGTGGTTGAGAAAGTGGTGGTGTTGCAACTCCAGAGGATTCTAGATGTAACGGATTATCTGGACCCCTTCCAGTCAGGTTTCAGGCTGGGATATGGGGTGGAAACTGCATTGGTCACGCTTAAGGATGATCTCTGGCGAGAGCGGGATGGAGGGAGTGCGTCCATCCTGACTCTCCTCGACTTCTCAGCGGCTTTCGATACCATCGACCATGGTATCACTTTGGGACGGCTCGAGGAGTTGGGGGTGGCCGGTGTAGTTTTGCGCTGGTTCACCTCCTTCCTCTGGGGCTGGTCCCAATCGGTGGTAATAGGAGATGAAAGATCCGACCCTCGCCCCCTTGTTTGTGGGGTGCTGCAGGGTTTGGTTCTCTCACCTCTCCTATTTAATATCTATATGAAACTGCTGGGTGAGATCATCCGTCACCATGGGATGAGATATCATCAATATGCTGATGATACACAATTGTACATCTCCATCCCAGGTGAGGTAAGTGATGCAGTGGCCGCCCTTTCTCAGTGCCTGGAGGCTGTGGGGGTCTGGATTGTCAGGGGAAGCAGAGAGGAGGGCGGAGCACTGGATAAGAAGCGAGCACGCAGCTCAGAGAGCCTAGCCTATTTCCCCAAACGTCAGAAGAAAGCTCCGCCCTAGGTTGAGCTGATATACTTGGGAATCTTCAGGCACTGTTAGTTTAGCAGGATTTCTGCTTGTAGGTATGCAATAAACACTAGAGACTAGATTCCTGGCCTCGGCGTGTTATTTCTGCATCTACACACGACAGGATGGGGAACAACAGGCTTCAGCTGAACCCTGGTAAGATGGAGTGGCTGTGGATTGATGGTTCTTCCAGATCCGGGAAATTATAATCTTTGGTTCTGAATGGGGTTGCACTACCCCATTCGGAATCAGTGTGGAACCTGGGGGTCCTTCTGGACTCACGACTCCTGCTTGAAGAGCAGGTGGCAGTCGTGGCCAGAAGGGCCTTTGTGCAACTTCGCGTTGTGCGCCAGTTACGCCCTTTCCTGGATCAGGAGTCCCTCCGTACAGTCACTCATGCCCTGGTCATCTCCCATATAGACTACTGCAATGTGCTTTACATGGGACTACCCCTGAAGAGTATCCGGAAGCTTCAAGTGGTCCAAAATGCGGCTGCGCGAGCAGTTATTGGTGCCCCTAGATCGGCTCATGTGACACCTCTGCTGCACCAGCTGCACTGGGTGCCAGTATGCTTCCGGGTGCAATTCAAGGTGTTGGTTATGACCTTTAAAGCCCTACATGGCATGGGACCAGGTTACCTGAGGGACCGTCTCATCCCCAAAACTTCAAACCGTCCCACTCGATTATGCACAGAGGGCATGCTTCGGACCCCTTCGTTAAGGGAGTTTCACTTGGCGGGGTCCAGAAGGCGGGCCTTCTCGGCAGTGGCACCTGCCCTTTGGAACATTCTGCCCCTGGAGATGAGGCAGGCCCCGTTGCTCCTGTCCTTCCGGAAGAATTTAAAGACCTGGTTCTGCCTCCTTGCTTGGGATGGGAATGGAAATAGTTCCTCTTGGGGATGGCTGGTGCCATAGAGCCCTTTTAAAATACCATCTTATCGCCTCTTGGATTTCATATTTAACTTATTAGTAATCTTAATGATTATAGATTTGTATGATTTTATATTTAGTTATATTTATAAATTTTAATTGTTGTATTTGTAAACTGCCCAGAGTCCCCTTTGGGGGAGATGGTGCGGTGATAGAAGTTGAAAAATAAATTAAAATAAATAAAATAAATAGATATTAGAGAAATGCTCTCTCTACCTATTGATGTTCCAGTGTGCACAGTGGGAAAAGAATGAGGGCAGCAAAGAAAATGAGGCATAGCCCATGTTCCTATATGCAGAAATCCCTTCTTTGAGTGCCTGAATCTGGCAACAATCCACTCTTCTCCTTTAAAGGCTCCCAGAGGACTAAAAGCGGCTTTGCACAGCTTGGTCCTTCCAAGTGTTTATCGTGTCATTTGTTATTACGCAGCACTTGAAATGTAAGTCTCCTCGGGAAAAATCAATCACTGAAATTGTGCCCACATGTAAACAAATTGTTTTGTAGAAATAAACAGGAGATGTTGTCAAATTCTTTTCCCATCTCTGGGAAGCAATATGGAGCAATACCCCTCCCATCTACTGAGAAATGGTACTTAGTATAAATTAAAAGACAAAAATGAAAAAGTGATGGAAAATGCTGAACGGTTGCTTTTCAAGGAGGCAGTGCAAAAGGGGTGATGTCCCGAGGCCAGATTCAATAAACATTCCTTGTGCTCCTTTCTATCCTGGAAGACTGCCTTGAATTGATTGGTGTGCATTTGTGCAGCCTTGCAACAACTCTTGTGAAAGAAAGCTGGTTAGAATTATTTTTATCGATTCTGCTGCTGTGTAATTTTTATAGAGCTGTTTAACCAAGGCAACTTAATACATATCATTACAAGTATTTCTTTTCTCAATGTATCTGATGATCATTAGAAGACCACACCATATATTACTGACCATCTAAATATTGATTCCTCCTATCATTTGAGTTCTGGGGTGCTATTGGCAAAAGGCAGAAAAAAGCAGGTGGTTCCTGAGTGGTTTGTGGATAAATGACAAAGCTTTGAATTATAAGGAAAATATAATATGAGAGAGAGAGAGAGAGAGAGAGAGAGAGAGAGAGAGAGAGAGAGAGAGAGAGAGAGAGAACTAGAACAAGGAGCACGAGAGAGAAAGGGAATACATTACTCCACTCACTTTGGCTTGGTCCTGGCCACCACTTACTTCAGTCCTGCTCACCATTGACATATGACATGATCTAGCACATTACACCTGTGAAAACAATGCCCTTGACAGAAAAAATACGATCTTATTGAAAAAATGCTTACTGTATATACTGTAGCTGGGACTGCAATGGCACTCCAGTTTCCAGGAAGAGGGATTGGGAAAGACCTGTTTCTTTTCCTCTTCTTTCCTGTGAAGGAATAATTTTTCAAGACAAAAGGGAATGTGACTGTTTGCAGGGGAATATTGTAAGGTAAATACTGGCTGAAATCAGGTGTTCTTGGTTATCATCAGAAATATTTCTCACTCCTTCCAATTAAAAAGTGAAGGATGGAAGCTCACATTCCATCCACCTCTAAGATGGAAAGCAATGTGTGTATGTGTGTTTGTGGGCATGTTTGTGTGCCCATATCTATCCTGGCTGTATGCAACCCCTGAGAGATGATGGGTGAAACTATGTCTAGCCACAGAGATACAGTATAGCACTGCTGTAGAGTATGGCTCAAGTCTGGGAAAGCCCAGGTGTCAATCTATGTTGCTCTATGAAATCCACTCTGTGATCTTGGACCAGTCATTATTTTTCAACCTAAACTCATTGCACTTTTATGAAGATAAAATGAGAAAAGAAAGTTGGGTGTAATTTGTGAACATTTATTATAGGGACATTACAAAAGTCAGTTCAAGTAGGGCAGCTTCAGTAAAGAATCTGTTCCCTCCAACTTCACAACTCTGTAAAATTATATAGGAAGCCTCCAGAGATAGAAACACCCCTCACTGAATAGAATATTTCTTAATATATGGTGGAAAAAAGATCAGAATTCCTGAAATACATGCAACCCTGTAAGCCCTAAATGTTGTATCAGCCAATAACTAGCAG
Organism: Charina bottae; assembly: GCA_023362775.1. NCBI lineage: Eukaryota > Metazoa > Chordata > Lepidosauria > Squamata > Charinaidae > Charina > Charina bottae. The sequence continues at coordinate 43,906,480 of JALMGJ010000003.1, forward strand.
GGAAACACAATGTAAAGTGCTAATACGATGCCTGGGAAATAGTACTTCATGCTGATGTTCTCTAGTTTCAGTGGTTCATGCAATTTATTTTCTTAGAGAATACAATTTTGGAACAAGGATAGCTGTTGTTTGGGATTTTGTGACGTAAAATCCAATTCATCTGAAGGGTACTTGATTGAGGAAGGTGCTATATAGTAGTATCCTAATGCAACTATGATAACATCATTAAATTAATTGGCTTAAAGGAGTTTCATGAATAAGGAAATATTTAACTGCTTTGTGTTCTTTCATTTCAGTTTCTCCAAAGATAAGTCATATCTCAAATGATATTGTGGCGAACGAAGGAAGCAACATCACACTGGCTTGCTTGGCTACAGGGAAACCTGATCCTTCCATCTCTTGGAGACATATCTCTCCATCAGGTAGGTTTTAAAAATTACTCTGATTCTAACTGCTTCTCCTTCCCTGCTTCCTGCCCTCTTGCATACAAGACAAGAAAAACTCTAAGTATCAGTTTGTTCAGGAACCTAGAATGGTGCTTCTTTGAGAAATTTGGAAGCAGAAAACTCAAAACCTGGTTGAAAATCAGTAACTAAATCACACTGAATGAGTCATAGTAGTGAACCTTTGTGATGTGTTAGTAGTTTAAGAAATAGTAATTGATTTTTAAGTATTTTCAACTTTGGGGTATTTGGCTTATTCTTCACTTCAGTTTTTATGTGGAAATTAAGACAATTTTCTGGCCAAAGTATATGTATTATGTATAGAAAAATTAAGCCATCAAATGACAGAGGAAAAATTGTAATGGTTTTCAAAGTTTGCTTTTCCATACCAACAGTGGGTCCTGGCCCACTCTCTGGGCAACCTCCCATCTTGAAATATCCAGGAATAATGGAACAATCCAACCTGCACAATTAGCAAATTAAAAAGGAGATGACAGATGAGGAGCATAGTAAGAGACAGGGCTGGCTTTAGGCTGTCTGAGTAGGTACTGGTCCTGGGCACCAAAGCTTAGGGGGCACCAACACTGCCCCTCCTTCTGAATCATTCTAAAAAGCAAATCTTTCCACTGGCAGGAGGTGGCGCCATCAGTCAATGTGCCTTAAAAAAGTAAAGGTTCCCCCCGCACATTTGTGCAGTCGTGTCCAACTCTAGGGGCCGGTGCTCATCTCCGTTTGTTAGCCGAAGAGCCAGCGTTGTCCGAAGACGCTTTCATGGTCATGTGGCTGCATGACGCGTGTGGAACGCTGTTACCTACCCACAGAAGTGGTACCTATTAATCTACTTGCACTTGCATGCTTTCGAATTGCTAGGTTGGCAAGATCTGGAGCTAGTGCGGGAGCTCACTCCACACGCAGGGCTAGGGATTCGAACCTCCGAACATGCGATCAACAAGCCTGGCGTCTTACCCACTGAGCACCAGCACTGGCACAAGACCTTTGGCCAGCTGTGCAGATGGGAACACAATCTTGGCCTTCTCTTGCCAGAAGCAGCATGACAAAAGATTGTAGTCCTTTTGTCTGACTTACAGAATTACTTTTTGTCTGATAGGATTTGAAAGTTATACATTGTATGGGAAGATGAATAGTGATTTTGCATTTGCCTATAACATCTAGAAGAAAGTTAAAGAGGAATCTAGTAGGGTTCAGTTAAGCAATGGTGTGATCAACCCTGGAGAGGGATAGAAAGTGCCCAGTATTATCATTACCTCTCTTCCTTGAACTTCATCTGCTCCACATCCCATTTGGATGCTGAGGCTCTTTTAATTTTTTAAATATACACATTTGTTAAATATATATGAGTATGACGATACTGTCATCATAGTCATAAGCTATGTTTTTCCCCACCCTTAGGAAAAAGAGAGAACTGTAAAATCTGGACAATTACACACTAGCATCAAAGCAATATCTTTGGTGCTGTCTACTGTAGTGATTGTCTGGAGTTTTGCACTCCAGATATGGTAGCCTAACCTTCTGTAGTGCTTATTCAGTGAATGCACATGCACATGCACATATACATATACACACACATACATACATACACTTAGACACACACACACACTACAGATCTGCAAGTAATTGGCAGAGCCTGCAGCCCCCAGTGTTCACTGAACATGCAAGGAAGGCTGTACTGGAGAATGGGTGATAGTCTTAATTTCCTCTTGCACTTGGAGTTAATCGGGCTTTGGTGAATGGGGGAACAGTGGTTCTCATTTACTTCACTATTCCACAGGCTCTGGCAGAAAAAAGGTTTAGCTAAAGCAGTGAAGCCAATAAAATAAGGAGGCTCCCCATTTCAATATAGCTGGATTCTGAACAATGATGGCCTTTCTGAAATGATACTATAATTGCACACTTTTGCTTACAAAAGATATATCTTAAATGGCTCATAACAATTCATCTCCTATTACCATGAAATCTAAATCTGTTTTGGTTCCATCCTTGCCTATTTCAGTCCTCTCTGACCCTGCCTCCCCATGGCCCAATGGGTTGGACCCAGATTTAGTTATCCTTGAAAGGGTCTCATGGGATTTAAGAACATAAGGCAACATCTATTGGATCAGGCTAAAGGCCTGTAAAATCCAGCTTTCTATGTAACTCTGGCAGAATATAGGATAATATCCCTCTTCCAGTTTTGAATCCCAACAACTGGATGATAAGACAAGCTCCCTTTGATTCTAGAGACAGTAGACACCTATGAAGACCAATAGCCATTGAAAGCCTAACCTCTCTTTTTAAATTATCTCTACTTAATAGGTCTGCACACTCTTCCAAAATGATTTAAAGTAAATGTTTTAGCTGTTGCTTGAATATGGTATCTTTTGACTGTTCACTAAGCCCAACATTTTCAAACTTCTATAGGAAAAAATAGCAAAAACATTGCCAGAAAGATTCCAGTGCTTTAAAGAATCCACACATTATAGTTGAAGCAATTTTAAAAGCAGCACCGCCTCTTTTTTTTCAGGTCTTTGCAGAAACCAGAAAAAAAGCAGTCTCTTTCAATGAATAGCAGAAGGTGCTTTCAGTGAATAGCAGGAGGTGCTTTTGCACTCACACAAAATCCAAAACACTTCTTCCAAAACATTTTCTGAATCATGCATCACTCCACTGAATAAAACTAAATCTGTTTCCAACCCTCTGACTCTTCCTCATGATGTAATGCAATATGTTTCACACTGAGTCTTATTTCTTCAAAGTGCTCCACAAACTGAAATAGAGGTTTTTCTGTGTGGAGGACATTGAAAAATTATAAGCCCTTCAAGATGAACAGATGGAAAATATTGGTTTTGCATAGGACTTGATCTCTTTCTTCTGTTTTGCTCTTGTTGGTGTTATCTCCCCATCTCATTTTTGGGTGGATTAATACAAACAGCAACAGTTTGTTGTTACAGCAACAAAATAACTCAATATAATTTTAGCAGTTCATGAAGGGGACTTGCTAATGACATTTGGATCTTATTTAGTTAGACAATATTTTGATATATTCTATGAATGTCATGTGGATATTGGTGGTGGAGTCTCATCTTGGTAGGACTGAAAGTCATGCTAATCAGCACTTTGCTTTACAGAGAAGGGCTTGAAAGAATTACTAATAGTGACCTTTCAAAGAGCAACAATTAAACCTTTTTAAGTGACCTCCAACAGAGTAGAAAAATCAGTTACATCATAAAGGTGGTCTTTAGCTAAATGTCAAACAAAATTGTGTTGGGAACCTTGGGCAGTCTTCAAAGTGGGAGCTTAGGACATGAGTTCACCTAATGGTGTTCTCTGTTAAAATGACATTAATGGAACCCTACTGCCACCTTGCAAATCCAGCAGAAATGTAGGTATTTCCCCTGCAATTGAATCTTTGATGAGATCAGCACAGTCCTCAAGATTTTTTCAAGGTATAAGTCAATTAAGGCTGCAATCAAATCCTTAACATATTTATGCTTTTGGAATGAGTCAGTGGATAAATTTGGAGAAAATGAATGCAAGTTAAAAACTTGTAAATGCAAGGGAATGCAGAACCAATAAAAATAAAGTGCTTTTTCAAACATTTCAGAAAGGCAAGTGATTGCCTTCCACTTTGAAATGACAACTCCAGGCACGAAATTAAAGGTTTAAAAGGAATGGGAAAGTTATTCCGCAGTGTAAGGGACAACACTGCAAGAGAACAAAACATACTAGGGGTCTAAATGTGGGCCTGGCTGTTCAGAAAATGTAATGCTGGTCACCAAAGGAGGCTGAGAAATGGAGGTGTTGGTTACCCCAGGCTTTTTTTAATCTACAGTATGTGTATGCCACCAACGGCAAATGGGATGAAACAGTAAACCATCTCTCACTCGCTAGGCCCAAAATAAGTGTTCATATCAGGATGTGCAGCAACTTCCAGTTGCTGGTCCAAAGTAAGCCTTCAGATCAAGGTTACCTGATTAAAGGATTTACATATTGAGTTTGTGTGGTTGTTAGCCTCCCCATCTTTGCACTTGGACAACTATCCAACCTTAATAGAGACTGCAGTCAAACTGCTTCTTTTTTACCTGGAAACAGGCTTTCATGGAATTCATTATTGCAAGGTGTATCTTTGAAACCTTCTCCAGGTAGAAAAATTCTGTACGTTAAAACTCAAACAACAAGAAGGACAACTTGAGCTCCATATTCTGTTTATTTTTTTATTACACTTATATCCTACCTTTCATTCAGGAGCTCAAGGTGGCATTCAGAACAGTTTCTCCTCCAATTTTTCCCCACAACAGTTGTGAAGTAGGTTGTGCTGAGCGAGAATGACTGGCCAAAACTACCAGTGAACTTCCATGGCAGATTATGGACTAGTAAGTGGCTTCACCACTCCTGGTTGAACACCTAAACTATTATTCTGGCCATTATATTTACTAGTTTCCACCAAAAGGATATTTTCAGTGAGTATGAAAATTTAAACTGCATCTTGAAACCTTACAGTTCTACTTGGAGCATTAAAAGTAGAAAAGATTTAGGAAGTCAAAGATTTTACTCATTTATCCCAAAGAATTTGAGATAGATGTTTTTACTTGGAGAGTCATACTATCTATTATATTAAATCTGTGGTATTTATTTATTTATTTATCTTATATGACCGCCCATCTCCCCCAACGGGGAACTCGTTATGCAACTCCCCCTCTAGTTTTTACATACTCACAAGAAATCATGAGGAACCCCAGAGAAATCAGAACTATTGTACGCTGAAGTATCAGAAGAACCAGATTAGAAAAGGGAATACGAGGGGAGGAGGAAGAGGAAGAAGTAAAACAGTCACAATTTGTAATTTTCTTTTAAAATTAAAATTAAAAGTTAAACAATTATTTAAGATACATTTCAGATTGTTCAACATACAAGGTATTCACAGTGTATTACATACTATTTTTTATTGAATACCATTTGGAAGAAGATTATAATAGGTATAAGAATAACAATAACAATAATATGCAGCAAAATTATTATATGTACAAAGGTGGAAATATTTGACTTTGCCCACAATGGAGGAATGGATGGTGAAGATGATGGAACTTGCTGAGATGGCCAAATTGACAGCTTTAATTATAGATAAGACATTGTCTAAGTTTAATGCTTATTGGAAACCCATTATTGACTTTTTGCGGGAAACAAAAAAAAATGAAATTAATTGAAGACAATATTTGTAGCTCAGGGTTGAACTGTGGAGTCCTTGGTGCTCTCTGAGCCTTGTTGTTTTCTTACAGATGTTTCATTGCCTGAGTAGGCAACATCCTCAGTGCGAAAAGGGAGTGGTGTTTGCTCTCAGTTTATATACAGTGGTTTGCCCTGCTTGTGTTGGTGGGGGTATTGTTCTCTCATTGGGAGTTCCTTGATTGGGCTGTTGTTTACTGCTTGGTTGATTGACTGAGTTCAATAGTTCCTTGATTAAGGTTTAGTGTACTGTTTCATTGTTCATCTGGTGTTAATCCTGGTGTTAATCTTTGCATATCTGGGTGTTGATTGTTGGTGAGGCAGTGTTCTGGTTTTTTGGCTTTTCTATTGTCTCTTTTGAATGGTATGTAAATGTTGTTTATCTCTATGTGCCTGTTGATGGCTGACTTGTCAGAGTGCCAAGCTTCCAGGAATTCCCTAGCATTCTTGGATTTGGCTTGGCCTAGGAAGCTTACAGTCTCCCAATTAAACATATGGTTGAGTCTGTCCATGTGTTGTGAGATTAAGGAGTTTTCATCATGTCTTCTGACTGCTAGTTGGTGTTCGTGGATATGCTCTGTTAGTCTTCTGCCTGAGAAGCAGGTTTGGAGGCAGCAAGGCACAAGGCAAGCACTAGGTCCTGTGTGGAATCCTGGCAGGGCTCGCAGCCGTGACACACCCAGGCACTGCACCCAACACACTAACGTGTCCCGACACACAGTTTGGAAAGCTATGTAGTAGATGACTCCTGTTTTTTCTTCTTGGACTACTGGGTCTTTTGGCTTACTTAAGATGTTCTGAAGGGCTTTGGTTGGTTTATGTGCTATGGTGATGCCGTGTGGTTGTAACGGTCTGTTGGTATTTCTGAGATGTTTCTGATGTATGGCAGTGTAATCCTTTTCATAGCTTCTGTTGGTTTTGTTGTGGTGGGTTGAGTGGTCAGGCACTTTTTGATAAAGTTGTGTGGGTATCCATTTTGCTGGAAGATGCTGTATAGATGATCTGTTTCCTTTTTCTGGTGTTCTGGGTTGCTGCAGTGCGTTTGTGCTCATCTGAATAGTGTTCTTACACAGCTCCTCTTGTGGGAGGTTGGGTTATTGCGTTGGTAGTGGAGCACTTCATTAGGTGGGTTGATTTCTGGTAGACTTGTATTTCTAGCTTGCCATTATTTCCTCTACTGATGAGTATATCCAAGAAGGGTAGTGTGTGTTGGTGTATTATTCTTTGAGGAGTAAGTCACAGCAATAAAGCCTTATTGAGTAAGCACCTGCAAAATTTAAAGGTCAGGCAGCAAGTGATCCAGGTTGAAGAGTATAAAAGAACCTGCCTGCCTGCACCGCTCTGCCTCACTTCTCACTGCTTGCTTCTACTCCTGCTTGCTTACTACTTATCTTTTCTGGTGAGTGATGAAAGAATTGTACACTTCCAGGGATCTGGAAGAGAACTGTAAATAGTATCTGTTTGAATGAGTAACTAATACAACTGCAACTGATTTACTACAATGAATGGCGTCATTTATTGGTGTCTGAATGCTAATTGCTTTCTGATACTCTGCATGTGCAAGAAAACACACACACCAACAGTGTGTTGTTGTTTTCTTCTTCCCTTGTGAATTTTATTCCTTTGAAGATGTTGTTGATGGTTCAATGTGTTTCCTTCAGTTGTTCCTTTTTTATTATGACAAAGGTGTCATCAACATACTGGATCCATACTTTGGGTTGTATGCGTAGGAGTGCTATCCTTTCTAGATGTTGCATTACAATCTCTGCTATGAGTCCTGAGAGTGGTGATCCCATAGGTGTTCCTTTGATTTGTTGGTATATTTGTCCATGAAACTGAAAGTAGGTAGTGAGGCAGAGGTTGATGTGGTCCATGATTCTGGGTATTTTGATCTTAGTGTATCTGGTTAGGTTGGGTGTGTTGCATAGTACTGCTGCCATGGATTCAGCTGGGTCTATGGATGTAAAGAGTGCAGTGCATCTCCTCTGTGAGATGCCCAAGTTCTTTTTTTAAGTTCTTTAGCTATGTTGTATGTGGGGGTCCCTGGTAACGATACAATTGGGTGGAGCAGTATGTCAGGCTTGTGTAGTTTGGGGTGTCCGTAGAAGCGTGGGATGATGGGTCTGCTGCTTTTCATCTGCCTCTGTTCTTCTTTTGTGATTTGACCTTTATTGGTTAGGTCGTTGAGGATTCTTTTGACCAGGTTATCCAGTTTCTGTATGGGATTGGTGTTTACTGGGGTGTAGGTTTCTTTGTCCTCAAGTAAGTCTTTGGCTTTTTGTATATATTGGGATCTGTCCATAATGATGGTGGTGCGGCCTTTGTCTGCTGGGAGGAGGATGATAGTTTGGTCCAACATTAGGTTTTTGAGGGCTGCATTGTCCTGTTTCAGTTGGTTCTGTTTCCATATTCTTCTGGTTTGTGGTATGACTATCTGTCTTATATTCTCTTGGGTTTCTGTGGTAAGTCCTGTGGTTTTAAATACTGCTTCTAGAGCTGCAAAGAATCCTAATTTATTTGCATCCTCTGTGTTGTAGTTAAGGCATATCTGTAGGATATTATGTTCTTCAGTGGATAGTGGCCGGCTGGACATGTTGACTACCCATTCCAGTTCAAGTACCATTCCGGTTCAGGTTGAGACAACCTCAAAGAGCAACTAGAACAGATTATGACCCCAGAACACACTAGCATGCTACCACCGTCAAGACTACATCGCTGAGACAAGCCAAGGAAAGGAAAACTAAACTCCAAACTAAACTACTCAAGATAAACCCCAGAAACAAAGAGGTACTCTCTTTGGAAGGATTTCAGAATGGTTGTAATATTGAAAAATATAGGTGCTTTAAGATATGGATAGCTTATGGCCATCCAAGTCAGCATGGCTAGAAAAATGGATTACTGGTTAGAGTCAGCATGTGCTTTAGGACTCATATATGTCTCTATGTCTTGTCTCTCTCTCTCTCTCTCTCTCTTTCACACACACACACACACACACAAGTACATACATTCATAAGAGCATTGGAACATTATCAGTACAACCCCATGCATAAAATGGAGTAAAATTATTAGAATTTTCACATGGAATTAGTATCATTTCCATAGGCAAATGCCAAGATGGCTGAATCACTTAAAGTAGGACATTTCTTCTGTATTTTTAGTAGTATTCTGTTTCAGTTTTGTCAGACTCTCTGACCTGAACTTGACAGAAGCTATTCAAACACTCAGCCTTGCTTTCCATATTTTCAGGCTTGGGGCTAGGTGGTACTTAATTGTTGACATTTCTCCAGTGGAAAAATTGTAGCTCTCAATATAACTCCTACAGTTGAGTGGAAAATAAAGTATCTTCATTTTTATTTATTTTTAGTCAAAAGGGGACAGAAAAAAATCAGTTCTTCTAAGGAATTTTCATGGGTGGGATGCAGGCTGTTTGCATTGATCTTGGATACAAGGTAGCTGAGGTAAAGCCATCAGAATACTTCAGTGGCATCTATTATAATGTGGAGGGAGACGGTAAAGTAATAGAAATACATGTAGCAGAAGCAAATTTCCTAGCTTGCAAAAAATAAAATAACCTTTAAAATGCCTCAAAAGAGATTCAAAAGCCCTTTGAGAATAATATGGAAAAACAAAGGCCTTTTTGGAGCAGGCTCCTGTGATCATTGCCTCCTGCATCACTCAGGTAGCATATGAAGGACACTTCTGTCTTGCTGTAGATCTGATTGGCATTTCTCCAGAAATGTTCTGCCAGGTCAGATAGGTGAAGTAAAATTGGAACAAGAAAGACTCATGACTTGTGTCCTCCATATTCTAGACCAGTGTTTCTCAACCTTGGCCACTTGAAGATGTGTGGACTTCCATGCTGGCTGGGGAATTCTGGGAATTGAAGTCCACACATCTTCAAGTGGCCAAGGTTGAGAAACACTAGTCTAGACTAATAATGTCCATAATATTTACAGTCTCACTTCTAATTCAGGCAAATAGTTTAGATACAATGGTAAACTAAAGTTTGTCAGAAAGCTGAAGTCAGTGAAGAAATTTGGATGCTGCGTATAAACCTGAGGCTTGCTAATGTAATACCAAAATCAAGATTTGGTCTCGTGTATGAATCAGTAGAGAATATAAATATATCAGTGGCTTTGTGAAGTGAGCAAAAAGTAGATCAATCATCTCCCTCTCCCCAGAACTGAATGGATGACTACAAGAAAGCAGGTGATATATACTCCTTGCTGCTGAAGCAAGATGTTGGCTAGCTACCACCTGGCAGTTTCTTTCTATGAAAAATGGCTCAGATGTTCTACCAGTACTTACAACTATTGGAGAACTGCATTAACAAATGGGAATGCTGCTGCATTAGCACATGGAGGAAAATATTGCAATATCAAGGATATAAACTATTTAATCAGTATGCCAGATGATTGGACAGAAAAAGCAAATATTCTTGCCTAGTGAAAGGACTCATGAACACTATGGAAAGAGGGAATGTGTAAGGATGGTCAGGTATATTTGGTGGACCCAATGATCAACACACAGCACAGCTGGAAATGCAAATGAGTGAACTTAATGTCACATTTGACAGGTTTAACAGGGTAGTCGACAATGTAGTAACACTTACTTTCTATTCTGTCTTTTCTACTGATGAAACAAAGATACTAGAGTGAGGATTTGCTTTTTCTGCTGTTTGCTTTGTTGAAACATTTAAGGCTATCTCCAGTGAGTCTGCATAATTGCAATATATACAGACAGCCCTAGGTAACTAAGTAAAAATGTTAGATCACTGGATTCTTAATCAATCATTGAAAACAATAAACAAATAGACTACAACCTTCCCCACAAAGACACAGACCATATTATATTGACAAATCTAAATGGGACAATCAGGAATATTTAATGTATCTTATGGACTCAACCATTGGGGAGCTGGGGATGGTGATGGCCGACAGAAAGCTCTGGCGTGGACTGGTCCATGAAGTCACGAAGAGTCGGAAACGACTGAACGAATAAACAACAACAATGGTACTGATGACCAAAAGCAACCATGTTTTGTCTGCTTTGGGATCAGGTGCTACTGGTGGTCTCCAAGCACATCAGGCACAACTTCTTCTTCCTATACACCTGTACTCATCCACTGATCAATGTGTTGTGTGTCAGTGTGAGAAGACTGCTCAGTTTGTTTCAGCTGCTCATCAGCTGAACACATCTCAAATTAGGCTTGAGAAAATCCAACCTGGAACATAAGTTACAACCTAAGAACAACATAGCTTTGATTTGTTGTTTTGTGCACTGTATTGTGGTGTGCAAATAGAACATGTGCAAGCTTTTGATTCAGTGTAATATTTTATCCAGACATTGCTCATGAAGCATACTTGAAACTTTGAACAAACGTTTTCAGCCAATCTGTTTATAACTGGATGATACAGTTACAAATTGTGGTCCATTGTTAGTCGTTATTGTTCCAGAATGGCTGTTCTCTCAATAATTCTATGATATGTGTGACTATTGTGGAGTAATTAGAAACAGAGGAGTTTCCAACAACTCTGAATATGCATCCATGTCAGATGATCGAGGACAAAAACCACGCTGAGAAGGGTTTCCAACTCTAGTTTCTTTATTGTTCTTACCCTATGAACAGAATCTTGCCAGACTAAAGCTACCTAACTAACCTAAGGGTAATAACCCAAAAAGGCTCTAGGGAGGGGCTGCCTTGAACTTCTTAACCTTCCCAGCAACAGAGTCTGGGCTTCGAAGTCTCTTATCAGTCTGGAATGCTCTCTCCCCCTGGGAAACAGTATCTGTGCTGGAAAGTACCGCAATCCAGCACTTAAAAGGTTGTCTCATAAATGGCCCTGCAAAATCTATATGAATTGAGATGACAAAGTAGGTCATTCCCATGGATGAAGAGATGCTGTTTTTGTCATCTGAACATATTGGCAACCACTCAGAGCAACTCATTGCAAACTGATTTTTTGGTCTATTCCCAGCCATTAAGCAAAACTATGAGCTAATACCTTCATCTTTACTACTCCCGAATATCCATCATGTAGCTTTACTAAGCTCTTCATACTTGAGCTTGCAGCTTAGACAGTATGATGATTCTCAGTCCCCCTATAATACAATCACTATAAAATTGTAAGTTCATTAGGGTACTGATTAAACTCCGCAAACTGGGATTATTTTTGTGTATTCCAACCATTCTAGGTTGCTGGGTCTTTTCTAGTTTCTCACTGAATCTTCTTACCTATGATGGGAAGATTCTCAATCTCTGTGAGAAAAAACATATCAAACAAATTTTTTTAAACAATTTTATTGAGTTTAAAGCAAAGATAAAAACTACAAAAAAGAAAAAAAAACTACAAAAAAAGAAAAAGGAAAAGAAAAGCTAAAAAAGTGAGAAACACAAGAAAAAAGAATTTTTAAAGATTACATAGAAAGGTGACTTCCGACTTTCAACAGGAAGAATATACAGCAATTTCCATATCAATCCCTTACTCTATATCAAACCAAGATCACATTATTTCTATAAATCCTTCCATTAACACATATACAAGTCACTAATGCAATTATTTTGTTTTTTTATTTATTTATTTTCTATCCCGCCTTTATTATTTTTATAAATAACTCAAGGCGGCAAACATACCTAATACTGTATTGTCGAAGGCTTTCACGGCCGGAGTTCAATGGCTGTTGTGGGTCTTCCAGGCTGTGTGGCCGTGTTCTGGAAGTTAGGAACCACAACTTCCAGAACACGGCCACACAGCCCGGAAGACCCACAACAGCCATACTTAATACTCCTTCCTCCTCCTATTTTCCCCACAACAACAACCCTGTGAGGTGAGTTGGGCTGAGAGAGAGTGACTGGCCCAAGGTCACCCAGCTGGCTTTCATGCCTAAGGCGGGACTAGAACTCACAGACTCCTGGTTAAGAAAAATCCAATAAATCTTAATCCAAATTATTAAAGAAAAATGAAATCATAATAACCTCATTATCAATCCAATTACACATTCTTAATTTTACCCCTCCTCAAAGTATACCAAAGCATTTACATATCTCCCTATTACATCCAAGGCATCTTTCTTGCATAAATCAAACAGCCCAACTGCCCCCCTTAGAAACTCAAACTCCTCAGCAAAAAAACTCCCACAAGGCAGATTCTCTTCTCTCCCATAACAATTCCCCAGAAAGCCATAACAATCCCTCAGAAAAAAGGGAAGATTACAAGCTCTCCTTGTAAACTGCAGCTCAGACTGTTGCCTTAACCCCTTCACCACCAAAATGTAATCTTCATCTGGCATTAGTTCAGTCTTGCTACCAGTTCCATCCTTATCAAATTCTTCATCTTCCTCCATAACATCTTCAGCCAGATGACACAGCATGGAAGTAATTTCTTCCCCAAAGTCCCAAATAGTCTGTAAATGTCAGAGTCCAGTGTGACTCTGACTCTGATTATGAGGAAAAAGAAACCAAACGGAGAAATGAAACTTACCCTGTGCTGCAACCGAAGAGAACTCGTGATGGACAGTACAGGTTCAAAAGTGCAATGCTCATGATTGATCTTGTGATGGATAGGTGCCAGACTCAGAGACGCCAGAGGAGCAGGTGCAGAGCAACGAACCTGGAGATGACCCGGCAGAGCAGGAAAATCTGGAAAACTGATTGGTGCTCCAGACTCACTTCCTTGTTCAGCACCAATCAGCGCAAGGGAAAGGCAGGCAGAAAAACACGCCAAACAGCGGGAGCTCTGATTGGCTCCCGAGGAGAGAAGGCATGCTGAAAGCAAGATAAAAGGGTGAAAGAGCAAGCACCCAGTCGCCGGGGACAACTGTTCTACAGACCGAACAGCATCTTCAGGAGAAACCCAGCCAGAATCGTCAGAGAAGCCTTGTCTTGTCACCGCTGAAGAATCGGAGCTGGATCTTCAACTCATTTCTGAATTGACCCCAGCTGCAAAAGAAGGCCAATTCACTGCAGCATCGCGAGGGATCGGAACGTTAGCTCGTAGTTTTTCAGAAAACCCCAGCGGGAGAGCTTTAGTTGTTCCGGGTGATTATCAGCTGGTGTTTTTGGCTTCACAGCATTTGCCAGCCTCATCAAAGCAACGCTCCGCAGCCGCACCTTGCTCATCCTTGTGCGGCTTGTTGCGTCGGTCTTGGGTCACCATGTTTCGTCATTGGGGGGCTTCCTACTCTATCGTACCCTACCCTGCCTGGCTCACAGGCAGTCCTGCCTAGTGATAGTAGTTTAGTCTGCCTTGCAGCTCCCATTCTGTTCCTTGCGGTTCCAGTCCAGTCTGCCTTGCAGTTCCAGTCCAGTGTCCCAGAGGTTTCAGTCCAGTCTGCCTTGCAGTTCCAGTCCAGAGTCCCAGAGGTTCCAGTCCAGTCTGCCTTGCAGTTCCAGTCCAGAGTCTCAGAGGAACCAGTCCAGTCTGCCTTGCAGTTCCAGTCCAGAGTCTCAGAGGAACCAGTCCAGTCTGCCTTGCAGTTCCAGTTCAGTGTCCCAGAGGAACCAGTCCAGTTGGCCTTGTAGTTCCAGTCCAGTGTTCCAGAGGAACCAGTACAGTCTACCCTGTAGTTCCAGTCCAGTGTCCTACTAGAGGGACCAGTCTAGTTCACCTTGAAGCTCCAGTACAGTGTCTTAGAGGAACCAGTACAGTCTACCTCGCAGTTCCAGTCCAACATTCCAGAGAAACCAATCCATCTTTATCAGCATTGCTCCCAGTAATTCCAGAACTGAACCTGAGTCTTCTAGCCAACCCATGTACCTGGCATCCTTGATCCAGAACTATCTGAACTATGCTGCTGAACCTAGTTGTGCTACCGCGTAGCTGCCTATTTTCCAACTGCATCCAGTTGATCCAGTACTATTCAATTGTATTAATGGACTTATACTTGTAAATAGTTTTTATAAATAAAACTATTTCTATAGATTTCTGGTGGTCATACTCTGAACAGAACAGTAAAATGGGTTGACAACACTCTAAAAAGGTCTCTTTGAAGGTCTGCTCAGGCTCATAACAGGACTCTGAAAAAGCCAATTTGAAATCTTCCATGTTTCAGGCAGTAAATTATGGCACCCCCTAGATACTTGACTTGTGCAGATAGGAGTTAATGGGTTAATGGAAAAGTTCCGAATGAAATTGGCACAAGGGAAAGTACACTAACAAGCAGATCCCAAAGAAAGTGAACAGAAAGCTGAAGATTCAAAGCAACAAATCCAACATGTAGGGAAATATCAATCCTTCAAATTCAATACAAAAATAGTAACAAGAAGGCAATTCTTTGTTCTCAGTCCTCCTTAAACTTTAGATGGGAAAACAAGCCAAAACTTAAAAATTTAAAAATTAAATCCAGAAATAACGATAAGCACCAAGAGAATCCGCTTCTTCTTTCTGTAGAAAGCCTCTCTTAGGGTACAAAATCTTAAAAAAACAATAAATTGGATGTTTAAGAAATGGGGTGACTGGACTTACTGTCCCTTTAAGGCAGTGCTTTCCAAACTGCTGCCGTTGGCGACACACCAATGGCGGCAGCGGTGGCAGCATGCATTGCGGGGCGCGGCGGCGGCAGTGGCTGTAGCCTCGTGTTTTCTGCTAAAACCTGGAAGCGCTGATGGTGCACCGCTACCGCCACCGCCATGCACCACGCCACCGCGTGCACCCCTGCACCGCCACCGTGCACATCCACTTCCGGGTTTTGTCACGACACACTAAAGTGTCGCAACACATAGTTTGGAAAGCTATGCTTTAAGGGCTGCAGCACAGCTCGGAAATGATGAAGTCCCAGCCTCCTGGTGAACTATCCCTGTTTCACTATCAAATCCTGATGGGATATATGCTGGCTTAAAGAGAAAAAACTCGAGGCTTGAGAATAAACAGACAAGAATGCAGCTTGTAGGGCTAACAGTGTTTACTGGTAGCATAAGGCAATAATGTATATACAATCACATTATCGCAAAAAGGAAAGTTGAATATACATGGTACAGCATTGTAAAAGGAAAAACAAAAACAAACTTATAAGCAGAGTTCCGTGTATTGATCCCAGGGCCAGAGCTCACGCCATGCATAGCCTCCCATAGCTATGCACTGCTCAGTCCTCAGAAGTAGAATACACATGAAGAACTACATGGCTAAAAGACACTAGAAACCAAGAAGCATAGAACACCATTTTGCATGGTTGTATATTCAGTTCTTCTAGCTTTCTGATTGGCTGGATGTTAGCTGTGACACACACCAGGCCTAAAGCATTAGGCCTAAAGCACATAGCATGACCTGCTATTGGGTAGCAGTGCTGCATCTAAGCGAGCACGTGATTTCCTCCCTCCCTTGCTCTAAACTGAGCAAGGCTGTCCACAGACGGAATCAGGCTGAGGGTTTGTTCTCATGGGAAGGTCCCATTGCTTGTGTGGGCACTAGTCATAACAATACATCACATGGCAGTTGTTATCTTGCACCTGCACTTCACGTCACCATGAGAAGCCTTTGCTTTGTAAAGGATGCAATTTGCCAAAACACTTTTGCTTTGTAGAGAAACCCAATTTGCCAATTTCATATGGGAAATTAGACACCCCTCCAAATTGGATTTCGACACAATGCAAACAATGATGGAAGTTGTTCAAAGCTGTAAAATACATTTGTACAGAAACAGAAACAAAAATGGTTAGTACATGTATTAATTTACACTGTTCAAGTTACAGTTTTTACAACCAATAGTCATCCAGAAACTAGAAATGGTTTAAAAACACTTGTTGCACGTATGTAATGCACAATATATACTTCATGCAATGTTTTATTCAGATACATACAAATACATAATAATACAAATTATGCAGGAATAGAACACAGTTACATAGAAAACAGACAAACATTGCCCTCAAATGTCCTGTCCCCTCCTTTGCAAAAATTGCAGCTGGCATAGATAAGCAGAAATTCCAAACTCGCTAGCTGCTCTGTTTGAAGCAAAGGGTTTGTTTTGATTTTAAGAAAAACCGCAGGACTTTTTTCACCCCTTTTCAGGCCTCACAGAGATGGCTACACCATTTTTGCAGGCTTGGTATGTTTACCTGGGCACACTAATTCAGGGCATGTCCACTGCGTTATTGCAGAGTGATATACAACAAAGTAAGGATAAGCTTCTTTTACACAAATGACACTCTGTAACACTCTGTCATTTGACACTCTCAAGAACCATAGGATTCTCTGTTCTGGGCTTTTGTAACTTCAACACCAAGATAAATGTTCGAATTTGTGCCTTACCCCCTCAGCTGGAAAGACTACCTCAGCTGACTGACAAATTCTTGTACAAGGTGGTAAGATTCAGTTTCTAAGCAAAAACCCACTACATAAGTAAGAAGTACTAACTCCTACACTTTCTTATGTACACACAGAAAACAGCACGTGACTGTTCTACACATCCCAGTTAGCATCTGCACCATGCTATCAATGACTGGCCTGCTTTAAAATCCATAAAGCACCCTGTTAAGTTAATGGACTGTCTGGGACTTTGTCACACATGTAGAGCCACAAGCTTGCCTTACACACACTGTTTCAGGGAGATCTATATTCAGATATGCTGTGTCAACATCACAATATGTAAATGGACACCTGTTTCCATGCTACGCAACCAGAAAACGCACCACACGTCAACATTCTGGCCTAGCTGTGGGTGCATACATTAGATTCACAGTTCACAAACTCCTTTTTGTGAAACAAATCCCTGGACAACAAAGCTGGCTTTACATTGCAGAGTATTATCAGGAAGAAATGTCTTTCTGAACACTCATCTGGAACCTACAGCTTACTAAAATAAAGGACAGGTTGGTTACTTTTAACACTTCACCAAAACTCAAACAGACTATCCTCAGCTGTGTTCCAATGTTCTTCTTGCCTCTCAAAAGGCAGGAGCAACACGTCTTGAAAAGACTGGGTTTTCTCAGGTAACTTGACACTCTGTCACCTGCTAACTCAGAAATCTGTCAGGCTTCACACCCTTGGGGAATAAGAGGGCCTATGAGGAATGACCACTGTGCTTTCCCCATCACCGTCTTCTTTCCTTCCACTACCTGACTCCCTCTCCAGGCCCTGTAACTGCTCAGGTGAAATTCCCACTCCTTCACCTGAGGGGCCCTTTTAACACACTAGGAGACTTCGGAACAGAATAAACCTGAACTGGTGTTTGCCCATCTACTGAACTATGGACAGTAGGTTTTTACACTAGCAATGCAGCAACACTTCTGCAACCTTAGCATACAACCTTTCTCAACCAGTAGGCTGCTTAAAAATAAAGCACTTCTGGAGATTTGGATTTGACCATGGCTTAATGAAACACCGATAAGCCTTGGATTTTAATTAACAACCAACAACCAACAACCTGAAGCACTGTGCTTCCTTGGTTCTTCCTTCTCTGTGACCTGGGGTTGTGCACACATGCAAATGTTCCACAGACATGCAGGTACTTCAGTGAAGGGCGCTTGCCATACCAAAGAAAAATAATGAACTTCTTTTTACAGTTGAATTCTACAACCTGTTAGTTAGAAACACACTGCAATCACGGTAGCCTCTCCCCAGACATGGGATGGCACCTGAGGAACTAACATCAGGCTATTGTTAATGGTATTCACAACACCAATACTCAGCTAGAATTCCAACATTGGCAAGTCTTTGGGAGAATACTTCCTACAAAGCCAATTCTGGAACACATGGCTCAGGAACCCTCCACTACAATCAGACTGGAACTGACCTACTAGATAACCATATTTTCTTCCTACTTTTGCTACATACACTTCAAAGCGAGCACAGAACTTCGCTTTAGACTTCAACATGTAGCAACAACACAAAGCAGGTATGATCATCAACCAGAAGGAACATGAAACACACCCCACCATTACTAAGAGAATGGGGGCTAACTAGGTCTCTATGAACCAACTGAATTGGTCTAGTTAACACTCTGTCACTTTGCCTAGCAACAGATGCAGTCCTGATTTTAGATTGTTTACACACAGTTTACACACAACACAATCAAGGAACTTTTGCACATTTCCTGGGTTCTAACTCAGAATGCATTTGGCTATCTGAGACACACTCTCCCATCCTGGGATACCCCAGTACTTTGTGAAAACTTTATGGATGCATTTATGATGTGGGGAAACATTAAACACACAATGTCCTGTCCACACAATCTCCTTCTTAGGAAGCATCTCACACACTTGATTTTACAGTTTTCTCTAACACACTCAGCCTCATCTCTTTCAATGAAACATCCTGCAACAAGTACACTCAAACTTGACCAGGGCTGGAACACTGAGGAGAGAAAAAACAAGTGTACACATACACATTTCACACACTTATCACAGAAATATCGGCTAAAATGACTTGCTGAACTCAAGGCTTCAAGCCGAATTCAACAAAGTCCTCTGGAGATATGCTTACACACAGCAGTCCGGCAGAGTAGAAGACTCGGATTCGTTGTTTAGCTGACTTCTGGCATCTGGCTTCCCCTCCATTCGTAAATCAGGCTTCTTGCACTGACAGCATCCGCTGGACAATGGGGCAGGGAACAGCCTTCCAGTCATTTCACACCAGTGATTTCACACCAGACCACAGCAAACGTAGATTCCGTGTCAGGTTTTACTTCAGCTGGAACACTCTGTTAGGAATTCTCAGGAACAGCAGCAACAGATGGCTCCTGGAAGTGGCTTGTAAAATAATCCACAGGAAGGTCGCAGGGAGATAGCGTCTTTGCTTTCTCAACCAGTAGACCAAAACTACTGTCCAGGCTTGGCAAAATCACGCATGCTTTTTCACAGTCCCAGAAAAACATGCCTTCTTGTTCAAATGCAGCAAACAAAGTCTTGAACCTACCAAGGTGGGCTATCACATTCTCAGCCGGTTGCAGCTTCAAACTATAAAGCTGTCTTAATAGTCCACCAAGGGCAACAGAGTTCTGCTTTGTATTGAAGGCTCCAACAGCCGCTCAGCACCCATTACACAGTCCTTGAGTTGCTGACATAATTCCGTTCAGAGGAGTTGATTCCCAAAAGCAAAATGCACAGTCCAAACACGCTTGCACTTCTTCAGAGGGAACCCTCTGGAGGTGGATTTGCCACATACTGCCACAAATCTTCTTCTTGCAAAAAGAATGATTTCATCTCCACACACTAGGTCAGATAGTTTGTGCCATCTAAAGGCTCAAATGGCAGACTGACCAGATACTGTTCAGCCATTGCTGACCACTCAAAGACAACATGTTTACTCCAAAACCAGCCTCTAAAAACAAACTCCCTTTTACAGCCAGGTCCAACGCAGCAAAGAAAACGCAAATTTCTCTCTGGGCCCATAACCTGATGGGATATATGCTGGCTTAAAGGGAAAAAACTCGAGGCTTGAGAATAAACAGACAAGAATGCAGCTTGTAGGGCTAACAGTGTTTACTGGTAGCATAAGGCAATAATGTATATACAATCACATTATCGCAAAAAGGAAAGTTGAATATACATGGTACAGCATTGTAAAAGGAAAAACAAAAACAAACTTATAAGCAGGGTTCCGTGTATTGATCCCAGGGCCAGAGCTCACGCCATGCATAGCCTCCCATAGCTATGCACTGCTCAGTCCTCAGAAGTAGAATACACATGAAGAACTACATGGCTAAAAGACACTAGAAATCAAGAAGCATAGAACACCATTTTGCATGGTTGTATATTCAGTTCTTCTAGCTTTCTGATTGGCTGGATGTTAGCTGTGACACACACCAGGCCTAAAGCATTAGGCCTAAAGCACATAGCATGACCTGCTATTGGGTAGCAGTGCTGCATCTAAGCGAGCACGTGATTTCCTCCCTCCCTTGCTCTAAACTGAGCAAGGCTGTCCACAGACGGAATCAGGCTGAGGGTTTGTTCTCATGGGAAGGTCCCATTGCTTGTGTGGGCACTAGTCATAACAACACATCACATGGCAGTTGTTATCTTGCACCTGCACTTCACGTCACCATGAGAAGCCTTTGCTTTGTAAAGGATGCAATTTGCCAAAACACTTTTGCATTGTAGAGAAACCCAATTTGCCAATTTCATATGGGAAATCTGACAAATCCTTCATCAATATAATGTGCAGTATTGCTGCGTTTATTTTAAAGTATTGACTTGGTTGCTTATCTGGAGCAAATGCTTTGCTTGTCAGCGTGACAGGCTCCCTGAATATTGTTGTATATATTTTTTGTCAAGAAATATGGAAGGCTGGGTTTTTAAAAAGCCAGGCCCTCAAACTTTTTTCCTGTTGAGTTTCAAGAGAGAGCACATGTTCACCCCCACTCAGGAATGTTAATTTGCCTTGGAGCCAACCAGTCTGGGAGTTCTGACCAATCAGAATTAGCTGTTAGAGCTTTGCCCATATTGGGAATCTGTTGCCTAGGTGTTTTGGTCACATGCTAGATCCTGTCCACTCAGGTGCTGGTCAAGTAAAGGTTTAAAATGTAAATGTCTTTTTTTCTCTTTACTCTGCACTCTGCTCTGCTATCTCAATGTAAATAGCTATGTTAATCAACCATGTGCTCTTCGGCTGAAGAAGATTCAAGGTTTGTTCCTGTGTTCTTTGTTTTAAAATAAAAAGCAATGTTTTACTGCAAGTCTTCAGTTTGCTTGTCTCTTGGAGTTTCCATAACTCTGATCACAAATTTTATAAAACAACAAAAAAATATGTCCCACTAAACTGTATTTTCTGCAGGTTTCTCCTTTAAATCTACATTGAGCCGGTTTGTGTGAACAAGGATAGCACAGTTCATTTTGACTTGTAACTCTCTATTTTTATGCTATTGCAAGCTTATTCACATTTGCTTCAACTCCAAACTACAACTCTATACTATCTTTAGCAGCAGTGCCCATGGAGGGGAGGAAATTCAGATTCTCTTTTTGCCTCTGTTAAAAGATTTTGTTGACGTTGTTTTTATTTCACAGAATAGCTGATCTCTCAGTACATCATTTAATGATTTATCAGATTTGTGATCCTTTATTAAATTTGCAATGTTCAGACAGCTTGTTAAATTCAGCTGCATATGGGAGGCTTTTTGGGGTCGTTTATGCTTCTTAGTATGTTTTGCCTCCCATAACACTCAGTAAAACAGGCACCTTTTTTCCGCATCTCATTTCCCTCAAACAATTGTTCACATTTCTCTGTATATAATGTCCAGCTATCTGTGGCAGATCAAACAGATTTTCTGCTGCTTGCTGAAACTTCTTGAGGAACTAACTCTAATAAGCCTGCAAGAATCACAACATTTACTAGCAGTCACATTAGATCAATGCATGCACAATTAATTCATGATAAAAATAACCCAGTAGACTACAATTTCTGCATACCACATTTCTTTGTACAGTACTCGTGTATTCCAGATATTGGTTGGACATTTACTGATCAAATTATAGTAAGGCATTATATATAGCAGGATTAGGAACTGTTTTCAGATTTATTAGTAAGGGATGAAATCATTTTGAGTAGAAATTATGTACACAGCCTCGGGGTTTTGTTTTTGTTTTTTTTAATCTTGTTAGTTGGCAGAGGTTGATAGCACATTTCTTCTTTTTTTTTTTTAGAAAAAACTGATAGTCCAATATGAATGAAAATAAACTATAAAGTTATTTTAACTTAGTACATAAATTAGAGCATGTAGCTTTAATGATGCTTGTTTAACTTGCAGTCATTATGTAAATTCCGTATTATAAATATTCATTATCCAAAGCTATTATGTAAATCCACCAAATCTACACATTTAGTGTAATACTAGAAGGAACATGGAGCTGAAGCTTGTAATCTGGAAATCTTATATTCTTGAAATGTCATCTGAATAAATTGCAGGTATTAGTTATTTTGTTCTGACATTTAAGAACAAAGTGCAACATCAATAGCTGAAGAATGAAACTGGAATCTTAAAAAAATGGGTTGTCTGAAACATAATTGTGATTCTTAATACTTGTATGAGCAGTTTTCTTATTATTGTTTTAGATCTGCATGTGAGCATGTAACTAGAAATTCAGATCTAGTAATGCTGCAACACAGTCCAATCTTTTTGAAGTTTCTAAAAAATATGATATTAGACTTTCTTTTAGAATTGGTTTACTTCATCACATTATTCCACATATTTGTTTTATATGATGGCTCATACCTTTACGATGTGGCATGTAGAACCAGTTATTGTTTTGTTCTTCTGATCTTCATGCAATTACCAGCTGTCCTGAGGAACATAGGTGTTGAGGTATTTATCAGTCAATCAATCAAAGTTTATTGATTAGCCCTTAGGCCATATCAAAATACAAGATTAAACAATAAATGTTAATAAAACTAAATAAAATTAATATAAAAGACAAATTGAATAAGAAGTAAATAAAAATACGGTAGTTAAATATACATTTAAGTGAAAATACACATCATATTTCCGTGTCACCCCTACAGTTTATTCCGATCAACCCCACATATGTAGATCTCAAGCTTATTGATTTGCTTAAATACAGTGGTGTGTTATATGTTATTTTTGGGTCTTGGCCACACATAAAATATGTTGTTTTGATATGTGATTCCCAATGGGTCGTTTGTTTAATGTATGGGCCAAGGTACAGATCTCTCACGTTCTTATACAAATTACAATTGAATAATATATGTGCTATATTCTCAATTTCAGGCTCTCCACATATACAAATGCGTTCATTATAAGGGATGCTGTTAAATCTCCCAAATCAAGCTGATCAAATCTAGCTCGAGTGAATACCTCTCTGAGATGTTTTGGCATTTGTATTTTTAAATAGTTGGCAATTTGAAAAGTGCGTTTATATTGGCTCAACCGTTTCAGATTGCCAACCTTGCTAAGGGTGACTATATCTTTTTGCGCTTCTATATCCAATATTCTTTGTATAACACTCTTTTTGACATGATCTCCGGAAGTGCGAGAGACAGGGAGACCGCAACACCTTATATAATATATCAATTGTATAATCCAAGAGGTCTGTAGTTGGGATTTTATCTGTTCTAATAGACACAATCTTGGAAGTCTATCGGGCTCCATTTCATTGATTTTACACCAATAATTGTACGCTCTAATTTTAGACTGTGAGTAGATTGTGTAAATTTACAATTTATCATGTTGTAGTATTTTGATTTGGCACAAAATGGTTGAAAGAATTGCATGCTCACATGCTGAGGACATTTCAAGTTATTGCTCTGCAGCAACAATAATTTATAAGTAAACCCAGATACTTGTTCATTTGCTGAGATATTCTTGTATATCCTACTCTCTTTTAAAGGTGAATGAATCAGAGTCAATTAAATCTCACATGTATTCAAACGTGTCCTTTTTGCCTTCATTTGTCCTCATTCTGATTTCCCCATTAATCAAAAATTTTAAAAGGGAATTTACCCTTTTAATATGCAATTTTTGGGACTTCTATTTTCTAAGGAATTTTTCTAATATATGCATAAGGACTAGTTTAAGTGTGTAGTTCAAAGGATATCTCTGCTTTGCATTTTAGTAAATTAAACTGGCTCATTTTAAAAGTCAAACTTTTTCTCCATTCCTATGCCCTAGTAATATAAATAAATTGATTCAATGAATAAACCATATTCAGCAGAATAAGCTTGTGGGAGAGAAGCATAATCTTTGATACCTTAAAAAACAGCTGTTTATTGAGGCATGGGATCTTCATTGACAATATTCTAATTCATCCAACTATCAGAAAATATAATGGTAACACTGTCTTCAAATATGTGACCAAGCAGAAGGCATGGTCAATGTGTATTACTCTTTTGGGTTATGATCATTGGGGTGCCTCACATGGTAGTAAACACACAAGGAGTGTCATTTGCATGCTTTACTTAACTCTTAAATTACACATCCATAGTCAAACAGTGCATTACACTGATTGCAGATCATGTAGCTCCCTGGAGTGTTTTTATTTACTTGAAAATAAATACACAGGGTTCTGATTTCATTGGACCACCATGTTCAGGGATGGGAAATTTAAACATTCCCTCCCAGCAATTGAAGTAATTTCATATTACAGAGTGAAATCCTGCATACTTCTTTTCACATAAACAAAACCAATGCAAGACGTTGCATATTCAGTAATCAACACAACTTGTAGATTAACATTTCCTGTGGAACATTCTGTCTTACTTTCTATACTATGCATCAGTTTGGATTAGTTTGTTTATTTTTTTTTCAAGTGTTGCTTCTGATTGGTTTCCAGCAAATTATAAAAATCTGGATTGCCCATGTTACACCATGGGCAATATGCTAATATAAATATCCTGAAGCATGATCTATAGTTTCATCATTTTTCTTCACAGCAGTGGTTTAACTTCTCCTTCCCCTCCTTCAATTTCTAAGTCTTTGTAAAGTATCAACTCTCATTAAATTTTTCTGACTCTGATTTAAGTATGAATGCTATTAAAACCAGAAAAGTATCTGAATTCACTTTTGCATTAAACCATTATACCGTTTCCTAGTTTGTGACATAACATAGTCAATGTATCCAGCTATTGTGGTTTGTAAACCATGTTTTATAATTTTAGTGAATATAATCAAAATGGTATATTATACTGAGTGAACCCAGCAACGGAAAAAGAACTTGAAATATTTCCCACCTCTGAAATTGCCCGGCAATTCACTTACAACTATATTATCCCTTGCAGTAGATTTTGGAATGTTCTCCATCCATTCACTTCTTCTTGTCCAGTTTTATAATCTTTGTTATATGTAAGCCGCCTAGAGTCACTTATATAGTGAGATGTTGTTGTTGTTCAGTCGTTTAGTCGTGTCCGACTCTTCGTGACCTCATGGACCATAGCACGCCAGGCCTTCCTGTCCTCCACTGTCTCCCGGAGTTTACTCAAATTCATGTTCGTTACATCGGTGATACTATCTAACCATCTCATCCTCTGCCGTCCCCTTCTCCTTTTGCCCTCAGTCCTTCCCAGCATCAGGGTCTTCTCCAGTGAGTCCTCTCTTCGCATTAGGTGGCCAAAGTATTTGAGCTTCAGCTTCAGAATCTGTCCTTCCAATGAGCAGTCAGGGTTGATTTCCTTTAGGATTGACTGATTTGACCTCCTTGCAGTCCAAGGGACTCTTAAGAGTCTTCTCCAACACCACAGTTCGAAAGTGGCGTATAAATTTAATAAACAAACAAGTCCATTCTGCCTGTTAAATAGAAACAGCTGTCTGTAGCCTATGTAAACAACTGAAGGGCATGGTCAGATGGAGGCATGTGTGACCTACAGTAGGATAAAGAGCAGGTGAATGAACCATGATAGTTGAAGTTATTGAAATAGTAGAGATTAATTGGATTTACATAAACTGATTTGTAATCCATTTGCAATCCACAAGCCATTAAAATGTGTGGCTTATATTTTAAAGTAACAGGCAAAAAGATGCACAGGGAACTGCTGATGACACTGAAACTAAATGAGTTTAGGCTCACATGCTAGAACTGTGGGCATTACACTGCTTGTAATGAAAATGAAAATCTCAAGGCTGATTACACAGTTGATAGTGACAAAGAATCTCCTGTGTGAAAAACATCTTTGTGCTTGCTTAGTATTTGCCCCATTTCTGTGAAGGAAACTGAAATATTTATTATTATTTGACACAAAATCACACTCATCATTAATTCAATTGCAAGTTCAAGGATGGCCTATTTCAGAAATTAAGGCTCCTCTTTACAAGGACATATGAAGTGCATCTAGTGGCTGGTATTGTTGATACTAACTTGCAAAAACTGAGATGTTTTCTAATCTGGCAGATTGAGAAATTCTTCACCTTATATTTGTATTATACAGCAAAGCCTAACAATACGGGTAAGATGGAAATAAAGAAGATTAACTGATTATAATGGAGTTAAGGATTCTAGCAACTATCCAGATATGTTAATGAAGACAAATCAACAAAGGGAACTCTAGGATTTATAATATTTGGCATAGCAAGAAGAAACAAGTACGACAAACTTATAAAACAAAGCTCAGAAATCGCCCACATCCAGGTTGACATCCCCAACCTGGATGCCCTTCAGAGGTATACAATTCAACCCCAGAATTCTCATCAATAACCTCATTGTTGAGGACTTCAGGGAATCAATGTCTAAACATCTGAAGGACACCAAGAACTGGGGGATTGGGGGCTTCTTGTTCTCCACAGGGCAAAAGTTAAAGGAACTGGAGAGGATGTTTTATTTAGTTATATAGTTTATATCCCAGTTTTTAAGATACTAATCTTTTTAGGTGGCTAACAAATAAAATGTAATAATAAAATCATGATAATAATTGTTGTTATGAGAGGGAACAAGACAGCTCACCTGGAGCAAGAAACCCTCTTTTTCATGTTCCTTTCTATGTAACAGTAACGTGGAGAGGAATTAGCTCTATCTAGCCACAGCTATATGAAAACTTAAATTTTCCAGTTCAGAGGGAAGAGGGTTTAAAAAGAACCAAGAAATTCCATTTCCCTGTCAGGGAGTGAATTATTTAAATTAATTAACCTATATATTTTAATTCTAAAGAGAAACAATATTTCATGTTTTTCTGAGGTGTATTTGTTTCTTTATGAGATCACAACATCTTTTTTTCCTTTCTTGCCTGAATCTCTTTGTCCTCTTCGTAATGTGGAATAGACCACTTACTGTGGAGTCCTTGGTGCTCTCTGAGCCTTGTTGTTTTCTTGCAGATGTTTCATTGCCAGGCTAGGCAACATCTTCACTGTGAAAAGGGAGTGGGACTTGCTCTCTGTTTATATACCCTGGGTTGTCCTGCTTGTGTTGGTGGGGGTGTTGTTCTCCCCTTAGGAGTTCCTTGATTGGGCTTTTATTTGCTACTTGGTTGATTGACTGAGTTAATCGTTCCTTGATTAGGGTATATTGTGCTGTTTGATTGTTCCTCTGGTGCTAATCTTGGTGTTAATCTTTGCATATCTGGGTGATGATTGCTGGCAAGGAGGTGTTCTGGTCTTCTGGCTTTTCTATTGTCTCTTATGAATGGTATGTAAATGTTGTTTACCTCTATGTGTCTGTTGATGGCTGCTTTGTCTGAGTGCCAAGCTTCCAGGAATTCTCTAGCATTTTTGGATTTGGTTTGGTTTAAGATGCTCACAGTTTCCAAGTTGAAAGTATGGTTGAGTCTGTCCATGTGTTGTGAGATTAAGGAGTTTTCATTGTGTCTTCTGACTGCTAGTTGGTGTTCGTGGATGCGTTCTGCTAGTCTTCTGCCAGTCTGTCCTACATAGTGGGACAGCACTGCAGCATCCCAGAACACCAGAAAAAGGAAACAGACCACTTATATAGCATCTTCCAGCAAAATGGATACCCACGCAACTTTATCAAAAAGTGCCTGACCACTCAACCCACCACAGCAAAACCAACAGAAGCTATGAAAAGGTTTACACTGCCATACATCAGAAACATCTCAGAAACTACTAATAGACTGTTACAACCAAAAGGCATCACTGTAGCACACAAACTAACCAAAACCCTTCAGAACATCGTAAGTAACACAAAAGACCCAGTAGCCCAAGAAGAAAAAACAGGAGTTATCTACAACATACAGTGTAAGGACTGTAGCAGCCACTATGTAGGACAGACGGGCAGAAGACTAGCATCCACAAACACCAACTGGCAGTCAGAAGACACAATGAAAACTCCTTAATCTCACAACACATGGACAGACTCAACCATACTTTCAACTGGGAAACTGTGAGCATCTTAAACCAAGCCAAATCCAAAAACGCTAGAGAATTCCTGGAAGCTTGGCACTCAGACAAAGCAGCCACCAACAGACACATAGAGGTAAACAACATTTACATACCATTCATAAGAGACAATAGAAAAGCCAGAAGACCAGAACACCTCCTTGCCAGCAATCATCACCCAGATATGCAAAGATTAACACCAAGATTAGCACCAGAGGAACAATCAAACAGCACAATATACCCTAATCAAGGAACGATTAACTCAGTCAATCAACCAAGTAGCAAATAAAAGCCCAATCAAGGAACTCCTAAGGGGAGAACAACACCCCCACCAACACAAGCAGGACAACCCAGGGTATATAAACAGAGAGCAAGTCGCACTCCCTTTTCGCACTGAAGATGTTGCCTAGCCTGGCAATGAAATGTCTGCAAGAAAACAACAAGGCTCAGAGAGCACCAAGGACTCCACAGTTCAACCCTGAGCTACAAATATTCTCTTCGATTGAAACCTGTTACTAATAAAAAGTCTTTGATTCCCAATAGGAAGAGCTTTCCTAAAGGCCAAATAACTAGTTTGAGAAATCCCCAAAGAACATACAAAAGCATTTCAGAAACTGTTTTCAAAGTTAATAAATCAAGTATCAAAACAAGAGTATTTTTTTCCTAGCAAGAGAAAAAGAGAACAATTATTTAATTATAAATAGGTAAAATTAAAATATAACAAAAGTTTCTACATCATGTAGAGGTTAAGGACAGACACATCCCTGAAAATTAAAATGAACAGAATAATTATAGTCTGTTGTAAGAGTAAATTCAGCATAGTATAAAATTCCTGTAATATACCAAGTATTTGAATAGTACTACCAAACTGTGCTGCACAAATCTGGTTGACCACTAGTTGACAGCAAACAGGACACTGGAAAGTCTCCCTCTTGTTTCCCTCTAGTGATCCCCCAGATTTTTCAGCCCAGATCTGATAGCACTAAGTTTGGTGATCGAGTCGATATGTGCTTAAGCATTAGCTCTGCTGCATTTTCATCCTGTAAGAATACATCCCCTCCATTACCCATTAGCAGATTCCAGTTCTGCTTGTGCAAGAGAGAGTGTGTACCATAACTGAACTTTATCCAATACAATCCCTATTATTTCTGGACAGTGCAAAAGCTCTGAAGATATATTACACTAATATATCATCACAGCAGTGTCATTCTGAAGATATATTAGTGTAATACATCTTCAGAACACTCAAATGATGGGACTGTCTAGGAGTTGATTCAATTCAATTACTGGACAAAAGGCATTGCTAGACAACTGAATGGAGAACAAGAAAGAATGTTTCCTGTGGAAGCCCTGCTAGAGCATGTTAATGTAAAAACGTGGTCATCCTAGAGGGTTGCGCTATGTGCAGTACTGTTGCCATGCTCCATACAATGCAATAAAGCACATGCATTGCAGTCAGAAAGTACCAAAGAGGAAGTATCAGGTGAAATATATGTTTGCACTTAGCAACAAAGAACATAGATGGAGTGGTTTTCACAATCATGGCTTTGGAAAAGAACTGATAGATTATTATGGTGAAACTGCCACAGTCATAGTGAATGGTGTCTGTTTAATTTCTGCTTACTCTGTGTGATTGCAGGTGTGTGCAAAGTCATGAATGCACCTGCAGAAACTTGGTTGTACCAAGGACATTCAAAAGTAACATCCTATAATCATCCTATAAAGAGAAGTAACACCCTATATCCTTTATATGTTTTCGTGCTAATTTTGCTTAAAAACTGAAGAACCAAAATACTACACTGAAGAATTTTGAGAATGAGCCAAAATAAATAAAATGCTGTGCCAGCATGTACATTAATAACATTTATTATATGAAAATAAGAAGGAATGGACCATTGCTTACAGGATCAAGACAGGCTTTGCAATGCAGGCTGCCTGGCAGGAACTACTTGCTGATCACCTCTGGAGAACTGATGCCACTCAAATAAGGCAGTTCTGGGTTAGAAAGATAAAGAACAAGACCTAGTATAAGACAATATACTTCTGTGTTCAGAAGTGCACACTTACACTTTTCACCCTTAATATGTAAAGTGATCCTTAAAAAAGGTAAAAGGTAAAGGTTCCCCCCGCACATTTGTGCAGTCGTGTCCGACTCTAGGGGCCGGTGCTCATCTCCGTTTGTTAGCTGAAGAGCTAGTGTTGTCCGAAGATGCTTCCGCGGTCATGTGGCCGGCACGACGCACACGGAACGCTGTTACCTACCCACCGAAGTGGTACCTATTCATCTACTTGCATTTGCATGCTTTCGAATTGCTAGGTTGGCAAGAGCTGGGGCGAGTGCGGGTGCTTACTCCCCATGCAGGGCTAGGGATTCGAACCTCCGAACTTGTGACCTTCCAATCAACAAGCCTGGTGTCTTACCCGCTGAGCCACCATGCCACCACAAAGTGATCCTTAAACTGAGCACCAAATATCTGTTGTTTTTTTAAAAAATGTTTGCCTATAATTAAAAGATCATTTCTGTTCAGTTATCCTAGTGAGCCCAACATGAGCCAAGATACTATAATGCAAACCTACACTTTGTAGACAAATAAGGCCCATGGAATTCTCTATCAAGCCATGAACCTATTGCTTAGGCTTGGATCCTCCTACCTTTCCCCAGCCCTTCCATCCAACTATAATGAATGGGATGCTGATCAGTGAAGAGGAGGAGGAGTAATTCCCTATATGGCAAGGAAGAATCCAGAAAGAACTTAGGAGGGGATTGTGGCCTTCTATTAGGAAAAACAGAGTCAGGACCGAAACACATTTTCTGTTTTTTCCTATGGCAAGGTTTCTATTCTGGAACAAACTCCCACTGAAGACAGATAGGCTTCTTCCTTGTTGTGGTTAAAGAACAGGGTTAAAACTTTACTCAGGCATTTTAGACTTGTTACAGATTTTTATACTGCAGTATATGTGGGTTTTAGTGTATGTATGCATGCATTGTGTGTGTGTGTGAGATAGACATAGAGATAATTATGAGAGAATAAACAGTTATTGCATGGAATAAAGGAGTAGCTGATCAGAAATAAGAGATGTTTACAGAAAGCTTCTAAAAGCCATCTTTGATATTGAAAGCTTCACAGACTGGGTGTGGGGTACGTGGATTCATGAGGGATATGTGTGTCTTATGTGTTTTGCTCTTCGCTAGTCTGGGTCTTCCAGATGGTCACTGAGTCATTTTTTCAACCCCTGGGGCTCCCAAGATCACACTGCCAAAATTCAGTGTCAAAGTGCTAACTTTCACGGATCACATTTTTCTGTCTTCCCACCTTACTCCCCCATTTTAGGGCTACCTGATCTGGGCTGCAAAAATCCAGTTAGACACTAGAGGGCAGCCAAGAGGCATGGAAAACACCCATCTAGTGGTTGGGTATTTTGAGTGACATCCCTGCCCTAAACATTTGTCAAAAGTGTTTTTCAATATGACCATACCCACACTGTTGACTCCATTGTGTACTTCAGAGATGAAAACTAATAATCAAACACATAAAGAGCAGTCTCCCACACCTAGAATGTTTTAAAATTATTGTTGTATAGTATCAATCCCCCCATATAGTATGTATACATATACAGCTTTGTGAGATTTTACTATTCAGATTATAGTTGTTTTTTAAATTTTTCCCCAGATAACAAAGAATTTATCTCAAGTATTTTCATACCATTTTTCTGATGTTCTGGGGAAATCATGTAAAACAATTCAGTGATTTTATTTGATGAGCCCTGACATACCTCCCTTATGCCATCATTATTCTGCTGGCAGGCAACAGCTTGATTATGGGCACCAGCACTGTACTTATCTTCCAGGTGAGAGATGGGGGAATGAGGTGAAACATCTGTTCCCTGCAGTTAAGTTGGAATGGTTCTGGAGACTTGCCAGGAAATCTTGAGTGGCAAACTGCACCAAGAAGAACCAACTGTGATTTGGCTAGGAAGAGCCAAAAGCTCTCAGGATTCTTGTATTTTTATATGCGGGGAAAGAGAAATTTGGACATTAGGCCATTATGAATAATTACCCCGGCCTGTTGAAAGCTATTTATCTCAATCTCAGTCTGTGCCCTGAATTTTACATTTGCTTTCATGTTGTAGAAGAGGTAAATGAGAATACACATCACTGCCCAGACAGAGAATCTTTCATCCTCTCCCCAAAACATGGATTGAATATACTCTACTGAATACAGCTTTTAAAAGTATGATGGTAATTGAAAGCAACACATGTCTTACAGAATTTTCTGAAGATATTTCATAGTACTGTGCCAAAGTGTTCCTTCTTCAACTAACTCTGCTCATGAAACTGGGGAAAGTGAGACAAATTAAAGGAGAGGTAACCTATGAACCCCAGGTATACCTGGGGGTGTGGTGGTTCAGCGGGTAAGACGCCAGGCTTGTCGATCAGAAGATCGCAAGTTCAGAGGTTTGAATCCCTAGCCCCGCGTGACGGAGTGAGCTCCCGCACTCGCCCCAGCTCTTGCCAACCTAGCAATTCAAAAGCATGCAAATGCAAGTAGATGAATAGGTACCACTTCGGTGGGTAGGTAACAGCGTTCCTCATGCGTCATGCCAGCCACATGACCGTGGAAGCGTCTTCAGACAACGCTGGCTCTTCAGCTAACAAACGGAGGTGAGCACCGGCCCCTAGAGTCGGACACGACTGCACAAATGTGTGGGGGGAACCTTTACCTTTAACCTATGAAACAACAAAAGAAAAAAAAGTGCAGACTGGCCCACTTTAATATTTTCATTGGTTAAAATCACAGTAATTACATTGCTTTTGCCTTTGGATCACAGAACCTTCTTTTTCCAGACAAAATTACCTCTCCCTATCACAGAAGCCTTTACCTACTGTATTATGCAATTTGACTGTCTAGCCTAAGCTGCCTTTTTACTTATACATTAGCCATATAAATATTGGGTGGGTGGTTGTGGTTTGCTACAGATTGAGAAATTAGAGGATACTGTGAAGGAGAGTGATTTATGGATTCTTCATGAGCTCAGGAAGTTAGGTGAGAATTAGTGTACCTCAGCAATTAAAGTGTTAGACTTGGACTAGACAGAGCCAGCTTAAATGCCCATATATTGTAAAATTATATTTTAGCCCAACCAACCTCTCAAACTCACTGACATTAATTCTCATTTATTCATTTTTTACTATAGGGCCAAACACTTGTAAAGAAATAAAATATGCTCTTTTACAATATTGCATATTACAGGATAGAATAAAAACTGAATTATTATGAAATATAAGGCTCAACACAAAAGATACAAAGAAGAAAAGGAAAAACAAGTTAATTGTGGGACATCTTTTTATCAATTCATACAACTAAACAAAATAATCTGGCAGTAGCAAGAGTCGTGATTCTGGTTACTATCAGCCAGTAGAAAAGATAGATACCATTCCACAGATCTTCTAGGGAACTGATCAAGAATATGAGCAATAAATCTTAAACAGGCTGCCTGATAGAAGCTGCATCTCCCTCCAGGCAGGAATGGACATTACTATCTAATTGTAGGTCCTAGAAATGACCAATTAGTAAAACAAAGAAGAGGGAATTGAATCTGGTTCTTAATAAAGCCTAGCATAATTTAGGCACAGTTAAGTTTTTCAGGTCCCTGGCATATTCTTTGTTGATATTATTAAGGACCCCTGTGGAAACAGTAGAACAAGTCTCATGTGCTGCTGAATACGAACATTGGAAATCAGCACCCCTGTGTGAGGGTCAAGGGTAGCCTTTGTCCTGGCAATGTCCTATAAACTGGAGTCAACCAAAAGACCTAAAAGTGTCAGTTTTGTGGTGAAGGCAACAGCCCAAACACTGTTGAGACTGGCTTCTCCAGGACAGTTGAGTAGATCAGAAGAGGAGTGTGTATATATAACCTTCAACTAACAACTAAGAGCTATAAATCAAGTTCTACCTTCAGTGTGAGGAAAACCAACCTCTAACAGCCAGTACACATGTAGGCCTGCCAAGAATCAAATATTAAATATTCTTAAATATAAAAAATAGTATGTTTTCAGTGGCTTTACTTAACCCCCAGATCTGTAGTGGGATACCATATAACAACTGGGGTAATACTAAAGTGCTTTGTTTTAAATAGCTGTAGGGCAACTGGAACAAACTGTCTGCCTTAGATATAGCCTTGATGCTATTTGTGACAGATTGAATTGCTGAAGTTCTATGGGTAGCAAAATGATTCAGAGTAGATGTATGATTTATCCCCTAAAGAACCATTTGCACATCTTTTTTAAACAATGTTATCATAGATTTACTGAAATGAACAGTCAAAAAATGGTTAGACTAGTGATTCATAAACTTTTAATGTATATCAAAAATATACATTAAATATAATTAAACAAATTTGGGGCAAGAATGCAGCCTTAGCAAACCCCTTTTGTGACAATAATGGCTTAGTCAAATTATCTTTCCTTCTACATCTCACTCTTACTGTAGAATCAAGATAAAAACGAAAAATTAAATACAGAAATCTTTTATCAGGGGAAGTAGCCCTACATTTAAGCCAAAATATTTCCATTTAGATCCTCAGATCCATGCAGGAGCTTCTCTTATTTCTCTGCCATATGGTTTAAAATGAGACAGGTCAACTGCTGATCTTCCTTTCCTAAAGCCAGGGAACCAGCTTTCTATTACAACAACTGGGAAAGCCTTTTTTTTTTTCAAACCAACCTTCCCCAAAAATTATTGAATGACTCTTAGAAACTCAGGGAAAAAAATGCAGCCCATGAACACTGAACGTTTTCCCACCTTGTTATAGATGAGTATGAATTCTGTTATATGTTATGTTATCTATTTACAATTATAAAAATGAACAAGAATGCATATCTTCGGGAAGATTGAGTCTAAATCTTTTTGTGAATGAAAAACGTGTTCTACTAAAGAAAATTGGTGGCAAACGTGTGCATATAAGAAAATCTAATTAAATATCACTATTGATAACTTTAATCCCAGAGCTAATTATATAGGGGGTGTGGTGGCTCAGCGGGTAAGATGCCAGGTTTGTCGATCAGAAGATCGCACGTTCGGAGTTTTGAATCCCTAGCCCTGCTCCCGCACCAGCTCCAGCTCTTGCCAACCTAGCAATTCGAAAGCATGCAAATGCAAGTAAATTAATAGGTACCACTTTGGTGGGTAGGTAACAGCGTTCCGCGCGTGTCATGCGGCCACATGACCATGGAAGCGTCTTCGGACAATGCTGGCTTCAGCTAACAAACGGAGATGAGCACCGGCCCCTAGAGTCGGACATGACTGCACAAATGTGCGGGGGGAGCCTTGTACCTTTTTTTTATTTATAACTTTTTTCCAGAGCTAATGCAGTCCTGTTAATTATTATGCAAGCTTCATGACTATATTAGCAACATAAATAAAATAAAATAATATTAAATACTATTTTCTGTTTCCTTGCCATCTTTTTTTTACTTCTGTGTTAGGTTTTTTTATATTGTAAGTCCGAAGCTTGTTTAGATTATAAATCACTTTGAGAAATTTTCAGGCTGAAAAGTAAGCTATGCATGTTTCAAATAAATTAATAAATATGCATATTTAATGTGTATGTTCATATAAGTAATACAATATATAAATACTATATATTGTAGTATATAAAATATTGCTGGAGAAGACTCTTGAGAGTCCCTTGGACTGCAAGGAGGTCAAACCAGTCAATCCTAAAGGAAATCAACCCTGACTGCTCATTGGAAGGACAGATGCTGAAGCTGAAGCTCAAATACTTTGGCCACCTAATGCGAAGAGAGGACTCACTGGAAAAGACCCTGATGCTGGGAAAG
Source organism: Charina bottae (assembly GCA_023362775.1). Lineage (NCBI taxonomy): Eukaryota > Metazoa > Chordata > Lepidosauria > Squamata > Charinaidae > Charina > Charina bottae. Next base: position 43,942,684 of record JALMGJ010000003.1, read on the forward strand.
ACTGAAGGCAAAAGGAGAAGGGGACGGCAGAGGATGAGATGTTTAGATAGCATCACCGATATAATGAACATGAATTTGAGTAAACTCCGAGAGACAGTGGAGGACAGGAAGGCCTGGCGTGCTATGGTCCATGAGGTCACGAAGAGTCGGACACGACTAAACGACTGAACAACAAATATAAAATATAAATATCCTGTATTAAAAAGCACACCAACCTGCATATGAATTGTCATGATGGCTTCTGAAAAACAGTTCACAGACTATGTAGAAATTTGTTAGAACACATGTTAGATTCAGAGACACTGAGCCTAACTGAACCTGATACTCACATATCCTAAAGTTTTACATATGATATGTGTTCCCATAAAAGAATAATCTGGTTAGTTCTTTTTTAAATAACACCATATTAAGATTGGTGGGATGTAACCCATGGTAATGATCGTGATATGAAAACTGTATATTTAAGTCACTCTGTGTGGCACCACCTCACTAATAGGAATAATAGCAGTCTGCCTCACAGGTACTCAGTCTTTGGTACTTATGTGTAATTGCAACATGTGGGATAGTTGTAGTTCTGGATAAAGGAAATGAATAACACTAAATCAGCTGTGTGGTAAGGCCAACCCAGGCCACTTTAGAATTCTCTTATGACATACTAGCATGAGTATACTCTATCATTCCATGTATCTTGGCTTCAGATTTTCAAATCCATGACCAATATGCAATTTGGTTCCATAAGAATCTCCTGACATTTATATCTAGTGAGCTGTATTTTGTGTGAGATTATGAAGACCTGCTTGGTAGTAACACATTGTAGAATGAGATTAAAGAGTGTTTTACCTGCTGTTACTATAATATTAGACTTTAGAAGTTAAGTCTAATATTATAAGAAGCTATGGAGTCTGTAATTAAAAGCATAATTTTATAAATACTCTTAGGATTGCCCTTTGACCTCAGTGGATAGTATTACAGAATACCCATGGAGACAATCACACATAAAAATGTGAAGTTGATTTCTAAATACTGTTTTACCCTGCCTATATTATGGATACATAGACAGTGAATGCTAAAGATGGGAAGTTTGTCTTGTGCATCTCTGTGACATAGGAACTTTCTGAACAAGCAACCTTGAAGAGAAACATAATTAACACTATCAGTAACTATTTGGTTGCTCCCTGATTGAACACTGACTGGTAGACCTGTATCTTTCTCTTTCTCTGTAGAAGGACACCTGATAAAGCTGCTCTCCAGATAGCATACTGATAATCGTGAACACTTTTTTTTAATGTTTTATGTTCTCTCCAACAGAAAGCAGTTTGTTTTTAATCTTTTCAAGAGTATTAAACTGTAGTTAAACTGACTTTTTATCAACATTCTACTTCTAAGGCAGCCAAATCAATATCCTAATATATCCCAGCACAAGAGGTGGTTAAGGATGCCTTAGTAAAAATGATTGCAAAAACAAGCAAAGCTCCTTTGGAGTACAGTGACTTTATGGATCTTAGTTACATGTGATTTTACCTGACAGCAGTTCCACTCAATGATATAAAATTAACATAATCGTGAAGCGAGGGAAAAAATAAAGTTTTTTTTAATTTTAAAACCAGTATGTATGCTAGTCATCATACTAGAATTTGAAACAGCATTGAACCAGGCACTGAACTTGTAGAAAAATATAAATTGATTAAATGAGTCTTTTACTTCTAAATAGAAGATAAAAATGAACTTTTTGAATACAACAGCTGTGTTGAGGATTATCATTTAGTTTTGAAGGCAGTCTGCAATGCAGCTTATTGCAAACTTTTCATATATTATATATGTTAAAAATATGTTTTGTAGAAACAGAAGTTTTATGCTGGTATTATCATTACTTAATAGTTCTGTGTCATTCTTCTGACACCACTTTGATGATTGAGAGTAATACTTGAATTCAATAGCTCTAAAAGTTTTGTAGCATTAAGGAACATTTTTAATGAACGTACATTTATAGATTTGCACAGATGTTGAAGGAATACAGAGGGGAGGGAAAGATTCCTTCCAATACACATGCATGTCTGCTTTAGGCAGAGCTACTAGAAGCTCACTGCTTGATTTCGAGCCAATCATTAGGCCTCTTTTCTCACCATAACAATTTCCCTAAACGATAATAGTTTGGAGGAAAGATGGGATATAACAAGCTCTATCCAATATTAAATGACTGCATTGCCATTATCTCAATTGGAATTCACTCTCCTGCCCTCCTTCATGAACTCCATGTATTACCCAAATCTGTTCCAGGGCATGAGGCAACCTTTCCAAGCAGATTTGGGAGTGTGTGGAGAATGAGAGTAAAGGATTATTAATAATATACACCACTGGCATAATGATATCACCAGTAGGCTGACAACATTGAATCTAAACCAATCTATTTAATAAATAAACCTCAATTTCCTAAGCATTAACAGTAGTAAACATATGGAGACAGATGGCTCTGGAAAAGTTTCACAGTTACAAAAAATTAAATTTGGGGAGCTATCTGATATGCTTCCATCAGTTACACAGAGTAAAACAGTTTTCTGCTAATCAGAAAAATATTCTTCAATCTTTGTTAATGGTACATTAATGATTTAAAGCAACTTATTATACCTGAAATATCTGCCCAACAACAGTAGTGAGATGTATAATACTTTCATGCTGTACAATACTGAAGTATTGTATGATTAAGCATACCTGTGATCTAGTATTGTTGATCTGTTACCTTTGCCTTTAGTTCTTCTAGAAGTTATAGTAAAGCAGGCAGCAGAAAAACCTACTCCTGATTCTAGTGTCTTGTTTGATCAGTACTGTACAGAAGTTCTCAAGTCATATATTAGCACCAGAGGGAGAGAAAGGGAAGTAAAAAAACAAAACAAAACAAAAGTCAAATAAAAAATACAGAACAAGAGCAATGCTAGACTGATCACAGTGAGTAAAGACAAAGGAGAAAAAGAGCAAAGCAGGCTAATTTTATGGGGAAAACAAACATGTTTGTTATTGTCACAGGTAACAGGACATTATACACAGAGAGACTTGAACAATCCTTTGAGGCAAATGAGATAGTTATGGAAAAAAGACCCCATTCTACTGAGTGTTATGAGCCTCAAAGTGTACCACCTATTAACAAGTTTAAGGGCCTCACAGCAGCCCTCACAATTTACCTTTACAAAACTAGTTTAAAAAAATACAGGAACGTGTGGCATCAAAATAATTATTGATTGCAGTCTTTTCAGTTTCAAAAGCACAAAGCAACAGAGGGAAAGTACACTGCAGCATACAGAGCTGATATTAACAAGCAAATTTAGTGAGGAGCTAAATGATACATTGCAAAATTGACTAGCCTATAGAATTCTGAAAATGCAAAAAAGATCCTTAACAGGTAGGTTTAACATTTAGAAAAGAATTTGAAATTGCAGTTGTCATAGAAACTGCTACTAGATATACTATAGAGCTGAAACCAAAGGTGAAAACAAATGTGAATAAGCTTGCAATAAATACAGAGAGTAACAAGTCAAAATGAACTGTGCTGCCATTGTGGCAGAGGTTTACACTCGACATCTGAATGCAAATTTGAAGGTGAAACCTGCAGAAAATGTAATATAGTGGGACATAAACAAAGAGCCTGTCACTCAGGGAAAAGCAAAGCATTTGCTTCAGATAAGCAACCAAGCCACTACTTTAAAAGAAATGCAGTACTGCTATACATTATATAGATCAGGGCTTTCCAAAGTTTTCCCGCGGCGACACACCAACCGCTGTTGGTGTGTCGCCGCGGGAAAACCCGGAAGCGCTGATGATGATCAGCGCTTCCGGGTTGTGTGGTGACACAACAGACTGTGTGTGGTGACACACTTTTGTGTCGCGACACACAGTTTGGAAAGCTCTGATATAGATGAAGGATTTGATAGTGAAACAGGGACAGTTCACCTGGAAACCTGTAGTATAACAGGCAAAATGAGACCAGCAATATGTCTCACTTTAGAAGAGGATGGCAAAACCATATCAATGCAATCAGACCCTGGGTCTACCATATCAGTTCAATCAAAATGTGGGTTTGAGCAGCATGTTAAAGATGCTACATTAAAGTAATCAGAAACACAATAAAAACTTATATTGGAGATAATGTGTATTGGAGTGATGCCTGAAACTGTAAAATATAATAACCAGCAAGGTGTTTTGGACTTCTATGTTGTGGACCAGCACTCTGGGATTGTGGGTAGCTGTGGCAGCTGCCACTGGAATGCAGCTCCATTCTGAGTGCACTGGGTGCTTCCCATCATGGAGACCACCAAGAGTAAGCAATGTCAGTTCCAGCAGTTCCAGTTGCAGTAATTAGGTGAATCCCGCACCGTCGTTAGGTGCGACATCACGTGGTTGCCATTTGCGACCTCGTGCTGGCTTCCCCATTGACTTCACTTATCAGAAGCTGGCAGTGAAGGTCACAAATGGCAATCATGTGACTACAGGACACTGTGACCATCATAATTGCAAGCCAGTTGACAAATGCCCGAATCGTGATCATGTGACCAGGATGCTGCAATGGCTGCAACTTTGAGGACCGGCCATTAGTCTCCTCATTCAGCACCATCATAATTTCGAACAGTCACTGAACGAAGGTCATTAACCAAGGACTGCCTGTATTCAGAGATGGTACTGGCAGATACAAGCACATGAAAGCTAAAAGAGTATTACAAGAAAATGCCCGGCCCAAGTTTCACAAAGCAGAGGAAACTTTGGGAATTATTTCCAAAGTTGATTAGATCCCATGGCACTGTGGTTCCAATAGTTAAAAAGAACTGAACTATCAGGATCTGTGGTAATTTTAAAGTTCAAATCATTCTACTGTAACAGCCTGAGCAATGCCAGTTGCCTAGGATTGAGGACATTTGTGCTAATCTCACTAGGAAACAAGATTTGAGTAAAATAGACATAGGAGAAGCCTATTTATCAATGGAAACAGAAGAAAATTCCAAGGTGTTTCTTCATATGTACGATGGGTGATATCATTAATAAGACACATGTTTCCAGAGTAGCTTTAGCACCAGTGCTCTGGCAAGAACCCTAAACCAAGTGCTACAAGACTGCCCAGGCACTCAAGTGCTGTTCAGATGGCATCATTGTTACTGAAAATAATTATGAGGTGTATCTTCTAAATCTTAAGAGAGCATCATGGGTATCAGCAGACTATGGCATTTGTGAATGATGCAACAAATGTGAGTTCTTTAAATCTAGCATTATATATTGTGGGTCATACCATTGATGCACAAGGCCTACAAAAATGTACAGAGAAAATTCAAGAAGTCATTAGGCCACAAGATGTGTCAAAGTTGCAGTCCTTTTTAGTATTAATTATTATAACAGATTTCTACCAAATTTAGCCTCTGTGCAATACCCTTGGCAGTGGACAAAACAGTGGAAACAAACTTTAACAGAAGCAGAGATAATGGTGACCTTGGACCTGGTGCACACACATTATAACTCGCACTTATCAGAGAAATGGGCAAGTGGTACCTCACAGTATGGCATCAGCATGTTCATATCACATGTCATGAAAGACGACAGTGCATATATAATACCATTTGCATCACGCTCACTCACAACTATAGATCAAAATGATGCACAAATAAGGAAGCACTGAGTATGGTTTGAGGAGTTAAACATTTCAGCCAGTATTTATGTGGAAGGGGATTAACCTTCACTTACAGCAGCTGTTTGAATTCTGTGTTGGGCTTTGTTCATTAGAGGGTAGAGATACATAATAGAATTCAAAAAGACACACAATCATGCAAATGTGGATAGAGATTCCTATGATACGTTTTCTCTCACAGATTGAGAATCTTCCCATCACAGTTGAAATGGTTCAAATATACAGTATCTGTGTTATACTGTAGAGATTGCTGTTGATAACAGTTGGAGATGACACATTTGACCAGCTGAGATGAGACATACAGAAAGTAGTTACTGTACCCTTGATGTAGTTAGAGGTTCAAGTCTAATTTCTGTCTTCCACCAGCAGCACCAGCCCCCAAAGTAAATAAATAATCAGTGTTTGCTTTCCTGTCACTAGTACCATGAGACACATTGAACATCCCTGGCTATGGTGAAGACATGAGCACATTCACAAACAAAAGCCACCACAGCACCTAGTTTTGTAAATATAACAGGGTCTATATCTTGGTGGGGAGGCCTGTGTATTGGTTTATTATTATCAGTGATTGATTAAGCATCCCTGTGATGCAGCATTGTTACCTAATCACATTGGGCTTACTGCATATGTTGTAATTTTTGCAGACTTGCTAGAGTTATTTTTTTCTGACATTTCAATAAAGCAAGCATATATAATGACATTTTTGATCAGTAGAAACCACACAATATATTGGCAGGATATTATCCTCTTCAGAATATGCATGATTCTCAGTTGTATAAATGATGGAAGTTTATCAGATGTCTTTTAATTACTGTATCATTTTTGAAACTGAAATTGAAGTCTCAAATCTGAATGAATTCTGAGAATTAGTATTATAATACTATAATACTAATAATACTATTATTAGTATAATAATAAGTATTATTAAAGTAAAAGGTAAAGGTTTACCCCTGCACAGTCGTGTCCAACTCTAGGGGCCGGTGCTCATCTCCATTTCTTAGCTGAAGAGCCAGCGCTGTCCAAAGACGCTTCCGCGGTCATGTGGCCAGCATGATGCGTGCGGAACGCTGTTACCTACCCACCGAAGTGGTACCTATTTATCTACTTGCATTTGCATGCTTTTGAATTGCTAGGTTGGCAAGAGCTGGGGCAAGTGCGGGAGCACACTCCGTCACGCGGCGCTTGGGTCTCAAACTGCCGACCTTCCGATCGACAAGCCTGGCATCTTAACCACTGAGCCATCACGCCCCCATTAATTATTAATATTTTTAAATTAAAATTTGAAAGAATGGTTCTTTTTTCCCCCCAGAATGTATCCCTATCATGTGCTTTTTTGATTGATAGTCAGGATAGCAGATCATTAAACACTGTGGTCACTTGATGCTACAGTGCTCCTGGGGAGAGGTTTTTGATAGCCCCTGAATGAGGCCACTAAAGTTTATAATGGCTCTTAAGCTAAGCTGTGAATTTGCCACTACTTTTAAAAGATTTGTGGTGTATCCAAAATTGTTATTTCTTCTATTAGTGATAGATTAACAGAACCCTTTCACAAGAAACAAAAGAGGCCATATGTAGAGGCAGTAATTGCATTCTGATTTTTCATTCACCAGTGACTAGTTTGTGCTGCTTATGTTCTCATGCTGAATAAAAAGATTGTGACTGAAGTTCCCTTTTATTTGGCATGTGCCTTGAGATATTTCTTGCCTCCAAGCATAGACTGAGACCATGTATACTGTAGGAATTTATTTTTTTCTATTTACTGCTCACCAGATGTTCAATATATTTTTTCTAACAATTATAGAATAGATGAGAAAATATATTAAACATCTGGTGCAAATATAATGCTATTAATGAAATGCAGCTGATAAGCCTCTAGGTTTAAACCAAATCATATGTTTATGTGGCTTTTTTGTTTTATAATTCCAGATACCACTGTTTTACACTTCTAGAGATCTATCTTGCAATGTACCTCACCCCTCACTCTTATCCTCCTTGCAACCTATAAAATCAGTATATGCTAAGACAAAGTGTTCAATCCAAAGTTATTCAACAAAGCTCTTGGCTAAATAAGGGGTTAAATCTTTCAGAAATCTGTGATATTAATGGAAGATATTAGTGCCTGCATTTATTCCAAGCAAGTGATATACAGTACTTCGTCCAAAAGGTCTATCCACTTATGCTCACCCACTAGTGGATGTTCACTTGCATGTGTAAATGGGAAATGTTGTATATAGTCCCTGAAATTCCCAGTCCCTGGAGGCTTATTTAGTTTCCTTGTTTACCTTGATGTCTATTTTGTTTGTCGTGAGTGTGGATTAAATTGATCCAAATAAATTGTTGGTCTTTTTATTCGGCTCGTTGGTTACTTCTGTTGTGGTTATTTTTTTGTACTATTTGTTTTTAAATTAGATTTGGTTTTAACTGAGCTTTTAACATAGTTGGATGACATTTTGTGGCCAGGGTAGGATTTCAAGTGAAAAGCCATTTATATGTAAAACTACTTCCATCTGGGAGTTAGACTTCATGTACGTTTTATGGCTGAACCAAGGACACATGCTCATGGTGACAAACACATGTAAAATATGATATTTCTAAAAAGCAATATAGCACTTATTTGATAAGCTCCTTCTTTCTTTTTGGATCTGCAGCATACTTATTTATCTTTATTAAAACTGTAACATAATGAAAAGAAAAGGTGAGATAGAAGCATATTTATCCATCAGAAAAATGTATATAGGATTGAAATACAAGGCTATAGTTTTACAATTCCTGGCTTCCTCTGCCCTTACCAATGCTTTAGCTGTGAAGAGGCTGGAAAATGGGCTTCACAGCCATTTTATGTGCTATATTTTGAAGGGTAGATCAGCCTATCCACCAACACATAATGTCAAGCCCCTGCCAACCACTCACATCAAAGAAAGTTAAAAACTCATAGACTCATTATTCACATTTATTGAAAGGGGAAAAAAAGAACTAGGTTACAGAATATTGAAAACTGAATAAATGTGCTTTAGCCCCATTTTTCAGTGAGTATCTTAAGGTGGGCTTTTGATCCTTTTGCACTTCCTTCTAATTAACATTTGACATAGGGGAGACTTTGCCTCCCACTTGCCAGATTATGGAAGGAATGTACCTCTATCATGGCTCCATAATATCTTGCAAATGATTATTCCCATTCCCAGGATCAGATAATTCTATTATAGATACACAGCAAAACTCCAGCATTTCAACAATTACTCATTCATGGAGTACATCTCAGGTACACAAATCCAGACGACCAGCAGATGACAACTAGACCTTAACTCCTTGCTGCCATCTATAGATCAATAGGCTAGATTAGATTGGGTTGCATTAGGTAGGCTAACTTGTTGACAGGTCGATTATCATTTTGGAAGAATTATATAGATGTAACCAAGAGCATTAGTGGGTAAGATGCCAAGCTTGTCAATCGGAAGATCGCAAGTTCGGAGGTTCAAATTCCTAGCCCCGCATGACGGAGTGAGCTCCCGCACTCGCCCCAGCTCTTGCCAACCTAGCAATCCGAAAGCATGCAAATGCAAGTAGATGAATAGGTACCACTTCGGTGGGAAGGTAACAGCGTTCCGCGCGCATCATGCCGGCCACATGACCATGGAAGCGTCTTCGGAAAACGCTGGCTCTTCGGCTAACAAACGGAGATGAGCACCGGCCCATGGAGTCGGACACGACTGCACAAATGTGCGGGGGGAACCTTTACCTTTTTAACCAAGAGCACCACACAGCTTAACATGTTTCCCACATACATCAAAACCCCAGACCACTTAGGCAGCAATGACATCTGCACAAAGCAAATGAAGGCGACCATTACATTGAGATCAAGAGAGAAGAACTCTTTGATGCCATCAGGTGGCCACTAGGTCAATTGGTTGATAGTCCTTAGGGGAGAAAATGATAGGATAATTCTCAAGTGTACAAGCACTGCTCCAGCATATTGCTTTCTTGGGGCAGCTTTTCCCATGGTTGGTGGCCTTCAAAATTCAGGCAAGGGAAACCATCAGTCACTGCCCTTACAATGTTACACAGTACAGCTATACAGAAAACTGTACAGCCCATCCATTCCTGATGCATGGTAAGAGTATGCTGTGGGGCAGCAAGATTTAGGGTGATAGTTTATTTATTTATTCAGTTTATAGCCGCCCATCTCAAACCAGTGACTCTGGGCGGCGAACAATAATAAAAACAATATATCAATAAAAACAACAAAAACAGTACCAAAAATTAAATATAAATACAAATACAAATACAGCCAAGAGATCTTAAAAGCCATTGATGTTAGCACAGCCATGAAATGGGGCCTTTTACACACTCGGGGTCCCAGGTCTGGGCATAAAACCAGTTCTTCAAAGCCTTCCAAAAAGCCAAAAGATTCGGGGCCATCCTAATCTCAAGAGGAAGGATGTTCTAGAAGGCAGGCGCCAAAGCAGAAAAGGCATGCCTCCTGGTCCCCACCAGCCGACATTCCTTAGCTGATGGGACCCAGAGCATGCCCATCCTGCTGGACCGCATTGGACAGGTAGAAACAACTGGGAAAAGACGGTCCCTAAGGTAACCCAGTACCAAGCCATGAAGGGCTTTAAAGGTGACAACCAGCACCTTGAATTGCACCCGGAAACACACTGGCAACCAATGCAGCTCCCAAAGCAGTGGTGTTACATGTGCCGAGTAACCAATGCTATTTACAACCCGGGCAACTGCATTCTGTACCAGCTGAAACCTCCGAATGCTCTTCAAGGGCAGCCCCATGTAGAGCACGTTGCAATAGTTCTTGCTGGCTCCAGGACAAGAGGAAAGTATTGGCAAAAGCAGCTGTGTGGATGAGTCCACAGTCTGTAATTTACTGTATTTATGTCTATGAAGGTTCTCAGTCATCCAGGTGGAATTGTCTGTAGCTTGAATCATGTCAACTGGATTTCTATTTTCTTAATGGAAACGTTTCGCTCCTTATCCAAGGGGCTTCTTCAGTCTGAGCAAAGTTGGTAAGGGAATCCTAAATATGTTCCTAGGTAGCTGTGTGACCTTACACCTGGGGCTAGGTCATGGTTATATTGAGATGTAATTTTTAAGTCCTTTTATCATCTAATGGAGGGTCGTTAAAAACACCATGCTGCTGTTGAGCTTCTGAAATGGTCTTAATCTTCCTAGGCACAGAAGACAACACGGGGAGGAAGATGGGGGAGAGTTTGTGCCTGAGGCCCCCACCTCTATTCAAGGAAGGATTTTCCAAGTTGGCATAAATGGATTCCTTGACCCCTCTCTCAAACCACCTATCTTCTCTGTCTAAAATGTGAACATTAATGTCCTCAAATGAGTGTCCTTTTTCTTTTAGATGAAGATAAACTGCTGACTCTGGTCCTGTGGTGTTATTTCTCCTGTGTTGTGCCATCCTCCTGTACATAGGTTGTTTGGTTTCTCCAATGTAGAGTTCAGAGCACTCCTCACTGCACTGGATTGCATAAACTACATTGCTTTTCTTATATTTTGGAGTTTGATCTTTGGGGTGTACAAGCCTCTGTCTCAGTGTGTTGGTGGGTTTGAAATATACAGGTATGTGGTGTTTGCCAAATATCCGTTTTATCTTTTCAGACACGCCAGCCATGTAGGGAATGACCAGGTTCTTTCGTTTACTCTGAGTCTCAGCCCTATCTGTCGCTGTTTTAGGTCTGGTAGATTTAGATTTGGTGAAGGCCCAATTTGGATATCCACAGGCCTTCAGGGCTGTTCTCAGGTGCTGATTTTCATTCTTTTTGGAATCCATGGAGGTGGGGATGGTTTCTGCTCTGTGTGACAATGTCCTGATGACTCCTAGTTTGTGCTGCAGTGGATGGTGGGAGTCAAACATCAGATATTGATCTGTGTGTGTGGGTTTCCTGTAGATCCCTATTTCTAGCTTGCCACCGGTCCCAATGAGGACTTCACAGTCTAGGAATGCCAGTCTGTTGTCCTTGGTGTCTTCTCTGGTGAAGCTAATGTTGGCATCTATAGTGTTTATATGGTCCGTGAAGGCCTGTACTTCCTGGGCCTTGATTTTGACCCAGGTGTCATCCACATACCTAAACCAGTGGGTGGGCACCGTTCCCTGGAATGTGTTGAGTGCTTTCTTCTCCACTTCTTCCATGTATAAATTGGCCACAATGGGTGACACAGGAGAACCCATGGCACAGCCGTGTTTTTGTCTGTAAAAGTCACCTCTGTATGTGAAATAAGTGGTGTTAAGACACAGGTCCAGAAGATGGCAGATCTGGTTTGGGTTGAGATGGCTTCTCCTTTCCAGGGTGCTGTCCTCTTCTAGTCTCTTCCTGACAGCGGATAGAGCATGAGTGGTGGGGATGCTGGTGAAAAGGGAGGACACATCAAAGGAGACCATAGTTTCATCTGTATCCAGTTTCAGGATCTTTGCTTTGGAAACAAATTCTTCCGAATTATGGATGTGGTGTTCAGAGTGTCCAACTAGAGGTGCTAGTATGGTAGAGAGGTGTTTGGCAATGTTGTATGTTACCGAATTGATGCTGCTGACTATGGGTCGGAGGGGTGTTCCTTCCTTGTGGATCTTAGGAAGTCCGTAGATGCAGGGGATGGCTTCTCCAGGATACAGACGGTGGTAGGTAATCCTATCGATGGAGCCATCATGTTCCAATTGTTTCAAACTGTCTATTGCCTTTTTCTTGTAATTGTTGGTGGGGTCTCTTTTCAGTTTTTCATATGTATGGTGATCCTCCAAAAGTGAGGTAATTTTATTGTGGTAGTCTGCAGTGTTTAGAACCACTGTACATCTTCCTTTGTCAGTAGGTAAAATGGTGATGGTTTCATCTTTGCTGAGGGCTGTCAGGGCTCTCCTCTCTTGGACGGTAAGGTTGGGGGGAGGAGGTTGAGCACTGGACAGAGCTGCAGATATTTTAAGCCGGAGTTGTTCTGCTTCTTCAAAAGGTAGGTGGTTGTTGTGGATGGCAGATTCTGTGGCTGTAATGAGCTCCACAACCGGAACTTGCTTGGGAGTGATGGCAAAATTAAGACCTTTGGCTAGGACATCTCTCTCTGGTTGGGTAAGTTCTCTGTCTGAGAGATTTTTCACCCACATGTTCTTTTTGTCCTCTGTGGTCCTGTTGTTGTTGTTCCTCCCAGTGGTTTCTCCAGTTCCTTGTTTCTGCTTGCTGCGAGAAAGAAGAATGTCAAATTTCTTAGTTTGCCTCTCCTTTGTCTTGTGATGCTGGGCCAGCTGTACTTTATTGCCAAGCTGAATAACTCTATCCAGGATTGGGTCAGGAAGGGTGGCTGTGAGTTCCTGGTGAAGGTTTTCAAAATTGTATTGCAGGGCATCAATGGTGAAGTGGACTTGCCTTATTCTTTCATTTAGAAGATGTCTTTGTGCCTGCTGCAGGATCTGATCTGCTCTGTGACCCTTAACTGTAGATTGCAGGCGTAGGCTTGTCGGGATGAGTCTCTGTTGTCTGCATCTGAGGTTAAAACGTAGGTGGTTTCTATAGTCTGCCACCTTTCTTGCTGTCTTCTCGAATTTCCTTACCAACTTCAGGGTTTCATCCCCAAAATGTATGGCAATATGTCTATGAAGGTTCTCAGTCATCCAGGTGGAATTGTCTGTAGCTTGAATCATGTCAACTGGATTTCTATTTTCTTAATGGAAACGTTTCGCTCCTTATCCAAGGGGCTTCTTCACTCTGAGCAAAGTTGGTAAGGGAATCCTAAATATGTTCCTAGGTAGCTGTGTGACCTTACACCTGGGGCTAGGTCATGGTTATATTGAGATGTAATTTTTAAGTCCTTTTATCATCTAATGGAGGGTCGTTAAAAACACCATGCTGCTGTTGAGCTTCTGAAATGGTCTTAATCTTCCTAGGCACAGAAGACAACACGGGGAGGAAGATGGGGGAGAGTTTGTGCCTGAGGCCCCCACCTCTATTCAAGGAAGGATTTTCCAAGTTGGCATAAATGGATTCCTTGACCCCTCTCTCAAACCACCTATCTTCTCTGTCTAAAATGTGAACATTAATGTCCTCAAATGAGTGTCCTTTTTCTTTTAGATGAAGATAAACTGCTGACTCTGGTCCTGTGGTGTTATTTCTCCTGTGTTGTACCATCCTCCTGTACATAGGTTGTTTGGTTTCTCCAATGTAGAGTTCAGAGCACTCCTCACTGCACTGGATTGCATAAACTACATTGCTTTTCTTATGTTTTGGAGTTTGATCTTTGGGGTGTACAAGCCTCTGTCTCAGTGCTTGAATAGAGGTGGGGGCCTCAGGCACAAACTCTCCCCCATCTTCCTCCCCGTGTTGTCTTCTGTGCCTAGGAAGATTAAGACCATTTCAGAAGCTCAACAGCAGCATGGTGTTTTTAACGACCCTCCATTAGATGATAAAAGGACTTAAAAATTACATCTCAATATAACCATGACCTAGCCCCAGGTGTAAGGTCACACAGCTACCTAGGAACATATTTAGGATTCCCTTACCAACTTTGCTCAGACTGAAGAAGCCCCTTGGATAAGGAGCGAAACGTTTCCATTAAGAAAATAGAAATCCAGTTGACATGATTCAAGCTACAGACAATTCCACCTGGATGACTGAGAACCTTCATAGACATATTGCCATACATTTTGGGGATGAAACCCTGAAGTTGGTAAGGAAATTCGAGAAGACAGCAAGAAAGGTGGCAGACTATAGAAACCACCTACGTTTTAACCTCAGATGCAGACAACAGAGACTCATCCCGACAAGCCTACGCCTGCAATCTACAGTTAAGGGTCACAGAGCAGATCAGATCCTGCAGCAGGCACAAAGACATCTTCTAAATGAAAGAATAAGGCAAGTCCACTTCACCATTGATGCCCTGCAATACAATTTTGAAAACCTTCACCAGGAACTCACAGCCACCCTTCCTGACCCAATCCTGGATAGAGTTATTCAGCTTGGCAATAAAGTACAGCTGGCCCAGCATCACAAGACAAAGGAGAGGCAAACTAAGAAATTTGACATTCTTCTTTCTCGCAGCAAGCAGAAACAAGGAACTGGAGAAACCACTGGGAGGAACAACAACAACAGGACCACAGAGGACAAAAAGAACATGTGGGTGAAAAATCTCTCAGACAGAGAACTTACCCAACCAGAGAGAGATGTCCTAGCCAAAGGTCTTAATTTTGCCATCACTCCCAAGCAAGTTCCGGTTGTGGAGCTCATTACAGCCACAGAATCTGCCATCCACAACAACCACCTACCTTTTGAAGAAGCAGAACAACTCCGGCTTAAAATATCTGCAGCTCTGTCCAGTGCTCAACCTCCTCCCCCCAACCTTACCGTCCAAGAGAGGAGAGCCCTGACAGCCCTCAGCAAAGATGAAACCATCACCATTTTACCTGCTGACAAAGGAAGATGTACAGTGGTTCTAAACACTGCAGACTACCACAATAAAACTACCTCACTTTTGGAGGATCACCATACATATGAAAAACTGAAAAGAGACCCCACCAACAATTACAAGAAAAAGGCAATAGACAGTTTGAAACAATTGGAACATGATGGCTCCATCGATAGGATTACCTACCACCGTCTGTATCCTGGAGAAGCCATCCCCTGCATCTACGGACTTCCTAAGATCCACAAGGAAGGAACACCCCTCCGACCCATAGTCAGCAGCATCAATTCGGTAACATACAACATTGCCAAACACCTCTCTACCATACTAGCACCTCTAGTTGGACACTCTGAACACCACATCCATAATTCGGAAGAATTTGTTTCCAAAGCAAAGATCCTGAAACTGGATACAGATGAAACTATGGTCTCCTTTGATGTGTCCTCCCTTTTCACCAGCATCCCCACCACTCATGCTCTATCCGCTGTCAGGAAGAGACTAGAAGAGGACAGCACCCTGGAAAGGAGAAGCCATCTCAACCCAAACCAGATCTGCCATCTTCTGGACCTGTGTCTTAACACCACTTATTTCACATACAGAGGTGACTTTTACAGACAAAAACACGGCTGTGCCATGGGTTCTCCTGTGTCACCCATTGTGGCCAATTTATACATGGAAGAAGTGGAGAAGAAAGCACTCAACACATTCCAGGGAACGGTGCCCACCCACTGGTTTAGGTATGTGGATGACACCTGGGTCAAAATCAAGGCCCAGGAAGTACAGGCCTTCACGGACCATATAAACACTATAGATGCCAACATTAGCTTCACCAGAGAAGACACCAAGGACAACAGACTGGCATTCCTAGACTGTGAAGTCCTCATTGGGACCGGTGGCAAGCTAGAAATAGGGATCTACAGGAAACCCACACACACAGATCAATATCTGATGTTTGACTCCCACCATCCACTGCAGCACAAACTAGGAGTCATCAGGACATTGTCACACAGAGCAGAAACCATCCCCACCTCCATGGATTCCAAAAAGAATGAAAATCAGCACCTGAGAACAGCCCTGAAGGCCTGTGGATATCCAAATTGGGCCTTCACCAAATCTAAATCTACCAGACCTAAAACAGCGACAGATAGGGCTGAGACTCAGAGTAAACGAAAGAACCTGGTCATTCCCTACATGGCTGGCGTGTCTGAAAAGATAAAACGGATATTTGGCAAACACCACATACCTGTATATTTCAAACCCACCAACACACTGAGACAGAGGCTTGTACACCCCAAAGATCAAACTCCAAAACATAAGAAAAGCAATGTAGTTTATGCAATCCAGTGCAGTGAGGAGTGCTCTGAACTCTACATTGGAGAAACCAAACAACCTATGTACAGGAGGATGGCACAACACAGGAGAAATAACACCACAGGACCAGAGTCAGCAGTTTATCTTCATCTAAAAGAAAAAGGACACTCATTTGAGGACATTAATGTTCACATTTTAGACAGAGAAGATAGGTGGTTTGAGAGAGGGGTCAAGGAATCCATTTATGCCAACTTGGAAAATCCTTCCTTGAATAGAGGTGGGGGCCTCAGGCACAAACTCTCCCCCATCTTCCTCCCCGTGTTGTCTTCTGTGCCTAGGAAGATTAAGACCATTTCAGAAGCTCAACAGCAGCATGGTGTTTTTAACGACCCTCCATTAGATGATAAAAGGACTTAAAAATTACATCTCAATATAACCATGACCTAGCCCCAGGTGTAAGGTCACACAGCTACCTAGGAACATATTTAGGATTCCCTTACCAACTTTGCTCAGACTGAAGAAGCCCCTTGGATAAGGAGCGAAACGTTTCCATTAAGAAAATAGAAATCCAGTTGACATGATTCAAGCTACAGACAATTTACTGTATTCTGACTCTACTTCGTGCCCACTTACTTATTTGTAGGTTGTAAGAGCAAATTGATGGATGTCATCTTCTTCTGAAACTCTCCTGGGAAGTCTTTCAGATTGGAATTGTCTTTTTTGGGCGGTAGGGGGGATGGCAACATTTTATAAACACAGCACACAATCTCCATAAAATGATTGAGTCTGATAATGATTTTTCTTTTTTTTATTATGAACTTTATTAAGTTTAAAGAGAAAGATAAAAGCTATGAAAAAACAAAAAACTACAAAAAAAGAGAAGAAAAACTAAAAAGGTATGAAAACACAAAAGAATTTTTTTACAACATTAAAGAAAGATGTGACTTCTGACTTTTAACAGCAAGAATATACAAAAAATTTTCATAATCTCTTACTCTATATTAAACTAAAATCACATTATTTCTATAAATCATTCACCTTTAGCAGATTATAAAAATCACTAAGTACAGTTACTCCCTCCCCTTATATTAAAACAAAGAAAAAAATTCATATAAACCTCCTAAACAACTCCCCCCAAAGAATAACACTTATTTAATTATTTCCTTCCTACTACTATTCTATACATTTCTGTATACTATAAGAAAAGTCAAACTAAAAACCACATAAATTGTCTACCATTATATTAAATAATACAATTTTAATAATCTTAATCTTAATAAACCCAAAAAAGAAAAGCAATTCAAAACAATGACCTTAAATCAAATTCTTAAAACCATCCAAATAAACATTTTTATACCCTAATAATCTTATTCCATATCCTTAAACAGAAATAACATCAGTCAAACCCTAAAAGCAATCCAGATAAACATTATTTAACCCTTATCCCACTTCAAAATAACCCAAAGCATTTACATATCCCCACAATGTGCACAGAGCTTTTCTCTTGAAAAAATCAAACAGCCCAACTGCCCCCCTCAAAAATTCCAACTTCTCTTCAGAAAACCTTCCATACATAATGACCCCTTCTTTTTCATAACATTTCACCAAAAAGTCAATTTTACTTATTGCTTGCAGATCCCTCTCTCCGTTGAAATTCTCCAACTCCACTATCCAATCTTTATCCAGCATCTCAATAGAAATTCCAATCTCATTCTTAGAAGAAACATTTCTATCATTGTTGAATTCCTCAATTTCATCCACTACATCCCCAACCAGATGGCACATTTTAAAACTCATATTTTCCACATTGTCCTGAATGTCTTTTATAAAAACTTGATTGGAGTCAGAAAAGATCTGTTTAAAATCTTGATGGAAGTCAGAAAAAATCTGTTTAAAATCCTCCATGTCTCACACAGTAGATTATGGTGCCCCCAAGGAGCTTAACCAGAAAAAGTCGAAGATATGAAAAAGTTCTGAAGTATGCTTGCACAAAGTTAAAGTGAGATAAACAGACAGTTCCCAAGGGAAAGTAGAAACAAAAAGCTGAAGGTTTAAATCAGCCGATTCAACATGTAGGAAAATGGTAATATCTTCAAATTTAATACCAAAATAATAACAGGAAGACAATTATGTACTCTCAATCCTCCTTTATATTTGGAAGGGAAACAAATTCCAAAACTTAAAAAAGAATTTTTTAAAAATGTAATCCCAAAACTAACGATAAACACCAGGAGAACTTGCTTCTCCTTGCTGTAGAAAGCCTCTCTTAGGGTACGCATACTTTAAAAAATATATAAATTTGGTGATTTAGAAATGGGGTGGCCGGTCTTAGTGTCCCTTTAAGGCTACAGCATGGCTTGGAAAATGGTGACGGCCCAGCCTCCCAGCTGACTCTTACCAGTCGAACGTGAAACGCTGTTTGCTATCTTCTGGCTGCAAGCAGCCGTCCAGAGGGCAGATGGGGTGATTTCTGGTGTTTTCCTTCAACTGGTGAACACTCCTGGGCTTCAGGAAAACCTACCTGAGCCCGAAAAAAATTGCCGTGTTGTCAGTTCCGCCTGCGGAACCCACGGGCACAGCTGCTCAGTCCGCCATGTCCCCACAGGAATATTTGTCTAAGACACTTTGGCAAAAACAAATAACTCTAATAACAAAACTGCATGCTTAACCACTTTTCTGCATTGCATTCCTGGAGATACTTCTTATTCAGTATTCTTTCACATTCCCTTATTGCTCCTTCAGCACACCCATCACAGATTTTTGTACAAGACACATAAATTTTCTATGAAGTTATTGTTTCTGATTATTTTTCTTCAGTTGGACTGATGACTGCTTCTTAGAATTGGCAAGTTGTGCTACTTGTGCAGTAGTGCTGTACTAGCTGTACTCACTTCTGTCAATATTAGAGTGGCAACCATATTGACCTCGGGTGAAGTTGAAGGTTACTGTTTTCAAGATTTCAAAGCCACCAGTACTACAATACTATAAATGAATCAAAATATGAGGGATGGAGGAATCCTACAATGTGGAATTTGACTGCAAGGAAGGTGGGAAGAAGGGGAGACAGGAATAAGAATGATTAAATATTAAATCTGACTAGGGATGGTATGTCTATGTGTTTGAAAAATATTATCCATTATCACTTTAATATTTTTTGATTGCTTTTTTTAGGCTTTATTTGGGGCAGTTCCTGTATATCCTTCCATTTTTATTTCCAAAATCAGAAATACAAGTTTGCTATAAATAAAAATGCAAAACTCAAATTTTCAGGAAAATCTCTGCTTAGAGAAACAGTAACATGGCTATCTTAAGCAACATGTTTTGGGTGCCAGGAAAGGATAGAAAATTACTTAATACATTAGGGTTTTTTGGTTTTTTTACTGCCAGAATGAAAAGAAGTGCTTTGGGAAGTATGCATGTAGAATTGCATGTGTGGGATATAGAATTTCTCCTCTGATTCAGGTGACAAAAATAACTTGGTCATGTTGAGATATTCAGCTATAAATATTAACTATAAGAGCTGAAATTGAGAGAAAACCAGAAGGTTCCCAGCTGGAAAAGGGTGATTTGGTGGTTTTATTTATTTTCTGGGTACCTGCTTTCTGTGTACTTTATGGACAGTGTTCATAAAGTAAAATATATTCTGTTATTACTACTAATATCCCATTATTAGTAATGGGATAAAAACATAATGGTTTTCTAATCTTTGTTGACATAACTTTTACCAATTTCCAGACTGAAATGGGATTGGGTTATTTTCTGCCATAATAGTTTTCTTTGTATTGCCTGAAATTTGCTACTGATGTCTTTGTCAGGGTGAAAATTCCATAAATGCAGGTTGCCTAACCATTTGAAATCATTATTTTACTTTCTAGTGGACAAAAAATAACCCTATTTCTATTACACCGAAAATCTAATGAATATCTAGTTCTCCACTTAGATCCTGAAGATACATGGTGTCTGAAATGTGTTCTTCAGAGCAAAGTTTAATTCAGTGGAGAGTTGATCATTCTGAAGAAGTAGGATATTTGCAAAGTCATCAACAGTTGATGGACCAGCTTTCCAAAGAGGGCACTCATGTATACACAAGGAGAACCAACAATATTTAGAGTAAAAGATTGCACATTGATTAGCTAGAAGGTGAAATTTTCCTACCAACTTCAAGGATCCCGAGATCTTAACATCCCCACTCTTCTCCATTTTACCCTCCACTGCAGTGAAATCAGCACTATAACATTAACTACTCTTCAATAAGAATCTGCTGCAAATCTATTCTACCAAAGTACACGCAGCTATTGCTGCAACAGGATATATTAAAAAAACTGGTTTTTTTTAAACTAGCCATACTATTTTAAAGCTTAGCAAAGTATGGCTTTTCTGCCAATCTGGTTGCTAACATAAGCTTCATTTCACATTGATAGCAAATAATGCTTTCCTAAAAAGTCATTCAATCCATCCACGGTGGAATATAACAGCAGCCAACCACATCAATAGAACAGCTGGCTCTTTAGTTGAAGTTTACTTTTTATAATGTAATCTTTCCAAGGCAAAAAAAATAAAGAGGGGGGGAGAGGAAAAGAAAATATTGCACTGCAAATTGTTTTGTACCATTAATTGTTTTCTCTCTTTTTTCTCCCTCTTTACTTTTGCTTTTCTGAGGCATATTTGTGTGTTAAACTATCATTTCTACATTATTCCACTTGGAATGATCTTTGTTTCCACCAGGAAGGCTAGGAAAACAGCCAGGAGAAGGGCAAAGTGCAAAAATTGATACAATTGTTACCTGCCAAATTATACAAATTTATCCCACTGGATGGCATCACACAGTTGTATCAGCTGTGGGAGAACATTTTGGGCTGAGCAGATGTGTGTCTGTTTTTCTCAGGCCCACCCCACTGGAATTAATGGATATGCTGTTCCAGCCACGGCTTTTTCAGATGTTACAAAGCACTTGTTAAAATGACTTACTACTAAAAGGCTATAAGACTGAAGTTGGCATTTTTCCTAGCTTACAACTATTTTTGCTTTGCTTTGCTTTCTTTTTCTTTTATTTATTTTAAATGTGTTTTTATGAAGAACACTCTCTTGGCCTCATTTATCTGTGAACTCAAATTCGTATGTGTATAGATGTACCCGGAAAACATAGAAATATAACAAATGTTTGCTGAGACACAGTGTGTAGATAGTAGACTTTAGACCTGAACTAAAACAGAATTTTCTTTAAAATAAAAAATGTTCATGGAAAGAAAATGAGTGCACCATTCTCTAGTACTTGACGGAGTTCCTGACAATAATAAAACTATGAAGAGATGGAGCAAGGAGTTATGATTTTCAAATAAGTTGTGGGAAGAGGTTATGATGTGCGGGCCTTGGGGAGATAAGCATAACAAGGAACAAGAAAGGGAACATAAAATACTACTTGGTTGTGATTATTTGGAAACCTACAATGGGAATGGTCTTTATTAACCTTGGGACATAGTGGGGTAATGTTCTGTTCAGAGTATGAGACCACCAGAACTCTTAAGGAAATAGTTTTATTTACAATTAAAACTATTTACAAATGGCAAAAGTCCTTTAAGCACATAACTGTAATTCGACTTGGATCAACTGGACTACACAGCAGGATGCACTTGAAAGGCTTGGCAGCTCTGCAGTAACACTGGCTAGCATTCACAACAAGTTGAACATTCCAAAGTCCTCTGAAGCATTGATACAAGGCTGACTGGAACTGCAGGACTAAACTGGTTTCACTTCAAGGCAGGATATCCTGAAGCACTGAGGCAGGACTGGACTGGATTACAGGACAACCTGGACTGGATCCACCAGACAAGGTTCTTCTGGATTGACAAGGCAACTCTGGACTGGAACTTCAAGGCAAGGCTGGACTGGATCCACCGGACAAGGTTCTTCTGGATTGACAAGGCAACTCTGGACTGGAAGTACAAGGCAAGGCTGTACTGGATCCACTGGACAAGGTTCTTCTGGAATAAGAGGACAATACTGAACTGGAATTGCAATGCAAGACTAGACTGGATTCACTGGACAAGGTCCTTCTGCAGTGACAGGACAACACTGGGCTGGAACTGCAAGACAAGGCTGTACTGGACTCCCTGGATAAGGTCCTTCTGGAGCAACAAGACAATGCTGGGCTGGATTTACAAGGCAAGGCTGGACTGGATTCACTGGACAAGGGTCTTCTGGATCAACAAGACGATACTGAGGCTGGACTGGCAAAACTAGGCAAGGTACTTCTGGAACAATAAAATGTGACTGCACTAGATTAGCACAATAAGACTGCCCGGGACCAAACTGATAAAACTTAGCTGAATTAGCAGTGGGTTGCTTGACTAAGGCTGCAGGACAAAACTTGGCTGAGGTGGCTGGGCGAGACAGGACTGAAGCATTGAGAACGCTACTGGCTGGAGTCCGATGAAAGACTGAGATAAGACCCCTTTTGACTTGGCAAAGGAGCAGCTTGAGATTCCGAAGCAGCTGGGGTCAATTCCGAAATGATGCAATGCTCTTGCTCTGGTTCCACAGTGGCTACAGGGCAGGACTCTGAAGACTGTTCCAGCTGGACTTCTCCCGAAGAAGCTGTTAGCTCAGTGGAATGTTTGTCATTGGCAATTGGGTACTTGTGCTGGCATCCTTTTATTCTGTTCTCCGAACGCCTTCTATCCTCAGGAGCCAATCAGGCTTCCTTCTGCTTGGCGCTCTTCTCAGCCCTCCTTTCTCGTGCATTGATTGGTGCTCTGGACTTTGTTCCTGGTTCTGGACCAATCGGCTCCTCAGGATTCTCCTGCTCTGCTAGGTCATCCCCGGGTCTGTTTCCCTGCACCTGCTCATCACGAGTCTGGTCACAAGTATCACACTTTTGACTCTGCACCTGCTCTTCACGAGTTCCACTCGCCAGTTGCTGCACAAGATCAGTTTCGTTTCTCTGATAAGTTTCGTTTTCCCCTAGCTCAGAGTCAGAGTCAGGCTGGACTCTGACAGGTAATTATGTTAGCTGATACTACATTGAGTTCTTCCATCTCTTTCAGGTCAACCAATATAGTTAATGATTAGGAGACCAAATGATTGGCTAGGGACCCCAAGAGCTTTGTAGAATGTAGTTCAAAACTGTAATCTGGAATGGAGAGTTGTAGCAAAAGGGATAGAAGGGAAGAGGAACATAAGGGAAGGAAGAAGAGAAGCTAGCTAAATGTGTTTGTGTGAGTGTGTGTATAAGTATGAGAATGATTGCACATGACTCACGTTCTGCAATTATTCTCTTAAGTTTAACTTAAAGTTTAATGAGACACAACTTCATAGCTTCAAAATGGTGTAAAGTACTATGAATTTGACTGTATATTCAAGGGTAGGTCCCATTTCTCTTAGAATCTGGTGAGTTCAAAATGAGACAGTAGGTGCTTTAATGGAAGTACAGCTTTTGCCAGAAGGTGGATTGTTCAGTTTTGATATAGCATGTGGAGTGTCCCCAGTCCTTGTAAAATAATATTTCCCTTTGGACAATGACCATTGCCACAGGTGCTTCTTAGAGAAGATATCTGGGTGCAGTGGCACTGACACTCCCAATTTTAGATAGGGCTTTATTGCTAGGTTTCATTTCCAAACCAGTCACATCAAATATTAAACTGAACAATATTCAGCACATAATTAGAACAGATAGGATCATATATTCTTCCTAAGCAAATATTCACTTATGAATCTAACTGCTTATAATATATTGGACTGTGTTAATGCTATGAATTAGGGTCATATATTTTAGATATGCTTCTTTTTTCATACTTATATGGAACTAGCTCTTGGGAACTAGAATATTTCTCTCTTATTTCTATAGCTTGAATCATGTCAACTGGATTTCTATTTTCTTAGTGGAAACGTTTCACTCCTTATCCAAGGAGCTTCTTCAGTCTGAGTAAAGTTAGTAAGGGAATCCTTAAATATGTTTCTAGGCTGGCTGTGTGACCTTGCACCTGGGGCTAGGTCATGGTTATTTTGAGATGTTTGTTTCTAAGTCCCTTTATCATCTAAAGGAGGATCGTTAAGATTACCCTGCTGCTGTTGAGCTTGTGAAATGGTCTTAATCTTCCTAGGCACAGAAGACAAAGCAGGAAGGAAGATAGGGGAAAGGTTATGCCTGAGGCCCCCACCTCTATTCAAGGAAGGATTTTCCAAGTTGGCATGAATGGATTCCTTGACCCCTCTCTCAAACCACCTATCTTCTCTGTCTAAAGACAAAGACTTTAGACAGAGAAGATAGGTGGTTTGAGAGAGGGGTCAAGGAATCCATTCATGCCAACTTGGAAAATCCTTCCTTGAATAGAGGTGGGGGCCTCAGGCATAACCTTTCCCCTATCTTCCTTCCTGCTTTGTCTTCTGTGCCTAGGAAGATTAAGACCATTTCACAAGCTCAACAGCAGCAGGGTAATCTTAACGATCCTCCTTTAGATGATAAAGGGACTTAGAAACAAACATCTCAAAATAACCATGACCTAGCCCCAGGTGCAAGGTCACACAGCCAGCCTAGAAACATATTTAAGGATTCCCTTACTAACTTTACTCAGACTGAAGAAGCTCCTTGGATAAGGAGTGAAACGTTTCCACTAAGAAAATAGAAATCCAGTTGACATGATTCAAGCTACAGACAATTCCACCTGGATGACTGAGAACCTTCATAGACATATCTCTTATTTCTAGTTAGATGAATATCCACTCCTGTTCAATAGGATAATACAACAGTGACCTAAGTTTGGAAATGATTTGTGAGTAGTTTCAGTAAAAAAGCCTGAGACATTTAAGTGTATCATTCTCTTCCTGCTCTGTTTCTTGATTTTGAAAGCAGGAGCATAGACTTTGTATGCTTGAGCTATAACACAATAGATATTGAAACTGTTAACTGAACATTGTGATTAAAAAGCTTAAGTCAAAATGAAATAACTTTCCATTGCAAATACTTGGTGTATGTTGCAGCTTTTTTTTTTCTAGTTGAAATGGAACTTTATACTTTGTAAAAGTCAATATAAACTGAGGTGTATTAGTGACTGTTCATCTTCCCCACTGGAAGGCCATTCAACTCAGCTGCCAAATGGGCACAGAATTATTTGATATACTGTATGCTGAGGTTAGGTAACTCTAATCTGTTATTAAAAGTTGTGTATGTTCTTTCATAGGCTGGTCATTGTTATAGTACTGCTGCTCAAATGAGGTTGTATAATGTGTGGTTGTTTTCTGAACACAGGAAAAGAAGTAAAAATGTACAGAGAAAGAAAAATGTACTCATTCTTCATCTTCATTTTAGGAATAGTTCTGTCAGCAATTTTGTGTAGCTAGATATGAGCTGGTTGTTTATATCTGAATATGATTGAGTCAGCTCCAGTTCCTTTTTCCCCAGATTTCCTGTTTTCAACAACTTTTTCCTCTTTAATTTCAGCCAAACCATTTGAAAGTGGACAGTACTTGGACATCTATGGAATTACAAGAGACCAAGCTGGGGAGTATGAATGTAGTGCTGAAAATGATGTCTCAGTTCCAGATGTGAAAAAAGTAAAAGTCACAGTAAACTGTAAGTCGTGAAAATTAATATATATATATATATATATATATATCATTAAGAACATTGTGATGTAGAAGCAAAAGGACATACAGTAAAAGCAGTTGTCAAGTAAAGATTAAATGTGATGTGAACTCTGTATAAAGGTTACACTAGATGGTATTTGAAGAAGGAGAAGGTAATTGACCGTGGTGCTGTACCAGTGGAGACTCTCGGCCGTTCTTACAATACACTTGCATTCCATTCCCCAGCCACACATCTCAAAAAGGCTTATTTTGAAGGCCTTTCTCATCCATCCAGAGACTCATTCAACATGCTGACTGGCTGGGCTGCCTATTGATTCACAGCACTATTGCTTTCTGTGTATGGAAAAAAAGATCTGAGTTACAGGCGCACATCCACGCTGTTCACTAGTTTCAGTCCTTGATAGGATGATAATAGAATTCCACCATAAATTTCAGCAGGATTTCCACAAAAACAGACCACTACATGAGAGAAAGCCTGAAATGAATGCCGACTGTGAGAACCTCTCATTCCCCACTGAAAAGCTCTCATTAAAAAGATATATTTGGGGCCAATGCATCAAAAAAGAAAATATTGGAGAAAAAAGTTATGTATGAATATGTGTGTGTGTGTGTGTGTGTGTGTATCAATCTATAAAAATATATTACAAGTAAAAAGGTTTTAATCCTAGTTTTTAAATACACATTCTGAAAAGTTATGCACAGAACTCCATTTATTAGGGAAACGTATGTTTATAACATAAGTTATGACCCGCCCAGAGTCGCTCTCTGAGTGAGATGGGCGGGGAATAAATTTGATTGGTAAATAAATAAATAAATAAATTTTATATAACAGAGAAAGTTGTAAATAACAAATTCAAACGTTCTGGGGATTTTCTTTAATTTACAAAAAAGTAAAGGAAGAAAATGATACTAAATAAAACCCTTATGGACTTTATTTAGACTGATTTGTATCTCCCTAGTTTCATGCTTTACAAAATTCTGAACTCAATATCTGTTATAGTTTCAGTAATAAAAAATTTTTTGAGTTGCTGCATATTAAGATTAGGATTGAGTGGGAAAAAAAAACCCTCTCTCAGCCCAAATTTAAATGATAGGGGTTGTGACAGTGAGGTTTTGGGGAGATGGGGAAAATTTACTGTTGTTTTTTAGGTTATAATTGTGTTTGTGCACTCTTACACATACACACACTAATAATTCTCCATAATGCATAATATTAACATACCTCTAGTTTATTATTTCAGGAAAAATTCAGTAGAAAAAATGGCAGCTATCACCCTAGGAGGAATGAAGTAACACATCCCCAGTATCCCCAGTAACAGTATCCCCATTAGAAATACTGGTACCTAAGAAGACACTCTTTGTCTTGAATCAGAAGGAGCCTGGTAAGACCTTTTCAGACTAATAATTAAATAAGACAAAAGCCACAAACGTTAACTACAGATCACTGTCAGATTCACGGAGCAGCTAAACTGATGGAGGATTTAGATTGGGATGAGGCAGGGAGGAAAAACAGGGAGATGAGGTGGTTATGCAGATGCAGGTTACATCTGAGACACATTGCAAATACCATATCGATTAACAATTGTAATGTGTTAAAAACCCATTGTGTTTGTTGAGAGCTACTGAGACCTTCTGATGTAAGTCAGTTCTTTAGTCTTTTGCTCAATTGTGCTAGTAAAGTTTTTGTTCCAAAACAGCTACAGTACTTTAAGATACTCTTTCTCTAATGTGGGACACACCATAATCTGCCTATTGATTCACACCACTAATTCAATGTCCCTCTGGATTCTATGTTGGACAGACAGGCCAGACCTTGCACAAAACAATGGACACCAGTTTGACACTGGGACTCAAAACAAGGACAGTGTAACATCACACCATTTTAACCTTGCAGGATGCTCCATTAGAGATCTCAAAGTAGCTGTTTTGCAACGAAGAAACTTTACTGCACCATTCAGTACAATACACATGCATCAAAAGGTTTGGGGACATTGCATGAGATCTCAACAAACACAATGGGTTTTTCATACATTACAATTGTTATTTTTTTCATTTCATTTAAAAATATTTTTATTAATTAAGTAAAAAAGCAACAAACAAAAATAGGGGGAAGGAATAGAATACATACATATACTAACATACATATAATTCCTAACTCATCTGTGTTATTATTGACCCTTTTTTAATTTAATATTATTATTGCTGTTGCACAAGCTTTACACTGAAGTGAGGGCTGAGGTTGAAGCGAGAATTCAAAAGATTAGAATTAATATAATTATTAAGAAAAATGAAATTAAAATAATTTAAAAAATAAAAATAAAATAGAGGAAAAAATTTGTATAAGGAAAAACATTCAAGCAGCCACCTTTCCTCTTTTTTTCTCCTGAGTACTTAAGTATATTTATACTATGCCTTCAACTTCTACTCATTTCTCTTTAGATCACTTTAATTATTTTTAAACAGTGTCTCTTCTGTAGAGTTGTTAATTGATAAGGTGCTTGTAAGCTGTCTCACTACTCCAGGAAATAAAGCCAGACTGCTCACTTGAGGGAATGATATTAAAGGCAAAACTGAAGTACTTTGGGCACATAATGAGAAGGCAGGATACCCTGGAGAAGAAGCTGATGCTAGGGAAAGTGGGAGGCAAAAGGAAGAGGGGCCGACCAAGGGCAAGATGGATGGATGGTATTCTGGAGGTGACGGACTCGACCGTGGGGGAGCTGGGGGTGGCGACGGCCGACAGGAAGCTCTGGCGTGGGCTGGTCCTTGAAGTCACGAAGAGTCGGAAGCGACTGAACGAATAAACAACAACAAGCTGTCTCACTCGTAACCTGCATCTGCATAACCTCCTTGTCTTCTCCCCTGCCTCATCCCAATTTAAATATCACATCAGTTTATCCACTTTGTGCATCTGACAAAACAAATTGTAGTTCACAAAAGCTTATGCCTTTTAACAAAATTTATTAGTCTTAAAAAGTGCTATCAGACTCTTTCTGAATTGGGACTCCATATAAACTAACATGGCAGTCCTCCTATAGTGTCTTATCTATATTAGTATACTGTGCAGGCCGTTTTCAATCCCTATATTCACTCCAAAGGGAGTCTTTCACCCTATTTTAATTCTAGCAGTACATGATTATTCATGATTAAATGGGACAGCTTGTGGATGATGGTGTACTTTGTTTATTTGGATTTGCATCCGAATGCATACTCTGTTGTAGATAATTTGTTGTGTGCTGATATTGAATAAACATGTCATATTTCTATTCATCCATCCATTTGATTATTATCTAATTATATAAAATTTATCCAATGTTGATTTAATGACTATCTATCCCAAATAATCAACTAAGATACCTGAATTAGATTAAAAAGCAATAATAATAGGGACATATCTATGAAATTTATCCTCAGTTTTTACTTCTGCACTACCATCATGGGGCTGACACAAAATCAAATGTGTGTTTTGCCCAGTGATGCCAACAGAGGTGCCAGTAATGTGAAGATTACATCCTGCCATACTGTTTTCTCCACTTGTTCAGAAGGCATAGTCCTGATTTTAATCTCTGCATTTGTAGCAGTCCTTAACTGTATGAGGTTAAACAAATTAAACTCTTGTCAGCATTGTAAGAGGATGGTCAGAAGTACTTTATCATGAGTTAATCACACTATGCTCTTGTTAGATTTGAAGGTCCATAATTACATGTGAATTAATGACAGAACATGACATAACTATTGATTATGATTTAAACGATACAGTGATTCCATAGAGTTAACATGTAAAAATATCTCTCTCTCAGCAAAGTGTATTGTTGAAAAAAATATCTAAATCCAGGTAGAATGTTGAAGTGGTATGTATGTAGATGAGAACAATGTAATGTGTTATTATTTTATCCTCAGCCTACCTTTGGTATTCCCAGAGGCAATAGTCAATCCAGGTTATCAAAGGCTGGACTAGATGGACCCTTAGTCTGATCTAGCAAGGTAATTCCTCAGTGTTATTAACATTTGCAGAAAATGAGAGCCTGCTGTCTTCACTAAGCCCCTCCAGTTCTTCCTTATTTTCAGATTCATAACATACAAGTTACTCTTCCATATTTTTCCCCTCCATGGTTGAGGGTCTGTAATTATTTAGGAGAAGAGAGCTTTTGTTTTAAGTTCTCAAAATTGTGGCTTAAAGATTTCTATTGCTTAGTACATTCTCTTAAACTTTTACTTCATTCATAGACCGTATTTGCTTCTGCTAACCTTCAGGACTCCTTCAGGAAGGTCTGTGTTATGTGTAATATAGTTTCAAAAATAATTCTTTAAAGGAGAAGAAAATAATTCTAAATTGAACATATTTTTTTTTAAAAAAAAAGGAAGTGGAGGAAGTCCTTAAACAGTTTCTTTTCCCCTCTATCTGCCACTTTGTTTTATATGGTGTTATTTTTTATTTTTGTTTTCTTGTCTGTCTCTACTTGTTAACTCCTCATCTAAACCTGGAGAACAAAATGCAGAAATATGATCGACACCTGTTCCCTACTACAAGCATTTATTCTTTCTGACTAGACAGAATAATAACATTAAGCAACATTTGAGCTAAAGCTAACTTGAATTAGACAAAGTATATGCCTTCCATGGTTATCAAACTACTGAGTACTGGTGATTTGCACTGGATAGTAACTGTAACATGTATAGCTCAGAGTGCTGACTCTTAAGATTCAAAGTGCATTGCTCTTAATGTCAAACAGGAAGAAAAGTGACCAAAGTACTGTATGTTATCTAATGGAACTCATAATACCATATCCATTTTATTTATTTGTTTGTTTGTTTGTTTGTTTGTTTGGCTTCTTGGTCACACCCAACCCGTACAGGACGACTCTAGGCAGTTCACAACAATAAAAACAACACATCATTAAAATACAAAATACATATAAATATAAATATATATAAATAAGATATACATAAAAATACAAATATGATGTATAAATACCAGATGGCAAATCAAGATATTACTGTTGGTACTATCATGGAGCCAACCACCTCCATGCATGGCTATCGCCCCTCCCACCCCAAGCCAGGTGGCATAGCCAGGTTTTAACTCCCTTCCTGAAGGCCAGGAGCATAGGGGGCCTGTCTTACCTCTGGGGGTAGCTTATTCCAAAGAGCGGGTGCTGTCCTGACTTCGAGTGAAGGAACACGCTGAGACTTGGTGTTTTATTGTTCTACTCTGCTAAACAGAATCCAGCTAAACTAAAATGAACTAGTAATGCTCAGAGAAAGGGCCCAAGAAATTAGGGCGGTGCCACCCTCAGCCTCTTACGATGAAAGCAAAGTGATTCAGTACTGTGCATGCATTTATCCCCCTGGAGGGAGCCCCCTCCTTCTTCACCAGTTATCTCCCTGACAGGTGCAATGGCAGAGAAGGCCCTCCTCCTGGACCCTGCCAATCGGCAATACCTCATGGACAGGGTCCATAGCATGCCCTCTCTGCCTGACCAGGTGGGACGGGTCGATGTCACAGGGGTGAGGTGGTCCCTCAGGTAGCCTGGACCCATGCCATGTAGGGCTTTAAAGGTGATAACCAACACCTTGAATTGGACCCGGAAGCAAACTGGCACCCAATGCAGCTCGTGGAGAAATGGTGTTATGTGTGCCCTCCTTGGGACTCCTAAGACTGCTCGCATGGCCACATTCTGCACCATTCTGGTTTATTACGGTCACTGACCAGTACAAGATTCTACAAGGTATACTCATTGAACCTTACAATATGCACCATCTGATTTAAAATAGTTTTAAAATTATAAGTTAAATTACATTGTTCCAATTAAAAATTAAAATACATTCAGACCACAATGTGGATGAGCCCCTTAATCAAATTTAAATATGCTCTTAATATTAGTCATAACTAATATTCTATCAGATGTAAATGCTTATAAAATAAAATATCATATATAAAATATGGTGTGATATATATATATATATATATACACACACATACATACATACATACATACACACACATACACCTTTTAAAATTATTAAAATCATTACAAGGAGTACATTACTACATTTTTCCTATCATAGTCTGGCGTATCTTTATAGCAGCTGCACAGAATTTGGCTACTTGCGCCGTAACAGTTGGATCTTCGTCTATAAGTAACATTTGCATATACTCTATATCTTGCCTCCTAGGATATTTCTTGGTCAAAGGTAATATTAATTTACTCCTAAGCTCATTATAAAAAGGACAACGGAGGAGCACGTGGACTGTATTTTCTATCTCTCCATTATTACAACAGCACCACCTTGCAGCTCTTGGGATTTTTTTATATCTACCATCCAAGACTGCGGAAGGGAGTGCGTGGCTATGAGCTAAGGCAAAGGCTTTCCGATGGCTAGGGATTTCAAGTTGAGTAAGGTAGTTAGCAGAATTAACAATATATTTATTATACTCTGATGATAAGAAATTAGGGGCCTTCTCTAAGTCCGTTTGTCTCTCTATGTCCTTTATCCTTTGCTTCAAGGCCAATTTTGCCTGTTCATAATCCATCCTGAGAATTGAATCTGTAGAGAATCCTAGCTTGGTGAGACTAGATTCAATATCCTTTAACCAAGAGGATTGGAAGTAATCTTGGAAAATGAGTGGTGCTAAACCTTGAGGATAATGCTTGAGTTTTAGCCAAAGATTCAGGGAAGCTAGGCGCACTCTTGCCTCAACTTTTATCATGCCCGCTTCCAATCGAAGGTAAGCGTTTGGAACACATTTGGGCATTTGAAATACTGCTCTAATAAATTTTGATTGCACTCTTTCCAGGGATGTAATACTTGAACTTAGAGCACCAACACAGGACCCATAAAGGAGCTGGGCTAATGTCTTCGCCTGGAAGAGTTTGAGAGCTGCCGGTATATAATGCCCTCCTTTACTCCGGAAAAACTTTAAAATGGCATTAGCTGAATTTTGTCCGGAATCAGCTGCATAATCAAAGTGAGGTTTCCTAGATCCAGTGGCGTGCATGACTACCCCTAGATATTTAAAGCTAGTCACTTGCTCTATTCTATGCCCATTTATATTCCAAGAATGAAATTTCGGTCTTTTGGCGAAGGTCATTATCTTTGTTTTCTGATAATTTATTTCTAGCTGATTATTAATACAATACTGGGCCACAGTTGTCAAAGCTCTGTTGAGACATACAGGAGTCCTAGAAAGTATGACCGCATCATCTGCATAAAGCAGCAGGGCAATACTACGGTCCCCTACTTTAGGAGGGTGAAAGTCCGGGTGATTTAGACAACTTACCATATCATTAATATAAAAATTAAAAAGTAGTGGGGCCAAAATACAGCCCTGTTTCACCCCCTTTTGTACCTTAATCAGCTTGGAAAGGGACCCAAACCTATTGCATCTGACCTTCAAGGCTGTATCAGAGTATAAGGCCCGAATTAAATAGAGAAGTCTACTATCTATTGAGGCAGCTTCCAACTTCTCCCACTGCTTAGGCCTAGATATAGAATCAAAAGCTGCCTTTAAGTCTATGTAGGCTGCATACAATGATGTTATCTTGTTGGTACGATATTTTTCAATCAGATGTTGAAGAATCAGGCATTGTTCAATGGTTCCTCTGCCCTCTTTGAAGCCAGCCTGCTCGTCCGCTATAAGCTTTCTCTGGTCCAGCCATTCTTTGAGTTTTTCTTGCAGATGTCTAGTGTAGAGCTTGCTAATTATATTCAGGAGACTAATAGGCCTATAATTGGCGGGATCATTTGTCATACCTTTTTTAAAAATCGGTACTATGATAGCCAGGCCCCAATCCTCTGGAATTCTCCCTGTTTTATCAATATAAGTAAAAAGTATTGCTAAAATTGGGGTCCACCATTCGACATTGTTCTTTAATACTTCCAGCTGTAGCTTCTGGATACTCTTCAAGGGTAGCCCCATGTAGAGCACATTACAGTACTCTATACAGGAGATGACCAGGGCATGAGTGACTGACTGGAGGGACACTCGATCCAGGAAAGGGCAGAGCTGGTGCACAACACAAAGCTGCACAAAGGTTCCCCTGGCCACAGCTGCCACCTGCTCTTCAAGCAGGAGCCACGAGTCCAGGAGAACCCCCAGTTTCCGCACCAGATCTGTCTGGGGCAGTGCAACCCCATCCAGAGTCAAAGATGATAAGTTCCTGGATACCCGGGAGCCCCCAACCCAAACCACTCCGTCTTACCAGGGTTCAGCTGAAGCCTGTTGTTCCCCATCCAGACCCGCACAGCCTCCAGGCACCGAGAGAGGGTGGTCACAACCTCACTTATGGCACCCGGGGCGGAGATGTATAGTTGAGTATCATCAGCATATTGATGATACTTCACCCCATGGTGAAGGATTATCTCACCCAGTGGTTTCATGTAAATGTTAAAAAGGAGCGGAGAGAGTGCCGAACCCTGCGGCACCCCACAAAGTAGGGGTCGTGGGCCAGATCTCTTGCTCCCTATCAACACCGATTGGGACTGGCCCCGGAGGAAGGAGGTGAACCAGTGCAGAACCCCGCCACCCACCCCCAACTCCCTGAGCCGACCCAAAAGGATACCATGGTCGATGGTATTGAAAGCCGCTGAGAGGTCAACAAGAGCCAGGATGGATGCACTGCCACCATCCCACTCCCGCCAGAGATCATCCATAAGTGTGACCAAGGCTGTTTCCATCCCATATCCGGGCCTGAAACCCAACTGATATGGGTCCAGATAATATGTTTCATCCAGGACCCTCTGGAGCTGCAACTCCACCACTTTCTCAACCACCTTCCCTAAAAATGGGAGGTGGGAGACTGGATGAAAATTGTCCAGGATGGTGGGGTCCAGTGTTGGTTTCTTGAGGAGGGGGTGCACCAACGCCTCTTTGAAGGCCGCCAGAAACACTCCCTCCCCTAATGATGAATTCCCCATCGCCTGGACCCATCCACACATCACCTCCCGTGATGCCTTCACCAGCCAGGAGGGACAGGGATCTAATTGACAAGTGGTGGCATTTACAGACCTGAGAACCCTGTCCACTTCCTTGGGCCCAACAGGATCAAATGGTTCCCAGATAATTGGGTAAGCACATTCCCCAGGCATCTCCCCAGATATACTAATATACATGTTATACTATATAATATTATAATATAATATAATATAATATAATATAATATAATATAATATAATATAATATTTATTAAATTTATATTACTACCTATCTTCCCCCGAAGGGGGAACTCTGGGCGGTTTACAATAAAATATACTAATGTAGTATCAGCAGAATCTAGAAGACAAAGCATTCCTACTTTTCTGTAATCGTACTCCTTCCTGCTACCTATTTGCTACCTATTTGCTGCTGTGTTAGGAAAATAAATACATCATTCAGAATATTTGATTGAGTAGAAAGGCAGGTTCTTAACTGAATAAACAAATAAATTCCTTAATAACACTTTTTCTTTTTTGCATTCCTCAGAATATTCTCCAATCACAAATGTAAAAATTAGTAGAACAGGGTGTTTTTTAGCATTTTGAGGCAGGAAACAGGGAAACTGCAGTGTTAGTCCTAACATAAATTGGCTTGATATTTAAAAAAAAACAAAAACATAGAACCCCCCCCCCCCCCCGGCAACCTTGGGAAATACTGAAAATCTTGACTCTGCTCATATGTCTGAAAAATCCTTGCCCGTTTTGCATCAGGTAATACATCTGTTGACATTGTAAATCTAGAAGTTGATGTGGGCATCTTCTTGTCATTTGCTTGCCTCTTAGGCAAGCTACTCAATTTACTTGGCTTTGACACCACCCCCAAGGCATGATCCTATATTAAAATATCTGTCAGAGAGAGTTTCTTTCTTTAGCACAAGCATGTTTTTTTTAATGAAATGCTTCAGGCATTTAGTGCTTCTCCCC
The DNA here is from genome assembly GCA_023362775.1 of Charina bottae. Lineage (NCBI taxonomy): Eukaryota > Metazoa > Chordata > Lepidosauria > Squamata > Charinaidae > Charina > Charina bottae. The sequence goes on from JALMGJ010000003.1 coordinate 43,978,541, forward strand.
AGCAAAACAAAACAAAGCCTCACCAATACTACATCTTTGACTTTCAAAAGTCGGTATTTCAGGGTAATGCATTGTTTACCTTCACATGCTATTTTTTAAAATGCATAGGAATTTTTTCCTCTTGATGGGAAATGTTCAGGTATGTAATCCCCCTCTGTAAATTCCCAGAACTTGAATAATCTAGAATGTGCTCCAAAAAAAATGACTGTATTCATTGAGCTCTTAGTTTTCCTGAATCTGACTTTAGCACATAGCTGTTAGCATATTATATATATAAAATATTCCCTTCTCACCCCTATGGGTAATATGTGTCTTCCTCAACCTTGGGTCCTCTACCAGAGGCCTGGGAGTTTGACGGTTCTGCACAATATCTTAGCTGTTCCTAGCACTGCACTCTTCTAGACAGAGAGCTCTGATGTTGTTCCTGAGATCTGCCACTCTTCCAGCTTAGGAGTCACAGCCCCAAGTGCTGTTACCATCACTGGGACCACTTTGGCCTTCATTTTCCATATCCTCTCTAGTTCCTCTTTCAGGCCGTGGTACTTCTTCAGCTTCTCATACTCCTTCTTCTTGATGTTGCTGTCACTTTGCACCATTACATCTATCACTCTATACATCTATAGAGTCCCCCTTGGGGGAGATGGAGCAGTAATACAAGTTGACATATAAATAAATAAATAAATAAATAAATAAATAAATAAATAAATAAATAAATAAATAAATAAATCACCACCGTCTTCTGGGCCTTGTCTACTACCACGATGTCTGGTTGATTGGCCTGTACCTCCCTGTCTGTCTGGATCTGGAAGTTCTACAGGATCTTAGCCCTGCTATTCTCCATGACCTTCTGTGGAATCTCCCATCTGGACTTTGGAGGGTCTAGCCCATACGCTGTGCAGATGTTCCTGTACACAATGCCAGCTACTTGGTTGTGTATACAACAACCTGTTGTTCAGTGTATGCTGTTCCTGCCTGCCTCTTCCATCCTGCCACTATATGTTGGACTGTCTCTGAGGCCTCTTTCCACAGTCTGCACCTCAGATCCTGTCTAGTGTGGTAGACCCCTGCATTTATGGATCTGGTATTTAGTTCCTCAGTGCTGTCTTTTAGTCCAGCCCTTTCCAGCCACTGGTAGGATTTCCCAATGTCAGCCACCTCAGCTATCTGTCGATGGTACATCCCATGCAGGGTCTTGTCTTGCCATGGCATTTCCTCTGCTTGATCTTCCTTCAATGTCTGCTGCTGCTTCAGGCATTCTCTCAGCAGCTCATCTTTAGGTGCCATCTTACTGATGTACTCCTGGATGCTCTGGGTCTCATCCAGGACAGTGGCTTTGACACTCACCAGACCACGCCCGCCCTCTTTCCGACTGGTGTACAGTCTCTGGGTGTTGGACTTGGGGTGGAAACCTCCATACATTGTGAGGAGCGTGTGTGTGTGTGTGTGTGTGTGTGTGTGTGTGTGTGTGTGTGTGTGTGTTCATTCTAGCACAGAATTCTCTGTATACCTGGTGAGCCTGTCATACTACTAGCAATACTTTGTCGGTGAGGTTTCAACCAGCTATTGCCTGTAGCTAGATTAGGAGCATTAGAGCTCTTCCTGGATTGCCCAGAGCTGCCTCATTATGCCAGTCTGCACTTTCTGGCTACCTGAGAATATATACAGTATGTAAACTGTATATAGTACATAGTGTCTCAGCCATAACTTTATCTTCCATTAGAAAAATGGATTCCATTTGAATCCCATAATTACTACTGTTTTGGTATCCTCTAGATCTTCTATGACATATGTTACAGATCTTCTGTGACTTATGCAATTTTAGAACCTGAATACTTTTGATTGTCACAAAGTATGGGTAAATATAAAATATGGCCCACTTTTGAAGTTCAATATCTTGCTGGCCACTTAGAGGTAGAATAATGGTCTAAGCGGGTCTTTTGTTGGATATAATACATTGCTTTTCATTCTTGCTTGAAACACTCAAATACAGTTTACAAGATAAACAGCTTGTGGTAGACATACTGATCTCAAACTTCCTAAAGCAGTCAAAAATTCCAAAATAATTTAATACTCCAGTGAAGCAAACAGGAACTTTTTTAAAATACAGTTCAAATAGACCTTGACTTTCAGATCTGCCCAACTCTTCACAAGGACAAAGGAAACAAGAAAATAATGTGGTAATACTGTACAGTATCAATGTCTTCCATCCATTTCATATATATTTCTTTCTTTTACTTATACTGGAAATCCCACCTATAAAGGCAGAGAAATCTCATAAAAGCATAGCATATTGTCAGATGAAGTCTTGTACTTGAACTACAGTATATTGTTAACTTATATACATCTCAGGTCCTCTGACGCTGGAGAATAAGTGTTATTGCCTTCCCTGCCAGGTGAAAAGAAGATTTCGAGTAAACATATTATCAAGGGTAAAAAGTCCAACTAGGAGAAAGATCATGATCCTTTGGTCCTTTGATGTGAAAATTCTGTTTCATTTACCACTCCACTGCCTTTGGACATATTGAACAGGATTCTGTTTTCTTCTACATTGCTGTAAATCCGAGGTAGCTGCCCCAAAATCGATGATGTTACATCAGATTTATGGTAGTATTGCAAAGTGCAATTTGTCCTAATGGCCTTGGCTCTACAATTGTAATTAAAGTAGCTGTAAATGTTGATAGATGGTGGAAGGTGTACGTGCAAGCCATGATTCACTGAGGAAGCTTCAATAAAGTACAACTCTTCCAAGAGAGGCATTGTGATCTCTGTATCATGCAAATCACCATATGCCTGGCAAGAGAGTTAACTCATCAAGATATAACAACCAATGCACCCACCAGATGTGCATTTAACAAAACAGCTGCAGGCTGGAAAGCTGCTCAGAGTCAAAGAAATGATTTATGGGTGTGTCTGCATGTTAATTTTCAATGAATATATATGTTAATGTTTGAAAACAAATTCCTATAATGCCCTAATCTACTTTGTTGCTTTCAATGCATCTAATTCTGAAAGTCATTTTGCTAACACTTGGAGTGTGTGAGGGAAACAGTATATTTAGTCTCTTTTTTACTGCCTATTTACCAATGCAGCACATTGTTTCTATAAATAAGGAATGATAGATTTACTCATGCATATTTTGGAAAGAGAAGCTAATTTTTACATATTTGTAAAATGTTCTTCCTTGCAAAATAAGGATGTGGAATGGCTCTTGAATTGTAAGTTGAGAGGGGAAATGGGGTATTAAATACTTGTGATAAAAAAGAAAAACCTACAGAATTTTTCTTTTTCATGCCGATGAGAAGTCCACCCAGACTGGATATACTACCTAATAATTCTTGGTTATTATCAAACAATGGTACCGTCAGGCTGCAGTCAGACGTGGAAGTGATGAAAAAAAGTGATTTATTTATTTTTTTGCATAGGGCAAAAAAAAAATCAAGCTACTTGGTTGAAAGAACCAAATCCAAGCAAGCTCTCAGAGAATGTGAGGAATGGAATTAGAAATTTAGATTTCCCAAGGCCTGTAAAGTCAAGCTCTCTTCTGCCACACAAGCTATTTTCTATAGAGGTAACACCCATAAATGAAGCCCAGGCTGGATAGTACAAGGGATATGCACTTTTGAACAAGAACAACTTCTTTTCAGCTCTGATTTGCTCAAACACAACATTTCATTATCCAAGAAACACCATAGAGCTATTGCCATTTGAGCAAACCATTTGCATACATCTTTTGATTCAAAGGCACCAGGCTAGAAACCAGGAGACTGTGAGTTCTAGTCCTGCCTTAGGCATGAAAGCTGGCTGGGTGACCTTGGGCCAGTCACTCTCTCTCAGCCTAACTCACCTCACAGGGTTGTTGTTGTGGGGAAAATAGGAGGAAGAAGCAGTGTTAGGTCTGTTCCCTGCCTTCAGTTATTTATAAAATTAATAAAGGTGGGATAAAAAAATCTTTAAAAAAATTATTTACAGTATGAACTTTATTCAGTCGAAACACTTTTATGCATTAAATATTTAAAAAATACTGTGGATCCTTTCCATCAATATGAATTTCCTCCCTCTTCATTCCTTCCCACATTTTAATTTCCAATGAGCCCAAACTTGTAACACTCAATTTAAAAACAGAGGGACACCATGGACAAGCAGTGGCAGTAATTATCATTAAATAAGGAAGAGGATTTGCAAGAAGCAAAGGATAGCTGGAAAATAATGGACAATGCCAATGTCACTAATGATGGAGTAGTCTCATGCATTTTTTACTTAGAGCAAATCATTCCATACTACCTATATAGAGGGATAATAGCTCTCTGCACAAAGCAAAGGGACTGTGCATGTACACACATGTGAAGAAAACCAGGTGTAGCATCTATAGCAGCTATATGAGCCTGAATAAAGACACAGCTGCTTTAATGATCTGAAGATCATTGTGAGTCTAGATTAGGGTTCCCCAACCTGTGGGCCATGGCCCACTAGGAAGTGGGCTGCGGAGCTCCCTCCTGCAAACCCCGTCCCCTGGTGTGTGCGATTACCCTGCCCCCGGTGCGCACAATTGGCTCCCACCTGCAAACCCCACCCCCTGGTGCGCACGATTGGCTCCCGCCTGCAAACCCCACCCCACCCGGTCCATGGAAAAATTTTCTTCCACGACCGGTGCCTGGTGCCAGAAAGGTTGGGACTGCTGGTCTAGATAAAGACCTGCATTTTTCAGAACATTTACACATCCCTGACATTTACTGCTCCTGGGGTTTTTCTTAGTTACAGTAAATCCTCTGAATTATTTGTTATGATTTTCTGCTAAAAGTCCCATGACGCAATTTCCTCAGTGAAATGCAGTTCACAATTTTCTTCTGACAAAAACTTTTTGCTGTTTACTGCTCTCTCCTCTACTACTCTTAGATTTTTGCTAAAGTTAATTCTAAGGAGCTATGCAGCATAAACAAAAGGCCTATTTTTTAATATTGGATATCCATTTCTTATTGTAAACTTAGAACTTGTTGTAAGCTTAGCCTTCCAAATGTATGCAAGAAAAATTATCCGCTATAATGACTTTTCATATGTGAAGTTTGTACTTGGATTGCTTCTGAGACATAGCAACAAGATTTCTGTTTGTCCTTGTAGCATATGTAGTATGATGGTTCTGTCTTTTTGTTTTTGTTTTTGTTTGTTCTGTTTTGATTGTCCCAATTACGAGTTTTTAATTAAATATATCATCTTGTCTTTGTTTTAAAAAGATAACTTTATAAACATGATAGGTGTTGGTGGATATGTGGTGGGGGGTAGATGAGCAGGAATATATGTACATGCATTCTGGGCAGAATGTGCAATTAGTAGTAGAGGTAATGTTTAATTGCTAGTGAGAATATCATTCCAGCAGAATTAAAATAAATAAGCTGTGTTTTATTTTGTCAGTAAGGTTTTATTTGCATTTTTAATTGTAAGGCAGATGCTGATTTATAGTTTACCTGGGTTTAGAACTCTAGGTTAATGTAACAAGATGTGAGTATACCATCTGAAATATTGGCTGGAATTTACACATACAGCAGCTTTGCTACTAAATCATTTGGGATGTCAATAGGGAGGTCAATATGTAACTTTAAAAAAAGAAACAAGAAGGGGTCATTAAATTCTTACATTTTGAGAAACTGAAACTGGAATCCTGGAATATTTTACGACAAGGGTATGCAACTTCTAATCTAAATGCAACTGGAATTGGGAAACATGGTTCTAACAGAAAGCCATTGTTAGATCCTCTTGCCCAAGTGTATATTTTGGGAGACTGGTGTGAAAGGAATGTAGATCTGGCCTTGGGAGTGGGGAAGGAACAAACTGTTAAGGGGGACTTTCAGAAAAGAAAACTCAGTCCTGAAAAATAGGGAAGCATGAGAAAGAAACTCAACCGTATCTTGATTTTCTTTGGTATGAGATAGGGCATAGAGACCAAACTGTCATTGTTTAGTTCAGAATACATTTATGTATGGGGGGGGGGGCTATTTGGAGCTACAATTAGTTCCATACTACATAAACTGCATAAAAATCAAAGATGTGAAAATAAAGGATAGCATTTAGAGAGAGCAGGGGAAAAAAACATTTGTCTTTTTCTTCCATGCTAGACAATGTGCAGTTATATTTCAACATTATCTATTTCTTTGGTCATCATTAAATGAAGTAGAATTTTCTCAAACACAAAGCAGAGTAAAACCAACACAGGCAGCAGCAAAACAAAATCATAAATAATAACTTCCCCCATGCTGTTATCATACTAGAACATAGCAGTTTGGCAAGAAATGCAATCAGGAAAGGGGCATGGATTTTTACAACCAAATCACTGCATTGATAAATCAGTCTCCAGTCCCTGTCAGCTTCAAAGTATTCAGTAAATTCTGTTCTGACACATATAGTTCTGTTCTGCCCATATACAGTTCTCCATAATACAGTACATGGATTTTGTATGCAACTTTTCTGCAGATATTCACTTTGGGACATGATTTTTTTGAGTGGAGAACTGCATCAAAAATTTGCAAGTATCTGGAAGGATAACTGCCTTATGATATATATAGTAGTCCATAAACTGTAAATTAAATTGCTTTGCTGATAAACTATATTAGGTTTGTGGTCATTTTCATCAAACTCAGTATGGCCAATCACAATATACCCATGTGCTAGAACATAGCTTTCCAAACTGTGTGTCGTGACACTTTAGTGTGTCGCAGCACACAGTTTAGTGTGTCACAACACAACCCGGAAGCGGCGGTGGGGGCGTGCACGGCGGCAGCACAGGGGCGTGTGTGGCGGTGGTGTGCATGGTGGTGGCGGCAGCGGCAGCAACGACGGCAGTGGCGCACCATCAGCGCTTCTGTGTTTTAGCGGAAAACACGAGGCTGCCGCTGCCACCATGCACGCTGCGCACGCCGCCGCTGCACACGCCGCCCCCGTGCACGCTGCTGCTGTGTACGCTGCCCCTGCGCATGCCGCCGCCACACACGCCCCCACGCCGCCACCGCTGCCGTCGGTGTGTCGCAAACGGCAGCAGTTTGGAAAGCACTGTGCTAGAAAGTAAAGTGTAAGCACAAAGTAAAAGTAAGGTGTAAGCACAATGTATTTTAAAAGTCTGGCCTTCAAGATTTTCCGTTCCATCACCATCCAAGCCTTCCTATGTCTTTTTTTCTGGGCAAGGGAATACTATTTTTAAAAAGGCATTGGACTTTCATCCCCCACCAGAACTATTCTTGGAAGAAAATATTCTAGAGTAAGGCAATGTACTTCTACATCCCATCTTAAAAAAAAAAAAGTCAGAACAACTGACCATGAACAAGGGAACACATTGCTTATAGGAAACACCTTCTTTCTGATCAGTGTACAGTTTTCTACATATGGGTATGTGATACAATATGTTTGAATGCTTATGTTTATTTCTCTTAATGTTGAGAATTGAGATTTGAAAACTTGGCAGAACCTATTTTTAATTGCTTTACAGTTCCCAATTTTTTTATTTTTTTTTTGCCCTCTGGATTGAAGAGGAAATTTAGGGGGGAGAAATTATCGCATTAAAATTATGGATGAATTCACCCTGTAGTGACTTGATCATCACCTTAGTATCAAGGAAAAGAATTAGAATACTTTCAGTAGAAAGACATGTTTGAGTTTATTTCTTTTCTTGGACACTTTAGCTTTTTACAGAACAGCTCAACTTATTAGCATTTCTTAGAAGTCTCTGTTACCGTTGCTATGGCAGTTTGCATAATATTAGCCATAATGCTTATTTTACTTGGAATACACACGTACTTTACTTGTTACTTGAACTTAATTAATCACAAAACCTTAAACCTACTGATGAAGAAATTAGTGGACTGTGATGTTTGTTGTGGTTTTGAGTGTCAAGATGGATCATTTTTGCTTTAACCTTCTCAGAGGTATGTTGTTTTAGAACTTTTCAAAAATACTGAAGAAATCAATGTTTTTTTCGAATAAATTGCAGTTCAACCTTTTTTAAAAAGACAGTGGTTAAGCAGAGCCTCAAAATGCTGACTTCCCTTTCATGGCTTTGTCTAATGAACAAGTAGCATAGCAAACTGCAATACAATTATTGATGATAGATACAGTATTTGTAGACTTTCTTGTAAATGGTTAAAAATAGGATGTACACAGATCCAGCATGGCCATTTGGGAAGCATTCACATCCTGATATTTATTTACAGTTTAATTGGCCCGACCAAGAACCAACGTTCTTTGGGAAATGACTAAAATATAAACTGACATTTTTGTCTGATTCCCAAATATTTCCAATTGTGTAACTAACAATGGCCTCCACATTAGACAGTTATTTAAAGTTTTGCCATTCTTGGATATTTCTGAAATTAGGGATCAAGAAATGTTGTAGGTTCCATCATCTAATGCAAAGACCCAATCATTTCTCTTTCATGCTCACTGAGTGAGATTACCAAATTGCATAGTATTTTAATGGTCCAGTGCCAAAATCTTGGAAAATCTCAAGCAAGAATTCAGAAAACCTTTGTGATTTCCCATGATACTCCTGAAATAGTCATTGAATGAAAATGTGTAGTGTGTGTGTGTGTGTTATGTAATTTTGGGAGAAATATGTATACATTTTACTGCTAATACCCATGTAGAGAAGCTCAAAGAATATCAAATCCTTCTCTTCATTATGCCCTGGATTTAGGTACCTACTCATGCATTCTAGTATATTCAAATAGAACAGCAGGCTGTTTATATCTGTCTGCAAGTTAGCCTACAAAGATATTAACTGATTAGTACTTATGATACCTGTCCCCAAACTGACAATCTTATCCAGCAGTTTCATGTAGAAATTAAACAAAATGAGCAAGAGTATTGTGTCCTGTGGCACCCTATAAGTGAGGGGTTGTGGACTTGATCCCTCCCTGCCAGTTTACACTGACTAAAACTGGCCACAAAGAAAGAAGGTCAACCACTGCATAATGGTGGCCCCCACTCCCAAGCCTTGCAGCTGGTCCATAAGAATACTCTTTGATGGTACTAAAAGCCACTAGGAAATCAAGGAGCACAAGGATGGATGTACTACCCCATCCCAGCTCTGCTACAAGTCATCAAAAAGCACAACTAACATTTGCTCTGTACTGGAATTTGGCTTAAAGCCTGACTAAAATGAGTCCAGATAATCTGTCTCCTCCAGGATCCTCTGGAGCTGATGCTCAGCCACCTTCTCAACATCCTTCCCTACAGAGGGAAGGTTGGAGACTGGATGAAATTTGTCCAGAATTGTTGGCTCCAGCAAAGGATTCTGCAGGAGGGGGAACACCATTGCATCCTTCTAGGCCAATGTGAAAATCTCTTCCTCAAAGAAGTTGATACCACTGCTTGGACCCAAGCACAGGTAACCTCACAAGCAGCCTTAACCAACTAGAAGGGACCCAGATCTAACAAATGGGTGGCTGGAGGACACTGACGACTCAGGAATCAGAGCAACAAACATGCTCCAGATACCCTTACAAGACTCTGCCTGAGGCATCTCCAGTGGACCTATCCAACTCCAAGCATATCTGAGTGACTTTATCTGCCAGACAGCAAGAATATCCTCACAACAGCCCAATTTAAGTTCCTGGGGCCCGTCCCTCCCAAGTAAGGAATGAGTCACCTTAAATCAGTCACCTTAGCCCCTCACAGGACCACCAAAACTTTGTTGGCTGCTCTTGCCCCTGGCATTCAGCAGCCTAAGAGGTGTCAGGCCCCTGCAATAAGCTTAACTAAACCCACACAACCTACTGCACCCCCCTTCCCATCTAAGTGGGCAACAAATAACCTGATGGATAATAAAGACTCTGGCTACTTAGTCCAGGAGAAAAGTCCCAGTGGAGTAATGCCCAGGATAGGGGGCAGCAAGTCTGAACTGTGACAAATTTAGAGGGGGCCTCTAGATGAACAAAGTGCACCCCACCCCACCCCACCCCCGACATGCTTCTGGCTCCCTTCTGTCTCTGTGCTGGGAACTCATCCAAGCTCTTCACCCCCAAACAAGAACTTAATCAAAATCCAAGGATGCTAAAGAAGATCTCCTCCAAAGGGAATATTTTTTTTTCATTTGATTTGGTTTATATTCCTCTCTATGAGCAGCTAAGGTAGCTGACAGTAGAGGAAAAGGCCTTCTCCCATGTGCCAGAAAGGCAAGATTCTGATAGGCATCATCACAACATCCTTTTAATGCTTAATTCACATTTTTATTGTTATACATTTTTGAAAGAGTGTAAGATATAAATTATACAAATAAAAAAAATCAAATGCAGGTAGATAAACAACAAATCTGAAATATCATAAAACTAACATATTCCAATGTATCATTAGAAGCTTATGATATTACAAGATATTTCATATCCATTTTCTAGTCAAAATCCAATATCCCTATTTAACTTTAAGCTAAGGGTGCTCAGTTAACACAGTTCCAATCATTAAAAAGGAGTGTAAATAGCATGCAATACATTAAATCAATACTGTAAATTATACATCAGATTAAGATATAAACTCTAAAACCCAAATTTTGCATGTGGCACGATTCCTTGTATAAGATTGTAATCCAAAAATGGTTCCAATTAGAATAAATTCTGTACTGGACTTACATTTAAAGATGAAGTTATTCTAGATATTGAGTTAACCATTAACCACAATTTAGTTAACCATTCTTCTGAAGATGAAATCAGATATCTTTTCCAATAAAAGGCATATAGAATCCTTGCAGCTGTTAATATATGCAGTGCTAATTCAGTATATTTTGAAGAAATACATGGTTTTGTGAAATTTAGTAAAACTATCTCAGGTTGCAACAGTGTTACACCCTCAAGATTTCTTGCATTCTACAATGATAGTGTGGACATCTTCTAAAAGGCTTCTCCTACCTATTTTACTATAGCTTCATAATGGGAGAAATGGCCCCAGGCTGTAAACCATTTAGGGCTTTAAAGGTCAATAAGCAATGCCAGCACCTAAATTTTGTCTGATAAGTAATGGACAATCAAAGCAAATCTTTCAGTACAGATGTGAGAAAGATTCTCACACTGATAAAGAAGCTGGTACCCACTGGGTAAGCCATATCCAAGTGCAAGCCAGCTGGCCTTAAAATAGACAGGCTTCCTTTCCTTTACACCCTAAGTGTAAAAGAAATAAAGCAAGAAGTGAAGTGATTTGAATTACTTATATATAAGGTTCACGTTTGAAAACAAAAGTACTGATTGGAATTCTTGTTCTGTCACATTTTTTTCCTTACTATATCTTACTAACTTTGTGACTGATGTTACCAGAAAGTGCAGACCAATTTCTTGGCCTTTTGAAAGGGGAAGGCAGAGTATTTGGTAGTTTTTAAAATCCAAATTAGCATATTAAAACTATCAAAGGTTTAACACACTGTTTTCATCTATATTCCTTATAGCAAAGAACAAACAACCCTAAATATTGTGATTTGGGAGATCATGGTGCTATAAAAACAGACCTCTAGGTGTTTTATAACATCAATTATTTTAAACTTATTTGCCATTTATTTGCCATTTTAACCAACCTATTTAGAGTAGCCTAACCAAAGCAATGTTTCACTCTTTCAGTTCCATCTAGAGCAGGAAAAACTGCATGAAACCCAATTAGGTGTGCAGATTAAAAAACAAAACTATTCAGTTCCAAACTGACTCATATTGAATCATTGAGAAATGCATAAATCAGAAAGGGGATATGACTAGGAAGGGATGGATGTTTATACTTTGCAATTCTGTTTCATGTGTTGAGGCAACCGGCAGCCAGACATCCAAACAAATGTAGAGCCCCTTCTGCCCTTACCTTCTTTCTGTGGACAAGGAAGGGAACGCTGCAGTCAACACATGAAGCTATACCTCAAGGCGGTGAACATAGCTAATACTCCTCCCTCCTCCTATTTTCCCCACAACAGCAACCCTGTGAGGTGAGTTGGGCTGAGAGAGAGTGACTGGCCCAAGGTCACCCAATTGGCTTTCATGCCTAAGGTGGGACTTGAACTCACAGTCTCCTAGTTTCTAGCCCAGCACCTTAACCACTAGGCCAAACTGGCTCTCTTTTTTATAATAATGTTTTATAATAATGTTTTAGGTTCTGCTCTTGACACATTGCATACAGCATTCTATGTTCTTGGATAGGAGACCTGTAAAACCACAAGAGGCATTTGTTGTTTATTCGTTCAGTCGCTTCCGACTCTTCGTGACTTCATGGACCAGCCCACGCCAGAGCTTCCTGTCGACCGTCACCATCCCCAGCTCCCCCATGGTTGAGTCTGTCACCTCCAGAATATCATCCATCCATCTTGCCCTTGGTCGGCCCCTCTTCCTTTTGCCTTCCACTTTCCCTAGCATCAGCTTCTTCTCCAGGGTATCCTGTCTTCTCATTATGTAGCCAAAGTACTTCAGTTTTGCCTTTAATATCATTCCCTCAAGTGAGCAGTCTGGATTTATTTCCTGGAGTATGGACTGGTTTGATCTTCTTGCAGTCCAAGGCACTCTCAGAATTTTCCTCCAACACCACAGTTCAAAAGCATCTATCTTCCTTTGCTCAGCCTTCCTTATGGTCCAGCTCTCACAGCCATAGGTTACTACAGGGAATACCATTGCTTTAACTATGCGGACCTTTGTTGTCAGTGTGATGTCTTTGCTCTTAACTATTTTATCAAGATTTGCCATTGCTCTCCTCCCAAGAAGTAGACGTCTTCTGATTTCCTGGCTGCAGTCAGCATCTGCAGTAATCTTTGCGCCTAGAAATACAAAGTCTGTCACTGCCTCCACTTTTTCTCCATCTATTTGCCAGTGAACAATCAATCTGGTTGCCATAATCTTGGTTTTTTTTGAGGTTTAACTGCAACCCAGCTTTTGCACTTTCTTCTTTCACCTTCGTCATAAGGCTCCTCAGCTCCTCCTCGCTTTCAGCCATCAAAGTGGTATCATCTGCATATCTAAGATTGTTAATGTTTCTTCCAGCGATTTTAACTCCAGCCTTGGATTCATCAAGCCCAGCACGTCGCATGATGTCTTCTGCGTACAGGTTGAATAGGTAGGGTGAGAGTATACAGTATAGCCCTGCCGTACTCCTTTCCCAATCTTAAACCAGTCCGTTGTTCTGTGGTCTGTTCTTACCATTGCTACTTGGTCGTTATACAGGTTCCTCAGGAGGCAGACAAGATGACTTGGTATCCCCATACCACCAAGAACTTGCCACAATTTGTTATGATCCACACAGTCAAAGGCTTTAGAATAGTCAATAAAACAAAAATAGATGTTTTTCTGAAACTCCCTGGCTTTCTCCATTATACAAGAGGCATACTAACGTTAATAAATAATGTAATCTAATTTAAATAAAGAATTTAACAAACTAAAATTGCTTAGAGTTGCACAAGTGTTGTGTTTAAGGAAGAAACTAAAATATTAATATTTTAAAAGCCCATATTCTTATGTCATATATTTTTATGTCCAGACCATGTCCATTATATGACAACAGTCCATCAAAATGAGCCATCATCCACTTCCAGAAAATTCATGGATTGATCACTTGGATGAGCAGCACAAGGATGCAGCTTGGTTCCTGCTTGGAGCTACAAAGCAGCTGATGGCATAACATTGGTGTTGTCACAGAGAATGTATGGCTTTCTGTTCAAATGGCAAGCTGTACAAGTCAATCAAGATGCCAGCAAATGTATAATGTTTTCCTTGCTCTAGGGGAAGAATAGACATATTTTTCAGCATGAGTTCCAGGCAGTCACATTGAATAATTATTGAAATTTTCAAAATATGTTCAAAGGAATTATTTTAATTGCCTTCATCCACTGTTAGGTTTCAAACAGAAAACATCAATGAATTTCTGACCCATGTAATAAAAAGAATACTTCCCTAATGGTTATGAAATACAGATTGGAGTAATAATTAACCCTAGGCTTTTCTGCTCTCTCTGTTATTTCTTTGATGGCTAATTCTCAAAACTTATTGTGGAGTTTATTTTCTTGTACTAGACGAACAGTCAAGAATTGCAGGTGGTGTCACAGGCAAGCAATCATTTGCTATTAGCTTGTAATAGGCATTTGAAATGTCCTAAAAAATCTAGACAATAATCGGTTGTTTTCTTCCAAGAGCAATCAGTGCAGCACTGATGGTGTGTGTGTGTGTGTGTGTGTGTGTGTGTGTGTGTGTGTGTGTTTTAAAGCAAGAGTTTCAGTAAACAATATGGATCCCCTTCCCTTCTTTCCTGGATCCCCAAATAGTTAACACAGTGTACCAGTTGAGAATTAAATTTATCTTCCCATTGCATAGCAAGCACTTCTAATGCAGAATCATAGTGATATACAAAAATTAATGTCAATAGTCCTTTGTTGGCTTTATAACCTATAAGTTATAAAAAAATACAGATAGACTCTTATTACTCTTATTGTGACAAAGATCTGATCAACTGTGGCTCTGATACATGGATGTCCCTTGTTCCATGAACTGAAAAAGAGGAAATAAAATGTGTGATTGTACAGTATGTACGATAGCATTGTGAAACAATATGTTTTGGGAAATGTAGATGAAACTGGTTTACGGATTCTTGGTCTGAGATAGGTAAAATAGAGATAGGTAAAATGCAGCAAGTTTGGTCTAGTGGTTAAGATGCTGGGCTAGAAACCAGGAGACTGAGAGTTCTAGTCCCGCCTTAGGCATGAAAGCCGGCTGGGTGACCTTGGGCCAGTCACTCTCTCTCAGCCCAACTCACCTCACAGAGTTGCTGTTGTGGGGAAAATAGGAGGAGGAAGGAGTATTAGCTATGTTCACCGCCTTGAGTTATTTATAAAAATAATAAAGGCGGGATAGAAAATAAATAAATAAATAAATAAATAAATAAATAAATAAATGTGATGTGCTTGTGCTGTAATTGAACAGTAGAAGTATCAAATCAGTATGTCCCTAACATAATTACAAGGTGTCGCATTCTACTGCTTAGTTTTTAAATGAGAAATGAGGGGAAAGAAAGAAATCAAGTTATGGACATGTACAGTAATGCCAGTAAAGACTTTCTTTTGAGCAACTCTAGAAATGGAAGTGTAACTTTAGGCAATGTAAATAGAAATACAGTGTCCCTATTATGTGTTGCAAGGGTTCCATGCTATTCTGCATCTGGAATACTCTGCCAAGTTCTGAGCGCCATATTTTAAAATAAAGAATGGCTAGGATAGTTAATGGCACAGAATCCTGTTCCAAGGAAGAGCGGTTGAAAAAGATGGTCATATTTAACTGAGATTAGAGAAGATTAATGGGAGATGTGATTGCTGTCTTCACATACAGTAACTGGAAAACTGTCATAAGGAAAATGAAAACAGAATCATTATTTGCTGCTTAAGAGAGTAGGACTAGAATCAGTGGCTGGAAATCTCAGAAAAGTAGTTTTCAGTCTAAGATGAGGAAACACTCCATAATGATAACATTCATAGACATACTCCATAATGATAACAGCTGTTAACAGTGAAGCAGACTTTCTTAAGAGATCATAAGACTTTCTTCAGCAGGGATATTTAAGCAAAGGCTGCATAGCTGAATGGATGCTGTAGCCACATTATTTCATCCTGCACTTACTAGGAGGTTGAGTAAATATTCTCCAAGGTTCCATTCAATTCTAGTATTCTAAAATCATGTACCTTTTGAAGAGAACAATCTTCTGTTCCACCCTAAAATATAGATGGGAAGATTCACATGGAAGAAATCCCCCGCAGATTAGAGCAGTGCTTTCCAATCTGCCGCCGTTGGTGACAAACCAACGGCGGCAACGGCAGCGGCACGGGGGCGCGCACGGCGGCGGGGGCGTGCACGGAGGTGGCGCAGGAGGGCGCGCGGCGGTGGCGGTGTGCATGGCAGCGGCGGCGGCCTCTGCTAAAACGCGGAAGCGCTGATGGCGCGCCGCTGCCACCGCCACCATACATGCCCCCGCCGCTGCTTCTGGGTTGTGTGGTGACACACCAACCTTTGTGTTGCGACACACTAAAGTGTTGCGACACACAGTTTGGAAAGCTGTGGATTAGAGAAAACAAAAACATATCTGCCCACATCATACAGTAGTATATTTAAGCAACAGCTAGGCTAAAACAATTTTAGCAGCTTTTTTACAGATCTTGTATGCAGAGAACATTCAAAGGTTCTCCCATTTGCTTGTTGTATGACTGTAGCATGTATTTTCAGTACTTTTAGATTGCCTTTCATTGGCAAATATTACTTTAATAGTAAATTCAGCATCTGTTCTACAATTCGATAGCCAGAATTTTGTTTTACACTGTGCTACTTTTTCTCTTCCCCATAGGCTAAACTGAAAAAGGAAATATTGTTTAGGCTTTAGAGCAAAGGGAAGCTACTGCAGTTTTATTAAACATTACCTATTTTCTCTAACTAGGGCCTTGTTTTTTCAGAATTGTTTCCAATTGGTGAATCTAGTTTTTCTATCAGATTCCAAAATTCCTACCTCCATAGTTCTTGCATTTCCTTGAAAAATAAGAGTGCTGGCATAATTACTTAAAAAAACAAGTGTTATTTATCAGTCATCAACCTAATACACTTCATGTTTCTGGCTACCTGTAGCTTAGTTATAAAATTTATTTTAAGGGTGAGTGGTCAGTTCTGTCCTTTCTATGACTTATCTCTACTTCCTGAAACAAATATGTAAATAAGCTATAATGTGCTGTCAATGAACAATAGTTTTTCAGTCTAAAAACTGTTAGTAAGGCTGATTTACTAACAAGGAAACTGCCATGCTGTGACAGCTGCTGTCTTCATAGCCCCAGACAATCTGTTCTATGCTAACATTGATTTAACCCTCCCATTTATTATGTGGTCATAATGAGCAGTGTCCTCAGCAATATCATCTGATTGGACATATTTGGTTGCTTTATTATGCGTACATGTTCTGCAAAATCAAAAGAAATTGATACATTTATTTTTAGCAAGATTAGTTGCTTAATTGTGTCACTAGGGAATTAACTCTAAATAAATATCCAGAAATATTGGACATTTTTAACTCATCAATTGCTATGAGAAAGCACTCATATTAAGCAAGCAAGCAACCTTTTATGAGTCAGTGTATAAATACAGTAGGTTGACTCCAACGGGATATTCCCATGATGCCATACAATCTGGGTGTTAAATTCAGAATGGTTCACCTATAGTTCTAGCTCACAATATGATAGTGGTAGGGTCTCCTAGGGAATGGGGGCTTAATTATGGAACACTCTCCTTGAGGAATTACAGAAGGTCCTCACATTGTCTCGTTTGAAATGATAACTTAAGACAAGATTGTTCAGCTGGCCATTTGGAAAATAACAACTGAGCAGACTGCCTTTTGAATTAATTTTATTTTCATCGTCGTATAATTTTACACCCACAGTGGGTATACACAGTGGGTATGTGGAACAGGATTATACAAAAATATGATACTAATTCTACCTGACTTTTCCCAGTATGGATATTCAGCTTTAACTGGGCCTCCTTCTACTGGAGCAATTCAATTCAGTGTTTGTTCTACTGAGACTACTTCTCTGGGTGTTCAGATCATGTCCAGAGGAATCATGTCCAAAAGGCTATCTTTGCTAGCCTTCTGCTTGATGAAATACTAAGCCAGGGAAAATTGATCTTCTTTGGGCTTTCTCTATATGTTTTTCATCAGTTAACAGTGCATGAAGATATTCTGAGAAAATTTTGAAAATTATCTTCACTTTCTGAAGCTTATCATAAAGCTATCCAGGTCCAAATCCATCTTCAAGACTTGTTCAGTGGTAGATGCACATCTTTACTTGTAACTGTGTTTGGGCAACAATCATGTTCTTTTGAGATTGTTAATGTTGCTATCAGATCCCCACCCCCACTCCTACCTTCATGTATTAAGAGGTAGCCAGCAATTAATTGCTGTCTTCCCTGACAAAAAACTTGGAAAAATACCACCATATGTACAATGAGCTAAAACCATAACTGTTGCTGCTATTGCCATCAGAGTTCACTTAATGTTTCTCTCTATAGCCTAGTGATAATCTGACAACAAGATTAACTGTGTACAATTTTGATGAGACAAAAATTTCCCATTAATGCTGATTATAATTCTTGATTTATTGTTTATATTTTATAGAAGAACAGGAAAGTTGTGTTGTCCCTGACGCTTCTAGCATGTGCTTGATCTATCTGCTTTCATTTTCATAGAACGGCCTGAATTCCTTTTTTGCCTTCTCTTTCTGTTAAGGACAGAACCCTTCTATGATTTTCATACCACATGTGTGAAATCATTTCCCCTGCTTGTCTTAGCGACCACTTGATGAGCTCTGTTTCTCCCATCTAAACGGCATCATGAAGTCTTTCCAAATGTAATTAAACTTTCTGTTCCTGTTGCATATGGTGCTTGGGTTCTTAATTAAGCACAGTATGTTTCTCTTGGCAGATCTCATTTATATATTTCAGTTCCAATGCTGAAATAATGTTTGATGATGTTGCAGGTTGCAAAAGAACATTTCAATATTTTGTGTCATGTGTCAATACACTTCTTGATTACTGGTATCTTCAACTATTCTGCAGAATATTCTTCCAGGAAAATAAGGCAAACAATACATTATTATCCCTCATTTGTTTAGAGTAATAATCAATTTGAAATTGAAGTAATATACTTCAATTATTTGAGATACAAGTTGTTTATATCATTCCTGTTATCTAGTCTATAAAAAAGTAAAGGTTCCCCCCGCACAGTTGTGCAGTCATGTACGACTCTAGGGGCTGGTGCTCATCTCCGTTTCTCAGCCGAAGAGCCATCGCTGTCCGAAGATGCTTCCGCGGTCATGTGGCCGGCATGATGCGCGCAGAACGCTGTTACCTTCCCACCGAAGAGGCACCTATTAATCTACTTGCATTTGCATGCTTTTGAATTGCTAGGTTGGCAAGAGCTGGGGCGAGTGCGGGAGCTCACTCCATCATGCAGGGCTAGGGATTCGAACCTCCGAACTTGCGATCTTCCGATCGACAAGCCTGGCATCTTACCCGCTGAGCCACCATGCCCTCTAGTCTATAGAGACTCTTAAAAGAGTTCACAGCCCATTCAAATGCATATTTTGAATAACAAACTCCTGTGTCACCTGTCCTGTCCCAGACCAAGCACACACAAGCACACAGAGAGGTAATTGCAAACTTTACTGATAAGTTTTGTGAAGTAAATAAACAAGCGGCAAAGGAAATGTGAGTGCAAATGCACATGCACACACAGTAGAGAAACAAGTCCCCAAAAGTTCAGCAAGCTTGCCTTAAAAGAGTTCCAATCCAAACAGCGGGCACAAGTGTGGTCAAGCGAAGCCCAAGGGTCCAAACATTGTAGAAGGTTCACCAGCCAGTCCAGGTCCAGAGTCAAAGTCATGAGGTTCCAAGTCGGGAGTCAATGCCCACAGAGTCTGGGTAAATGAACAGTTCTTGCCAATGGAGAGGCTTGAGCTCGCTGCTCTTCTTAAATAGAAGCAGCTCTGGTGTTGCTTATTTGGCAGGGTGAGGCTCCTTTCTTGCAAGAAGCCTTGCAGAGCACCTTTGCCCTGCTCTCCTCTCTGCATGGCGAGCCCTTGCACTGGGAGGGGGTGGCAGCTCAGACTCCTCGTCTTTCAAGACCAGCGGCAGCTGTGCCTGCTGGTTACCGGAAAGCCCCAACTCCTCTGCCTGCAGCTCCTCAGGCAGCAGTTCATCCGGCAACTCTGGAACTGGCGGCTCATTGTCAGTCTCTTTATTTGAGTCTGAGTTCGCCATGACATCACCATTCTCCCACCTACCTGCACCCTGTGCAAAACAGCATAGTGTGGGGCATCAGGGACCCCTATGGAAATCTCTCAAGATGAAAAGATGAACAGTAAAGTCTTACTGGGAATGCAGTTCCAGCTTTATGAATTGTAGAGACTCGATGTCAGTGAGGTCTAAGTAAGCCTTCAGCCCACAAGGCTTTGCTTTATTCTATGAGGATAGGAAAAGCTGATAAGCACATCTGCTTCAATGGAGTTCAAAATATCCAGGTCTATTCAAAATCCTCAAGACTACGAGTGAGTACAAAGGCAGGAAGAGTAAAAGAGGAATCAGTCTCTATAATCTCAGAGCCATAGAAATGTCATGTGGGGGTGAATATAAGAACAATTTTCTTGTTATGGACTTTCTGGTGACCATAGACTTAACTGGCAACACCAATCTCTGCAGGAAGGTAAGACAATAGATTGGTCTGTCCCAGGAACCTGATGAACACAACTGGTTTTCTGATGGCTCTTATGGCCTTTAGAACACAAAGGCAATGAGTGCCCTAGGTAGGATTGCTCCTCTGTGACTTGTCCCCTGTATACCAGTTCTGGGTTGCTTCTTGATTGTCTTAGGAGCTCCAGGACAAGAAGCATCTGAGGAAATGCCTGGAGTGATGCTGGCAGAAAATGAGGAACAAATCTGAGTGAACATGAGTTCAAGCCAAGGTTTAGGTCTACACCATGGTGCTAAGAATGGCAAAGTGGAAGTATTTATCATATATATTTCATCTGCAGAATGCTCTCCGGGAACCCTAAAGTGATTTGGACCCTTTTAGGAAAAGATGAGCCAGAAAAGCTCTTGCCAGGCTGCTGTGATTGGTTACCAAAACAAAATCACTTGGAGTCAGAAGCCAGATGGTTAGAGTTCAGAGAGGAGATGAAGGTAACATCTTGATGTTGACTTTCGGGGAAGACATGGCAAACTCAGCACATCTCCGAAAGAGCAGAGATGATGACCACGGCAAAGACCAAAGAAGTGGCAAGTAGACCGGTCCTTCAGAATCTTTCCAGAAAAAGAGAGGATGGGAGATCACCCACATGTGCTCTGGACAGCTGCTCTTCATGAGGAGACCACAGGACAGTGGTCTCTCATGGATTTGAACACCAGGAGACGAAGGAATCAGCCATCATGCTCACAACTGTGGCAGAGCCTTTTAAAGAACACTAGGTTCGCTAGTCTCACTTTCTAATCTCTTTAGAAAATTGCGTATTTAATTATCTTAAGGCTATTGGAGATCTTCGGAACAACAAGTGTGAAAAGCCACCTGGTGTGTTTACCTTTGTTCTTGAACAAAAGAAAAATTAAATTAATTTTTTAATTTAATTAATTAAAATTAAGTTTAAGAATTTAAAGAATTGGAAATAAACAGCAAAAAGCTAAAGAAGACTTTGATCTAAGAAAGTTATACATGAATTAAGGGTCCAGACAAATTTGGAATATTGAGACTTACTATAAGATTTTGGAAATAATTATATAAAATAAACAGCTTTTCATGGGAACCAAATTGTTTTGTCTATCTTAAGTCATAACAGAAATTTGAGATTTTTCAGAAATTGGATACTAGAGGGGACTAAAGACACCAGGCAAAAAAGGGAAAGGGAAAAGAATGTGGCCAAAAATTAATAACTACAGTGTCTACAATGTCAGTAATTACTGTATGTCTGCTTCTATGGATAGACTATGTCCAAAAGATGTTAATGAAGGAATGACAAATATGAAATAAATTTTACCTGATGCAGAAATATTAGAACCAGAAATACTGGATAATAAAAAAACTGTGGATTATAAGACAGAGA
Organism: Charina bottae; assembly: GCA_023362775.1. Lineage (NCBI taxonomy): Eukaryota > Metazoa > Chordata > Lepidosauria > Squamata > Charinaidae > Charina > Charina bottae. The sequence continues at coordinate 44,000,136 of JALMGJ010000003.1, forward strand.
AGGCAGCAAAGGTGGAAACACAAATGACAAGCCAAGAGAATAACCCAGATAAGGACATTCTACTGGATATACAAAAGTAGTTGGTTAAAGTTTTGAAAATCAAAGTGGAAATACAAATGATAAACTAAGAGAATGACCTAGACAATGACTTTTTACTGGATTTACAAAAGAGGTTTGTTAAAGCCTCGAAGAAGCCTTTGGGATGGGAAAAATAAAAATTGAAGAGAGACCAAATCCTACAACAACATCTGTCAGAGCTGTGAGGTTCGTAGTCTGTAAATCCCAAAACCAGTAACTTCATCCACAAGTCGTTCAGAATATGGAAAGTTCTTTATTCAGATTTAAGTAGCTAGATCCAGATCGAAGCCACAAATGGCTGTTCCCGCACAAAACAGTCAGTAAAAGCATCTACTCCCCCCTTGTGCCAGCCCCCTTACTTTTCCCGGGCAAAGCATTTGAAAAAGAAACAATAAAACAATTCACACTCCTTTCTCATTTCCTCCCATGCCGTTCCCTATCTCTCCCCTGTACCATTCTCCAAGCTTCCCAGATGGTTCCAATGTGAGTGACCTTGGCTGTAAATCACCCAAACAACTTCTAACACTCTCTCTGGAATGTGGGTGCTCTCCATCCTCCCCCCCCCCGGCATTCTAGCATCTCTTTATGCCCTACACTCATCTTGTCCAGATCCAATTCCCATGGCAAGATTCTACGTTTCACCACACTTAACTATTGTGGTTAAAGGCTTAATCCTGACAAGAGCTGTCTGTCCAGAAGAGTGCAGTGCTAGGAACAGCTAAGATACTGCGCAGAACCCTCAAACTCCCAGGCCTCTGGTAGAGGACTCAAGGTCAGGCCCGCAACTAGGGTCTGTGTCACTTGGGGCAAACATGGTTCCGCGCCCCCCCCAAATGAGAAATTCCGCCACACCTCCCTACTCGCACTACGGTGTGTGTACAAACCTGTGTAACATCTTCCCAAGTGCGCGCAAGAGAAGAGCGAGTGAGCCCCGCCCTCCCATTCTGGTGAGCGCTAGTTTGTTGGAGGAGCCGGGTGCACGAAAGCCGCTCCTGCTTTAGACCTGCTTGAGCGGTGGGCTCCACCCACAAGGAACCTGCATGAGCATGAGATTAAGTCCCAATTCTTTTTCTTTTTTTCTTTACTTTACTACACCCTTTTTCTTCTTTCTTTGATTTGTATTTCTATTTCTTTTTCCATTTCTAACTTTTATCTATGTATATTTAAAATTCAATAAAATATATTAAAAAAAAAGAGATTAAGTCCCGATTCGCACCGCAGGCCTAACACAAAGGACTTTTGGCACACACACACCCAGCGCAGCGCCTGGGGCACATGCCCCACTTGCCCCCCCCCCTAGTTGCAGCCCTGCTCGAGGTTGAGGAAGACACATATTACCCATAGGGGTGAGAAGGGATTTTTTTAAATAAAAGGCAACATTTTGATGTTATCTGAGAAAGTTATAAACCTGTTGATCCTAAGGAAGTGGATAGAGTCTTCAGTGAGATGAATATCCATGTATAGATGATACTGAACTGTACATTTTTCTCCCAATCTACCCAGGATGTGTGGTAGAAACCTTAACACAGTGTCTATAGATCCCTGGAACATGGAGGAGAGAGGAAGACCATTAAAGAAAGATTCCTTAGGGGAGAGGGAAGCATAGCACAGAGACAGAGTAACTCCAACTTAATTACACTAGGTATAAGATGATCTGGAGGACATTGCTTTGGCAGGCTTTCAAGATCCTGTTACATTATCCTACTAGCAATAAAGATCATTCCAGAAATCCAAGACTTCTTGTTTCCTGAGTTTGCCTGAAGGGTATACCAACCAGGGTCTGGAAGGGGAAAGGCGGGTTAAGAAATTTAACCCTAGAAAGTCATTGGCTGTGGGCTCAGCTGCTGATTGATTGTGGGGCAATAACAACTTTAGCTTTAAATGGGGTCATGCTCATCCAGAAATAGCTGGTGCACAACTTGGGAGTGCTCTTAGGCTCTCATCTGCTGCTGGAACAATAGGAGAATGTGCCCAAGAAAACCTTTGCCCAGTTGCAGTCAATTTGCCAACTGCAGCTGTTCCTGGAACAGAGGGCACTGGCAATAGTCACTCATGCCCTCACCACCTCACTGATAGACTAGGGTAATGCACTGTACATAGGAGTAGGAGTGTCCTTGAAGACCATCTGGAAACTACAACAGGTGCAAAATGTAGCAGTTCACATTCTAACTGGGAGAACCTAATAGTCTCATATGACACCAATACTGCAGGATCTGCACTGGATGCTGGTATGTTTCCAGATGTAATTCAAGGTGCTGTTACAATCTTTACAGTTTCTCATATCATGGAATCTAGTTATCTACAAAATTGCTTACTTCAAATAGAATTTGTTTACTCAAGGTGTGCTTGCCAAGAGTGCCTACTCTCCAGAAGGTGCAACAAGAGGGGGCTCAGGGGTCAACATTATCTGTAGGAGCTTCCATTGTGTAGAATGCTATCCCATAAGTTACAAGTTCCATGCCCTCAGTGACATATGAGAAATGTGAAATATTTGAGATATATGGTGCTACTTTCTATGGTGATTATAGGTTGAATTGTTATTAGACTTATGCTATGTTTAATCATTATGATCCATTTCTGAATTATTAATATTGTATTATTTATTTTGTATTGTTATTGTTGCTTATCAGTGGCTTACAGTAACAATTGAAGTAGCATAAAAGTATGTGCAATCAATCTGTAAGTACTTTTTTGCAATTAGGGGTTAGGGTTGGACAGGAATAGCATCTTTCTGTTGTGGTACACTGCCTCTGAGCCATATCTGGGAATTTTTCACCTATTTTATTTATTTATTTTTATTTATTGTTCAATTTATATCACCGCCCATCTCCCCCCACAAGGGTGGAGATTTTGGTTATATATTTTTATGCTGTGTTTTTATTTTGTCTGTTTATGCCACTTCACTGTAAAGTGAAGTGTTGATTTGTGGTGCTTTTAGGGAATTGCAGAATATTTACTGATTTTAAATAATTGTAATGGTAGGTGGATATGACCTTGGGAGACGGGGAAAGAGCCTCAGCCAGGGGAACAGTTGGATAAGAGGCAGATTAGCCTGCAGAAGGAATGTGGGTATGGCAAACATCTCAGAAGGGACCTTCCCTAGTTTCTTGGGCTGTAAAGATGACGGGGGAGAAATGTACTTGCAAGATTATGTTAATGTAACCTTACAATAAAGTAGAATTAGTTCATCTGGGCATGCTTCCTGTCTGGAAAACCTCACAAGGCTGACAATAATACATGAGATAGTAGCTCTCTGGCCCTTTAAAACTGGTGTCTGCTCACCACAACGTTTGTTTGTTAGGTTTATGGCAACTCTTTAAAGATTTTATCCAGTACCTGCAGAAGATTTAGGAAGTTTAGACTGGTATACATGCAAAAAGAAAAATATTTCATGTAAAGAAAAATCAATATTAAACTTGCATTTTGACTTATTCTTGATTTTGCATACATCCATTTCTTCAAGAAATCAAGCCTGTATTTTCTTCAAAGTACATTTTTAACATTGCAGTTTATTTGATTTGATTGATGCCATCAAGTGAATGTCAACTATTACTATCCACATAGATTATCTCCAGGATGATCTGTCCCCAACCTGACCATTCAGGCCTTCTAGTGGTGCACCAGTCAGTGCTTCTTGCTGTAGTTATCTTCTTCTCTTTCATTCCACCTTTCCCAGCTTGATGGACTTTTCTAAGAGCTAGGTCTTTGCATAATGTGTCCAAAGTATGATAATTTCAGCCTGGTCACTTGTGCCTCAAGTGACAATTCTGGATTGATCTATGAACCATTTGTTTGTTTTCTTGGCCATCTATGGTATTCTCAAGAGTCTTCTTCCAACACCAAAGTTCAAAAGCATCAATACATTTTCTATTGTGATTCTTCAAAGTCCAACATTCACTTCTATAGAGTCTCACAAGGAAAACAATTGCCTCCATGATTCTGGTCTGTATAGGTATAGACACATCACGGCATCTGAATATATTTTTTTCCAAGGCCTTCATTGCCCTAATCTACCAAGTGCTAGTCTGCGGTGTCTTTCTTGGCTGTGGTTCCTTTACTGTAGATAGTCGAGCCTTTTAGCCTTTAGTAGCCTTTAGTAACTTCATTATCAATTCAAAGTCTGGTTTGTGTACCCATTATTAGTTTGTCGTTATCTTCTTTATATTTAATTGTCTTGGGGGGTTTTTTCCACTGTGCTTTGACTTTCATTATTAGAGCTTCTGAACCATTTGAATTTTCAGCTATCAGAGCAATGTCAGCATAGTGCAGGTATTGATGTTTCTTCCATTTTAAAACCATCTTCTTCCAATCTAGCCCACCTTCAATTTATATTGAGCGTATAGGTTGAATTAATAAGGGGAAAGTATACAGCCTTGTTTTACTCAGTCCTTGGAGCCAGTCTGTTTTGCCCTGTTCCATGCAGACTGGGACTTCCTGTCCTTTGTAGATTTTTCATGATGACAATATGTTCTGAGAATCTTATTTTCTGAAGGACATTCCACAGCTTGACATGGCTGATGCAATTGGAGACCCATCCCTCCATCCCTCCATTTTGTGTGGCATCTCAACAAGTGACTCTAGGTAGTGAACAATGTTAAAATATACTTTAAATTTTTCATCAGAAATAGAAAAATTAAAATGCACAGCAGCCAAGATAGAAATGTACTCAGTATACGTAATGGTAGGTGGGAATGATCTTGAGAGATGAGGGGAAGAGATGCTGCCTAGGGAACAATCAGATAAAAGGGGGAGGAGTCCGCAGCTGCATAGTGGACAGAGAAAGAAACTTAGAAAGGATCCTCCCTAATTTATCAGGCTGTAAAGAGACATCAGGAGATTTCTACTTTCAGACTTGCAAGTTTCTGTTAATGTACTGTAGCCTTACAATAAAGTAGAACTAGCTCATCTTGTTGTGTTTCCTGTCTGGTCTGCCTTGGTGGCTGACAGTACAGAAGTATACTCTATACTCAGTGAAGTACATATTGTCTTCTTTTTGGTATTCTTTGGCTTTCTCAGTTATCAAGCATACATTAATGTCTCTTCTTCCTCAGCCTTTCCAAACTCAACTTGAACATCTGGCATTTCCCTTCCCATGTAAGTCTCTAATTTGTGTTGGATGATCCTAAGCATTATTTTATCCTAAGCATTATTGGATGATCCTAAGCATTATTTTGCTGGAATGTGAAATTAAGGATATTATGTGATAGTTTGTACAATCTGTTACATCTCCTTTTTTTTGGTATTGGCATGTACAGTAGATTGACCTCTTCCAATCCTTTAGCCACTGTCTCATTCTCCAGTTTTTCTGGCATAGTTTAAATAGTTAAACTCTTTACTGATTCTTCTTTTGTTGCTTACCATATTTCTATAGATGTTCCATCAATTCCTATAGCCTTCCAACTTGGTAATGACCAGAGCACTGCTCTAACTTGAATCTAATTAGGAGACATCTGAATCATCCTGGAACCAACTGGACTATTTTCTAAATTGCCAATCAGACAATTGTTATGATATTCAAACCTAATAATGTTTATTAAAAATGTATACAATATTATTAACTTAACCTTATTGAAGATGCTTAAAAACAATCACATTTTGAAGTATCACTTGTAGAATTTTTAGAGTTGGCAAAAAAATATGAGTCCCAGCTGAACTTAATGGCATCTTAATATACACTTTTCCAAGGGAAAAAATTGTGGAAAATACAATTAAAAGTTCCTATTTATTCTGGTATAACTATTTTTCAAGCTTAAATTTCATATCCTTCCTTCCAAAACAAGGTGTATTGTCCATGAATTTATTTTAATTTCAACAAGAACAGTTTTCCTTTTAATTCTCCTTTTAAAGTTGATCATGCTCTGATACTGTAAATCATACCTTCAAATACAATTATCATCTACCACTTGCATGTTTTGAACTTCTTAATGAGTAGCTGTGATTTTATCAGCTGTTTTTATAGCCAGTTATAAGAATATATGTCCATTAATAGTACTGTGGAAGATTAGATATAAGAATAAAGAAATTATCTAAATTAGGTATAATTAAAATACTGATAATCATTTAGAAGAAATAATTGTGCTTCTGTTAGAAATAAAAATTTGAGGAAATTTATGTGAAAGCAGCTATTTTTCCTAAAATGGTACACAAATGTAAATGCTTTGTTCAGTGCTATGGCTGCAGTTTTGAAGTCCTGAGGAAAGAACAAAGGAATATCTAAAAGAGCCTTGGACCTCTCTCTGAGATTATGTGCCAACATTCTTCAGTTCTCAGATCTAAACATAGCTAAGGTAAAGGTTTCCCCCGCACATTTGTGCAGTTGTGTCCGACTCTAGGGGCCGGTGCTCATCTCCGTTTGTTAGCCGAACAGCCAGCGTTGTCCGAAGATGCTTCCACGGTCATGTGGCCGCATGACGCGCGCGGAACGCTGTTACCTACCCACCGAAGAGGCACCTATTAATCTACTTGCATTTGCATGCTTTCGAATTGCTAGGTTGGCAAGAGCTGGGGCGAGTGCGGGAGCTCACTCCGCACGCAGGGCTAGGGATTTGAACCTCCGAACTTGCGATCTTCCAATCGACAAGCCTGGCATCTTACCCGCTGAGCCACCACGCCCCTGCATAGCTACAAGGCCATTAAGTGGCCATGTGGTCAGGCTACCATGCCTTCCTGGCAATACTATCACTTATCGTAACACAGGCCAACCAGTGTCATGTTATGCCCTACCTGGGAGCTATTGCAATTGCTCAAATGAATTAATGGCATTCACTGCGCTTGATTAGGCAATTGCTGGGTTGGGTAGTTTCACAATCCCTATGCTCAATCCCTATGATGTCACCAAGGATGACTAGAGTTTTGGAATTTTACTAGTATCATATAAAATAGTCCTTGCTTAATGACCCCAATTGGGACTGGCAACTCCGTTGCTAAGCGACACATTCGTTAAGCGAAACATTATGTGACCGCAACGGACTTACAACCTCTCTTTTGCTGCGGTCATTAAGCAAATCACCCATAGTTGTTAAGTGAGACATCACATGACCACAAGTAGTGATTTTACTGCCGGCTTCTCCACTGACTCTGCTTGTCAGAAGCCGGCTGTGAAGAGCGCAAATGGCGATCACATGACTGCGGGACACTGCAATGGTCATAAACACCTGCTGGTTGTGAAGCGCCCAAATGTCAATCATATGACAGTGGGGATGCTGCAACAGTCATAAATACAAGGACCGGTCATAAAGTTACTTTTTCAGCACTGTTGTAACTTCAAACAGTCACTAAACAAGGCAGTTGTTAAGCAAGGTCTACCTGTATAGGTAAAGTTTTGATATGAGAACACTGCTTATAAAACAAAGAAATTAATAGTTTTTTTTTTTATTTTGCCAGTGAACACACTGGGGAAAAGATATGTTTCAAACAGTGTTAAAGCTTACACATACTTTCAGGTCATCTTTAAGTATTATCTGAATGCACACACAAACACACATATATACACTCATGTATGCACACCCAAATATGTATGCATATGTGTGTGCACACCCAAATATGTATGCATACACACACACACACATATACACTTGCAAGCAGACATAACTTTGGATACTCTTTTAGAACACTACATAGAGAAAAATGCTGGAAATCGATGATGCATAAGGCTATCAGTGCCTAAATGGCAATATTGTGTTGTGTTTTTATGGTTTTATATTGTGAACCACTCGTCATTTTGGAGTCAGGTGGTGCCTAAACTGAATAAATAAATACATACATACATTGCTGAATCACAGGCAGTCAGCCTTAAGTAACAGCTGTTGGAGAACAAGTGAAAGAAGGCTCTCGTGTTCATATCATGCTTCTGACATTCCCAGACTTTTCTGCTTGGATATAAAGACTCTGCTTATGTTTATTTATATGTGTCTCTCTATTTTCTTGGATTGTACTTATAAAGAAGTAAGTTTATACCAGAATAAGCTTCAGACAGTTCAGAATTAGAAATCCTTATTTTTAAGAGAGTATTAATTTCAGCATGTTGGTAAGGGCTACCAGATCTTAGTTGCAAAATTCCAATTGTGATGGAAGAAAAAGATTAGAGTTGTATCTTCTTGTACCATCTATTGGTTGTGTGGATTTGGGTCATCATAAAGCTAGCAAATATTTGTCTTAATAACAACCTCAATTGTACAAAACAATTCTGAATCAGAAATGAATAAAAATGTGGCCCAAATCAGCCAAATGAAAGGTAAACCTTTTTGTGACTTTACAAGTAATATCATAAAATGTTTGTTTAATCAGACAATGTAGTTAATCACAAAGGTGAAAATGAAAGTTAGCACTGCTGGATGCTAGCGTAAAAGTTAATAAATTCACCTCATAATCATTATGCACATGCTAGTTATAATAATTTACCGTCCATATCAAATCTTTATAAGCATTGTAATTAAATATAAAAATGCACATTAGAATTATAATGAGTAATTAGGGTAACATAACTAATAGGCAAAAAGTCCCAAAGCTCATTAAAATGTTAAAAGATGAAACCTGTTGTAGTCAGATTTTTTTTGCATTTTTTTGTATCTGTCTGAATGTCAATATATCTTCTGCATTGCTTCATTAGCTGCATGTTTTAACGACATCAAAAAAACAACCCCAACCCTAAATTAAACTAAAACTTATCACTATTTTGTCACATTCTGAGTTGGCCACAATTTCTGTTCAAGTGAAGACATTTAGCCCTTTTCTAAAACACTGTTCTGAAGAATGGAATGAGATTATAGCCATGCAAAGTAATTGTCAGAAAAGATACCTGGATGAGGAAATCATGCACACTGATTGAAATAAAAGCAGCCATTTGTTGTGGTAATATGCATCCAGAGAAATCCTCAAAAGCCATGAACATGAAAAGGTCCTAAAGCTCATTAAAAAAGTTAAAAGATCAAACTTGGTGTGCATAGAAGGGTTTTAGGTACTGTGGAGTCTTTGGTGCTCTCTGAGCCTTGTTGTTTTCTTGCAGACGTTTCATTGCCAGGCTAGGCAACATCTTCAGTGCGAAAAGGGAGTGGGACTTTCTGTTTATATACCATGGCTTGTCCTGCTTGTGTTGGTGGAGGTGTTGTTCTCTCCTAAGGTACTTAGGTACTAAAACTTAGGTTTTAGATACTGTTTGCATCTGTCAGTAAAGTTTTCTAGGCTAGCCCATTTCATGCTTGTAGTAACTATACAACTGCTGAATAAGTATCAAGGCTTTGCAGGACATCTTCTGTATTGATCAGAGACCAGTGAACTAATTATGAGACTTATGAAGATGCCACTGAGTGCCTTGAGTTCTCAGTAAGCAACACTGAGTTGTGCAGGAAAAATGATGCCACCTGCAAGGGATAACTCCAAGTGCTAATGATATATCCTACTCTGTGAATGAATCCTGTCAGGTGGTCATACAGTATTATCATTTCAAGAAGTGCTAGAGAAGGGAAAACATTTCTCTGCAAAAATCCCTGCTGGACTTTTTAAAGGTTAAACAAAGCTGGAGAAGAAACCTCAATCACCTCATGCATTTCTATATATTAAAAAAAATCAGACCTACAGTATAATCTCCCAGCTGCTCAGCAGATGCTAAAATTTTAATTTGATTGTTTTAAGGAACAGCAAATGCTAACTGGACTTTGTTTGTGGCTACTGCTCATCCAACAATGGATTATTTATAGCAAGAGCTCCAGATTTGCTCCCAAATAAATTGGAGGCCCAATTCTTTTACTGATGGCACAGTGACACTGATAGTATTCATACACACACATTAATTAAATTTATTTATTTATTTATTTATTTATTTATTTATTTATTTATTTATTTATTTTACATTACTGCCCATCTCCCCCATCGGGGACCCTGGGCGGTTCACAATAAAACATAGTTTAAAAAATATAAAGTTACAATATAATAAATAATATAAAATCCAAGTATAAAAGATGTTAAAAATGGTAATACTGGGAAGCTTCATGGGACCAGCCATCCCCAAGAGGAACTGTTGGCATTTCCCTCCCAGGCAAGCCGGCAGAACCAGGTCTTTAAGTCTTTCCGAAAGGTCGGGAGTGAGGAAACCCGCCTCAGCTCTGGGGGTAAGATATTCCAAAGGGCAGACACAACTGCAGAAAAGGCCCACCATGTGGACCTCGCTAGGTGGAACTCTTTAGTCGATGGGGTCCACAGCAAGCCCTCTCTGACTGATCGGGTGGGATGGGTCGATGTTCTGGGGATGAGACGGTCCCTCAGGTAACCTGGCCCTATGCCATGTAGGGCTTTAAAGGTGATCACCAACACCTTGAATTGCACCCGGAAGCAAACCGGTACCCAATGCAGCTCGCGCAGCAGAGGTGTCACATGTGCTGATCTTCTGGCCCCAATAACTGTCCATGCGGCCACATTCTGGACCAGTTGAAGGTTCCCGATGCTGCTCAAGGGTAGCCCCATGTAGAGCGCATTACAATAGTCTATGAGAGATGACAAGGGCATGAGTGACTGTTAGGAGGGCATCTTGGTCCAGGAATGGGCGTAACTGGTGCACAATCTGAAGTTGCGCAAAGGTCCTCCTGGCCATGGCTGCCACCTGCTCTTCAAGCAAGAGTCATGAGACCAGGAGAACCCCCAAATTCCACACTGGCTCCGAATGGGGTAGTGCCACCCCATCCAGAACCAAATATGACAACTTCCTAGATCCCGAGCGACCATCAATCCACAGCCACTCCATCTTACTAGGGTTCAGCCGAAGTCTGTTGTTCCCCATCCAGGCCCCCACAGCCTCCAGGCACTGAGATAGGGTGGCAACTGCATCACTTACTTCACCCAGAATGGAAATATACAGCTGAGTATCATCAGCATATAGATGGTACTTCATCCTGTGGTGATGGATGATCTTGCCCAGTGGCTTCACATAGATGTTAAACAGGAGAGGGGAGAGCACTGAATTCTGTGTCACCCCACACAAGAGGGGCCATGGGTCAGATCTCTCCTCCCCTATCATCACTGATTGGGAACGGCCTTGGAGGAAGGAGGTGAACCAGTGCAGAACTACACCACGCACCCCCAACTCCCTGAGCCTCCCCAGAAGGATACCATGGTCGATGGTATCAAAAGCCACTGAGAGATCTAAGAGAGTAAGGATGGATGCACTCCCTCCATCCTGCCCTCGCCAGAGATCATCCATAAGTGCAACCAATGCGGTCTCCATCCCATATCCCGGCCTGAAACCTGACTGAAATGGGTCTAGATAATCTGTTTCGTCCAGAATCCTCTGGAGTTGTGACACCACCACTTTTTCAACCACCTTCCCCAGAAAGGGGAGGTGGGAGACTGGATGAAAGTTGTCCAAAATAGTAGGGTCCAGGGATGATTTCTTGAGGAGGGGTGCACCAGCGCCTCCTTAAAGGCCGCCGGGAACATTCCCTCCCCAAGAGATGTATTAATCATCGCCTGGACCCAACCACAAGTCACCTCCCGGGATAATTTTACTAGCCAGGAGGGACATCGATCTAAATGACATGCGGTGGCTTTCACAATCCGGAGGATTCTGTCCACTTCCTCAGTTCCAACAGAGGAGAAATATTCACATTTCGCCACTCTTACCGCCACAAGGTAGGCCTTAACAGTGGCTCTAGATTGTGTCCAGTCAGATTCAGTCTTCGTCTTTCTCCAGCGGCACTCTAGATGTCTCTTAACCCTCTTCAAAACCCTCAACTCCTCTGTAAACCATGGGGAGTGATGGGCTGAATGAGGCAAGAGAGGTCACACAGATCCTATCCAGGGCCCCGGCGGCCTCCCAGATCCCTCTGGAACCTCATTGGGTCCATCAGTCGCCAGGGGCGGACCAAACAAATGGGTCCAGCTTCCCTGCGGAGTGGGATGGTGCAAGGGAGTCTCAAGGTCACCATGGCATGATCTGACCATGACAACAGGGACAGCTCTAACTCTCCCCTCAGATCACTTTGCCATTGCTCCGACAAGAAAACCAAGTCTGGGGTGAGGCCACTGTCTCGAGTCAGGTCCTTAATTATCTGGGACAGGCCCATGGCTGCCATGGTAGCCATGAACTCCCGGGCCGCTTCCGAGGTCCGTCCCAGGGACGGCAGATTGAAATCCCCCAGATCCATAAGTCTGGGGAACTCCACTGCCAACCCCGAGACAGACTCCAGCAGCTCAGGCAGGGAGGTTGCTACGCAGCAGGGAGGCTGGTACAGCAGCAACACTCCCAACTGTTCTTGGGAACCCAACTTAAAAAACAGGGTCTCACAGCCGGCCACTTGCGGAGCAGTGCCCCTGTGAGCCATTAGAAACTCTCGGATGACAACCGCCACCCCTCCTCCCCTGCCCCAGTGTCTCGGCTGGTGCCACACCTGAATCCCAACTGGGCACATTTCTGAGAGGGCAACCCCCCCTCAGGGCCCACCCAGGTACAAGCCAGGTCTGCCCCCTCCTCTGTGATCAAATCACATATGAGGGGGGGCTTGTTGTTCACTGACCTGGCATTGAGAAGCAGCAGCCAGAGACCAGGGCCGTAAAGGATCTGTCGTCCAGGGCCTGGGTTTGATCTTGGAGGGCCAGAACACGCCACTGGTACCAAACACCGGGGGCATCTTCCCCAAAGATGAACTGCCCTCCAGTTCCCATCATAACATCCCCGACCTGTCACCACTTCGATCGGGTGGCCCACCCTGCAGCCCCCAGAGTTTTCTAGGTTGGTAGCCTCCACCCCTGAACCACAGGAATTCCTGGACATAGGTCCCTTACCCTACACAATCATCCTCTCAACCACATTCAACCCTCAGCGGTGGTGGGCCCCCCAGTGCACCAGCTCCTGCTCTCGGCACTGTTGGGTTCCCAACCACCACCGTCACCCACACTATACTTCCACTCTTACTGTGCTTCCCCCTCAACTTCTCTCACTGGCAGAGGAGGGGCAAATCCTCCTCCAACAGCTTAAAAAGCACCATGTAAGGTATTATATATAGTCACTAAAAGAAAAATAAATTAGTTGTATGAGAGAGTTTAGTAGGGGTATAAAATAAATCTCAAATGCGTCTTGTGTTATACCACCTTATCTTTTTTCTGTATTTATCAAAACTATGTTTTGTGTTGTATTTCAATTCCTCTATTTTTCTTTATTTTCCAATAGCTATCCTTTTGGTTTAGTTGTTCTTTTTGGGTTCATTTTCTTGCAGTATTTAAAATTTCCTCTCTCTCTCTCTCTCTCTCTCTCTCTCTCTCACACACACACACACACACACACACACACGTGTGTGTTTTTAAATATACAGTATGTACATGCATGTGTATGTATGTGTTCCAAAGAAGTGTGTATTCCACATTTCCAAAGAAGTTGTGCAAGGATGGAAAAAGGCACAGCTGCCTTAATAATTTGAAGATAGATGGTTCATATGTACCTCTACGCACTGCAAAGCACCCCTTTTGATAGATTTGCATAGTCTTATTAATAATGCACACGTAAAAATGTTTTATTTGACATGAGTTATTATTGAGCGTTGTTACTGTTTCGGTGTTTTAAAATAATAAAAAGTTAGCTTGAAAGGAGTCTGATTGGCTGGTTAAAAAAAAAAGGATTGAAATGATGTAGTATTACTTAGTGTATTTGTTTCCAGAAGAATATTAATATCAATTAGAACATTTGTAATGGCCTCACAGGAAATTTGCCAAGAACATTAGAAGGATTATAATTGCTCCTTGGATTTAGTAGAATTTAAATCATTTACTACCAGCATATTTAAAGGTCTGATTCCTCCTTCTCTGGTGCAGATATATTTTAACCATAACAGTATAAAGGCTGTGCTTTAGGAACAGATCCAAACAATTTTACAGGAATTATAACTGTGCTGTATATATGAAAAACCTGTGTATGAGTATGGTGGGAATGGAAAGATCCATTGAAATGAATGAATCTAGTTCTGGTGGTTAGCAAAAGACCAAAAAAGTGATTGGGGATGGGTGGAAATTCTTTATTATTTCCAACTGAACCACTATTCTGATTTTATCATTTCCCCTAATGAACATCCTATAAGGAACACTTACCATATAAGGGCAGGAGTTTGTTTTCAGTTCTTTTGGGCCTGCATCCTGTTTCTTTATTCATTAATATAGAACTGTACATGCATACAGTTATTAGACAACCTGTAGGTGTTTGGGGTTGGAGATACTGAGCTATGGGCATTTCTAAGTAGGCAGTTCCAGTTGGCATGCATGGGAACAGAACAGTTGTGTCCATGACTCTTCTAATGTGGAATTTCATCAGGGATGGTCCTCTCACCCACGGTATTCAATATTTGTATAAAGTTGCTGAGGGAGATTGTCTGTTGGTTTTGGGTGAAGAATCATCAGTATATTGATCTACTCAGTTGTACATCGCCACACCTGGCCAGACCAGAGATGCCATCATGTCCTGGCCCAGTACCTAGAGCAATAAGGGCCTAGATAGATCAAAACAAGTTTAGATTAAATCCCTGCAAGATGGACTTGCTGTTTGTTGGTGAACCACATGATGTGAACCTGGTTTCAGCTTAGACTTTGAATGGGTTATAGTCCCCCTAAAAGAGTGGGTATGAAATTTGGAAGTCTTCCTAGACTCTTCGCTCCTACTAGAGCAACAGGTGAAGGCCATGGGGGAGTTGCTTTGCCCAGCTTCAACTTGTGCATAAATAGTTGGCCTTTTTGGATGGGACACCCTGGTAACATTGACTCCTGCCCTTGTCACCCCATCTATATAGATTGTTGTAATTTGCTATACACGGGATTGCCTTTAAAGATGTCTTGGAAGCTCTAGCTGCAGTGGCTTACTCAGTGGGGATAGAAATCCAGCAATATTACACCTACAGTATGCTGCAGTCACTGCATTGGTTACCAATTTGCTTCTGGTGGGCCCAATGCAAAATGCTGGTTAAAGACCTGCATGGCTTGGCACCTGACAAATGTCACTCCCATCTTTCCTACTCAGATTCAGCCTACCCATGAGATCTTTGAGATGAAATGGGAGCCTAAAAACATGCCTTCTTGCTGACTTTCCTTTTTTATGGAATGTTTTGCATCCTAAAATAAGGATTGCCTCAACTTCCTGTCTTCAAAACAGTGTTAAAAACTATTATTCTGAAGAGCTTCTTGAGCTGATGATACAAGAGTTGCCTTGGGTTAGTTATACCAGCTTTGATGGGGAATTATTTTTACTGTGTTGTTGCATTCTGATTGTAAACTGTATTGAGTTCCTTTGTGGAAATGGACAATCTATAAATAATTGAATGAATGCATGTGTGCATGAATGAATGAATGAATGAATGAATGAATGAATGAATGAATGAATTGAATGAATGAATGAATGAATGAATGAATGAATGAATGAATACATTGTGTATAAATATGGTCAATTGTACTATTAAAATTAATAAGTTTGTATTCTAGTTCATTGTGCATTTTTATGGTCTCCACATCCAATTACCATTTGCAATTTTCTCTCCCATGCAATGTTTCTGCATATAACTTTACAAAATACATACATAGTTTTGAACATAAATCTCTGACATACCTTCTTCTACATTTACCTCTGATGTCTTCTTTTCCAACATACAGTAAATTGCCCCAATGCCTGCATTTCTTTAGCATACGTTTTCCTGATCCAAATTTATTAATGCAGATTGCCCCAATGTAGGGTTTTTTAAAAAAAAAATTATACCCTTAATATATATATATATATATTTTCATGCTCAACATTCAAAATCATGGATTTTTTTCTATACACTTATTTCTCAAAGAGATATTTTTAAAGGGGTTTTGACACTAACAGACTGTATTCAGAGCTGTAAAGTAAAGTCTATTTTGGTAGAGCTTGCTAATATGTTCCTTTTGAAATAATTTGCTGGGAGGGGGTGTTGTTACATCTTTAGTTAAAGCAGTATCAGATATTAAAGAAAGAGAGCATAGGTGAGCAATCTAGGGTTATGCTGGCCCTACAGGAAATGATGCTACTTCAGTAGCCTTGAATCTTTATTCTAAGCAGGGTTAGAATAAAGATTTATTTAGAAACAAAGCAAACATATTGGCAGTCCTATGTTCAACTTTTGCACATTTTGCTATTGATGGACCCAATAAAAGATGGTTTTTGTTTTGTTCTGTAGCTTTCTGAGTTCCAATCCTTTGCCTTTAACAGCAGCATAACCAGAGGGGACAACCAGATTTGGATTTTGGACCTCCCTTTTGTCGTGAACTCAGTGAGCGACCTTAGGTCTAAAGTTCCCTCTTCTGCAATATTGTAGGGCTATTGTAATATGTGGAACAAATTAACACATGTGATTTAGATTCTAAGAAGCCCTACATAAATATTCAGGTTGCATTACAGTATTATTTTCAAAAAAGATTATTATTATTATTATTATTATTATTATTATTATTATTAAATTTATATGCTGCCCACTTTCTATTTTGAGCAAGGGAATAAACATACTACTGAGCAACATGTTTGATGTGGCCTTCTAACAAGTTTTTTAGTGTCTCAGTAACATATTTGTGCTTCCTTATAGTTGCCCCAACAATTCAGGAAATAAAATCCAGTGGAGTGACTCTTGGAGGGACTGGATTCATAAGATGTGAAAGTGCGGGTGTTCCTTCCCCAGCTTTTGAATGGTACAAAGGAGAAAGGAAGTAAGTCTGGATACTTTCCTTGGGGTCTGCATCTTATTATGGGGAAAAATCTTTCAGACTTTCCTTTATATGTAGTCAATCAAATGTGCGCTTCAGTTACATAAAGTTCAGTTCTGAGACAGCAAATATAGAGGAAGTGTTCTTCAAACTTCAGTAGAGGTACTGAAATCCAGAAAGAGTGGTTATTTTAATTTATTTTAGTTAGGGTATGTTATCTTGGGTTATTTAAATAACTTCAGTGTTGAACTGGTCTAAATACTGCATTTATAATCTGTAGTGTAGAGTTAACCACAAATATGCAAATTAGATATAATTAGTTTGACACTAAAATATTATTTCCATTATAATAGAGGGAACAAACAGAATACATAGTTTGAATATCTAGTAAAGATTAAAATTGTTATAATAGTGCAATATATTATAATATAATTTATGTATTCAGTATGTGCCTGAGGATGGATATTCTCTATACTGAAAGCTGATGCATACATGTATTTTTCCCCTGAAATGTTGGTATTTCCTGGAAATATATTTTGGGGCAGGAGGACTTGAAGAGAAGGATAATCTGAATTTCTAAACATGTACCGAGATTTATAGGAGTTACAGTTTAATCACCTTTGGACAGTTCTAGGTTGGAGAAAGCTGTGCTACTAATAATTAATCATAGATACTGTATACATAAAATCATAGATACTGTATACATAAAAATCATACACTGATTTTTCATTTGCAACTGAGATGAACTGAAAGCTTGTAATAGTAGTAGCAATAGTAATTCTATCTAGTATGTACTTATAACTAAGCACAGTACAGGTTGATAAAAATAATATATAATTATAATTAGCATTAGCATTAAACCAATATTTATTTATTTATTTATTTATTTATTTATTTATTTAATTTTTATCCCGCCTTTATTATTTTTATAAATAACTCAAGGTGGCAAACATACCTAATACTCCTTCCTCCTCTGATTTTCCCCACAACAGCAACCCTATGAGGTGAGTTGGGCTGAGAAAGAGTGACTGGCCCAAGGTTACCCAGCTGGCTTTCATGCCTAAGGCGGGACTAGAACTCACAGACTCCTGGTTTCTAGCCCAGCACCTTAACCAGTAGACCAAACTGGCTCTCATATAATAATCAATATAAAACATTTCCTAATGCAATAATCAGAATGAAACTTTTCCTAATACAAGTACAATTATAATATAGCTCTATAGTGAATAATGAGAAAGAGGGGTCTTCCAGCTTTATAAAATTCAAGAGATCAGATTCCAGATGTAATTCAAGAACCAGTCAGATTCCAAAGAGTAGGAACTGGATGGGGAAAAGTCCTACAGGGCAAGGTGAGCAATTTAACACAAGGAAAAACAAATTGACTACAATCAAGCCAAGCACACAGGAGGATGAATTGTCATATTTCCCCCCCAAATAACTGGGTGTTCTTGTACATGTAGCCTGGAAGGTCAGCACCAGCAGTTTGAACTGATAGCATTCCTAAAGACCCAACCAATGTAGGGACTGACAAAATAAGGGTGTATTAGGAGAGATGTAGACCACATGAACCAGTGGACACAGGGCAGAGTCAGTAAGGAACATGCATAGGGCTTGTTGAACTTCATTGGGAGAAGTGAGTGTGGGAGTTCTTTATTTAACATGAAGATAAATGTATCAAATTTATAGGACAAATTTCAAAATTCATTGCTGATTCATTGTGATCTTGAAATAACCCAAAAGCTGTGGTACAGAATGAACAGAATAAAGTAGTATATGTAATTCTGAACAGCAGGTAGCAGGTACAATTAGCACTTTTTATTTCCTCACATTTAAATCAAATCTTCTGACAAGTAAAACGTTAGAGAGAAACATTTAACAAACCTCATTCTACTATCTCTTTCTACATTCACTGTAGATTAGCTATAAAGTATTGGATGGATTAACCTGGATTCTTTATGTCAGCCTTTCCCAAATTGGTGCTTTTCAGAATTATTGGAATTATAACTCCTAGAATTGTCAGTCAAAATCTGGAAGGCACTAGATTTGAGAAAGTTTGCCCTATCTCAATTATGATTAAATAATTGTTCTTGTTAATTGACCCCAAGAAACACATAATTATAACAAAAGGGACTTTTTCCTTAGCATCTTTCTAAGCTATTCATTATCTACAGGAGTTTAACACTTTAGAAACATAAACATGATGCATATCACATTCCTTTTTCAGAGCAAATTTGTAATTGGTAAACGAAAATTAAAAATTAAAAGTTTTGGAAAAAAATAACCGTGGAGTCCTTTGTAAAAAAAGATAACTATTTAAATTTTAAGCTGTATCGTACCTCTGTTTCTGTGGAAATAAGCCCCATTACACACAGTATGATCACACCTGCATGTATGGATAGGTAGGAAGGTAGAGGATTATGCAGTAAAAAAAATTAAAAGGAGAAATATTCAACTTTCTTCGATGCAGCAACAATTCATTCTCAGGATTTTGAAAAGGACTACTAGTATTTATTTCTTACTTCTGTGTAATGTACTGCTTTGGAAATATATGGTTAAACTAAAATGTATTTTATATGCAGAACTGTGTGGTGATTAAATAAAAAATAGAGCATTAATGTAATGTACAATATTAAATCATCAATATGCAGCTATAACATTAATAATGATAGAAATGCATTTTGAGGCTGAATGCAAAAAAAATGTACCTCTCTCCTAGATTTATGATGTGCTGCTTCCATATATCAAAATTAAATGGTAACTTGTTTATATAAGCATGAGTTCTGCTTTCAGGATGAAATATAAGCAATTCTCTGAGTAATCAAGCATAGCTAAGTATTTTCACATTTAACTATATTTTTCCAAAATCTGAATCTGGCCACATGTGCCCAGATGATAAATAGATTCAAGAAGGAAATATTCAAAACGTTCTACATTGGTACCATGGGCTCAGTGTGTTTCTTGTATTATTTATGCCAGAAAATCATAACTGTTATAAGATCAGCCTCTACCAGTGAAGAAAGGATGTCCAGAACTTTGCTAAGTTTGACTTTTTTTAAAAAAAAAAAAAGGGACAGAAAAAAGTCAAAGTTCCCAGCCCTATTTGGAGAAATTAGAAGGGAGCATCTTCTAAATCTGAGTTCACATAAAAATGCAGCAATAAAAGCATGTGATTTAATTGAGTTAGATCTAATTTTTTCCTTCCACCAATAGCAACATCCACTGAATGAAATACGTTCTGAATGAATACAGCTATCAATAGGTAGCAGTGGATAATTTTTACCCAACTTAGCTCTTTCCCCACGGTTCTAGGCAGTTTCTCAACTTCTGTAACACATTTTCAGAAGGAAAGGAGATGTCTGGTGAATTTACTTGTTCCTCATCCCTCCAGTGGGATCTGTCACTGGATCAAAAATCAGAGAGAAAAATGGATTTCCATCCATGGAAGCCAAATTCTGCACTTAACTCAGAAGGCAAGATACAAGAAAAGAGAGAAAACCACAAGATTTCTATTGTTGCTGGAAAATGGGGTGTTTTTATTTAGATAGACTTTTCAGCTTTCTGAAGGAAAGAAAAATTGCCCCACACCAGTACACAGGCATAAGTCAGATTGCATTATGTTAAGCTGAATGCTCATCATTTAGTTTCAACCTAAAGTTGCTGTTAAATTTTTGGATGCCGGCTGGGTGACCTTGAGCCAGTCACACACTCTCAGCTCAACTCACCTCACAGGGTTGTTGTTGTGGGGAAAATATGAGGAGGAAGGAGTATTAG
The DNA here is from genome assembly GCA_023362775.1 of Charina bottae. Lineage (NCBI taxonomy): Eukaryota > Metazoa > Chordata > Lepidosauria > Squamata > Charinaidae > Charina > Charina bottae. The sequence goes on from JALMGJ010000003.1 coordinate 44,020,662, forward strand.
GTATGTTCGCTGCCTTGAGTTATTTATAAAAATAATAAAGGCGGGATAAAAATTAATTAAATAAATAAATAATTCTAAGCAATTGCTTGTTAGCTTAGTCAGCAAGGACAAAAATGAAGAAAAGTTGAGAGAGGGGAGCACAGACATTAAAGCAAATCTGATGTTTTATGCTTACCCACTGATATGATAGCTTTTTCATAAGGCCTCATTATTTTAAACAAAGTAACTAAATTGTAGTTTTTCTCCATAGTTGAGTAAAGAGGTAAAAAGTGACCATTTTATGGGAAATATATGTGCTGGCTTTATCAAACAATCTTGCAATGATGATATTTTATGTAAGAGAAAATTCCACTGTGGGGCTTACATTTAGTAAATACCCATAAGATTAGCTATAGTCACAATATTTATCATTTATTATTATGCAGAACAATTTATACATGTTTACTCAAAAGTAAGCTCCACTTATTTTAATGATGCTTCCATAACGTAATCCATACATTATGTCTGTTCTGTAATTAAAATGGTGCCTGTCTGCTCTCTTGCCCTTATAAATGAGTTTTGTTTACTAATCATTTTTCATATGCTATACATTTGGTGTGAAAATCAGAGCATTTTGTAGAACAAAAGAAGAGTCAAAAGGTGATTATGATATGCAGTCAAAAACAAGCAAGATGGTGGATCATTTGTTATCTATGAGGAATATCTTTAGGGAGTAAAATTCGGTGTTATTTTGGAGTAAAAATGAAAAGTTGTTTTGATAGGTACAAGAATCAAACAGGAGATGTGAGCAAAAGATATGAGCAAGAATAACAGGTCTATAAGGGTGAGTCTCCACCAAAGAGGACAAGGGGTGCAAGTGATGTCCCATACATCATGATGTGATTGGGCAAATGATGTGCTGTACTTCACTTACAGCATGTCATGATGTAACTGTTGCAAATTACATAATTTGTGTCATTTGCATGATGAAGATTACATGCATGATATCACTGTGGCTTCTACCAGATGCTTTTATCTAAAAAAGCAGTGAATAAAAGGAGAGTCTATCAATAAAAGAAGACTGTATCATCAGTACTGAAATCCTGTTGGTCTGAATGTCAAAATCCAGAGATCAGTGCACCCTGATACTTCTTTGGAAAGGAAGCCAAAATATTATTTGCATTAAACAGCACTTGAAATTTTGCTGGTATTGTTGACACATGTGAAGTGATTAAACTAGACAAATGCTGGAGCCTATGGTTCTCCAAATATTGCTGAACTATAACTCACAGTATCTGAACATGCTTGCTAAAGCTGCTGGGAATTGTTGTTCAATAACATTTGGAGATCTCCAAGTTTCTCATCCCTGAACTAAACCAATTAACAGAGGTTTCCAATGGTTGGAGTGGAGGACAGAGACTGATTCACTAAGCAAACATAGAGTATTGAACTAAAGTTCAAGCTCTGCAGTGTATTTGCCAGAGATTCCTTTGTATGCCACTTGGAAAAGTTCTGATCCCAATGCAGTTCTTTAGCTGACCATGTGGATGTGAGGTAGACATAACGTACACAGACTTCCTTTCATTGTAACATTTAAATAGGGCTTAATTTCCAAGCCATAGATATACTGTATCATCTTGATGAATCAGCTCAATAATTTTCATCTGATTCTTCAAAAAATAAATTCAGTAACGAAGTATGTTGTTTTTGTACTGCCTTGCTTTGAAATAGAAGCTGAATTGAAGCCACATTACATGTTCTCACCTTTCCAGCTAACTTGGTAGTGTCCCAGACAAGAGGGAGTAGAGATTCTTGGAAGTGCTTAAAACTCCTAGACCTATGGCCTGCTTTTTAAGTATTTTGCTAACCTTTGCCTTGCTCTGTCCTGATTCTCCTGAACTGGGAGTGCCTAGTTCTTGCTGTTTACCTCTAGCATTCAGTTATTTGCACCTTTTCTCCTGGCAGCCTACCTTCATTCTAAAATCAATCCTAATTTTGTTTCACAAGTTGCCCCCACTGTATCATTTCATGTATACATTTATTGGGTAGCTTGTCCTTTTTTTCCCCTAATCAACCAATTTAGACTCCCTTGAATTTAAGGAATTTGTGCCAGATGTGGGGGGGAAACGTGTTCTATGGTCTAATGTGTATGCACAGTTGTCTACATAGATGATAGCCCTCTGCTAAATTATAGTCATTAGGAAAATATGGCACTAGCATTTTTTGTAAATATGGAATTAATAGTGTTCAGTGTTTGTGTTATTCTCATTTTTCCTATCCTACTTAGATATAGGATTTGATTTGATTTGATTTGATTTGATTTGATTTGATTTGATTTGATTTGATTTGATTTGAGAACCAGTTTAGTCTAGTGGTTTGTTTATTTATTTATTATTCAAAGTTATCACCACCCATCTCCCCCTATGGGGGACTCTGGTTAATGCAACGGGCTAGAAACCAGGAGACTGAGAGTTCTAGTCCCGCCTTAGGCATGAAAGCCAGCTGTGTGACCTTGGGCCAGTCACTCGCTCTCAGCTCAACTCACCTCACAGGGTTGTTGTTGTGGGGGAAATAGGAGGAGGAACGAGTATTAGGTATGTTCGCCGCCTTGAGTTATTTATAAAAATAATAAAGGTGGGATAGAAAATAAATAAATAAATAAATAAATAAATAAATAAATAAATAAATAAATAAATAAATAATAAAATAAGCTAGGGTTTTTCACCCACATATACATGAAGTCAAAAATGCAAATACATTTGCATATTGATTCTAACAGAGTATTTTCCCTTTTCTCCTCCATTCTAGATTGATCAATGGGCAACAAGGAATTACTATAAATAGCTATAGTTCAAGATCATTTTTAAATTTCAACAATGTGACAGAGGAGCATTTTGGCAACTATACATGTGTCGCTGCCAACAAATTAGGCACAACCAATGCCAGCCTGCTTCTTAACCGTAAGTCAAGAAAGATTATGAGAAATGTTCATAATCAAATTTCTTTTTTTCTTCTTCTTCTTTCCCCTAAAGGACAGAAACTGTAGTAGATTGTCTAGTTCAGGTTCTCTTTAGGAATATTGTGATTTATACACTTTTCTCTGAGCAATTTCACACCTCTTTAATTAGATGTGGCAGGGGGTGGGGATTTACCCTTAGTCTGTTCAATTTCCATCTGAGTTTATTAGGTCATCAGCCTCACAATGTGATTACATCAGACCTCGGGATGAATTCAAGTGCCAGGCCGGTTCATACATGGCCTGTTGGGTATTGGGCCATTGGATGACTATTAGACATGCATTATTTGGAATTCCTAAATGCTGTTTCATATGCAGTCCATGTCATGGCATAATAGTAGTATATACATCAAGATATTCACAAAGACCTTCAGCTTATGCATGTGCTTTCCTGACACAAGTAGGGCTTTGAATATGCACTGATTTGGATTGTTCAGCAAATAAGTTGTTACTTTGCTGCATAGTGTCATAGGTTAGGGTGAGCAGTTGTGTACACTAAAACAGTGGTAGATCTACTATAATGTGATTGGTCAAAGGTTTGGACAAAACAAATTATGATATTAATTCTGAAGCGTGCACTCTGATAGCTGCTGCCACTTGCCATATCATACCTTTTGTGTAATTCTTTTGGAATTCAATTAGCTGACAATAAGCAATTGACTGACATATTTCACTGAGTGTTACAATAAATAGAATTTGATGAAAAAATATTGTCTACCATTTTTTAAATTAGACTTTGATTTCTTAATTAAAATGTGTATGAATAAATAAAAGCTGGTGATACATTAGGAAGATACAACAAATAATTGAGCGGTTGGAATAGAGTAATTAGAAAAGCTGCCAATACTAACTAAGAATACAGAGCCCCTGTTGGCCAACTATCTTTATTCCCCTGCAGAGTTAATATTGGTATATGAAGACACAGTGATTTTATCATGATTCTGTCACAAAGCTTGTTATAGCCCTGAAGCAACTCTTTCTGTTAGTGTAGAAGACAACACATTTCAGTGTTGGCAAAATTCCCACTATCTCAGAATCCAGCTAATTAACTGCTTCTATCTGTGTTTCTTTAAAAGGATTTGAATACCTATGGAAGAACAACAGAGATTGCATCTTTTTTCATGAATTCTGTTCTAAGGATACAAGATAATGTAGTCTCTGTGGTGCTTCCAATGTTAAACAATTCACATCATGAACATTATAATGGCAGAAGATTGAGTATTAACTCATACATTTAGCAATACTTATTTCTTTCTGACATTTGAAGTATAATTGTGCCTGGCTTGTAAATCGAATGCTGGGACAAGGTACTCTGAAATAATAATTAACATTATTATTATTATTATTATTATTATTATTATTAATTTCATAGTATGAGTCATGATTTAAAGATATCTTCTTTGGATATACTTTGATGTGACTTTTAAGCTACATCAGCTATCAAAAGACATTAATTGGGGCAAGGTAGTTTATAGGATTTGTTCACATGGAAATATATTTACTAAAACTAACAGAAAGTCTACTGAAAATATGTGTAGTTCTGTTTGCTTATACCACAATATATAACCAGCTATGTTTGGATATTTTGTACCTATATGACCTACAAAAAACACAAATAATTTTTCAGGTCAGATCTTGAGACATAACTCAAGGTTACTATTACTTGTGACTTTACTTGCGTTTTTCTTTGAAACTGAAAATTCCACTAACTAGAGAAAACAGCAGTGCTATTAGTCACATAATTGCATTCCATAACAGCAGGAAGGTAAGAGCTTTGCTTGAGCACCTTTAATCTCTGACCAAACATAACAGTTTTATGGATAACACAGCATATGAGTAGACTGTACATAGATGTAGAAAGTCTTCGCTGATTGGTTAAAAAAAACCTCTCTGGTTACATGTTTTCCCATTTTCTGAAAATAGCATTCAGATCAAGAATACGTAAAACTACGATTTTAACTAATAAACATATTAATGAAAAATGGAGTAACTAGAGATAGTTTCAGTATGAGTAGACTGACCATATTTCCTTGAGACAAAAACGGGACAAGGGGAACAGGCGGGGGCGGAGCGGCTGGTTGGGGGTGCCAGGGGGGTCGCCTCCACCTGTCGGCGTGCGGGGGGGCGGGGCAGGCAGCATGGTGGGCAGGGGCGAAGCGGCTGGTTGGGGGAGCCTGGGGGGTTTGCCTCCACCTATCAGCGCATGGGAGGGGTGGGCTGGGCAGCATGATGGGCGGACGCAGAGCAGCTGATTGGAGGGAACCCGGAAGGGGAATCGCCTCCGCCTGTCGCGGTGCTGGGCCCGCCTCTTTCACCTCCTTTGCCGCGCGCTGGTGGGCAGGGGAGATTCCTCCTCCAGGTTCCCTCCGGTTGGCTGCTCCGCCTCCGCCTGTTCCTGAAAAACGGGAGAAAACCAGCATTTATGTTAAAACAATGGGACGGTTGAGAAAAGGGGAAAAAACAGGACTGTCCCGTTCAAAATGAGACGTATGGTCAGCCTAAGTATGAGGTATTTCTTCTGAGAACAACAAACAAACAAAAAGAAATGACCATTTTATTTGCTATTTAAGAGAATTCATAGTACTGCAGAACAAAATTTGCTACTAGGATGGGTGAACACAAACTGAAGTCCAGGATCTCAGTATGATTGATGAAGCTTAGCAGGTGTTAGTGCCTAGAGCATAGATATCCAAGAACTACAGGAACTATACTTTACACCTGTAAGTTCAGAGGTAAAGAATACAGGTTATATAATATAAATTGCTAAAGTCACAGAAATGTGGTTTGTTTTATAAAGAAGAAGGTCTAGATGACAGAACATATATGAAGAAATGTTTCTTCAGCATCTTTCCAGTGAGTGACTTGTAAAGTCTGCCCAGAGCACTGATGGACAATTTGTAGCAAAGTAAACAACCCATCAGCAGCCAAAATAAATTCCAAATGCTACAGAGATCTCATAATGCCATGAGTAAAGTAACAAGTTGCAATATTCTAATTAGTTGTGACTAATCTATCATCTAGTCTTTTCCAAATATATTCTTGTTGAAATACATTGTTTGTGCTTCAAACACATGCTGCAAGCTCTGTAGGGTTTCAAAGATAACCATTTTAAGCTTATGGGCGTGTACTGTGGATAGTCCCATCCTGCCATCTAGGGGCTCATTTGAAGCACGTCCATTGTTTACTTGCAGCTTTCTCTGCAAAGCTTGCTCTTCTCAGGAATATGGAACATTTTGTCTTTACTATAAGTAAAGGCATACATTTTATGATTTATTAAACCCATTCTCCCAAGGAAACAAGCATTCCTATGGTACCTATCCAAGATAAAAAGCACAGGTTTGTTTAATCTTTTAAGTGAGACAAAGAATGAAGGAGCTAAGTCTCATTTAAATATGCATACTCTGCTTCTGAATTAGCACAGTGTCAAGTTAAAAGCAAATGGAAAAACACTTCTTTAAAAATAAATCTGGGGAAAATTGGAAAATAATACTAACCTTAACTCTCCATTACATAATTTTAATTATTTTTCAAATTTATTTATTTATTATTTCAATTTATTCCCCGCCCATCTCCCTTGCAAGGGACTCAAATGCAAGGAAATGGCACAGTTTTACAATTAAATATTTGTATAGAAATCCACCAGATCTACATTCAGACTGCTAAAACTGGAAATAAAATATCCTTGTATCTCAGGATATGTATAGTCAGACAAAAAAAACTTGAAAGGGAAACTTGTTATGGGCTATGTATTTAATATAGGTTTCTATTTTATCTCTGTATTATAAGAGAGTCAGAGAGAAATGTGCATAAGATTGCAGTTCAAGATCATTTGGTCCCTTGTTCCAAAGGAGTCTTGGTTTGAGATGAAGGCACTCCCACTTATTCAAGACCATATTATTGATTTCCACTGACACCCACTCCCAAACATCATTCGGTTTCCTCTGCATACCATTCTGAAATGTCTTCAGAAGGCACAGAAGATTGAAATAATGAAGGAATAAGGAGTTTCCCCACTCCCACAGAATAGTAGTTAGAACTGCAAAGGCTAGGAAAGCTCTACCTTAGTGCCTCTAGATCCAAACATAATGAGAATTACCTCTAAAAACAATAGTCTGTTTTTGATTTGTCTGTTGAATTCATCGTGTAATGTTACACATCTCAGCAGGTGACAGCACCTGGCTGACCATGCCTGAGTTTGTAAGCTAAGCTGCAGCGAGCCTGATTTGTATTTGGAAGGGAGATTCCTAGGAATCTTTATTCTTGGCTGGGAAGTTAAAAGGCATTCCAAAAGAGGACAGTGGCAACTACTTCTGCCCTGTTGCCAGCTGAACTGCATGGACATGGTGTTGGTGTCACCAAAGCTTTACTTAAGTGAGACTTTACCTTCAATAACATATGTCAGTGAAAGTGCCTGTCCTAAGCTGGTTCTTCAGATATCAAGCTTTGGTTTTAATTTTAATGTTTGCTGTTCTGTCTGGAAAAAAATAATAATTTGGCAGTGGTATGTAGCATGTTTCAGATATTTGGCCTACAGTGAAGAAGTTGAGAATTATTGTCTTAGTCAAGCAAAAGCAATTGTACATGATATTTTAAAGAGAATTCAGCTGTATATTCCAAAGTGTTTATCACTGCAGAATGCTAGAATGTCATTAAGCAGCTGTCACAGATTCATTTTAATGTTGGAATATGTGATCTGTTTGTATACCTATCATATGTTTTCAGCTCTTTGGGGATGAAAGGTGCAATAGAAATGTTGAGATATGGTAATAATGCTGGTGAAATGTAAATACCATGTTGCCTTGAACATCTGCTTTAGTGGAAGAGGAAGGAAATAATTTCTTTACATCATGTAGAAAATGCTCATTTTCTAACTAATGTAAGGTTCAGCAACAAATAGAACTTTTTAATCAAACAAAATTTAGGGAGAACATAAATTTGCTGTGCCATTTGTAATCTGAAGAATGGAAAGAAGGAAGAATGAGCTGTTCTATAAATGGAGGCAATTTAGACAGTGTGCCTCTATTTGGAAAGGGGGAAGATGCTGAAACTAGCATCTAAAAAGGAAGAACTGATTAGATCAGTGTTTCTCAACCTTGCCGAGTTTAAGATGGGTGGACTTCAAGAATTCCCCAGCCAGAAGAGCTGGCTGGGAAATTCTGGGAGTTGAAGTCCACCCATCTTAAACTCGACAAGGTTGAGAAACACTGGCTTAGATGGTCTCTCTCTTGTATTTTAGAAGCTCGAGCCTCTTTTTAGTTGAGGTTCTGTCTGTGCCCACGGGATCCCCATAAGGGACTTGGATGGTATGACTCCAGGGCTCCAGCCTAGTAGTGAGAACCTACATCATCAGATCATAGAGTCCAAGAAACAGTGCATGTTTGCAGCTTCCATGTCATCAAGATTCCTGCAGTAAAGCTTGAAATACGAAATGTCCACATTAGGAAGCTCCTTCTTCCCTCAAACCAACAATAATTCAAAGTGGTGACTATCAGAAAGATAATATGTGCTTCAGCTATATACATGGAAATTCTAGTTTGCCACAGTTGGTATTATTATTATTCTCTTTATTATGCACAGCTCATTTCTTCTTAAGTTATGATTACTCATTTTTCTGTTGAGGACCTTGTGTAAAAGTGGGTAGCAAAGATATAGTTCTTTTGTAGAACCAGTACTACTGACCTGAATGGTTTTTCTAAATGTTTGCTGCCATATGTTACATGTACAGTAATACAAACCCAGGGTTAAAATGTACAAATTCTAGGAGATGTGTCTGGCAGTTTGAAAACATTCTTTGCATCATGTATACTTATGACTGTTTTGATTTGCAAGCAGAACAAATCCTATGTATGTTTACTCAAAGTGCAAGCTTAAATTTGATGTAATCTACTCCCAGGTAAGTATATATATATAGGATTGTAGCCTAAGTTCTTGGTTTTTTTTAAAAAAAAACCTCAATATTCTACAGACAGATGGAGCTTAATTATCCAAACAATATTCATACCTAATAGTAATTTATGTGGTTTGTAATTCTTTCATTCTCTTTAAATACTGTTATTAATTTCACTGCATCATGGTCTAGAATTCCAGTGCTGTTTATGAAGGCAAACTTTGACATGCTTTTATCAAAGGAACACATTGATAATGTAGTTCAGTGTGTGCATGTCTCATTAATCTTTGTGACCATTTGCATAGCCCATGACACCAGTGATCCATTTAATGTTGCAGTGATTCACTTAATGTAGATGGAGAGAGATTCCTTTGGTTGAATGGCTCCTTTGGACTGAAAAAAAAATCAGCTACAGACTGAAAACATAATATATCATGTATTATTTATCAGTGTGCAGATGGTGATCAATGTAAACTGTTATGTAAAATTCAGGACACGCTATTGCTACTCTGTAATCTGTAAATATGCTGATTCTCTCCATGTGCCTCAGGTGATAGTGTAAAGACTGCCATTTCAATTCTTCAGCTCTAGTGACGACTGCCTTTTAGGGGTGGGGTGGGGTGGAATACACTGGGAAGACGAAGATTAGAATCTTTTCCAGGTTAGAATTTTATACTGGATATTTGGTTTAGACACACAAATCAAATAATTCTAGATTTTGCAACAGTATTTGGTTTTCGTTAGGGCTGTGCAAAGGCCAAATCCAAAGCAGAATGGGTCAGTGAGGTGGATTTTAATGGGCTGAGGTGGCTTCTCTTTAATTTGTCCCACCTTGGATTCAAAATCCTCTGTGGAGCTCCACCCCTGTTATATAATTCAGAAGCAGGGGAGATATTCTGCTTGCCCCTGAAAGTTTTATTTTGCTTTTTAAATTATCTTTAGGATTGTGGCTCAAAAAATATCTTAATTATGAGAGGAGGAGGAGGAGGAGGAGGAGGAGGAGGAGGGGGGGGGGGATTAAAAGACATTTTTAACGTTTACCAATATAAATGAAATAGATTTGTGTCTTCTTTCTCTCTTTTGACCTTGGAAACAGTACTGTCCACTACCAACAGTCCTATTTTGCCCCAACTAAGGGCTGTGGGTATGTTAATATATTGGGCAGTGTTACCTGGAAGATCAAGGATAGTAAAGACAGGGCTCAGCCAAACTATAGTAACAAAGGTTTTTAAGACTGTTGCAGAAATAGTCTCAACAAGAAGCTGATATAGTAAAAAGGTCATGTAACTTTAAAACCTCTGTTTGGAATGTTTTATTCCCTAGTCTAAACTTCCTGCAAATGTTGTACCTTTTCTTTTTTAAAAACAAAAAAACAAACTTGTTTGGTCATTGTAGCGGGCTATACCTACCTATACTAGATAATAGGAGAACAGAGATGTTTTCCTGATCCATGTTTCAGTTGGGAACAAGTAAGAATGGGATATTCTCTTTTGACCATACAAATTAAGTTTAGCTACCTCTAGAATCAAGGATCTAGCCACAAAGCAGACTGACTGATTCTTGTACAGATCTATATTTTAATCTACTCCAGGTGCAAGTAAATACCAAGCCCTTCAATTTGATAAGGAAATAATGGCTCCATGGATATTCTTTACATATGATATCCTCTGCTGCGTCAAATAGTGTCATTCCTAGTGGTGCATTTCTATCTTTGTGTGTGTGTGTGTGTGTGTGTGTGTGTGTGTGTGTGTGTGTATGTATGTGTATGTATATGTATATGTATATGTACAGTATATGTATATGTATATGTATATGTGTGTGTGTATGTATGTGTGTGTGTGTGTATATATATATATATATATATATGTGGACAGAGGTTATGTGAAGTACAGTATATTTGGGCATTGCTATAAGGGTCCACAACTGAATATTTTTAAAATATTTTATTTGTAAAATGAACTGAAGGAAAAATGTTCACTCTACTTCATGCATCGAATGGAAATATTGTAAGAATCTTATCAGCTTGCGGGTTTATTATTATAGGTGGTTTTTTATTATTTGATATATTGTATGTAATGTGTTTCATTCTATAGAAGTGTTTCCTAGCTTGTCTGTTTTTTAAACTCCATGATCTCACTGAGTACTTTAAGCCCTTTTGCCATCTCTATAAAAGAAAGGCGCTCTCCAGGGAAATTTAATTTATTTCATTTCTGTGTCAACCAATAGCCTACCCTTTCCTAGCTCTGCTCATTTCACAGAATGCTAACCCATAAATACAGATCATGATGATATTGGACTACTATTTTATTATGTACTGTCAGATTTAGACTGTAGAAGACTGTAGATTTTTGTTCATTTTTTGTTCTTGATTTTTTATTGTAATTTTCTGTAGGAAATTAAATCATGGATCCAAGTTATAATTGTAATGATTTTTTTCCATTAGGCTTTAGAATAAGTTGCAGTATAAAATCAACAAAGAATACATAAAACAGGCCACTTGAAATAGTTAGCATTTATATAACATTTTAAGTAAGGAAAGCTGTAAAGGAAGCTGTAAAGTCTGCTAGGCTTAAACTTCAAGCAAAACAACTTCACTCAGTTTCATTGTTGAAAAGGAAAGTTGTTTAATTGAAGAAAGCTACAAGAATCCCAGAGAAAGCTGAAACTGATTAAAATGGCATGAAGCCTCTAATTAAAACATTCCCTTGGTGAGCTCACCTCCCCCCTCCCCACACGTGGCTCAGGTAGTTGCAAGTGACCTTGGTTCCCAGCATCTGCTGTTCCCTGTCTGGCTTCCATCCCCCCTCCCATCCCCTAAACAAGCCTGACACGCGTCGGCTTTCTCTTGTCTAGCTGGCTCTGCTGGCGGGAAGCGGCAAGCAAATGCACTACGTTCATTTGGTTGCGTGACTCTGACAAAAGCATTAAGTGCTCTTATAATTTACACATCAGTAGTTCTGCAGAATTCTGTAATGCAAACCATTATTATTGTCCCATATTATAGATAACATACTGAGGCCAGGAGATTAAACCTTGTAAAATACCATCTAGTGAACTCATGAAGTAAGTGAGCTGTGAACAAACTTTAAATCCATCCCCCTCACCTCTGAACTACGCTGATTCTAACTACAGTTTCAGTGAAGTTACAATATTTGACACTAAAGTCAAAGGGAAATCAGTGTGACCTTATAATGGAGGGCAAAACAATAAAATCTTGTCCTCGTAGTGCTCCAATACTGGAAATTTCTAGAAATTTCCTTTCTAGAAATCAGAAATCCAGATTTCTGCCAAGTTAATGTCAGCAAGGCATAAACGAAGATACAAAGTTTCTTTCCTCTTATTATTATTGTTAATTCTAAGAATTATTCCCTGAATGCATCCAGTGAAAGTAAAATGATTCAAATCTGGCAAGAATTAATCTATTTTTTGTCTAGTATTGGCATATGATGGAAAGTTGGAGGGCAGATGTACAGTCCCTCCCATCACAACTCATTTTCAACCCTAATAATGGAGTTTCTGACATCAAGAGAAACAATTCTTATGTCAAGTTTCTGACAGCAAATGTCAAATTTTGTCTGAGATCAGAATCTTTCTATGACCTCATAGGGAAAAATCCTGTGGCATTTGAATTGCCATTTCAGGCCACAGGGTTGCAGTCATCAAAGAAAAAATACTCATCTCTAAGGTTAGCCAAGAGCTATCATTAGAAATATCAGTGTTGGATCATTACGTGACAATTGCTTTGATTAAGGCTGAATTTGAAAGGCAGGAAGTTGTTTTCATCAACATATTTTCCCTCATGAGAAATGAGGGTGTATTATTTTCAGTAATTTATTTGCAGCAAACAAGGTCAAAAGAGGACAGTTTCTAGCTCATATCCTTGGATTGTATTCACAGTTGCATCTAGAAAGATGACATAACTATCAGTAGCAAGAAAGCTAATTATAAAATAAACAACAATAAAAACAAAGTTTCAACTAATTGGGGATGTGAAGAGAGTCATTCTGGAGTGGTTTTCTGGACTAGTTATAGACCTGATTTTAGCTAATAGGAGATCAAAATAAAATGATGATCTTATTTCAAGGTCAGTACATTCTATTCAGGACAGAACAAAACCTTTGTCAGCAGTCCTCAAGAACTGCTGAAGGGAGATGTTTTCAGTGCTGATAAAAATGACCATCTTTCAGCTTATCCATAAATCACACACTACCCCAACTATTTGTTTTAAAATCTAAGATATTTCTATTATAACATACAATTCAAACTACAATATTTTATGTTTTAAAATATCTGTTTTTATCTTGCCCTAACAATCCAAACTGTTGATGCAAACGATCTCTACTGTGTTCTTGCTGAATCATTCTGCACTCTTTTGCACAATTCTGCTTGTAGACTTTGTAAATCAGACTATATTGGCAGTAAAAACTTCCAAACAGTAATTTACAGTGCAATCCTGTACATGGCTACAAAAAAGTACTTCAAACTGAATTCAATAGAGCTTATTCTATTGAAGTGGGTAACAGAATTGTAGCCTTTGGGGATGTAAAGTAATTCTGCCTTCTAGAAGTTCATTGGATTTTTCACTCCTAATTGTTCTATGGAAGGAGAAAAGCTAGTGAGAACGAAGTCTAGCTAGCGTTTATTTATTTACCTATTTATTTATTCATTCATTACTTGCTTACAGCAATTTTTATATTGTCCAATCCTAAAGATTCCACATGGCTACCATAATAAAGTACACAGTTGTAATTACGAAAAAATGGCTCAAACTACAATAAAATCCATATAAACTCATTAACATTTTTACTTCTCTCTTTTTCAAAATTTTTATTAAGAGTTTTTACATAGATAAAAGACAAATACAAAAATGTATAAAAAGAGAGAAAAGAGAAAGAGAAAAGAAAAAGTGCAGAAAACAATACAGTTAAAGAAAAAAGATAATTAAAGAAGCAACTTCCACCCTTCTTTACAGCAGTTACAAACTTGTTATTCCTCCTCCTCCTTCTTTAAATTACAATCTCTTCAGCCCCTTATTTAATCCTTTTTCAATCATAAAATCCAGAAATAACCATTTCACTTTTTTTCCATTTTCAGCAAAAAGTCCATAAAAGGTTTCCAGTCTTTTATAGAAGCACTTATTGTTTTGTCCCTCGCCAAACAGGTCAATTTTGCCATCTCTGCGGCATTTTTGCTTCTCCAGAAAAATCCAACTAATTTTTGAAAATATGTAAGGTGGCCAGAGCTCTTGCCTTTTTTTTTATTTTCACAGTAAAGTGTTCCAAGTGTTCATATTGCCCTTGACCTTTTTGCAGAGAATGGCTCTTGCAGCACTTGGTAGAATGACCATATGATTATGCAATATAGGGTAGGTTCTGTGTGGTTTTCCTAAAATCATGGTTGCTGGTGGCAGCAACTGGTTGGTAATCGGGAACTGTAATGGGTTGTGGGGAGCTCTAATGGGTTATACAAGCACATAACACATGTGCCTATGTTATGGCAGCTTGACCCTATTGGTCCCCTTGAGCAGCAGTCCCTACACCCTTCCCACAAAATCCTTATTGGGCCCTTCCACCTTCCTGGGAAGAGCCTAGGAGCTTCTGATGAGGATTCATGATGAACTAGACATCCCTGAAGGAGTGGGGACGGCATTGTGGTAGAGATCGGCATTCTGGGGAAGAGCCTATTCAATATCCTACCCCCAACCACCTTCTACTAGATAAATCCTGTCTGGCAGGATTAGGAGAGACAAAATAGTGACCCCTTCCCCTGCTTCCTTTCCCTATTTTTACTTTAACCAAGGAAAAATATATATACTAAGGTTACAGCCCTTTCAGAATGAGAATGTGACTCAATAAAAAATTCAACTCTTTATTATGTATATCCTGATTAAAGAACTGAACAGTTGAAAGCCAAACAGAGATTTGAAAAAAATAAAATAAAAATCTAACAATGGTTTTTGCAGGGTTTATCACAGCGGCTCTTTCTCTAACAGGAAACGCATTATGTGCACAAAGGAGAACAAAGGCAGAACAGGTAGAACAAAGGCGCAGGACTCAAATCATCGTCAATAAAATTCAGAATTCCAATTTGCATCTAGTTCCATTGTCCTTTAGATTGTTGTAATTTTTGTAGATCTCTACTTCTAGATTCCTTGGAATTGGTGTTTTGTCTTCCCAGGAGAAAAGAAGCGAAACAAAGGTAAAATGGACCTCATTTTCCTCTTTTTAACAGCCTACCAGGGAAGGGAATCTTCCCACTCATTGGTTCTTTAGCATTTGATTTCCTGGGCCCACTACATGGTTAGTTTTATTGACAGGTCAGATTTAGGTTTTCCTGTCACTTTTTCATGTCTAAACCTTTGGGAATGAGATTTTCCCCCTGTTCATTACAGGAACATTGCTGTATCTTGCTCCATCACATTGTAGTGTGGTCCAATGTCATTCTAAGAAGTATTGTAGAGTAAAAGGAGCCTCTGCAGAGATTTGCATACTGCTGGGAGGATATGGAACACTTTTGCTTCTGACCCTAAACAAACTAGCAAATTTAAGTTCAGATAATTATTTTAAAATCTACTATCAGTAATCTTGTATATGGGCAGATCAGACTGAGAGAGACATAAAAATCAATACTATTGGCAAGCAAAGACAAGTAGGCAGCCACCTTGGGACCTACAGGTTTCCTCTTCCCCACTCCTTGCCTTATGGTGCTCCATTAGGAGCCATCATGGCGGAAGAGCATATTAGGAAGGAGGGAATAACTGAAGGAGGAACCACTGCTACACAGCTTCCTCCTCTGCTGCTATTCTCAATTCAGCCATTGTCTTGATGGCAGCAGCATTACTAGCCCCTACTCTTGGTTGGATAGGTTGAAAGCAGGAAGGCCAGGCCATGTAGTACCTGTAGTGCACGCTGAGCTCTCAGAGACTATGGTGACTTCCCAGCATTTGGTGCTGGCTTCTCATGTCTTCTCGTTCTCTTCTTCCATCCTACTTGGGAAGAATGCGGTGAGAGAGAAAGTATTTCAGGCAGCCAAGTGGGAAGGGGCACATGTACAATGGTAAGTGTGATTTTATTCTGAAGGGAGGGAGAAAGGGGGTCCCTTCTGAATCTATCAGTCAAGCATGATAGGGAAAGGAATATTTTGTGGCAACAGAGGAAGTAGGAGACCCTTGCAGGACATAAGCCCACAATTGTGAGGATAGTGGAGAAGTGATTGGTTGATCCTCCTACCTATCTCCCACCAACTCTCAATTGTCACATTAGGGGAGGGAGTCAATGCCATTTTCCTTTGAATCTGCCAGGGTGGGGAGATGCATTCCATTTACCCACCCCTCTAAAAAAGGAGATTTGCCTTGGGTCCAAAAATTCTACTTAAGTCCCTGACAGTGCATACTAGAAAAGAATGCCAACAAGAATTTTTGGACTTCAAACATTTAGAGGTCAGATTCATTTTGGGGGGAAAACTGTACTCAGGACCCTGATTTTTTAAAAAAAGAAGGTACTTTTCCATGGACACATTTGAAATGTAATTGACCTGTTAAGATGTCAAAAAAAAAAGTAAGTGCAAATGCTTTTTAAAATTATTGGCCTAGATTCTGTCCTAAGTAATAATTTTATTTCCTGAACTTTACTCTGTGAGCATTCTTAAAGCTGAGAATTGTGCTTTTGATGTTGAGCTAAAAATGTTTTGAGATAAAAAAGAAAAGCACTAGCATTATATCAGTGACTCAGCTAAACCTAAATCTGGCTGACAGATTCCCAACAGCTGCTACCAAACACGAAGTGCATAGCACAGCAGAACTGAAAAAGTTAAAAATGAAACTGCCACGTTTCCTCGGTTTTTTTTTAAATTTCTGTCAGTACATTTCTGTGCTTCGAGCCACAATGAGAAATGGCCACAGCCAAATTTAATCCAAATAACATTCCAAGAATGAGAATCCTTGGCAATCTTCTATTTGTTCAACCTTTGAAAACTGTAATTTTTTAATTGTATTTGTTGACTATTTATCACTTTGATGCATGGCTTGCATTCAGGGTTTATTGCTGACTTAAAGGATAAGCTTGTTACATATGCTATACATTTCCGTATGATTAAAAAAATAGGAAGAACCTGATCACATGGGTTACCAGCTTCCTGAGCATAGGTGAATTAAGTGTGTGGAAACTAGCAGAGCCTTTGGTGTTTTCAGACTTCAGTCAGGCCATTGTGGAAAAGGCAGAGAGGCAAGTTAACACTGCAGGAACCAGAATTGCTCTTACTGATAGACCTGTTTAACAACATCTTGGAGTTGGCTAAAGGTCATGATTCTTGGGCTAGGCATGAAAGCCAGCTGGGTGACCTTGGGCCAGTCATTCTCTCTCAGCCCAACTCACCTCACAGGGTTGTTGCTGTTGTGGGGAAAATAGGAGGAGGAAGGAGTATTAGGTATGTTTGCCTCCTTGAGTTATTTATAAAAATAATAAAGGCGGGATAAAAATTAAATAAATAATAAATCATCCCTCCTGAAATCTACTGTTTCCTAATAGAATGGAAGGATTACAGAACAGTATTCTCATTTGTAGTTTAACACTCCTTCAGGATCATTGGCAAGCCAACATTGGAAGGAAGGGATGGTAGGGGTTGTGTACAATCTCTGGGGTGCCTGTGCAGATATTTCAAAATTAATCAAGTTTCCAGTTTGGAGTCTTAGGCAGAGACATTATACTGAAGGCCAGGTTAGTTTTTAAATCAATTGAAGAGAATATTTGTAGCTCAGGATTGAACTGTGGAGTCCTTGGTGCTCTCTGAGCCTTGTTGTTTTCTTGTAGACTTTTCATTGCCAGGCTAGGCAACATCTTCACTGTGAAAAGGGAGTGGGACTTGCTCTCTGTTTATATACCCTGGGTTGTCCTGCTTGTGTTGGTGGGGGTGTTGTTCTCCCCTTAGGAGTTCCTTGATTGGGCTGTTATTTGCTACTTGGTTGATTGACTGAGTTAATAGTTCCTTGATTAGGGTATATTGTGCTGTTTGATTGTTCCTCTGATGCTAATCTTGGTGTTAATCTTTGCATATCTGGGTGATGATTACTGGCAAGGAGGTGTTCTGGTCTTCTGGCTTTTCTATTGTCTCTTATGAATGGTATGTAAATGTTGTTTACCTCTATGTGTCTGTTAATGGCTGCTTTGTCTGAGTGCCAAGCTTCCAGGAATTCTCTAGTGTTTTTGGATTTGGCTTGGCCCAAGACACTCACAGCTTCTCAGCTGAAAGTATGGTTGAGTCTGTCCATGTGTTGTCAGATTAAGGAGTTTTCATCGTGTCTATTTGGTGTTCGTGGATGTGCTCCGCTAGTCTTCTGCTTGTCTGTCCTACATAGTGCCTGCTACAGTCCTTACACTGTATGTTGTAGATAACTCCTGTTTTTTCTTCTTGGGCTACTGGGTCTTTTGGGTTATTTAAGATGTTCTGAAGAGTTTTAGTTGGTTTATGTGCTACGGTGATGCCATGTGGTTGTAACAGTCTATTGGTTGTTTCTGATATGTTTCTGATGTATGGCAGTGTTATCCTTTTCATAGCTTCTGTTGGCTGTGTTGTAGTGGGTTGGGTAGTCAGACACTTTTTGATAAAGTTGTGTGGGTATCCATTTTGCTGGAAGATGCTGTATAGATGATCTGTTTCATTTTTCTGGTGTTCTGGGTTGCTGCAGTGCGTTAGTGCTTGTCTGAATAGTGTTCTTACACAGCTTCTCTTGTGGGAGGTCTTCTGTTACAACCACATGGCATCACCGTAGCACATAAACTAACCAAAACCCTTCAGAACATCTTAGGTTAAACTCCTTAGTAGAGGTAAACAACATTTACATACCATTCATAAGAGACAATAGAAAAGCCAGAAGACATAAAATAAAATACTTATTTTATGTATTTAAATTTGTTATTTTGTATGTCGATTGTTATGTATGTATGTATGTTTTTGTAGAATATTTTAATGAATAAAGAGTTTACAAAAAAGAAAAAGAAAGAAAAGCCAGAAGACCAGAACACCTCCTTGCCAGCAGTCAACACCCAGATATGCATAGATTAACACCAGGATTAGCACCAGAGGAACAGTCAAAGAGCACAATATACCCTAATCAAGGAACTATTAACTCAGTCAATCAACCAAGCAGCAAACAATAGCCCAATCAAGGAACTCCCAAGGAGAGAACAACACCCCCACCAACACAAGCAGGACAAGCCATGGTATATAAAAGAGACAGGTCCCACTCCCTTTTCGCACTGAAGATGTTGCCTAGTCTGGCAGTGAAACATCTGCAAGAAAACAACAAGGCTCAGAGAGCACCAAGGACTCCATAGCTTTCAAATGTTTTGCTTCAGGTGCTCCTGATAAGATGTTTGTGGCTGGTTCCAACTTTTATCCAACTTAGAGTCTGAGTCAAAGTTGCTACTATGACGGAGAGGGTCTGAAACCATGGATCAGTCATTACATGAGAACAGCAACCAGGTATAGAAGAGGTATGGTCTACTGCAATCTCACATATAAGCACAGAACCTTCATTTACCTTCATTTTATCTTCACGCAATGAGCTTCTGGATTCTTTCAATTATTTGCTGAGATGGTGAATATTCTTTTTAAATGGTGTTATTGGTTTTCAGTCTTATGCAAAAATAAGGCAGAGATGTTTATTTAAATATACTTCAGGAACAACCATTTGACCTTGAGGAATATAAGACACCAATCCTTTTCAGACATTCAGTACCCATCTCCGAAGTATGAGCTAGCATTTCTCCTTAGATAGCAACACATCCAACAGTAATTTTTGTCCCACAAACATGCAATTAGATTTATAAGATTCCTTTCACTGTAACACTATTTACATTTCTAGCCCTTTCACATGGTTCATACCCAAAGATACTAAGTGACTGAAAATGGCTACTGTTTCTTACTGAATCATTTTACAACTATTTTTAGTCTCTACCCCCGCACCCCCGGATTTGTTTGCTTTTTCTGAAGCACAAAGAGAAGCAGGGCTCACTTGTGCTTCTTTACAGTTTTCAAAGCCGAACCAGTGGAGCAATTTTTTAATCTCTTGGGATTCTTTTATGGATTTTTTTTAAAAAAAAATCAATTTTAAAAAATTATATGCTTTCATCTGCAACTTTCCTTTTGGGGAACCTTTGTATACAATTTTCCCTAACATGTATACTTTTAAAATATAAATTCCTCAGGAAATCTTTCAAAATGCAAATTTTGCTGATATGTTTTTTAACATAAATTTATCTGATCTGCAGACACCATTTGATAGTGTTTTTTGAGCCGTTGTTATGGAGCTTGCAAATCTCTTCCCACAGAAGTGGGTACTGGAATTCTTTTGCATCTTTATCTATGAGCACCTTGTAGGAAGCACAGGGATATCTCACAATTCAAAGACAAGTTTCATATCAACACTACTGATACTAATTCTGAATTCTTTCACTGGGAGGTTTCAGCCTCAGATAACTGGGGGAGTGGGGTTGTTAGGAATGTGTGTGTGGTGTGTGTGTGTTTTCTCAGTTACAGATAAGGAAAAATATTGGGTTGAATGATGAAGCTGCTGCTCTATCTTCGTGCTTGAACAGAGAATTTTCCATCCCTTTCACGTAAGAATGAAGATTTTTTGTTTTGTTTTAAATGAACTTTGCATTTTCTGTGTTCACTTGGAAGCCAGTAAGATTTCCCATTATCTCAGTGGTGCTGTTTGCTTAGCTTTCTGATCCAGAGGAAGCCTTAATAAGTGGCTTGAGGAGTTTTGATTAAGAGTAAGTGGCAGAAGGCAGGCAAATTACAAGAGCTCAGAAAAATTGTGCGATGGTTGGAAACCTAATGAACAACTCGCCGAAGAGCAATATAAAATTCGCCCTTACCTTGAGATCCAGTGACAATCCAGTGCAATTCAGAAAAACCTCTTTCCTACATGAGGAATGGGCAAATAGTGTTATTTCTCCCTCATACAGTAGTAAAAAAAAAACATTCTAACTCTGAAGGCTGCTGGATATTGATTGACAAAGATTGTCAATATTAAATTAGTTTCCTGGAAAAATGTGTCTAATTTAATCCAGTCCTCTTCTGTTGATGCCAAGAAATTTATACATTTTTTAAGAATTTTAGAATGCATCAAAAGGGACAGGGACTTGATCTGAGAAGACAGTTCTCATTTCTGTCATTTTATCATTAGGTTCTATTCCACATTTTTAATTTTTTTTTCATAAGATTTATATACTGCTTTAGTCTGAACAACTCTAAGCAGTAGAGCTTAGAGTTGTTCCAGGACTGCTTACAAAATAAAAAATGCACCAAAATTTTTTAGGGATGGCCACAACAAAACTTAAATTCAGTAGATATAAAAAAAGCAGCCATAAAGGAGTTCAGACTCCTTTAGTCTGAACAACTCTACACCAGAGCAATAGTACAATAGGCAAAATACCAATGCAAAAAACTTTCATTAAAAGCAATCCATTAAATGTAATAATTTACATAAAACAATTGGTGCTAGCATCAAACAGTCCCTGAAGGCCTTCTGAAACAACTACATTTAACAAGTTTTCTAAAGAGTAGAGGCTGCCTTTGCTTTGGAGGGGAACAGAGTTCAAAGAAGAACTTCTACAGAGGATACTCATTTTTGTTACCTTTTCCATTACATCTCCCAGAGTCTCCAATAGCCCTATTCAGATCTTTCTATACACTAAACTACAGGTTTGCTGCAGCTGATTCTGGTTTGCTTATGGGAATCACAGTTTAGTATTCATGAAGGAGCCAGAATAAGATGCAGAAATTATTGGGCTTACATTCTCTTATTCTCCTCCATTCTCCTCCAACACAGCCTTTATTTGTTTCTTTATTCAAACTGACAAACTGTGTTAAAGTTCATTGTGGTTAGTTTGAAAGAAGCCAATTTGAAACAGAAGCAGAAATGTGAAAACACCTAATCAAGAGGAGCATTTGTGGCTTGTTCATGTCATCTTAAATTATGGTTTGGCATGATGTTTGAAGTTGGCCATTGTAACATGTTGCAATTTGTACTGACAGTTGAGAGGAGTTTCCTCATGAAGGCCATTCCTTCTCAGAATGCAACTACAACAGAGAGCAAGCTGATTTGATTGAATGGTTTCCATGATCTCCAAATAGAAGTCCATATAATATCTAGCCTGCATTAATTAATGCCTTCTTAACTGTGTTTTTCTGTTTGTGGAATACTCTTCCCCAGACACTCAACTGGTACAATCATTGGGTACTTAGCAAACACATGTTTATTTTTCTATTTTTTTACAATTATAACTTTTAATTCATGACATCATTTTATGGCTGCTTTTTTTATATCTACTGAATTTAAGTTTTGTTGTGGCCATCCCTAAAAAATTTTGGTGCATTTTTTATTTTGTAAGCAGTCCTGGAATTCCTCTCCAGCAAAGGAAATCGTTACCTGGTTGTGGTGCTGGAGCTTGAGCACCTCAATGACGCCATGAGCTAAACCGTGAAGGGACACCCAAGACGGGAAGGTCATGGCAGAGAGGTCAGACTAAATACGATCCCTGGGGAAGATAACGGCAACCCACCCCAGTATTCTTGCCGTGAAAACTAAATGGATCAGTACAACCAGAGATCTGTTGGTATACCATCGGAAGATGGGACTCCCAGGTCAGAAGATGGTCAAAATGCTACTGAGGAGGAACAGAGGATAAGTTCAACTAGCCGCAGATGTGATGATGCAGCTAGCTCAAAGCCGAAAGGATAGCTAGTGGCCAACGGTGCTGGTGGTGAATGACAAATGTTCTAAAGATCAACACACCATAGGAACCTGGAATGTAAGATCCATGAGCCAGGGCAAATTGGATGTGGTT
Organism: Charina bottae; assembly: GCA_023362775.1. Classification (NCBI taxonomy): domain Eukaryota; kingdom Metazoa; phylum Chordata; class Lepidosauria; order Squamata; family Charinaidae; genus Charina; species Charina bottae. The sequence continues at coordinate 44,043,397 of JALMGJ010000003.1, forward strand.
ATTGGTGAGATGTCAAGATTAAATATAGACATTTTGGGTATCAGTGAACTGAAATGGACTGAAATGGGCCACTTCACATCAGATGACCACCAGATCTACTACTATGGACAAGAGGACCACAGAAGAAATGGAGTAGCCTTCATAATTAATAATAAAGTGGCTAAAGCAGTGCTTGGATACAATCCAAAAAACGATAGAATGATCTCAATTCGAATTCAGGGTAAGCCATTTAACATCACAGTGATCCAAATATACGCCCCAACCACAGATGCTGAAGAAGCAGAAGTAGATCAGTTCTATGAGGATCTGCAGCACCTACTGGATAATACACCAAAAAGAGATGTTACTTTCATTACAGGAGACTGGAATGCTAAGGTGGGTAGTCAAATGACACCTGGAATTACAGGTAAGCATGGACTGGGAGAATAAAATGAAGCGGGACATAGGCTGATAGAATTTTGCCAAGACAACTCACTGTGCATAACAAACACCCTCTTCCAACAACCTAAAAGACGACTTTATACATGGACTTCACCAGATGGTCGACACCGAAATCAGATTGACTACATCCTTTGCAGCCAAAGGTGGCGGACATCTCTACAGTCGGTAAAAACAAGACCTGGAGCTGACTGCAGTTCAGATCATGAACTTCTTATTGCACAATTTAGAATCAGACTAAAGAGAATAGGGAAGACCCACAAATCAGTTAGATATGAGCTCACTAATATTCCTAAGGAATATGCAGTGGAGGTGAAGAATACATTTAAGGGACTAGATTTAGTAGATAGTGTCTCGGAAGAACTATGGACAGAAGTTTGCAACATTGTTCAGGAGGCAGCAACAAAAAATTTCCCAAAGAAAAAGAAAATCAAGAAGGTAAGATAGCTGTCTGCTGAGACACTGGAAGTAGCCCAAGAAAGAAGGAAAGCAAAAGGCAAGAGTGATAGGGGGAGATATGCCCAATTAAATGCAAAGTTCCAGGGGTTAGCCAGAAAAGATAAGAAATTCCCCCGTTGGGGGAGATGGGTAGTCATATAAATTTTAAAAATAAATAAATAAATAAATAAATAAATATTATTTTTAAACAAGCAATGCACGGAAGTGGAAGAAGATAATAAAATAGGAAGGACAAGAGACCTCTTCCAGAAAATTAGAAACATCGGAGGTAAATTCCAGGCAAAAATGGGTATGATCAAAAACAAAGATGGCAAGGACCTAACAGAAGCAGAAGAGATCAAGAAAAGGTGGCAAGGATATACGGAATTTCTGTTTAGGAAGGATAATAATATTAGGGATAGCTTTGACAGTGTGGTCAGTGAGTTAGAGCCAGACATCCTGAAGAGTGAGGTTGAATGGGCCTTAAGAAACATTGCTAATAACAAGGCAGCAGGAGATGACGGTATCCCAGCTGAACTGTTTAAAATCTTGTAAGATGATGCTGTCAAGGTGATGCATGCCATATGCTAGCAAATTTGGAAAACACAAGAATGGCCATCTGATTGGAAAAAATCAACTTATTTCCCCATACCAAAAAAGGGAAACACTAAATAATGTTCAAACTATCGAACAGTTGCACTTATTTCACATGTCAGTAAGGTAATGCTCAAGATCTTGGAAGGTAGACTCCAGCAATTCATGGAGTGAGAATTGCCAGATTTACAAGCTGGGTTTAGAAAAGGCAGAGGAACTAGAGACCAAATTGCCAATATCTGTTGGATAATGGAGAAAGCCAGGGAGTTTCAGAAAAACATCTATTTCTGTTTTATTGACTATTCTAAAGCCTTTGACTGTGTGGATCATAACAAATTGTGGCAAGTTCTTGGTGGTATGGGGATACCAAGTCATCTTGTCTGCCTCCTGAGGAATCTGTATAACGACCAAGTAGCAACAGTAAGAACAGAGCACGGAACAACGGACTGGTTTAAGATTGGGAAAGGAGTATGGTAGGGCTGTATACTCTCACCCTACCTATTCAACCTGTATGCAGAACACATCATGCGACATGCTGGGCTTGAGGAATCCAAGGCTGGAGTTAAAATCGCTGGAAGAAACATTAACAATCTCAGATATGCAGATGATACCACTTTGATGGCTGAAAGCGAGGAGGAGTTGAGGAGCCTTATGACGAAGGTGAAAGAAGAAAGTGCAAAAGCTGGGTTGCAGTTAAACCTCAAAAAAACCAAGATTATGGCAACGAGCTTGATTGATGACTGGCAAATAGAGGGAGAAAAAGTGGAGGCAGTGACAGACTTTGTATTTCTAGGCGCAAAGATTACTGCAGACGCTGACTGCAGCCAGGAAATCAGAAGACGTCTACTTCTTGGGAGGAGAGCAATGGCAAATCTTGATAAAATAGTTAAGAGCAGAGACATCACACTGACAACAAAGGTCCGCATAGTTAAAGCAATGGTATTCCCTGTAGTAACCTATGGCTGTGAGAGTTGGACCATAAGGAAGGCTGAGTGAAGGAAGATAGATGCTTTTGAACTGTGGTGTTGGAGGAAAATTCTGAGAGTGCCTTGGACTGCAAGAAGATCAAACCAGTCCATACTCCAGGAAATCAAGCCAGACTGCTCACTTGAGGGAATGATATTAAAGGCAAAACTGAAGTACTTTGGCCACATAATGAGAAGACAGGATACCCTGGAGAAGATGCTGATGCTAGGAAAAGTGGAAGGCAAAAGGAAGAGGGGCCGACCAAGGGCAAGATGGATGGATGGTATTCTGGAGGTGACGGACTCAACCATTGGGGAGCTGGGGATGGTGACGGCCAACAGGAAGCTCTGGTGTGGGCTGGTCCATGAAGTCACAAAGAGTTGGAAGCGACTGAACGAATAAACAACAAGCCATATATAATTATCCACACATTATGACACACATGATGTCATTGTTAATTCTATAGCAGGACCAAGGTGCATTCAGGCAGTGGTAAATTCTTCTTTGCATTGACTTCCAGTAAGTTTTCAGGTGCATTTCAAGGTGCTGGTTATCACTGTTTAAACTGTACATGGGGTCAGGATACTTGAGGGATCACCTGTTTCCAGGAGTATGGCAGGGTTGTATATTCTCACCCTACGTATTCAACTTGTACGCAGAACACATCATGCGACGTGCTAGGCTTGATAAATCCAAGGCTGGAGTTAAAATCACTGGAAGAAACATTAACAATCTCAGATATGCAGATGATACCACTTTGATGGCTGAAAGCGAGGAGGAGCTGAGGAGCCTTCTGACGAAGGTGAAAGAAGAAAGTGCAAAAGCTGGGTTGCAGTTAAACCTCAAAAAAACCAAGATTATGGCAACCAGATTGATTGATAACTGGGAAATAGAGGGAGAAAACATGGAGGCAGTGAAAGACTTTGTATTTCTAGGCACAAATATTACTGCAGACGCTGACCGCAGCCAGGAAATCAGAAGACGTTTACTTCATGGGAGGAGAGCAATGACAAATCTTTTTTTTTTAATATAATTTTATTAAGTTTTACAATACATAATTAAAGTTAGAATAGAAAAAAGAAATATAAATATAAATACAAAATAAGAAAAAGAAAAAGAAAAAGTGAAGTCAAGAAATAATAAGCAAAGAAAATATAGAAAATAGATGTCCTCCAATCTATCTTTGAACTTAAAGTACAATAATTAATTTTAAATGTTAGTCCTTCATACAATACACAGGAACATTTCTTTGTCATATGCCTTTTAATTTCTTTAATCCAATCTTCTAATCTTCATATAGGTTTCACCTTTCTTGCTGTCTCCCAATAATCCATCTTTGGCTTCCACTCCTTGAAGTAGTAGTTAAATGTTGAATGTTCGTTACTGCATATTTATATCTTCAATAAAGTCCAATTAATATAACAAATAAAAGCCTTATTTACTTCTAATAAACTACAATATATTCTATTCATATTATAACTCATAACCTAACATATTACATAACTTAATACATAATATAGCAATTCTTATAATATTCATACATATATGTTTCTATAATTTAATTCTAATATATATATATATCCATAAAAAAGGAATTCTTATATCTCAATTATCCATCTATAATTTCCACTCCTTGTGATAGTGTCCATTTAAACTAAGTACATAACCTATCATATCACTTAACCTAATACCTAATATATCAATTCTTGTAATATTCATACATACATATTGATATATATCATCCTGTAGTAACCATCATTCTAATTCCATCTCATCATATCATTATCTTCTCATAAATGTATCTCTAAAGAAAACAATAATCTATGATATCAACTTATGTTTGTATTTAGCCTTATATCTTACATTTAGAATATCACTTTTTTATATATCCATACAATTTCTCATAACAATCCAAATCCATATTTTCATTAACCTTTATATATCCATACAGTTTCTCATATCTTCTGTTTAGGTTATGCCAAAATCACAATACGCAATGGCAAATTCACAATATACAGCCTGCTCCTTTCTATATCTCGTATAGAATATCAGAGCAACCTTCTCTCCCTTTCCACGTATTTCACAACATCCATCCAACTGCACACCCAAATTTTCACCCTGTCTCCACTGCCACAACATATCTATACCAAGATTATAATGTATAGCCTTCAGAATGTTTTTCTGAACTAATATATTTAAAATTCCCTCCTCCTGTTTCTCCTCTACTTCAAAAGCATTTTTCTTTTCTGTTTCTATTTCTATTTTTTGCTCTTTCTCTTGGTTTTGCAAAGTTACCAACATTAATTCCAATGACCTTTGAATATCTGAAAGAGCCTCAGTAAGTTCTCTCCTGAACTCCTGAATTGCTATTTGGAAAGCCATTGTTTCTGTGTCCTTCAAATTAAAATAACAACCCTTCTAGTCAAAACAATAGTCATGTGATCTATCCATGGAATACTACCAGCAGAATCTATTAAGCAAAACGTTGTTTTTTTTAAAGTTAAAAGAAAAAAGAAAGTTCCAATAATCCAAAATACAGGAGAGAATAATATTTTAAACAGTTTATAGAAGGAGAAATAAAAATATATTCCAAGTGAAATAGAATCCACCCTGGGAGAGTGTAGAGAAAGAAGAAAAAAAACATTTCCCTGTCTTTTTATTCTTCAAGCTGCGAGCTTTCGTTCTTCAAGCTGCAAGCTGCTTAATCCAAACAAACAGTTTCTCAAGAAATAAATAGTCAGTTAGTTTATCAAGCGAAGAATTACAGAGTCTCTTAAATCCCTCTAATACAAAAGAAAGGTTAAAAAAAATACAGACGTTTCATTATGTTGCAAATGTAGAATCCATCAAGCTTCCACCAGAATCAGTTAAAGCAAAGAAAGCACAAAATTAGCCAACATTTTAAGCAAAGTCCAAAAGATAGATCTTAGATATCAAAAACTTTCTAATCTAAAAAAAAATAATTTCCTAAAGTGATCTAAAAGCGGCTGTACGCTCTTGTGTCTCTTCAAAGAGACTTGTTCTCCCTGCGAGAGCAAGATATCTCTCGGCCATTTCCCTTGCACTTACCCCTGTTCTCTCCACGGTGGAAACTACAGAGAAAAAACAAGGGTAGGCAATTCCAATGGCCCCACAAGCAATCTTCTGGTCTCCCCTTCTTCAGGGGAAAAAACTTCAGTGGTCCACAACTTCTGCAATCCACTGCAAGCAAGGAAAACTCAGCCAGTTCTCAGCACTCTGAGAAATTCGACCGGTCGAGCTGGCAGCCAAGCCTGGAGTCCGACAAATCTTGATAAAATAGTTAAGAGCAGAGACATCACACTGACAACAAAGGTCCGCATAGTTAAAGCAATGTTATTCCCCGTAGTAACCTATGGCTGCGAGAGCTGGACCATAAGGAAGGCTGAGCGAAGGAAGATAGATGCTTTTGAACTGTGGTGTTGGAGGAGAATTCTGAGAGTGCCTTGGACTGCAAGAAGATCAAACCAGTCCATACTCCAAGAAATAAAGCCAGACTGCTCACTTGAGGGAATGATATTAAAGGCAAAACTGAAGTACTTTGGCCACATAATGAGAAGACAGGATACCCTGGAGAAGATGCTGATGCTAGGGAAAGTGGAAGGCAAAAGGAAGAGGGGCCAACCAAGGGCAGGATGGATGGATAATATTCTGGAGGTGACAGATTTGACCTTCGGGGAGCTGGGGGTGGCGATGACCGACAGGAAGCTCTGGCGTGGGCTGGTCCATGAAGTCACGAAGAGTCAGAAGCAACTGAATGAATAAACAATAACCTGGATTTCCTACTTTCCTTATTTGAAAGGTAGAAAATAAAAAAGGAGGTGGGGGAGGAAAGAATGAAGTTTTTGTCTTCTTTTAAGGAATTTTGGAAATGGAGGTCATAACCATAACTTGTTACTTGTTTGGTATAATATAAGGAAGATATTGTCTGTACACTATGCTGTGTTACCTTACTAGAAGAAGACAGTAGAAATTTAATTGAATGGAAAATATTTATAAATTAATGCTAGGTATATATTTTCATTTCTTCTTTTTTTTTTGTAGCAAAATAATTGAGCCTATATTAATTACAAGAAATCTGCTCTTATTTCTGTGGCCCTGAATTAAGTTGATGACCCCCCCCCCCCGAACTACCAAAAAGAAAAAAGAAAGAAAACCCCTTCATTGCTTTAATTTTGAACTAAATTAACAACATTGTAAAATGTTTTATAAGAAGTTGGTTTCAAGAGGAACAAATGCTCTGTCTCTCACAGTTGATGTAATATTGCACTATAATACCATGCTAATGAATTTGTTTTTCTCAGAATTTGATCTGGGTTATGAATGTTATCATGAAACTCATTTCACTATACAAATTTGTAACAACTCATTTGAGGGACATTGACTATGGATTTCAATTCATCATGGATCAGTAACACAGTAATTACACAGTAATTATCAAAGATCTAATGTTCAATTTGCCCTAGTGGCGGCAGCATAAGCACAACTTGAAAAAAAGGTAAATTGCCTTTATGTAACATCTCATTTACAAAATAGTTTTATTTTCATATGTCATTGGTATACATTTGTACAAAAGCAAAGTATTATGAGAAATATATTGTCTATGTTAATGTGAAACACACATGCCCACATGGTTTTTATCACATTTTAAATAGATTTCCAACTCTGGATTTAATTCTGTCTCTACATTTAGGGAAAAAAATATTTTTAAAGTAATATATGGAGTTGCAGCCACTCCTGAAATCGGACATAGTATCACACAGCTGCTTTAAGTAGTTACCAACAGTTGCTATGTTCATGACCTCACATGTTCCATAGTATCTCCAAATCCAAAGTGGTACATGGCTCTAATAGATACATACTGTACATACATACATACATACATACATACATACGCACATATGATGTAAAATATATATGAAGAGGCAGGATTGGGAGGGGGGGTGGATTAATCTCAGAGAGAGAAAAATTCAGTTTAGAATGCCCAGCCACCTTGGTTTTTCCATCATACTGCATAAAGTAAATTAGGTTTAAAAGAAAGTGGCCCTCAGCAGATTATTACACCAATCCTGTGTAATAATAATTCTATTATATCATTGATTTTCTATATTACATTGTCTGTTCACTAATACCATTTTTATGTTTTTCAAGATCATTGCTGTTGACTATTTCAACCCTGTGATGTAGGTTTGGCTGAGAAAGAGTGACAGTAAGCCTTCATGGCTAAGGGGGGACTTGGGTCTCCCACTGTCAGTCCAACACCATAACCACTATCCCACAGTTTGAAATTATTAATGATTGTTAGTAAATTCAAAGGTTCAAAAATTGAAGTAAGTAGAAGACAACATCTTGTTGCTTTATTTTGAATGCTGCAGGCTCAGACTGACATGCTTTCATCAGAGACAGGAGGGATAACAACCTAGCATTGACAGAAAATGAGAAACCTCTAACTGAATATCATCTGTTTGGAATGAAACACAGATTAATTTCCTTTGTAAGGGGAATGTATTCCATACAAGCAGTAACTTTGCAGTTGCTAGGGATTGGTATAGATGATGAGACACCTGTTCTATCACATCTCTTAGACCTGCTGGCTTCTGCTATCCAGCCTGAACTCCTGGCTGCCTGCATGCTACTGTAACTAGTAAAACAGGTGGCTCGGTTGTGCTGTTAAATGTGTCAGACCCATACATTTTGAACTCCCTTCCTCTTGACAGCAATGGAAAGGAGAATGAACCACAATAGCTTCAGGGCTGGCTTAGCTGACAGGCTGCAAGCAGGTACCTATGGAGAATGAACCAGCCAGTGAATTCAGTAAGAGCTCTACTTCATACTACCTATGAAAGAATCATTTCAGGGTACCCTTTCTGTTACAAGGGCAATGCCATTGTCAGATCTTTCACCACAATGAAGCCCTCCCAGAAGCTGTATGAGAGCAGTATTGAGTGAGTTATGGTACCAATGCACCATTCTGATCATTTCAACACGGGGGCTAACCATGTGTCTTCTACATGCTGTCTTCTATAATTATCAACAATGATTGATTCAGGCTTCGGCTGAACCCTGGTAAGACGGAGTGGCTGTGGGTTAATGGCTCCTTGGTATCTGGGAAATTGTCATTCTTAGTTCTGGATGGGGTCGCACTACCACAGACAGACCCGGTGCGGAACTTGGGGGTTCTTCTGGACTCACGACTCCTGCTTGATGAGCAGGTGGTAGTCGTGGCCAGAAGAGCCTTTGCGCAACTTCGTGTTGTGCACCAGTTACACCTGTTCCTGGATTGAGAGGCCCTTCTAACAGTCACTCATGCCCTGGTCATCTCCCATATAGACTATTTCAATGCGCTCTACATGGGGCTACCCTTGAAGAGTATCCAGAAGCTTCAGCTGGTCCAAAATGCGGCTGCGCGGGCAGTTCTTGGTGCCCCAAGATCAGCACATGTGACACCACTGCTCTGTGAGCTGCATTGGGTGCCAGTTTGCTTCCGGGTCCAATTCAAGGTGTTGGTGATCACTTTTAAAGCCCTACATGGCATGGGTCCAGGTTACCTGAGGGACCATCTCATCCCCATGACATCGACCCGTCCCACCCGGTCATGCAGAGAAGGCATGTTACGGACCCCGTCTGTAAAATAATTTCACCTGGTGAGGTCCAGGAAGCGGGCCTTCTCTGCAGTGGCTTGTGCCACTGTGGAACACTCTGCCCCCAGAGGTGAGACAGGCCCCATAGCTCCTGGCCTTCCAGAAGAACCTAAAGAGTTGGTTCTGCCGTCTCGCTTGGGATGGGAAGGGGAGTAATTATTCTTGGGGTGGCTGGCACCTTAGAGCTCTCCTCACAGAATTAGATCTTTACGGCCACTTGGTTTTTATACTTATTTTTATTTATATTTGGTTGTATATGTATATTTTAGATGTTTCTATATTTATCCTTTAAATATGGTTCTTATTGTAAACCGCCCAGAGTTCCCCTTTTCTGGGGGAGATAGGCGGTGGCAAAATTTGATTTATAAATAAATGAATAAAATTATCAACAATGATTGATACGTTTGCTTTCCTCTAACAGTGTCCACAGAGAGGGGTCAAAAAAGGCAAGACAGAGGTTATGACAGTACAGTCAAATCCCGCCCCTTTTATATGCACATTGACATTGCACACAGGTACAAAGGGACAGCATTTCAATCACATTGCTAGGATTGTCATCTTGACTGATTTGACCCCACCCCCGACAGATGCCAGTGGCTTTCTCTGAGTTATTCTCTTATACAACCATGAATGTAGATTTGAAGAATGACCTCTAAGAATAAAATTGTTTAATTATTAGAGTAGTGCTAATCAGATGGATATTTTAGACCAAAATCACAAATAATTTTTCCTGTGTCTTACATTATTCATGTTCTTTCTATTTTTACATATTAATGTAAGAATAAGCTACCAGGAGCATGAATACTTTGTCATTCTCATTTCCTTCTGTGCTAAATAGATGTAAAAATAACACCTTAAAGGGCTGTTTCCTCTGACTAATCTGAGGTCTGAAGTAAGGTTTTTAATGCAGATGACGCTTCTGCTTAGGAATGAGGCTGTTAATACAAAATGTCATAATATGTTTTAAGTAAGAATGTTGTTAGAAATTGTAGCATTTGAAAACAAACACTGTGTCATTATAATTTTAATAAAATAAAGTAAAAACTTTACTAACACTAAGTTAATGTAATACAGAGAGAACAGGATATAACCCTAGATTAAGGAACATCTTCTATAAGACCATAACTGTTTTCCAAATCAAAATTATTACAGGATCACCTGAAATGTAATGGTAAAAAAAATCTTGAAGCAAGTTCAGTTCCTGATAACTACATGGACACAACTAGGTAACATCATCCATGATGTTTTTGACTTCTCAGTCTAGTCTGTGGTCATGAGTTTCCTACAGGTCTCCCATCTAATTACCAACCAGGCCTGACCCTGCTAAACTTCAGATAAGTTCAGATTTACATAACCGCAAAATGGGTTGACTGAAGGTACATCTGGATAGATGTTGTGAGAATAGTAGTGACATACTTAGGATTCCATGTTCCAATAGGTTCTGCTCTCAGGTCAGTGCAATCAGATTAATAAAAGCTTCATTATGTTAGGAGCAACATATGAAAGATAGCTTTTTCCCCCTTAGAAGAAGCAACAAATGGTCTCTTTGCAGCCTCCAGTCTAGTTTTGTGAAAACTCAACATACACACAACCAGATTGTGATTGCAGTTGATAGCAGCATGATTTTTCACTCTCAAATAACCCTAAAATATGTTTATTAAGGCTCTGATAGGCATAACTTAGCAATGTTCCAAATAAATAAACCCAAATCTCAGAAATTGAAAAAAAATAGCCAGAAATTCCAACTCTTCCTCCTCTGATGCTGTCACCATCACCAACTTTGTTGTCCATGGTGGCCATTTAAAAAAAAAGTGCACCCCAGCAGTGAAAAGGTTGCATGCTCTGATTTCTGCAAACTCATCTTTACCTATCACAGAAATAAACCACATTCAGTTCTTAACTATTTTTATGAGAATTAGTCTATATGTTTTTCAGTTTCTTCCTTATTGATTTTAGTGACATCTGCAGTATCCATTATTGATTTTAAAAGTCTTCATTGTTACAGTAATAGAATATTAAAGCATTATATTTAACACCAGAAATCATTCTCTCTGGGCTTTTTAAAGAAATAAAACCATTTACTTGCTCAGCTTTTTATTTATCAAAAATATATATGATGTACTGTAAAGCGTTCTCTTTCATTATCTCCCTTGTGGATTTCTACAAATGACAAAACTTCTCTTGCCAACTAGACTATTTCAAGTAATATATGTACACCTTTAATGCAAATGCTATTTCAGTCATTTGTACTGTAAGTAAAGGACAGTGTAAAATGTGACACAAATGGGCAATTAAAATTAATGCTATGAGTCTTTCAGGGAAACTTTAAAGTTAATTTCTTCTTCTTGGTTATTATTTATATTTCCTCTTTAATTTTTGCCTGCTAGTTAGTTCAATTATTAAGTGATTTTATGGTGATATTACCTACTGCCCTTTTGTTTTATTTCAAGCCAAATGGAGAACTATCATTTAAGGCAGAGCTTTCCAAACTGTGTGTCGCGACACAAAAGTGTGTTGCCACACACAGCGTGGTGTGTTGCCACACCACCCGGAAGCGGCTGCACGCGCGTGCACGGCGGCCGCCATGCACGCACGTGCCGCCGCACGCCCCCCGCACCGCCGCACGCCCCCTGCGCACGCCGCATGCCCCCGCGCCACCGCCGTGCGCGCGCGCCGCCGCACGCCCCCCCGCACCGTCACCGTGCGCGCACGCGCCGCCACTGCCGCTGGTGTGTCGCCAGCAGCAGCACTTTGGAAAGCCCTGATTTAAGGAATCCTAGCTACCAATTATTTGCAGGAATAAAGTATTCTATTTCATTTCACTGTTACATACCTTCTTTGCTTAATTCATTTTATTAATAAAAACACATTATTTTCATTAATTCTTAATTCATATTCCTAAAATTCATACTCTTAACTCTAGCTCAGTGTTTCTCAACCTTGGGAACTTTAAGATTTGTGGACTTCAACTCCCGGAATTCCCAAGCCAGCATGTTGGCTGAGGAATTCTGGGAGTTGAAGTCCACGCATCTTAAAGTTCCCAAGGTTGAGAAACACTGCTCTAGCTCAATATTCATTCTCATGGTTGCCAATAACATTGTGACCTTCTGTAATCTAGAACTTCACTGTCTTTCTGTCTATGAAGGTTCTCAGTCATCCAGGTGGAATTGTCTGTAGCTTGAATCATGTCAACTGGATTTCTATTTTCTCAGTGGAAATGTTTCGCTCCTTATCCAAGGAGCTTCTTCAGATTTATCATCTCCTTTAGATGATAAAAGGACTTAAAATAACATCTCAATATAACCATGACCTAGCCCCAGGTGTAAGGTCACACAGCTACCTAGAAACATATTTAGGATTCCCTTACTAACGTTGCTCAGACTGAAGAAGCTCCTTGGATAAGGAGCGAAACGTTTCCACTGAGAAAATAGAAATCCAGTTGACATGATTCAAGCTACAGTCACTGTCTTTCTGTTTTCTTCCAAAGCATTTCTTTCAGTTGATCTTAGAGTGAGGACACACCTTCAAACAAACAATTCTTCAGGCTAATGAACAATCTCCATACAATACAAACATTTTCAGTTCAGCTTAATTAGGTCTGTCACAAAACTGGGCTACAGATATTCAGACAGCTACTAGCTGGCACTCCTACTTTATAACAGCATTTCATCCATGGTATGTGGAGGCAGGGTCATTTTGCATGTTTGTCACCATGTATATAACCCTTGTTATAAATATAAAACAGTCCAGTCATTCAGTAAAGGTAAATTATTGAAAAGAAACCTCTGGTATTTAGTGCTGAATGGTCATAAGAATTAGAAAAGAAATACTTTTTTTTACAAGATATTATATATTTTCTTTATTCTGCATGAGTCTCCAATTTTTTTACATGATGCTTCCAAATAGTCACCAGAATTATTCACACTACTCCATCTTTGTTCAACAGGTCAATGTATCTACTAGGGTTTTTCTACTTGTTCACAGAGGTTTTTACAAACCATCCAGATTCTGAGGGAAAGGATTTTAAAATTTCTGATCACCACAGTAGTCTTACTTATCCACTGTGGCATTTAGTAATGTGGAGTAAATTGAAGCGGTTGCTTTAGGTAGCTGCTTCAGATGGCATATTCCAAAGGTTGTACCATAGTTCTGCAGCTACTGCTCCAATTTTATTTTTTGTTGGGGAAAAAAGGAGGAGGGTATCAGGTAGAAAGAAAAGGATGTCTATTCCTATGATCTTGCAATTTACCATCCTAAGCAAAATAGGGTTTGTGATACTGTCTGTAATCCACATGTGGATTGTTAATGTAAAGCAGTATCAAACGTCCAGATTAACCTGCCATCATGGAGTTTAAGCTAGCCTCTACAGCAGTGTGGATGCAAAATACAATAAAATGCAGCACTAAAGTTTGGATGGAGGAAGCCTAAAAGGAGGCAAGCATCAAGCAGCTGAATATTGCTTAACCTTTGCCCCTCAAAATTGTGTCCTTATTGATTTTTTACCTGCACAGTTGCTCACAAATATGTATTTAAAACCAGGTGGTGGCAATAAGATTCAGTGGAAGCAACTTTGAGTATGTACAGTGCTTAGAGTCAGTATTGATTAGAGCAGCATATAAGCCCAGTAAAACAAATTAGAGAAATCAATAACTCTGCAAAGATAAATTTATTATTTTTTTCTTGTCATACCTGCCCTCAATCGTATTCTCTCTAGCATTACTTACACTAGTACCAGAATAATAGAATAAAAAATTATCTTCTATAATTCATATTTAAAAATAATTAAATTTCAATAATTTTAAATCATATTTAAACAATAAATTTTTAAAAAGAACTTTTTCCCCATTGTTGAGCTTTCCATTCATTTGAAAGGAGAGGCTAATTTGAATGTGCACTTCTCCATTCAGATGAATGGTGATGCTACAGTACAAATTCCTGTATCAGGATGTATGTTTTATGAAAATAAAGTCTGGAAGCTGTTGGGCTGCATACATTTACTTCTTTTCTTTTTTCTTTTTCTTTTTAAACATCAGATCCACCTGCAATATTATGTAGTGCTTTTACATTTTGCTCTTCAGAATGCAGTATGATTTATACCTCTTTGGCTTCAGAGATAAAGGTTCTTTAATCCTGTCCTCAATTTATATTTAGTGAGGTGATAAATCACTGGATATCCCCCAAAAAATTAAAAGTATAAACACTTGAGGAAAGGGCTCAACCGTTGTAAAAAAAATCCTCTGCGTTAATTAAAGTGGTTTTGAAATATAGTTTAATCGCATTCAAGAAGATGAGGACAGATTGACTATAGAAAGGACAGAAACTCATATGAACCAAGTGGGACATTATATACGTGGAGGACTTTTCTTTCTCTCCTTTTGACAATAGCCCCTGAACCTGGAGTGCTTCCAGAATTGCACATCTTGAGATACAGTACACATGGCTACCACTAGATTGAGCAATCAACCAATTGTTGACTACCTTTTTCATTGTCTGTGACATGCAATATTGCTTCATGCAGGCATGGCTTAATTCATGAGTCTTCCGATATCTGAACACCTTATATCCTTACTCAGGAACTAGCTAACAGTGAAACCTTCAAATACTCAACATGATAGACAGACAGACTGACAGATAGTTTTACTAAAAGCTAGAAATCCTATCTGCAAAGATTATTAATTATTACAGAATACAGAAAAACAGAGAGAGATCAACCCCTAAGGTTTAAATCCTACATCTCTTTCTTCTTTCTTTTTTTGGTAATGGACTTTTTACTCCTCTTTTCCTAGGGGAAAAAATGTGGCAGGTCCCTGTACCATGTTTACATAATGGGTATGTGTGATCTGAAGCTCCTTGCTTTCTCCCTTGCCATTTTCAGCTCCCAGACATAATAAATGCCATTGTAGCTTGTACTTTTATTAATAATCATGCCTCCCCCCTGAAAACTAAGGTAAAACCTTTAAGAAATGATAGCTTAAAGGCCATGAGGATTATGAAAAGATTTCTATACTAATGTAGTTCTCTAAAATTAGTGTCCTTATAATCACATAAGAAGCTTACATTTATTCGCTAGTTATTTATTAATTTTATTTTTATAGTAATTTTATTAAGCATTACATTTAAAAAGATAAAAACTAATACAAACTAAGAAAAAGAAAAGAAAAAAAAGAAAAAGAAAAAGAAAAAAATAGAAAGTGCAGAAAAAATAGAAAGAAAAATAAAAAAGAAAGAAAAAATAAGAATATAGTAAAGAAAAAGAAATGACTTCCCCCTTCATACCAACAAGTATAAACAATTTTAGTAACTTATCACCTTCCCTTAAAATACAACAAATGATCTCTTCTTCCCATATCTCATCTCTTATCTATAAAGAAATCCTTAACACCTCATGGTTATTTATTCATTTAGATATATTTAGACATTCAGAAAGCAAGGTGGATTCGTACCAAATCAACAATCTACTGCTATTAAATGAATACAAAAACCTTGGAAATTCATTTATACTTGTGTTTTGCACCAGCTATGTCTCAAATATTATATCTTTGTTTATGATTATGATGTCCAGTTGAGAAAATGGTAAGGAACAGGCAGGTCTTGTAACATGTTTATTGACTAGGTGTTTATTGATTCTAAATATCTTTAAATATTTTTTTAAGACTATGTAAGTTCATACTGTAGTAGTATTAGAGGTAAAACCAGTTAACTTTGTGAACTGCATAGAACTTAAAAAGCCATGGTAGTTGGCCACCCTTTATGAAACTGCTTGATTTGCAATGTGACTTTCTTCTCTCCTCACCTGGGATAGGTTGAGATTGGCATGGGAGGAGTGTGTTGTGGAAAGTTCATCAGAAAGTTTATCAGTGGTGCCACATTTTTCTGATTTTGATTTTTCTGTTTTTGTTTTATAGTTTGTATATATTATTTTTATCCTTGGGTCCTGAGCCACCCAGAGTTTGGTTTAAGATGGGCAGCCCTATACATGTTTTAGATAGATAGATAGATAGATAGATAGATAGATAGATAGATAGATAGATAGATAGATAGACAGACAGACAGACAGACAGACAGACAGACAGACAGACAGACAGACAGACAGACAGAGGCAAGGAAGGTCAAACTGCCAGGCAAGTAGAAATTCTTCCTGACGCTAGCAAGACCCACATTCCTTACTATGTAACATCCTCCCTGTGTCTAAAGGAGGCTTTGATATGTAAGTCAGCTGTCCTCTGGTTCTGCTGATTTTCTCAAAGATAAAAATAACAAACTCATTCAGGCTGTCATATGTTTAGAAAATAAGAGGAGTCACTGTTACAATAGCACAGAAGGGTACTTGGTATCCATGCCTTTGGTAAGCTATTGTCTATGTTTTGCGATTTCTCTCCTCCAAACAAGCAGGTGCCCTTGTTTTCAAAAATGAAGCCTCTACTTCCTTTTCTAGGTGACTGTAAAACCATTATTTAATTAGCATATACCCCTTAGTATGTGATGTAACTCCTTGGGATGTGATGTAACCTATATAAGATCTGTGTTGCCCTGACATCGGGATCCTGTGTTTTCTTGCTGGAATCTAGTAATCACCATATTTATATGCTAGCTTAATAAAGGAGCCAGTTTCTGACGTCTCCAACTGTTTTGTCTCAATTCTATAAGATGAGATTTTTCCACTACAAAACTAAATCAAGAATTTAGGATGACAGGTTTTATTCTGGCAATGTATGAGAATTGACTTAGTTGATTGACAGTTACCATAATTAATTTTCCTTTTCTTATATTTTGCTTATTTATTATTATTTATTATTTGAATTTATCCCCGCCCATCTCTACCATGGTAGACTCTGGGCGGTTTACAATTAGCTTAGCTTTGGTAACCTTGACATCTGTCTAGTGTTTAATTATTTTGAGATTATTCTACTATAATCAATATACTTGTGAGCCTTTCAGTAGATTCACTTTTGAACCTATTTTCAGATAGATAATAAATACATCTATTTTTCAGTAGATTTTTTTTCGGTGGTCAATGAATGCTTGTTTCTGGACTATTTTATAATAATATACACTTTATACTACTAGAAATATATTAACAAATCCTGACGTTATTAATATAATGTAGTAATAACACTTGCATTATGGTTTGCATTAAATGATCTCCTGTTCATAGAAGTATTCAGTTCTATGTATACCCACTTACAGAACATTTGCTTGAAAGACAGGAAAATTTTATAGTTTTTATAATATGTGTTACTGGCCTAGCATTAAATTATGCAAGGTGATCATTTTCAGCATTCCTCTCTAAAAGTGGCCTGGAGAATGCTTCTTCTTTCTTCACACCAAAAAAAAAAAAACAGTTTGTACAGCAATTTAAGGACAACTGCATACATACATATACAAGTATGTGAGATTGTGTAGGTTGCACTCTGACATGCATAATTTCTTTTTCCCTCTCTCTGTTTCTTTCTCTTTTTAAGATGCCATGTGTGTTGATAGCCATGTATCTTCAGCAAATTCCTGTTAAAAACAGGAAGAAAGGGGGAGGGGTCTGAAAGCATACTATTAAATTTTATTTATTATTTTAATATTTAATATAAATGATTTGTATGGCCACCCAATTCATAAAATGCAACTCTGGATGGCTAATGTAGGATTTTAAAGAAAAGAAAATAAACAAATATAAAAGAACCACAACAGCCCACAATAAAACAGCAAAAACACAGGCCAAAAACACAGCCTATTCAAAATCCTAATCCAGGTTTCCAACTGGGTTTATCCAATGTTGTAACCTAGTACTCGGGGGGAAAGCCAAGTTTTTAAAGCCTTATAAAAGGCTAACAGGATTGAGGTCATCCAAATGTCTGTAAATATGCTGTTCCAAAGGGCAAATGCCATGACAAAGAAGACACACCTCTTGGGTGCCATTAGATGGTATTGTTTCCTGGAAGGGAGTTTAAGAATGCCAAGTCTGTTGGATCTCATGGAATGGGCAAACATAAACAGAGATAGGCAGTTCTGCAAATAACCCAGCCCTGTGCCATGAAAGATTGTGTAGATTATAAGAGGCACCTTGAATTATACCTGGGAGCCAAAGGAAGCCAGTTCAACTTGCAAATTAGTGGTGTTACATAGGCATATCATGATACACCCATAACTACTGCATTCTGGACCAGTCGTAGCTTCTAGATTGTCTTCAAAGGCAGCCCCATGCAAGCATGTTGCAACAGTCCAATTCGGATATGATCAAGGGTTGAGTGACCATGAACAGGGCCTCCTGATCCAGGAACGAGCACCACTGGCACACAAGTTGGAGTTATACTGCCACTTGCTTTTCAAGCAGGAATTCTGAGTCCAAAAGGACCCTCAAATTCTGTACCAGTTCTGTCTGGGGGAATGTTACTCCATCCAGAGATAAAGATGAAAATTCTCCAGAAAGGTCAAATACCTTATTAGAGTTTCTTTTTCTGTAAATCAACATGGAATATCACTTGAACCTTATGGGAATAGGAAGATATGAGACAATTGGTAGATAGAATTCTGGGGAAGGAAACATATTTGCCTTCCCCATTTTAGCACATGGGTTTATTTCCTGAATTAGCATTCTTAAGTTATATACTGTATTCAATCTTGTTTAATATAACCTTGTAGTCCTAAATTATTTGACTCAGATGTATCTAAATATATATTCTTGACTATAAAGCAACAGAGGCTGATCAACATGATATAAATCAGATTTACAAACAATAGTCAATCTAAATATTGTGCCATTTAAATTGTTTTTTTACTACTAATGTACATCAAAAATCCCTGTGATGGGCATGTGTATGTATATAGATACAGTAAATAAATTGGATAATAAGTAATAGTTTTCCAAGAATTCTCAGCCATGATTCTGTAGCATGTTGATTATTGGAAGTTCTTCTGATAAAAGTACATGTTTGACTGTTTTCTGTGTCAAGTTAAAATCTTTCAGTAAATATTTCACCAGCCTGTGCTATAAGCTACCCCCAATCTTACTAGACGTGTGCTAGGATATGATTCAGGTTTCAAGCATTTTCCCTATAGAGTATTCACTTTAAAACTATTATATAAAGGAAACACCTCTAATGTAGTTTAAGTATATTCATAGATACTGTTTTCTGATGTAACAATTACCATTATGCCATTACCAAGGGGTACAAAAATGCCAATCTTCATTCTCTTTCAGTTCTGCATTGAAGCAGCACTTGAGTGCTCTTTATGCAAGGCTTTAGCATCTGAATCAGGCCTTCCATGTCCTATTTTCTGGGAGGGATTGTACATTTTCTATCTGTATATTCCAAAATGTCAAGTAAGCCAGATTTCCCATTACATATGAGCCACAAAATTCTTGCTTAATGTTAGAAAATAAACCAGGAACAAGATTATATGCTATGTAATAACTCCCAGAGACATGGCTAAATTATTGTGTCACAGGTAACACCTTAAGGTATTATCAGATATACTAAAGTTAACTGTTTGATTGTTGAATACATTTGTAATCTTTGTAGAAAATACGAGCTAATAATATCACTGGATATTCTTATTGATCCTGCAGTAAATGTATTAATTTTTATTCTGCTGCAAGTTGATATTCAGAGGCAATTTCTCAGAGTCATTTTTAGCATGTAGAAATTTAGGAACATAGGGCACTATAGGAAGTTGAGAAATTGGGGGAAAAATGCCTCCTTCCTCTTCCATGTTTAAGATCATCCAGTTCATGGAGTTCAGCCAATATTCTTTTCTTCAGTGGATACTATTTAATCACTGTGCTGGATCATCAAAATAAAATCTGAGTTTCAGGGTATCATCTACCGTTAACTTTGATTTGATTTGCAGGATTATTTCCTTTCCTGAAAGATACAGGAGTTTTACTTCTATCTTCACATCAGCATTTTATCATAATTCTAATAAAGACTAAAGGGTAGGTTAACTCCCAAAGAAAGCATATATGTGCTAAGTAAGAATGAAAATTAAATACCTCTTAGCTGCTTTTTTACCCTATAATAGACTGATGCTTGAATGCTGATCTGAAGAAATGCTATGGCATTTCAACATAAGAGCAACTGTGAGTTGTCTGAGCAAATGGGGGGAAAATTAATACTGTAGCTTCAGTCCTTGGATATGATTGACAGTACATGATATGAAATAATAGTCTTTCAAAGGGCATGCATTTTAGATTCTCAAAGGAATTGTAAAGTTACTGCATATCAGGTCAAGGTCTTCAAGTAGCCCAATTATCAAGAAGTGCCAAAATTGTTTTCCACATTTTAAAAAATGTGCTAATTTAAATAAGAAATTGGTTGTAATTTTTATTTTTGGGGGATCTCATATAATGGATTTTACAAAAAAAAAGTGCTCTAAGTGTAATGATGCACAATTTTGACATGCATTTTCATCATTTCAAATACAGCCATATTTCAAAGAAATAGTCATTTGAATTTTTCTTTTAAAGTTATATATTCAATTGTTTTGGATTTGAGTATGCTACAGTATGTCAGTCGGTAAGTGGGAAAAAATATGTTGTGACATGAAAAAACAGCTCAGCACTCCTAACTACAATAACTTGAAAGTAAGTTCTGCTAAATTAGTATGACTTAATTCCAAACAAATTATTTGAGGACAGTACAGCTAGCTGCTGCTTTCTTCGTATTTGTCATATTTGATTTTTTTTTCTTGTTTAGTATTTTTAAAAGACTATAAAAATATCTCTTTATTGAGAAGACATCAAATCATTTGATTTGCTAAACCTCTGTGGTACTACATACAGCTTCTATCACATCAAGGAAAATTTTTTGGTTGTTTTTGTTATTCAGAATATGTTCTCCAGATAACACTAAATTAAGTTTTGCATATGAGTAGATGCGTTTTTAATACCTTTCTTTGAGCAAATACAAACAATATATTTGCAGTAAAAGATGAACAGTAAGATAAGCTTTATACAGTATGCTGCATTTAGTAATCCACCTAGGCAGGTTGCACCACCAAGCCAGCTAAGGATAGTTGGACTTGGCTAGTACTTGGATGGTAGATCATCAGAAAATTCTAGGCTGTAGGATTTGTTGCTAAGAAAACTACAGGGACATATCCATAAAGTTATTGGGAGTCATGCTTGACTCAAGGGACTTTTAGCTTTGTCTTTTCTTATTTTAATACACAACACATCCAGCTTTGCAAACTTCAGGTAGGTTAGCAAAGGCAACACAGTTAAAAATATTTAATGTGTTGTACCTTGATTCCTGTGTCTTACTGATTGGTGCATAATAACATTTCACCCACTGGTGTCTAGATACTGGTTACTGCATGATTTTCATGCACATTCAGTTGGAGATTTTTGCTTCCTAAGTTGGCCCTTATGTGTTGCATGTCCAAGACTGTTGACTCTCTCATTTTATGTTTGTCTTCCATATATAATTCATATACAAGCTGTTCTCTTTTTTCCCCCTTTTGTAGAAATTATTGAGCCTACCACTACTAGTCGTGTATCAAGCTCAGGTCAGTATCCGCGTACACCCCCAAAGTATGCTTGGGTACTCTTTTTTTTTCTCTTTTTGAGGAATGACAATATATATGGTGTCATAGCAATCTACATCCCATTGATGTTGAACAGTATTATTTCTGATACTGCTGAGTTGTCTATTTCCTTCATGTGTAGTCACAGTTTGTGCTGCTGTTTGGGCAAATGCTACTCTGCCTTAATAGATTTCTTTTTTATTAAAGCGCTTCTCTCTTTCTGCCCATCCTAAAAATCACATAGCAGATGCATACAGTGTTGGCACAGTGGTGAAGCGCCTTTGCTTTTCTATTCCCTTTGTGGTGTTATCTGTGGTAAATTGATTATTGGCTGTTCTGCTAGAAGCAAGGTATTTGTATGGGCTTTTGCTTTTTTTCTTTCCTTTCGGCTCTTTTTTGTGAATATTATGTTGCAACGTTTATTGCTAAATGTTGGATTTATTAATCAGTTTAACACTATATTAATGACAGGAGGGAAGTTTGGCAAAGAAAAGGATTTTCATTGTGGAAACTTGAAGGGGGAAAACATCACAAGTTAAAGAAATTGTGACTTATTCACAAAGCCAAACCTGAGAAAAATGCAAAATTTCTGTACTTTGGTTTTGACTTGATAGGAAGCTAGAATAATTCCTTGATGCTTACATCCTGTTACTACTTTTCATTATAGCCAGCATCAATTTCAGTGGAATAATAGACTTTAAGTTCAGACTTTCAGACATTGAAACTTTAATTATAAAATTAGGGAGAACAGGTGATATGGAAGCCAGTATAGTGTAGCAGTTAAGGTGCTGGACTTGGATGAGGAGAGCTTTCTTAAAATCTGTACTTAGCCATGAAGACACTGACTACCAGTGGGCCAGGCACTTGCTCTCAGCCTAATCTACTGTATATCACGAGGCCATTGTTGTGGAATAAAATTAGGTGAGAAAAAAACCCCATTGTAAGTCCCCTTGAGCTCTCAGGAGAAACAGGATATAAATGTAATAAATACACATGTATCATTTTTATTAACTATTTGAGGAATGTCATTTTTCCTCATCTGTGCAAAATTATAATTGGGAAATCAGGTCCCACATATATATATTTCAGTTACAAATGGAAACTGTGCAATACTAGTAACAGATTGCTACAAATCTGCTGCAGACTGAGTGTCCTATCATTGGCAACCACAAAGCTGAGGATAGATATTAATGCAAGAATTCTGTCTTGCAGATGTTTGAAATATGATGATATTTAGTCCATTGATATTGGTTCCTTTTTCATAATGTATTATTTGAGCTATGAAGTTCCTGCTGCTTCTATGTCTTCTTTGAATGATGCAGCTGTGTAGTGACCAAGTGTCATTCGTGAGTGAAGAGGAAAGGGAACAATTCACCAGGAGAGATTTCATTGAGGCGGAATCAGTGCTAGCAATAGGATTTACAGCAATATATTTAAGTATATGTCTAATGTGCCATACAGCTATATCCTGATCTCTCCAAGGGAAATACAAGATGCAAATGTAATTTAAAATATTTGATTATTTATTTATTTATTAGATTTATATAGCATCTTTATTTTGTTCAATTGAAAGTGACATGCATAATGCTCACTCCTGTTTTCCCCAAATCAATCCTATGAAATGAGTTGGGCTGAGAGATAGTAAATGACCGAAAAGTCACCCAGATGATGTACATACCTAAGGAAGGACTAGAACTCACCGTTTCCCATTTTTTAGTCCAACATCTGTACTGCTACACCAAAGTGGTTATAAATATAGTCTGTTGGGTTGGAAATGTAGGAGAGGACCTACGTTGCTAATTTGCATTGGGCCTAGAAAATAATACTTAAATCCTGTTTGCACAGAAATAGTTGATCTAGCACTTGCTAGGACCTTTTCTCTGATTAGTTTTATCCCACAAAATATCACAGAAACTATTTGGACAGAATACCACATTCAGAATAAATATTTCAGAATGCAAGGGAACACTGCAGGAAGGTGCCATTCTTCAAATTGTTAAAGCAGCCCATATTTTGTAAGGCTTGTGTAGCTGCTTCAAAAGTTGATTCCTGATAAATATTTATTTATTCAATTTATAAGCCGCCTAATTGGAACAACTTGAGGCAATATCCAGGAAGTTAAAATCACATCACAAAAAACTAGCCACATGTATGTGCGTGTCGTACACAGTTACTTTGCTAGACTGGGAAAGTGAGACATATTGCCAGGCACCTTGTTCCAGTGCTTTCTACATCTCTGGTATCTAATAGTAACTAAATTGAGTATCTTCATTAGGAGAGCTATGACACTAACAAGAACAGAGAGGCTTTGGGTTTAAATTTGTTTCTGGCCTTCCACATTACTTGGTCATGTTTTGTAGTACAACACTGATATAACCTTTTTAACCCTTGAGATCTACAAGTGAGGCATGTAAAGGAGATAAAATAATCCAATCATTTGGTAAAGGCCAGAAAAGAAGTTTCATACCTGTATGCCACCTCTGCTAGGGTATGTCCTGCAGTCCCAGTGCTTTGTGTCTGATAGGGCTCATTATTATAATTTGCAGCCAACTAGGAAGTATCTTACTAAAACTACACAGAGCTAGGAATAATTCAATCCTGCCTGAAACTCATCCTCATATGAATGGATGCCAGTCAGTTGTATAGCAAGATAATTGGATTATCTATGAAGATAATTGGAAGGAAATCTGTATCCCTTCCAAGGAAAAAAGTACTAATATAAATCTACCATAGTATTAAATATACAAAACAATTCATTTCAGTGAATTTAAAAGTATCTTAAAAGTTTCTAAATTTGTGTTAGGCTGCAGATTTTTTTAAAGATTAAACAAAAGAGTTTTTGCATCATTTTATATTGTAAGTTGTTTGATTCGCATGTTTCAGTGCATTTAACATTTATTACAAAGGTGATATTTTAAAAGTAAAATGATTTAGACAACTTGTAGTGACCTTGGATTGTATGGTTCTTTCACTTTAAAGAAATAGGAGTGTGATTAATGAAAATTCACAAAGAGGAATTACAGGTTAGGAATTTTAACTATCCTGTCATGGGAAATAAGGAATCAGTGATGGGGAAGAAAAAATTATTGGCTTAGAAAATTATATAATATGAAAGTTTTTTTTAATTTGTTTGCTCTTGATTTTCATTTTCTACTGCTAATATTGATGGTAATAGTTTCTTTTTGGTATTAGTTTATCACACTTTCTCTATCTGCCTCTTGGTAGTGAAACATTTCTTGTTTGAAGCAGACTATTAACTTTCAGTCAACATCAGAAATACTTTGAATTTCTTTAACATATCCTGAAAAAAACAAACACAAATACTTGACAATTTGACAGGCAGGTGTTTCTGATGAATGTTGCTGGAGCTGATGACAATTCATAAATACTGGCAGCCTTGGACAGACACTAAACCAACTTTAGCTAATGATGTTTTATAGTGAATTTTAAGTATTTAGTGAAATTAATTGACTAATAGACAAGATTAATGAGATGAGAAATTTGGCAGAATATGAATGCTTCTTCAGTTAAGATGGCTTTTGGTAAATAAAATTATAGGGAAACTGGTAGGGTAGGAATGAAGAAACAGATGGAGAAAAAGTCTGGTTATTGTATAAGAGATTGATGGCAAGGAATTTGCACATGTGGAGAATATATCTTAACTGGTGAAAGACTGGAGAACCCGATAGCTTAGTGATAGGTCCTTTGCTTTGCATGCAAAAAATGCAGGCTTTGCTCAAGCCCAGACCTCACTCTGTTCTTCCTTGGCCCAAAGAATGTACAAGTAAAATGAAGACATTTTTCTAAAAGAGAATTTATGACCTGGATCAGGACCACTGCACTTAAGATTATTGCTTCAATTGCCAGCTTGCTGAAGAATCAGCATTATTCCTCTCAGTTTCTCTGCCATCAGCTGTTTTACATGCAGTGTTAAGCCTTTTAAACTCTGCTGCCTCAAACTTTTTCCAATAACATGTGGCCATCTCATAAGATCCTCAAAGAGCACCAATAAACTGAGCTTCTTCTCTGATCCGTGATAAATAGAGGTATTGGGAATTAACTTTCAAAATTCTTAACTCTTAGAGGTATTTCTAGTAACAGGAGCTCAGCCTTCTCTTAATACGTTAGCAGCTTTGCAAAGGTTGGAGGCTCAATGGGATACTTTCATTTCATGTTTCATTTAAAGTTGAGCTACTTACCATACTGTAAAACTTGAAGTTCAGAATAGCTTTATATCGCTGCCGGTGTACATGAAATTATACATTCCACTACAGCTTATTAAAATACTGCCTGTTTATTTATTTATTTATTAAACAGATTTATAAGGCCGCCCAACTCCCAACACAGGGACTGCGGGCGGCTTACAGAATTAAAAACCATAAAAACACAATAGACATATCATCTGAAATGCTTCTTCCCAGGGTTTTTTGGAGTTTTTTTGCCACCTGGACTAAGTTGCCATTTATAAGAAAACTCTTGACGTCTCTCCCACTATCTCCTTTCTATTCCTTTCTCAGCCTCTCCACAATCTCTCACACCTGCCTTGAAACCTCATTCAGTACCTAAGGATCAGAGCAAGATTGTACTCTCATGGTTTTTAAAAGCTCCTAGTAAAGGTCTATGTGTAAGGGAAATTGCTGACTGTACACATTGCCTCAGAATCTCACAAACTGGATAATTAGCATCTCCCCTTTTATAAAAGGAACATCTGTTGAACAAATAACTTAAAGCCTATCAGTGATTTAGTTGATAATGGTTACATATTAAAATTCCAATGAAAAATACAGTCATCTCACAAGACCCTCAAAGAGCACCAATACATACCCATTTATATTTATTGTATTGTACTGTACTGTACTGTACTATACTATACTATACTATACTATACTATACTATACTATACTATACTATACTATACTATAATAGAAAAATAATTTATTCAGACTTGTCAAGCAAGACAGCTTGTGAAATTCTGAGCAACTACTCAAAAAAAGGTTTTCCTGCCCCTTTAAATTATATTTATTTATTTTATTTATTTATTTATCACATTTATATCCACCCATCTCCCCCACAAGGAGGGACCCTTGCATATATGCATAGCAAGCTTCTCCCAAACAATTAATGAACATGCTAAAGAACCCCACTTGATATTTCTCCTCAGTTTGATGAGTAAGTATTGATAACCAATCCACGAATATGGTTTTCAAGACGGTGGTGCTTTGTTGTATCTATCAGATCTGGGCAGCAAAGACCCAGATGGGCATTAATTGGAAGGAAAAACAGTTTTCAGTATTTCTTGGCTGCCACCAAGTGGTCATCCATGATGCATGATACAGTGTAACATGTAGAAAATTTAAAATGATCCCTGGAGGTTCCACTAATGTAGGAGACAACTCACCTTGCTAAATTATGTACATCATGTATTGTCTTGGACTTTATCTGTGATATACAGCTGTGGCTGTCTTCTAAACACAACTGCCAAATCCAGAAAAAGAATAAATTGGCCAAGCTTCATTTCATTGGCAAAATAATTATTTCTCTCTAGCCCTCTTCAAATCATTAGCAGTTAACATGGCCACATTTATATTTATGAAATTTCAGCCCGGTGTTAAATGATTTATGAAAAAAAAGAAAACTCATCTTTCAGATAAAGAATTGTAGCTATTTCAGAATGCTTGTATGTGTAGTACTTTGTTATTTTAACAGATAAAATATAGGCATCCACTCTCTACCAAGGCAGATCACCTGAACTGTTCTACTTAAATAGCAGCAATTCTATTCAGTTTTGAACTGGTCTGTTTCTCAGACCTGCTTGAAGATGTTGATGATTGAACACAATAACTATGTTTTCTGTCATTGAGTCCCTTTTGGACTTTTCTGAAAATAGGACTTTTTATCATGTAGGAAACTCCTATTGAAATCTCAAAATCCTTGGATGTGCAAGTTCCTGCTCATATTTTGCAAATTTTTTCAGTTGATTGCAACACCTGACTGACTTCTGTCAGAGCTCAGAAGCTAAGCTAAACTGCTTTTTTAATTGGATGGGAGACAACCAGGGAATCCCAAGGATACCAGTTAGAGTCGAAGTTCTGGAAACATCCTGGAAGAAGACAAATTACTTCTGTACTTTTGTCAAGAAGACTGTGTCAATGTGCCCATGAAATCACCAGCAATTAAGCTTATTTATATTTTGAACAAGACTTTACTCTCTAGAGTTAAAAGAGCTAAGAATAAATATGCACAAATATATTGGTAACTGCATTTCAAAAGAAATCATCCTTTTCTTTTAGTAAACTATAATGAGGTATGTTACTCCAGTTTGGAAAATACCTCAGTGGATGTCAAAATCTTTGGCTAACCCCAAATTGATTAGTATGTACAGTTCCAAATTTTACTTTGCTTATAATCAGGCATGTGACAAACCAATTAAAGGCTTGCAAGCCCAAACTAAATTGGTTAAAAATGACAAGTAGAATGAAAGAAAACTGACAATTTATCTATTTGATCTTGATTAAAACTGTGGATAAGTCAAAGCAATTTGTTTTTATCCATAAATCAAAAAATGTTTCAAGTTTTAAAAAAACAAACTTGTGAATTTATGGAGAACTACTCATCTACTGTATATTATCTCCAACATATATTGTATAAATCATAGCATTTAATTTCTTTGAAAAGTTGTTGCTGACCGTGGAATATGTTACGAGAGAGTTGTAAAAAAGAATTAAAATGAGTTATCCACATCACTTCATATTTGAAGCATTTTTCTCTCTTTTTCTTCTGAATGAATTCTGAAAAGAATCTATGGGATACAATTCAATGGAAAGTCTCCTATGAAGGTGAGCATAATAAATACAAAAAATAACTAAAGTATCACACCACGAGATATACTGTGCTAATACAAACTGGATTTTCTTACTGTCCGAGGATTGTGACTCATCAATTCTATATAGCTTGAATTGTACAAAGTTGTAGAAGCAGGAAGCAGGAGAAGAAGCTTAAATGGTCATGGTATTGCTGCAAATTTCAACTTCAATAACCTTTGTGTTTGCAACACTGCACTGTGTATTTATACCTTCCTTTTCCATCAACCAATAACTATCAATGATAACTAAAACTAATTTAAAACTGTGAAACTTTAAAAGTGTAGTACCCCATCAACTCAGCAGCCCATTTACCTAGCAGATGCCTGCTTAAATAAAAACATTTTTGCTTGCCAATGGAAAAATAGGGAACAAACCCAATATTTATTTGAAAAAGTTACAAAGGAAGATCTTTCCAGTGTTCCACTGAAAATATTTCTACCGCTGGTAGTCAGAAAGAAGTTGGGCTTGTAAGACAAAAAGAGCCCTACAAAAATACTCTGGTGCAAAGGTGTGTACGTCTTTTGAAATCATAGCTAGGATTTTGAATTGTGCCTTAGAACTGACCTGAAGCTGGACTTCTTTTAACAAGGGAATCATATTTTCTCTTTTCTCTAATTGGTCAAGGGATTCTGAATGGAACTTTTGGACTTTTCAAAGGGAGTCATCTTCCTCCATAGAACATGCTACAGAAGGTCTTTATACTTTATTGCAACCAAATATAAGCCATTGAATTATGGGAATTATATAGGATTGCAATGTGGGAAATTGCACTCCTCTACATCTGGAATGGTCTGTTGTTCTTACAGAATGGATTTATGGATTAGGGGTCCAAAGTTCTTAGACACTGTGATTATTCGTTCATTGTGATGCAGTTTTGTTGATTCAAATGCAAAACCACCTAGGACTCCAATGTATTCATGGTGCTCCCACAAATCCTTTCACTGCGATTAGGGATATTCTTTGTGTGGATTCTACTCTGAAAAATGATTCTTTTTCAGTGCAGGGCAATGAGATTGTCATCATGTCATAATAACAGCATTGTGTGAACAACAGAATAATATTTACATTTATTTTCTGTTCTATAACTCTGTTGTAGATGTTTGGCTCAATAGTCATGTAAAGAGGTAATGCAAGTGTACATTATACATATACATTATATATAGTGGCAACCTGCGGAAGACCTTTGTATTTTGAGGAGTTAGGTGGCATGTTTTGATTTTCCTTCCCCACACCTAGGAGATTAGATTTTATTTTGAGTTATACTGATGTCTAATTGTTTTTATTTCTGCTTGGCATGGGAGGGGGAAGAGAATAATAATATACCCACTCCTCCAACAGCCCTCCAGAACATATCTTTGTTGGAAGTGGGGGGAGAGAAAACCCCCAGCTTGTTAAGTTTAAGCATAAGTTCACTCCTCCAGCCGCCCCTCTAGCAGCTTAGAATGGGGGGGGGGGGGGATGATAAGTAATTGTTTATGCTTAGGCACTGGCTTATCTGATGGCTTCCCAGGCTCTGGGAATGATGTTATGGACAGGTGCCAGAAGGAATCCCAGTCAAGGTCAGTCTGGGCTTGGTCACGGGGTTTGGAAGCCAGGCTTTGATAAAAACCTTAGGATTGTCTTTGGAGTTTGGGAACTTTGATACAGGCTCAGGATGCTGGGTGCTGTGGGACTCAACAGCCATTCAATTTGGGGTTATTCTCTGCTATCTTAGCCAAGTTCCTGGTAGCAACAAGAGAATAAAGGTATCACCTTGTTTGGTATGTATGTATTTCTTTCTTTCTGTATGCTATGCTTGTTATGCTTTGTGTAATCTGTTTAAACTGTGTTTCTGTTTAACTTTGTTTGCTTAAATTTCTAATAAAACTTTAAGTTTCTTTATCCACCGGTGTGCTCATTATCTCTGGATCTAAAAGAACCAATTGTTCGAGCATCTGATCAAGGCTTGGACACTTGGCAGTACACATATATACACACACACAGCACCAATGCTCTTGAAAGTTCTGAGTAGCTTACAAAGATTCAAAAGCATTTAACATTAAGAGCATAACAGATAAAAACACACCAAAAAGGTAACATTAAATCTTGGAAGGCCTGGGTAAATAAATCTGTTTTTAGTCCCCTCCTAAACAATAACAAGGAGGGAGCCTGCCTCAACAAACCAATTTGTTTGTTGAGGCTTTGCAGTTACACTGTGGGGAATTAGTTTTTTTTGAAGCAATTTATTCATCATGTAATATTGATGGTAATGTTAGTGGGAAAATGCAGGTTTCAAAATAAGCACCGTAAATAAAAAAAAATGTGATCAAATAAAACCGATGTTTTCACTGAGTCAGTATAATGTCTAACACTTTCAAAAGGTGTGTTTAGACCATGAAAAAACATAATAATAAAATTCACTTTTCCTTGAATAAATGTATCCATTAGGGGCAGAAAATTTTCTATCAAATACAGAACACGACTTGAAGCAGGTCAGAATGAATTCATTGATTCCCATTTTCTATATCTATATCTGTCCTTATGAACCCTTATAATTTTGATGAGTTCTATCACGATTCTAAGAAGTAAAAGAAGCTATTCTGAGGCCCTTCTGTATTATCTCTAGTCAGATTCTTGAAAGCCACTTTCCAAAAAGCAATTAAAATATAATCTTAAGGAACTTGTGCATTATTTTAACTGATTAGTTTTGTTATTTATTTATTTATTTATTTATTTATTTATTTATTTATTTTATATAACCGCCCATCTCCCCCAACGGGGAACTCTGGGCGGTTTACAATAAAAATAAATTAGATAAAAACATGAAATATAAATATATATACCAACAATTTATACAATTAATATAATAAATAGATATAAAAATCCAAGTGGGAGATAGTGTTAATAAAAGAAGGGCATTATAAAATTACGGGATTAACCACCCCCATGAGGAACTATCGTTTCCTCCCTCCCATGCCAGGCGGCAGAACCAGGTCTTCAGTTCTTTCCTAAAGGTCGGGAGGGAGGAGATCTGTCTCAACTCTGGGGGCAAGATGTTCCATAGTGTGGGTGCTGCTACAGAGAAGGCCCGCCTCCTATCCCCCATCAGATGACATTCTTTAATTGATGGGGCTCGTAGCAGGCCCTCTCTGAATGATCGGGTGGGGCGGGTTGATAATATGGGGATAAGACGGTCCCTCAGGTATTCTGGTCCCATGCCATGTAGGGCTTTAAAGGTGATAACCAACACCTTGAATTGTACCCAGAAGCAAACCGGCACCCAATGCAGCTCGCGGAGCAAAGGTGTTATATGTGCGGATCTTGGTGCACCTAAAATTGCCCGCGCGGCTGCATTCTGCACCAGCTGTAGCTTCCGGATAGTCTTCAGGGGTAGCTCCATGTAGAGCACATTGCAATAATCTACATGGGAGATGACGAGAGCGTGAGTGACTGTTTGGAGGGCATCGCGATCCAGGAATGGGCGCAACTGGCGCACAAGCCGAAACTGTGCAAAAGCCCTCCTAGCCACGACTGCCACCTGCTCTTTGAGCAGGAGTCGTGAGTCTAGAAGGACCCCCAAGTTGCGCACCGGTTCTGAATGGGGCAGTGCTACCCCATCGAGAACCAAAGATGATAATTTCCCAGAAGACGCTAAACCATCAATCCACAGCCACTCGGTCTTGCCAGGGTTCAACTGAAGCCTGTTGTTCCCCATCCAGGCCCTCACAGCCCCCAGGCACTGGGACAGGGTGGTCACTGCATCACTTACTTCACCTGGGATGGAGATATACAGTTGAGTATCATCTGCATACTGATGATACCTCATCCCATGGTGTCGGATGACCTCGCCCAGCGGTTTCATGTAGATGTTGAATAGGAGAGGAGAGAGAACCGAACCCTGCGGCACCCCACACAGGAGTGGTCGCGGGCCGGATCTCTCCTCCCCTACCACCACCAACTGGGAACGGCCCTGGAGGAAGGAGGTGAACCAGCGCAAAACTACGCCGCCCACCCCCAACTCCCTAAGCCGTCCCAAAAGGATACCATGGTCGATGGTATCAAACGCCGCTGAGAGATCTAAGAGAGCCAGGATGGATGCACTACCTCCATCCCGCTCCCGCCAGAGATCATCTGTAAGCGCGACCAATGCAGTCTCCGTCCCAAATCCCAGCCTGAAACCTGACTGGAAAGGGTCTAGATAATCCGCTTCATCCAGGGTCCTCTGAAGCTGCAACGCCACCACCTTCTCAACCACCTTTCCCAAAAAGGGAAGGTGGGAGACTGGGCGAAAATTGTCCAGAATGGTAGGGTCCAGGGATGGCTTCTTGAGGAGGGGGTGCACCAATGCCTCCTTGAAGGCTGTTGGAAACACCCCCTCCAACAAGGATGTATTAATCATTGCCTGGACCCATCCACATGTCACCTCCCTGGCCGATTTTACTAGCCAGGAAGGACAGGGATCTAACTGACATGTGGTGGAATTAACAGTTCAGAGGATCTTGTCCACTTCCTTAGGTCCAACAGGATCAAATTGTTCCCAGATAATAGGGCAAGACCACTCTCCCGGCATCTCCCCAGACTGCATTTCACGCATGGAGTCCAACTTAGACCGAATCCGAGCGATTTTATCCTGCAGATGCTCAGCAAATTCTTCTGCACGGCCCTGTAGGTGGGTGTTCGACTCCACCCTACCTAAGAGAGATCGAGTAATCTTAAACAGGGCCGTCGGACGGCATTCTGCGGATGCAATAAGAGCGGAGAAATATTCACGTTTCGCCGCTCTTACCGCCACAAGGTAGGCCTTAATAGCGGCTCTAGATTGTGTTCGGTCCGATTCCGCCTTCGTCTTTCTCCAGCGGCGCTCTAGACGTCTCTTCACCCTCTTCAAGACCCTCAACTCCTCCGTATACCACAGGGAGTGACGGGTCGAATGGGGTTGGAGAGGTCGCATCGGCGCGGTCCTGTCCAAGGCTCCGGCCGCCTCCCTATTCCAGGAAGTGGCCAGTGTCTCCGCTGGACCGTGCAGCAGATCATCGGGTAATGCTTTTACTTTGTGTTTTTCTAAAGATGTTTTGGGGCTAAATAATAAGGCTATGCATGCTCTGAAAGTGATTCAGAAGTACTTTGGTTCCCATGCCTCTTGGTTATCCATTCAAGCATTCCATCTTTTCTGCATGTATATGAAAAGAAGCAGTCACTTAAGGGACTCTTAAAAGCAGGCACAACTTATTTTTCATCTCATGCAAAAAAGAAACCTACTTTAGATAGGTACTGTGCTGGGGCATGATTTGAAACACTTCTTACAAATTCTTTTCAGAGTGTCCATAGCCGTAGGCTCTTATTCCTTTTTTGCCTGCAAAAAGGTTTTCCCCTGCCAATGGGTTTTGTGCACCAATCAGTTACTTCCACTTATATTAGCTGTCTAGCACATTTTCCCCCACCAAATGGATTATGGTTAGGGTTACCTATGGATAGTTGAGAAACACCATAATCACAACAAGGATATCACACCGATCGATTATGCCCAAGTGGAAGAGCAGGCTAATTAAAAATTTGCAGGCACCTGTGCTGCCTTCTTTCCCTCCTATTTGAGCCTTACCCCCAATGTCAGCATAGCAGAGTGGCTTATAACAGCTGCAGCCTTGAAACAGGTGGGGAAGGAGACTAGGTGAGACATGTGTGTTTTGAAGCTCTGCAGCAGAAACAACAGAGAAAGCAGCCAAAGAGAAGAAGTTTTTTTTTCTTCACAAAGACTTTGGAGTCCAGAGGAAAAATGAAGAGTCAAAGCCCAGCACAATGTTGAGAAGGTGCAAGTGCTTTACAAGCTGCCCAGTACTAAAGAAGAAAACAATAGAAGAAACCCCAGAGAGAGAGAGGGAGAGAGGATTCAAAGGCAGACCAGGGTCTGTAAGGGTAGAACACTGCTCTATACTAGTAATAGTAGTGGTAGAAAAATAACAGTAATATACCTTTGATAGTATAGTATAGATGTAATAGTATAGAGTGTAGTAAATTAAGAGTAGGATAACATTGTATAGTTTCATTAGTGATATTGTATAGGGTAAGATATTATAGAAAACACTCACCTATATATATTTGCAAGTTTCACTTCTGTATTTTAGATATGTTTCCAAAATATCTCCCCCACCCTTATAGGGAGTTATAAAAAAATCCAATTGTCTAGGGTCCAGTGCTATTGGTGGATCTTCTGAGTCTGAGACAATCAAATTGGGTATAATTTAAAAAGAACCTGTGACAGTCCACCATGGGCAAAAAAAATTTGGATATGAGATTTTAACACCAGTGGTAGGCAAAAAAGGAACAAAAGCCTAGCCCTATTGCATAAAGACAGAAAAGGATCTACTACCTTTTAAGTCTCTCAATATGCACTTATTTAGATCTTTGTCATGAATGTGCTGGTTGGTAATTCTAGGAGTCCAGTTCCCAACACTTGGGAAAGTTGATGAGCATTGTTATTGAGTATACTTCCCTTTCTAATGTGGTGGGAAAAGGTACCCCTCCACACACATGTGAGCTGCATTCACTACGAAACCTATGAAATGTCCCTCATACATGTGAATTGCTTAAAGTGTCCTTGTAATAAAACACTCACAGCAAGCTGAAGTGACCCTAAATGGTGACAGGGAGAGGAATCAGTCAGGAACCTGTGGCCCAGTAAACCATGGGATCAATATTCCCATGTCAGAACTGAAGGGGAAGCAAATAGCAATATGGAAGTAGAAACACTGAGGAGAAACAGCAGTTAAGTAAAGGCACCCTGTAGGGATCTGGTTTCACCTGTTGACTAACCATTCAGGTTCTCTGATTTCCACCTTAAGGCACTCGTAAGTGACATCTGTCTTATATATGATTCTATTGTATTCACAAAATCTGAAAGCTTATAAATCATGTTAGAAGTATATTTAGAGTATAGTTTTGAGTGTTTACAAAGAGTGACAAATGTTTCTCTAATGTATCAGGTTGGACTTGCCCTTAAATGTCACTTTTGCCTGAGTAAAGAAAAAATGGCATATATATATATATATATGCCATATATATATATATATATATATATATATATATATATATATATACACACACACACACACACACACATACATACATACACACACACACATACATACACACACACACACACACACACATATATGTATGTATGTATGTATGTATGTATGTATGTATGTATGTAAAAATCTGCAGCATTGAATAGTGTATTTTTAATTTTTATTACTTTTCAGGAAAGTCTACAACATGTTTACCTATTATTTGTTGTATATTCAATTTGTTTATTTAAAATGGTATTTCATGACCATGTGGCCACATTTGATTAAATCAAAAGCAATATCATTGACCAGTAATTGTTCATATTAACCAATTAGCTGGGATTGACCATGATACTTTCCATTTAGAAAATAAAAACAATAACTAGAAAAAAGAACAAAGCAGAAAGATAAGATAAGATAAGATGATAAGATAATATAAGATAAGATAATATAAGATAAGATAATATAAGATAAGATAAGATAAGATAAGATAAGATAAGATAAGATAAGATGATAAGGTAAGATAAGATAAGATAAGATAAGATAAGATAAGATAAGATAAGATAAGATAAGATAGCAACGAATAGGATCAGGAAAAAAAAGGATAGCGGGATATTAGGAGGATATTATCCCATACCTCAAAATGCTATTTTATTTTCCAAAAAGGTAGATTTATTATTTTAGTTTATATGCACACACAATGCTTTACAAATATTTGGAAGAATATTCAGCATATTAGTCTCCTTTACATGGTTTCTTTTAACCACTGTTCATGCTGATCTTGCAATTTTTTTCTCTGATTTTTAGTCTTCAGTCATTGGCTTTAAAAAAAAACACCAAAGCCAGAACTATGCAATTTTCCACTTTTCTTGCTACTAACTTCACCTTATTTCATGCCATTAAAAGAGTTACATTAAGTGGGTATGATCAACATGTGAAACTTAGATCTTTTTTAAAATAAATTCAACAAACATTATTTTCCAATGTGCATGCTTGTTGATATTCATAAATGCCTGTGAAAGGAAAATGAGAAAACTGCTCAACAGAAACAGTTGTCACATGTTGTAAATAAGCAATCTGAAAGACAATAGGTAAACATTACATTTTTTTTCAGAGTCGTCTCTTCTGTTCCTCTAATTAGAAGTGGGCATATGGTTTTCAGCTACACTACAATATTGCATTATTGTGAATCCCTTAACTATAAACTGCTGGCCAAATTATCTAATTCTGGTTTTATACTCATGTTTCATACATTTTATTATTTCAGTGACATATAACAGTTTGTTTCTTTCCATTAGATTGTGTAGAATTTTGAGTCCATGATACCTTTGGCATTATAATAAATCAAATTTTACAGTAGTGTTATGGGGATGGCAGGGGGAAAATGTGTAAGCTTTCCTCAAGATTTAAATGTAAAAATATCCTATTTTTGAGTTTGCCACAAAAGTTATTATTAGGAAACTACATTAAAATATTTCTAATTGATAGATCTATTGTGAATATTTAAAAATTACAACAGGTAGTCCTCGGTTAGTGACTGCCTCATACAGCAACCATTCACGGTTACAACAGAGATGGAAAAGTAACTTTGTGACCAATCCTCGCATTTACGACCTTTGCAGGTCTGTAAAGCAAAGGAAAGCTGAAGTAAGATCATAAGCACAGTTGTGGTTTCACTTAGCAACCACCTTGCTTAGTGACCAAGTTGCTGGTCCCAATTGTGGATGCTAAACAAGGACTACCTGTATTTAGAAGAACAAGTAATATTTCATTTTGAATGACTGAGCTCTGCACACACCTAGTATTCTGCTTGTGTTACTGTAGTTGATATTTAAAACTGTACTTCCTTCAGATTTTTTTCTTTTCCTTTCTGGGTATGAAGTCCAACTGACTTGCCTGCTTTTAGGAAAATCTACCATTGACCTCTTTGGACTGAAACTGCAGTTCATTATTTTAAAAAGTACCACGTGATAACATACCCATTTAAGATGGATATAAAAGATATATACAGTAATTGACCAAGAATATGAAGATCAGCAGAATCCATTAGAGTGATCTTACAACAGGTGATATTTTTTTCATTCTGCCACAAATTGATCTGCTAAAGCCATGGGAAGAAAACAGTAACAAAACAAAGATGGAAATGTGTAATTTTTGTATTGTTGTGCTCCATAGATTATTGTACAAAAATGTGTCCTTCCATTCCATGAGGAGACTATTAGGACTGAAGAGGTGGCTTCATCAGGCCTTGCTTTTAAAGACTTTGGAGTCTATTTGCCAGGAATTTCTTGAGTTTTAGCTTGGCATTTCTAACATCTATTTTAGGTTTTCAGAAACTCCATCATTTCCTTCAAGCATGAGACTTGTCACTATGCTGAGAAGTACATTCACCACAAGATAGTGACTTGTGAATGTGGGTTCTGACAGCTGGGAGGCCTGGTGATGGCAGACAGAAATTCCTTCCTTCCTTCCTTCCTTCCTTCCTTCCTTCCTTCCTTCCTTCCTTCCTTCCTTCCTTCCCTCCCTCCCTCCCTCCCTCCCTCCCTCCCTCCCTCCCTCCCGTATCCTTGAGTCCCTGGGTATATTGATAGACATGGCTGTCATTAAGCTAGTTGCTATCGCTATATTCCTTACCAATATTTGGGTAATTTATTAAGCAATTATCTTCACACCTAGCTAAGTTGCTATCAGGAAGCTGAACTCTTAAAATATGCTATTTTGTTCCTCAGTGAGAATAACGGTTGATTCTCTGGTGGAATAGATATGTTGATAATGGAACAACAGCCGTCTCCTGGACATGCAGCTGTTGGTTATCAATTGCAATCTTCTCAGAGAAGATAGTATTCTACTTTTGCTTGGGAGAGTTATCAGACACACAAGATTATTTGGGGAAAAATTGGGGAAAACTTCACAAAATTATTTTCCTTGATGTTCAGAGAAACTACAGCTATGAGGACTAGAATAAAATTCAGAGTGAAAGTAAAGCATGGATGTGGTCATTGAGTATCTGGTTTTACATATCTGTCAATTAGTAATACGAAACATAATAGAGAACTCCTATACACCAGTAAATTTTTTACAAGGATTTTTAACAGATGTTAAAATGGGATAAGGTAGAACCTTTAGTAAGCCACATCTCAGGACAGATACAGTATATCCTGAGAATTGGGGTAGACCATTTAGTTCTTGTTTTAGTGAATAAGAAAACGTGAGTACTGGTACTGTATGGTTAACATTTTTGGCATATAATAAGTTTTGGTTTGGTTACCGGTTGATCAAGCTGAGACCCTATCTTAACTTTTGACAAAGAAAATAAGCCCTGACATGGGCTCTCAGCAATTACAAATCTAGTGCATGTAAAAGATGTCTGGAACTGGGAAGGGAGATGTGGTAACTATGGAAATAATTTTGCATGCAGTTAACTTTACAGAAGAAGCCATCTTCTTCTCTCTTTTTTCCCCCAGTACTTTTTTTTTTGTTTCCAGATACTTTGCTTGCCACAGTCTAGTTTTATGGGAAGATGAACAACTTAGGAATGCCACAGGATGGCATTAAATACTTTCATTCTCAAATAATGATGTGGAATCAGCTGTTGCTGCTACTCCATCAAAAAATTAAGTAGGAAGAATCTTGTCATATGTTTGTAAATTATTACACTGAGCACGATCTTTATAGCCTAACCAGCCTTGAATACTTTGAGAATGTTGAACCCATTAAATAGTTGTTTACCAGCTTGGGTGGAAAAGGGTATTGTATAGAACTCTGAACTTTGCCAGATTTGATAGATGAAAAAGAAAAAAAATGGGAACATGAACAGAATGATTGTAAATACGGAGCACTGGGTAATTAAGCACCCTGGGGTAGCCTTGAAGAACCATCTGTTTCCTGGAAGGAGAGTATGCACTTCTGAGGAAAAATGTAATCATTATTTAAGGAACATAGCATTTGGGATTTAAGAATTAATGGAATGGTTGGTAAGGTCTGCTGACCTCTCCTTATGGAATTCCCTCGCTCAATTTGAAATGTGCTTGTTCTGTATGACACTGTGGCAGAATTCTTGTGAACAAAATAGTAACACATGTAACATGTGGCTTCCCTGATAGTCAGCTTGGAGCTCTGTTATCTGAAGGAACACTGTTTCTCTACTATTCTCACCCAAGTTTTACAATCATCCTTCTCCAGGTAACCCTGAATGCTGAAGAGTGGCAGATCATTTTTCAGAGAGGGCCCTTCTCAATGGTTTCCTACACCACCCATCCCTAAGAGAGGTGTGCTTGGCACTTCCTTTATTGACTATGGTTCCCTAGACATTTCAAATTTACATTTTAATCTTAGCACTTAACTTAATCTGCTAATGAAATTTTTACTTCTGTTATTTTAATTTCTGCTATGTATCAAGTACAAAGTGATTGTTTAGCATATTGTCATGTGCTATATATATTTCTAGCTTCTTTTTATTTAATCAAACAATTCATCAAAAAGCTTAAAAAGTAGACACAAGGAATCAATAATGAAATGTTTAAAAAAAGCATGCCTCAGCCTATTTTAAAACAAGGAAAATGGCATGTTTATATACATATATATATGTAATGTTACAGTGAGCTATATGCAGTATTTTTGTCCAATAAGGCAATTGCATATGGAACAGCATGTATTTTACCTGTTTATTATACAATCCTGTGGGTTAGCCTAAGGAACTATTTCTAATAACTAAATAAATATTTATTTCTTCTGTATTTACAAAGTCCCTTCCCTTCCTTGTCTCCCAATTTACTATTCAACAGGAACAATTAGAGAACCCCAAGAGAAAAAGACTGGTTGGTTGGAAGTTTATTAGGCACTGAAGCATTAGCAGATCTAGCATTTGGTTTAGTAAATTTAGCTAATTTTCATTTAGTAAATCCTCACAGAAGACTCTATGGTCCTGGAAAACTGAAATGTATCTCAGCAGGAACCTCATTCCAGGGGGCCCCTCAGACCTATGATCTCCCACAAAGGGAGCAACAAAGCTACACAAGAACAAAAGAGAGAGAGAAATGGTTTTTATAACCTCTTAAACCATGGTATGTTCAAAAATTTGGGATGAGCCCAAACCATGGGCCTTTCAAAGAGTTCTTTAGTAGGTGGGCCAAAAGGATTATGACATTTTTAGAGCTGGGTAGTGAAGATCATTCAGTGGCCTGTTAGAACCAGTGAATGGAGCAGAGCTTAACATTGTGTAAACTCGTGGGCAGAAAAAGGAATATTGTTTAAAAACACAGCCTGTGAGCACGTTAGAGAGATTCAGGTTCTTATTCTTACACTTTTAGCCCACCCAAGCATAAAGAAACACACACTTAGACATTGCAGGTACAAAAAGTAAGTACAAAAGAGTTCTTACATTTATTTTGTCCAGGTACAGCCATTTCAGTAGAAAATTGGTTTCAGTTCTTCTTTTTGTTCCCTAAACTGCATACCTCTGGCCCTGTTTGCTGCCAGAGGCTGCGTGGAGAAAGGGGGGGGGAATTTCCTAGGCCCATCCATGTGGCCAAGATGGAGGGAGAGCAGCTTGCACGCTGCTTCTCTGTCAGTGGAAGGAGCAGAGAGAGAGAAGAGGAAGTGGGAGGGGCAACAACCAACTTCCTCTGGAAGCACAGAGTTTGCCTCCTAGAGCAATCACCCATATGCTAATGAGGCATGCTTGGTTTGCTGAATTCCAACAGGTAGCATCATTTTGCAGTGGCAGCATCATTTCTCTCACACACACCCTTCTTTCTGGTTTAACAGCCATTTAGCAGACCTTATTGCCTTCTTTCTTTTCCATCCCTCCTTCTACTTTAAAACTCAAAGTCTTGGTGAATCCATGGTCACATTTCCCCACTTGCCTAATAGCTTCGTTATATAAGCCTAGTGGAATAAGTAGGGAAATAGCTCCTGTTTTAACTGCAGAGGTTTTAAAAAGAAGGAGGGTGTGGAATGAAGCTGCTAGCACTACATATCATAGGCATCTGCAGAGGAAGACAAATGATTAAAGCATCCATCATGATGTCATGTCACAAATTGTGCCTCTTTTGTACTTGCATTGTGATGTCCCACACAAATATGGAAGGGGCACATTTCATCATTTTGATGAAAACTCCATTTGCTGTAGACATCTAAGGTACTTGCCCCTATAAATACTTAAAAACCTTTGTTTCCATCCTAATCCATGAGCCACCCTCATCTGAACAATTTTAACCATCATGAAAAGTACAACAGGGTGAAAACAGGCCATGCTCAGCTCAATTGCAACTCTTTGAGTGTTTTACCTTCTTTACACTGGAAACTTTGTTGCCACCCTGCCCCATGTCTACCCATGAAAACCTGAAAGGAAAGATTGTAAGTCGTAGACAAAATGCAGCCTAGTTCTAGCCTACAATACCCAGAGTCTCCATAAAGCATGTATGTACCTTATCATCCAGGCTGGTCTGATTCTTCCTTCAATAAAGCTGTGACTCTTTTTAATTGTTGATAGAACTCTCTGTAAACAATCTCTGAAGATCAATCCTGTGTGTGTCCTTGGAAGTCATCTTTAGCTGTGCATGCAAGCCTCACCTCCACTGTCCCTGGGTACCTGGATCTTCTTAAAGATTTCCATGCATTTGCAAGAAAATCTGAAAGGGGTTTCTAAGTGTATTTGGCTAAAAGGCTTTAAAAGCTCCTTGCGCCGAGGAACTCATCCTTTCTTATCACAGCTAGTCTTTTTTTTTATTCCCTTCCTTTTGTAAAGTATGTTCTGTGTAACTGGGTGTATTAATTAAAATTAATTTTAAAAGGCCTCAGGTCAGAATGATGATTCACTACCCAAAGCTAAGAGGAGTATTTCTCCATTGTTTCCCCCGTGTCATTTTGTACAGCATTATGCCATATAAACCTTTCAGCATATACTTTTCTAAGAATAGCACATTTTGATAATGTCACAACCATTTTGGCAAATACAAGGGAACAGAGTACAATAGGAAGAGAGAATGGACTTTGATGATCAGATAACTAGTTTTTAGAATTTACTATATTGATATGTATAAAGGACAGTATGCTCATTTACTGCACTACAGCAAGAGCAGTTTGAATTTATTTTAC
Organism: Charina bottae; assembly: GCA_023362775.1. Taxonomy (NCBI): domain Eukaryota; kingdom Metazoa; phylum Chordata; class Lepidosauria; order Squamata; family Charinaidae; genus Charina; species Charina bottae. The sequence goes on from JALMGJ010000003.1 coordinate 44,086,012, forward strand.
ATTGTTCACTAAAGTCACAAGTCCAATATAAGCTTCCTTAAAAAAAGAATTACTGTATTAGGTATAGTAAAAGAACCATTCTAGATAGCACCTTTTTTAACAAAACAAGGCTCAGTTCATTCTCAATGAACTGAGAATGACATCATTCTTCAGAGCTTCATCAAGAAATTGTTCTCTCCTCCTGGTTAGCTCTAAATTAAATATCATGGCATCTAAGGGAGTCCCCCAAAATTTTACATACGTTCTGTTCACCACCATAAGGCTGTCATGAACTCAGACATACATAAGTGCAAAATTGTAATGTTGAACATCCTAGAATGCTGTACCATAACTATTTGAATTGGATCTTGATTGTCATTCTTTGAACAGGGCTCCTTCTAATCAGGAAAGACACAGGGACCCATTTATTGAAATTATACATTTGTTCTGTACCTTCACTCCACAACAGCCTCTTTATTTAAAAAGAGTCTTTCCAACTTGCAAAAATTAAAATCCATTATAAAAGATAAAATGTTAAACCACCACATCAAAGCCAAATGAGTTTGAGTTTGCTACCACTTTTAGACAAAATTAACACTACAGAAAGGTACGTATGAGCAAGGGGATACTAAAGCATGGTCCCACCATTGAAAAGGTGCTGTTTTGTATGGCCACTGTTTTTATTTTAGACCTAATAATAGGGCTTTACTTCAGATTCAAGGGCAAAAATATACTTAGGAGTATGTGGGGATGCAAACATAGCAGCTTTCTGCAAAAGCTTTCCTTGAAGCAGCTGTAGCTTTTCTCAAGATACACCCTGAATCATGTTTTTGCCTTTGAATCCAATGCACTGTACATCTGTATCTAATATTAAACTAATTTTGTCAGTATCCAGATCTTGGTTTTGGACTTGGCTTTTCAGTAGCATGTCAAGTAAGTGGAACCAAGAAAAGAAGTAAGCGTGATTTAATTTCAATTTAATGTATCTAATTATTTTCCCAGCTTCTCAAAGAAAAACATTCAGCTACAACATCTGAAAGGCTCTGATCATCACACCCAGGGCTTGCAAAGGATGTATTCACTCCTGCTGTGAAGTATAATGGAGTGGTGGGAACTCTTGAGTTAGCAACTTAATTGACCTAACAATACTAAAAAGATTTGATTGATTAAGTCCCATCATGTCTGTGTCAACTATTTGTTTGTTTGTTTGTTTATTTATTTATTGGATTTATATTACTGCCCATCTTCTCTGCAAGGAGAACTCTGGGTGGTTCACAACCAAACATGGATTATATTCCCTGGTTCCCCTGGTTCCTTATCAATGGCTTTAGAGTGATTCCTGAGGTTCTCCTTGAAAATGGTGATAAATGCCAAAGACCATATTGTGGAAACTGGTTGACTTTGTTATTTCACTTTAGCTTGACTTGGAATTGCATGTGAGCAGTTCATGATCTATTCCACAGCCAGTCCCTCGCCATGTCTTTGCTGTTATAAGTGAGGTTTTCCACAACCTTATACCAATAATATATTCCATGTGATCTTTGTGGGCTGCATCTAGTGATATCCATGTATTTGATTGTTGGTTTTGGTTATTTGAAGAATGTGATACCAACGAAATAACAATTGGATTGGCAGAAATAAGTAACTTGTTCTGCTTCATTTCTGTTCCCTAGACCATACATTCTGAGTACATTTTCCTCCTTACTATTTCCAATCCTAAAGAAATTATGGTATCTAAGAATATCTAAGCCACAGTCTGTCCCATTACAAACCAATTTAGCTGATGAGTACCACAGAAACTCTCTTGAGATAACCTGTTTTGATAAACCAATTGATGGTTGCTTTAAACAACATGAAATTAGTTTCCTACAATCTTAAAATGAGATTACTGTCAAAACAAAAGGCTACATTTGTACTGCATACCTTAGAAAATGATTAATAAGCATTTGTTACAATCCCCCTGCTGACAAAGAAGCAACTCTATCAGAAAACTAACTTATATGGGTTGGAATTGTCCTATTACCGTCACATATTGAGCTGACATCAGTAGAATTCTTAATATGGCTTAATGTGTCTGAGAAATGTATATGTTCTTCTTGGTTATATTCCCATCTCAAAATATGGAGAATTCAAGGATTTTTCAGGCATGGGATTTGGCTAAAAGTATTACCGTACGCTAATTTGCAGCAATGGATTGTCAACATTTCAGTTTTGGTTTTTTTTGCAAAAGTGGTGTAAGGGAGAAGAACTCGGAGTTGTTTTATAATTTGCTAGCCCTCCCTTTTTAAAAATTATTATTATTATTATTTATTTATTTATTTATTCATTCATTCATTCATTCATTCATTCAACTTTGGGACTCTGGGCGGTTTACATAAAGTTAGCAATAAAACATATAAAAACATATAAAATACAGTACTTAATAAAAATAAATTAATAAAATGTATAAAACCCAAGAGGCGCTGGTGTAGTTTAAAAGGACTCTACAGAGCCAGCCATCCCCAAGAGGAGCTGTTACTCCTCCCATCCCAAGCGAGGTGGCAGAGCCAGGTCTTCAGTTGTTTTCGGAAGGTCATCAGTGTGGGGGCTTGCCTTACCTCCAGGGGCAGAATATTCCAGAGGGCAAGTGCCATTATTATTATTATTATTATTATTATTATTATTATTATTATTATTATTATATTATTATTGCTTTAATTCTGCTGCATGTATAATGCATACTTTCCTTTTGTTAATTAGTTCAGCACAATAAAGTAATTAAAAAGAGAGTTCTTTTGAAGATGCCATTGAGGCATCTACAATGTTCAGCTTCCCCTTGCTCAACATTTGGAAAATCTGTAAAGATGCCTTTTGACTTAGATTTGACTTAGATGTGCATCTCTTTCTCCAGGCTTTTAATTGTTATATTACTTCAGTAACTTATTTCATCACTAAATTTAATTTTAATTTGCAGGGAGTTTTGTTTTTTGTTTTGTTTGTTTGTTTTTCAGCTTTGTTTATTACTTTGACTACTTTCCAGAGCAGAAAGGCCAGATATAAATCAACCAACCATACAATTTATTTCATTGTATTGTTATTGTTACGAATTGGCCTATTCTAAATTAAGCATTATGTGAATTGCAGATTTAATGCTATATAGTAGGAGTAAAAACCTGCTATTTTAAAAATGTGCATATTTAGCACAATAGAAGCAAGCATTTGCAATGGTTCTAAACTGTAATCTGAGATGTACTTTTGACTGACAATGCCATTGAAGCTCCACCTGTTTTTATGTGAGTCACATATAAGACATGCATAAAAAACAGGGAGAGCTTCGGTCACACTATTGTGGCCACCATCTTGACTTTTTTACCACACCCCGCAGACACCCCTGTGTGTTTGTAAAAAGCAAGCATCTTTTCTTGTTTAAAATTACCTGTTCCACTGTACCTCCTTCAGGATGTAAGGCTGATTGAAAATATGTATATTGTACAAGACAGCTATCTACTCCTTGAAGGAGCTTTATACACTTTCCCGCTACCCATGTGCAGCAGGGCAATCACTCTTCATTTCCATGAAAGGAAATGTACTGAAGAGGCAAGGTCTCAGAGAAAATGATGCCAGTGCCAAGCAAATGGCAAAATCAATGACAAAAACTAATTGCATATTGGCAGACGAAGGAAATTCTCTGAAAGCTGAAGTCGGCTATTTTGTCATGAACTGAAGTATATGAATGATTTAAAGTTTATCTAACTAGAATGTATAGATATAATACAGCACCAGAAAGAGGGAAAAGTTATAATTCACTTTGACTGAGGCTGGTGTTAATTTAAAATGGTAAAAAATACTGTCAAATGTCACTTCCAAATAAAAAGGAGCCTGCTTTTCTTCACTTAACAGGAGGGTCGAACCAGACATGACATTAAGTGTATTTTTGCATTGAAGATTCATGAGTTTTAGTATTCAGCTTTCATTAGCTGTGATAATTGGTGGGATCGATGCATGCAATGGATGGAACGTAACTTGTTCTTACTATGAACTTGAGAAAAATAAGCAATGAATGCTCGGGAACACCACTGTGCTGTTCTCCATCAGCCGAGACACCAAAACTTTTTTCTGAATATGAATTTCTCTCCCTACAAAAACAGACAAGTGCCTCATTTTTGGAGGCCCAGTAAGATAAGCAAAGTCAAAGTGAGCACCCTAGCTACTGCTTGCTCAAATTGACCTTGTCTTTCCTGATTTTTATTTGTGACGTTTTAAGCTTGTGAAACTGAAATTGGCTTTAAAATCAAAATACTTTAAGGTGCATTCCTAAATGGATTTATTTGGGAGCAAGCTGCATTGTGGACAGTGAAACCTGTTTCTTAATAAGTATACAAAGGTCTACACTGCTAATTACAGTAGGTATCACAGAGTTCTGCATTTGTCATAATCTGACACATTAGAAACAGCAGAAGGGCAGCAAAATTTCATTAATAGGTTATCATTAAACGTATTGAAAAAATAACAACTGACTCTAGGCTGGTCATGCCCTTTAGTAGCAATTCCCAGTTTAAAAAATTGGAAAGCAGTTATAACATATTCCAAAGATTGGACCTTTCTTTCATTTGTCATTATTGTCACAAAATATCAGATGCTGACTTAGTGGTATTGTTGGCAATAAGAAACTGGAAGTGCACTGCATTCCAATCTGGATAATCTTATGTAGTTGATCTCTTTCTAGTGATCTGTTTCTTATAACTACTGACATCATGATTGTAATGGCTGGATCCATATAGCACAATCAGTCAACATTAAATCATATGTTGGTTTAGTGTGATGTGTTAATCCCACAAATGCATTGAAAAGGACAAATAGGTTTTTGAAGAGATTAGAAATGGCAGAATTCAACCAACAGCTTGGCAAAACAAAGCCAACATATTGTTCGCTAAACAAAATATAATTGGGAGAGAGTCAGGCAATATCTGGAATTGAGCATCTGCACTTTAATCATTATTTTTTGGGGGGAGTGGGGGAGTTCCTTCAAGGAAGTGTTGACTCCTGGCGACTGCCTGGACAAGTCCCTGCAGTTTTCTAGGCAAGGTTTTTCAGAAGTGGTTTGCCCTTGCCTCCTTCCTAGGGCTGAGAGAGAGAGTGTGACTGGCCCAAGGTCACCCAGCTGGCTTTGTGCCTCAGGCAGGACCAGAACTCACCGTCTCCTGGTTTCTAGCCCGGTGCCTTAACCACTACTCCAAGCTGGCTCTCCTAATAATGATAGCATATCCCTTTTCCCCATTTTCATCTGTCTGTTCTTGCAACGTCTTAGCTTCTGGAAGGTTATCTGTGCCATTTCCCATCAGAAACACCATTGGTTGCTGAAGGTGGTAAGACAGCATTAAATTGCTGCAGAGTAAAAGTTGATACATATAGCACAGCTGGAGGCAAAAATAGAATGTGAAATGTCTCAGCTCCATGTGGGCGTATGCTTGCTGGCCCCTAAGTGCCATCAGGGAGACAATTAGTAGTATGTCATGGAAAGCAAGTCCTATCCTTTGAGTACTTATTGTTACAAGTTGAAAAAGAAGAGAGGCTATAAATATGCATATGTCTAGAAGCTCACCAGGGAAACTGGGACATTCAGTTCAGTGGCCTCAAGAAATCTGCAACCATTTATAGGAAAGAAAAGAAACACTTCTAAGTGGAAAGTTTGTCTTATTGCAGGAAAAAAGCAATGCAGTTTTCATTAGGAATACAGGGACAAGAAGTGCTTAAATAATGAAAGAACTGAATCTGGGGAAAAATAATTTTCAAAATATTATCTTTATGTCACAATTAAATTATCCTTCCACTTTTCTTCCCGCGTTGTTGTTGTTGTTCAGTCGTTTAGTCATGTCCGACTCTTCGTGACCCCATGGACCATAGCACGCCAGGCCTTCCTGTCCTCCACTGTCTCCCGGAGTTTACTCAAATTCATGTTCGTTACATCGGTGATGCTATCTAACCATCTCAGCCTCTGCCGTCCCCTTCTCCTTTTGCCTTCAGTCTTTCCCAGCATCAGGGTCTTTTCCAGTGAGTCTTCTCTTTGTATTAGGTGGCCAAAGTATTTGAGCTTCAGCTTCAGCATTTGTCCTTCCAATGAGCAGTCAGGGTTGATTTCCTTTAGAATTGACTGGTTTGACCTCCTTGCAGTCCAAGGGACTCTCAAGAGTCTTCTCCAGCACCACAGTTCGAAAGCATCAGTTCTTTGGTGCTCAGCTTTCCTTATGGTCCAACTCTTACAGCCATACATTACTACTGGGAAAACCATAGCTTTAACTATACGGACCTTTGTCGGCAAGGTGATGTCTCTGCTTTTTAATATGCTGTCTAGGTTTGCCATAGCTTTCCTCCCAAGGAGCAAGCGTCTTTTAATTTCATGGCTGCAGTCACCGTCTGCGGTGATCTTGGAGCCCAAGAAAATAAAATCTGTCACTGCTTCCATTTCTTCCCCTTCTATTTGCCAGGAAGTGATGGGACCAGATGCCATGATCTGAGTTTTTTTAATGTTGAGTTTCAAGCCAGCTTTTGCACTCTCCTCTTTCACCCTCATCAAGAGGCTCTTTAGTTCCTCTTCACTTTATGCCATTAGGGTGGTATCGTCTGCATATCTGAGGTTGTTGATATTTCTCCCGGCAATCTTAACTCCGGCTTGTGATTCATCCAGCCCAGCATTTCTCATGATGTACTCTGCATATAAGTTAAATAAGCAGGGTGATAATATACAGCCTTGTCGTACTCCTTTCCCAGTTTTGAACCAATTGGTTGTTCCATGTCTGGTTCTAACTGTTGCTTCTTGGCCTGCATACAGGTTTCTCAGGAGACAGGTAAGGTGGTCTGGTACTCCCATCTCTCTAAGAATTTGCCACAGTTTGTTGTGATCCACACAATCAAAGGCTTTAGCGTAGTCAATGAAGTAATGAAGTCAATGAAGTTCTTCCTGCTACCAAGATACAAAGTCAGTTTCTGGCAAAAATAAAACTGTAGACTTCCTTGCAACTCCTTCCTGGCATTCTATGTCCTGGAGAAAAGGCTAGATAAAATTAAGCATAAACACCTCTTATTATGAGCACTAAATGGCATTATTAACATTACTTTACAATGCTTCTTTTGGGGGGGGGGTAGAGTAGATTATAATTCATATTATGAGGTCTGTCTGTGAAAAGTAACTGGAGACGCAGCTGATGAAAGGTGCTCCAGCTAGAATAATTTCTGGTATTATGTCCACATTTGCAAATAAAAATATTACCCTGCCCCTATTTAATTTATGCTGTTTTCCATTTGTTCCATTTAGAATGCTGCTTATTTTTTTAAAAACACTATGCTATGTGGCTTGGGATCAGAATATTTGAGAAGCCTACTTTTGCATGAACTTGCTCATAAGTAAACTCTGTCTCCAGAGGCCCTTCTCCATCTTTTGCTGCCAAGACAAATGCAATTAATGAGGGTCTTTTAACTTCCAACATGCATACATATCCATTGGGCAGGGTAAGCAGCGTTACACAAAGCACAGAAAAGTAATATGGAATAGTAAGCCAAAAAAAATAAGGCATGAAGTAAGAAAAAGAAATATAACTAAATCTAATTTACACCAACACCATTCACTATTCCTTACTATCCTTGCTTCTACCACAGCCAAATCCCAATTCATACACTGACCTTTTTCTCTCTTTGAGATCTTATCAAATCCATCCAAGCATGACTTTCTAAGTTTTCATTTCAACTCAACCCATTCACTCTTCCTTCATATATTTGCTTTGCAATTTGATCCTCATTCGTTCTCTCTATATGACCAAACCAATTCAATCTATTTCTTTCATACTGGTCAATCACTTTGTATACAAATACATTCATTCAGCCCTCATTCATTCTTGACCCTATCTCTTTTTCTTTTACCACACACTCTTCTTAAGTCCCCATGTGGAGCCCTTGATGCTCTCTGAGTGATGATGTCTCTCACTGATGATGTTACCTAGTTGGGTAATGAAATGTCTGCAAGCAAACAACCAAGCTCAGAGAGCACCAAGAACTCCACAATTCAACAATGAGCTACATATATTCTCTTCTATTGGTAAGTACCCCATTGCTGTTAGTTTTATGTTTTTTTACAACATGTTGAAATCTTACCTTAGATAACACTTATATAGCAAAGCACACTCTTATACATAGCTATTTTCATCTCATTTGTCAAGCATCCATTCCTCAAAACAGGCCACATACTACTTAATACCTTTCTATGTGTATTTCCACTTCTTAAAATGTTTCCATCCACTTTTCTACCTTTAGTAAACATTCTACAAAAGTATATACCAGGGCTTTCCAAAGTTTTCCCATGGCGACACACCAACCGCCGTTGGTGTGTTGCCGTGGGAAAACCCAGAAGTGCTGCCGTTGCAGCAGCGCGCAAAAACCCGGAAGCGCTGCTGGCGCTTTTGGTTTTTGCGCGCCGCCGGTGTGTTGCCGCGGGAAAACCCGGAAGCACCGTCATTGCGGCAGCACACAAAAACCCGGAAGCACTGCTGCCGCTTTCAGTTTTCACGCGCCGCCATGGCTGCGGCGCTTTCGGATTTTCGCGCGCCACTGTTGGTGTGTTGCCGTGGGAAAACCCGGAAGCGCTGATGCCATCAGCTCTTCCGGGTTTTGACGCGACACATCTGGGCCCCGCAGGCGACACACTTTTGTGTCGCGACACACAGTTTGGAAAGCTCTGGTATATACATTCATCTACTTGCTCTAATTTTTCACCATTTATGTATAACTTGGAATAACTCACTCAACTTCTCCCTGTCAAATACAGCTACATTCTTGAATACATTAATTTTAAAATCTATGTTGCATCATACAGTCTATCCAGGATTCAGGGTAAATCATTTGGGTTCTCAGTTAACAAGGCATCATCTGCATTCAAAAGTACATATTCATTCACATCCCCAAGTAACAAACTTCTAAGTTTGTTTGTTAGAATGTTTGGTGAACACAAGCATTTCTTATGAATTTATTCATAAATACATAAACCACAAAGGGACATCACACATCTTTGTCTTACTCCCTGCTCATTGTTGACTCGTTCACTAAGCATGTCAATTATTCTCACACATGCTTTACTTCTACTGTATGCCACTCATAATGCATTGATCTACCAACCTTCAACATATTCATCCAAAAATTCTCCATACCAGCATATGGTTTCTCTAAATCAATAACCTACTGAAGAACAAAAATTTGAACTGGACACTGGACACACCCTGCCCAGCATAAAACCATACTCATTGTTTTCTCTTGTATTCTTTCAGTCATAATTCTGCCAAACACACTCCAAGGTACACTTAATAAACAAATCCTCCTTTAGTTTTTACATTCACTCTTGCCATCTTTCCCTTTATATAGGGCAACCATAAAAGCATTCTTCTAATCGACAGGCAGAATTTTTAAAATCGTTATGAATCATCTTTTGATCTTCATAGAATTGAAAGATGGCATACAAATATATATATTAAAAAGCAAATCAAATATTAGGGTAAAATAGGTTTACTGAGAAAGTATCACTGAAATATTGAGATAGTTTTAAACTGCTGTTGAGCAGCAACGTTACTTCAAAGGTGTGTTCTTCACTGAAAGCAAGTTAATTAATCTATCTAAATGTGATGTGATGCAACTTTTCGGCATCTACACCCAATAGGCAGTAGGCAGAATATTAGTAGGATTATCTTCACAGTGGTCTAAACCTCTACTAAAAAGGCCCAAATCTCTGTGGATGTCCCTAACTCTAAGGTTTGCTGAATTCAGGTAGAACATGTTGGGAGAGATCAATTGCATCCATAGGGAAGGTCAAATGAGGTCAGAATGATGCAATCACCCCTTTTCTACGTGCATTGTGATGTCACATGTATTCCTAAAGAATGTGGTTATGATCTGTTTAAGGGCTGATGCTGGGCTCTGCAGTCTGGGATTTTGACATATGGCTGACTCATCCTGTCTCATTTCTAACAGAGATCTGGAAGAAAATTAATTACATTTTTTATATTTTTGGTATAAAATGCCAGACATACAATGCAGAAGTCACCATGGATGGTATAGCTTCCCTTGATATATCAATGTTTACTGTCCAAAGAGTGCAGTTCATTATCATTGTCTCCTGTCTTTCTCTTATATTACTGAGGTGAACTTTAAAGCAGCAATTTCCTTTCTCAGTTTTATCCAAACTATATTAAAACTGGCTGTATGTACAAATATAGTGGTGTGATATTCAAGAAACACTACTTGTATAGAAATGCTTGTACCCTTCTGAAGAAACAGAGCAGCAAGAATCAGCAGCCTACAGTATTTCCAGTAAGACCTGCTCCCCACACCAAGGTGCTTGAGAACATTTTGTTCCACATAGAAGTAAAATATCCACTAATGAAAAATGACCAGGCTAAACTAATTATTAGGGTGCAATTAAATAACAAATGATGGCCTTAACTTAACACTCTGCTGTAGCTCATATCCAGTGGAACAGTCCATTTACAAATCCCCAACTTTGCTTCTATACGACAATGAAATTATCTTAATGGGTGTTGAAATGGCAGAATAGATGAATGTCTTTCCCTTGAGTCATTTTTTGATAAAGACACATTGCTCAGCTGCAAGATACAAACTATATGTTCAAAGTGACAAATCATTTAATTAAAATTTACAAGCGGTTAAATACTGTTTGACCCTAATGGAGGCAGTTACCATGAATCAATTTTAGAGGGGGACAAGGCTGCTCAAAGAAATTGATCACTGACAGCTATGGTACCTGGATGTACTCTACATATCTCTACAGCCTTTTCTTAAAAATAGCCCTCTCAGCAGGCTGTGGTGAGAAATGTTGAGAAATGATTTCAATCAGGTTGAAAAATAGTAACACTTTTTACTTGGGCGGTATCTGAACTCACACTAGTCTCATGAATACTTAATAGCACATAGAGGGTTCAGGGGAAAAACTCTTGTGTATCTTAAGAGCAAATAGTTCAAAATTTGATGAGTTATGCTTTTTTATTGCATATATAGGCCAGTGGAAATTGCTATCATTTTTCATGAAATGTCTGAGTACTTTTATTGTTGAAGAACAAGTATGGTCATTACTTTTACTAACTATTATAGTGAATGCTGCAGGTCTTGACAACATGCTTTATTATGTATGCCATCAAGCAAATAATGTTTAGTAGTGTGTGTGTGTGTGTATGCAATTTTCATCTGCCAGAAAGCTGTAGGTCTGATCTACATGACTTCTTCAATGTCCTTCTCTTTTGACTGTATCATGTAACAAAGAGCTTTGTTTCCTTGATATAAAAGACAAAATGATACTGCTTTTAGCTTGAATTCACACATCACTGAATTCTACTGAAATTTATTATATATGATTTCCAAGTATTTAATGAGATTTCTCTTTTTAAAAACCTAAATATCATTTCTATTTTCAGGCAAAAAAAATACGTAAGGCACTACTAATATTAAAATAGCATTATACTTATTTAAATGGTCTATGGTTCACTTAGTTCTTATTAATATATGCTAGGAAAAAATATTCTCATGAAAGAAAGTTTAATTCATAATCCACAGGCTTTAATATATAACAATGATATTATGCCTTAAAAATAATATTTATGACAAAATGAACCTCTATCTATGAATGACATGTTCATGTGTGAAACTTTTGTAGAGATGTGCAGTGTTTTGGATTTGAAGACCATAATATACAGTATGTCAGCAACTTCTTAAAGCAGCCACATCTTTCCCTTGAACTGCAATGTGATCCAAAGGAAGAACTGATTTGGTTTAAGAAGTTGTCTATGCCCATGTACTCAGAAGCATATTTTTGGTTTTAAATCTGAAGCATTGCACAGCTATAATGGTTTGTATTATTTTATACTTTCCAAAGGATTATTTTTAGAAGTTAACAATTTAAATGCTCTTAATCCTGACTCATAATGGTGAGCCTGATAGTCTGTCATCATTTTCTAATATCTCCAGTATGTTTTTTTGCCTTGATTCATCACGTTGACATATATCATATCTGCATCTTTAAGTGTTGATAAAGTTCTTGAATTTGTACTTGATAAGCTTGATAGGTGAGTTGGATGGGTGAATATCCAAATTTTCCTTAGAGTATTTATTTATTCCCCTCTCATTTTCTTTGTGCACACGTTTGTGCTTGAATGTGTGTAGGGAGTGTGTCTATAGTCGAGAGATGGAAGAAGAATGTTGAGGCAGCCATTCACAAGTCAGGCATAGTGATGATTGGAAGGAGAAAATGTTTTGCCACCTTGTAGCCAGCTAGGAGCCAATAGGTTATTCAGGATTCAGAGATAATAGGCTGAAACCAGGGTGAAATGCCAAAAAATGATTTACTGAATAAATATTAAGAGAGTTACAGAGAAAAAAAAATCAATATATCTTCAGGTTGCCACAAACCCCAGGGGACTCACTTGGGTAAGTCAATAGTTGTGTAGCACCTTCAAAGGACTTTGGGTCGACTCCAAGGTTTAGTTTATGGACCTTTTGCCACCTTTTTATACCTTTCTTAAGGAACAGGGATTATAACACCTGGCACAGCTGGTAGCACATCTTATCAGTGACTTGGTCACAACTTCAGACAATTGACCCTCTGCCAGTGTTATTTTAAATAAGGCATTGTGTCTAGAAAACAACCCTGAGGATGGTCTGATAACATATCTTGTCAATAACTTGAGAGCCTTGGCATAGACCAAGGTTCGGAAATGGCGGCTCGCGAGCCAAATGCGGCTCTTTGGCCCCTTGAGTGTGGCTCTTCCGCAGGCAGGCGTGGCGGGCGTGGCGGGGGCAGGTGTGGCAGCAAGTGTGGCGGGGGCAGGCGTGGCAGCGAGTGTGGCGGGGCAGGCGCGGCAGCGGGCATGGTGTGCGTGGCTGTGGGCATACCCCTGGCAACCGCCTAGGCCCAGCCTCTCTTTTTCCTCCGGGGACGGGCTTCACACAGTCTCGCGAGAGTTTGGAAGCCTCCATCTCCGGCAGCCATTTTGACGACGGGCACTTGCCCATCGCCTTAACCCAGGGCTTTCCAAACTGTGTGTCGACACAATACTGTGTCGCCGGGGGCCCCCAAGTGTGTCGCGTGAAAAGCCGGAAGCGCTGATGAAAATGCCCTCGGTTCTGGCAGGGAGGTGAAAATCGCGTGCGCGCGCGCTGCCAGACCACCCGGAGTGGAAATTCTCCGCGCCAATCAGCTGTGCGTCGGGAAGCCCGGCAGCCTGCACGCGCGATTTTTGCCTCCCTGCCAGAACCGAGGGCATTTTTGGGGTCCCCGGAGTCTGCCCTTTCGAAGGGGCAGCGGCGGTGGTGCGCCATCAGTGCTTCCGGGTTCCAGGACGCCGCTGCTGCCGCTGCCCCTTTGGAAGAGCAGGCTCTGGGGACCCCGAAAATGCCCTCGGTTCCAGCAGGGAGGCAAAAATCACGCGCGCACACTGCGGGGCTTCCCGGCGCACAGCTGATCAGCACAGAGAATTTCCACCCCGTCCCCCCCCCACTGCGCCAATCAGCTGTGCGTCGGGAAGCCCGGCAGCCTGCACGCGCGATTTTTGCCTCCCTGCCGGAACCGAGGGCATTTTCGGGGTCCCCGGAGCCTGCCCTTTCGAAGGGGCAGCCGTTGCCGCCGCAGCGACAACCTGGAAGCACCGCCGCCGGTGCTTCCAGGTTTTTGTGGGCTGGCCGTTGGTGTGTCGCCAACGGCAAAAGTTTGGAAAGCCCTGCCTTAACCTCTTCGTTGCTGCTCTGCTTACTCTTTTTCTCTGTGCAAAAGCAGCACATTTCCACCCCACAGCCCTAAGTGTGCGCAATTGGCTCCCGCCCGCAAACCCCGCTCCCGCGCTGGATTCCCCACCAGCTTTACTTTGCCTGGACTGGGGGCGTGAGCGGCTCTGGAAGAGAAGCGACTGGAGCAGTCGAGCCTCTCTTTCCCTTCTTCTTCCAAACCTCCCCCGCCCCCTTCCAGAGCAATTTGTCGAAGACGCCCGCTTGCTGCTGCTGCGTGGCTGCTGCTCAACTGATCATGAAGGAATCAGGATGTTTACGCGAGCGTGCTTTACCTACCCACTTTTTAACATATTTGGTTCTGCTGGGGGCGGGGAAGGGATCTTGACCGGCCAGGGAAGGCGCGCGGGCGGAGCTGCCTGCCTGGCACTCGGGCGCTCCGGCTGGGGTGCAGCGGGACGGGAGCTCCGCCCACGCGCCTTCTCTGGCCGGTCCTCGCGGGCCGCTGGCGATGCTCCCATCCCGCTGCACCCCAGCCGGAGCGCCCGAGTGCCAGGCAGGCAGCTCCGCCTGCGCAGTCGTGGCAGCGGGTATGGCGGCGGCGGGCACTGCACCCCTCCCCCTTCCACGCGATTGGCCCCCGCCCGCAAACCCCGCCCCCTGGCTCTCAAGCACTTCAAAATGTGCACGAGCATGTCAAAATGGCTCCCGGCAAAAAAAGTTTGCCGACCCCCGGCATAGACCCAAAATCCTACGAGGATGCCCCACAACAATTGGCTGGCTCCAAGGGCCATACTTTGTGGGAGTTGAAGTCCACACAGCTTAAACTTGTCAAGGTTGAGAAACACTGATATAAGGGGTAGAGTTTATGTTGCAACATCACAACTAATATTAAATCACATACCCAACCCCAATTCCACTTCTGCAGACATCTATGAGATTATGGCTACTACTACTGAATCCATAGATGTTAGCTTGCTGTTTAAAGGACTATTTATTACATGATTTTATTTTAAGAAAAACAAAGTCTTCTAGAAATTATATGGAAATATATATTTTATAAAAGGTCAAATTCATGAATGCTTTGCACATCAACTACTAATAAATGCATCTCCTTTAAAAATTAGAAGTACAGCTAATGCCTTTAAAGCTATTTACATTTCAGCTTCTGAGGTCTAATTACCTACTCATAAATATGTGACAGGGATGCAAATGCACCAAAAAAATGCTATCAAATTGGAGTAATTAGTATCCTAGTTCAAATATCCGCCTGCATTAAAATGCTCTTACATTTCTCCAACACGACATTAACAAATGAAGGTATTCTTATTGAAGGAGTATAGTGCCAAAACTATATGCATAAATATCTTATAGAATGTGCAATGCATATTAGGGTTGAAATATGCTTGTCCCAGGTTTAATTTATCACCTTGTAGCTATTGTTACAGTTTGACACTTTTCTGCTAGGCATATTTATCAAAATAAAATGGAGGCATGTGTCCCAAATTTATTCTATTGCTTATGAAAATGTGTGAGACTTGGGTATTGATTATAGATTCCCCTTGCTGCTCCACTGTTACTGCTGATATCTCAGGCAGCTACTGCACATGTTCCATTCAACTCTGCTTATGCCATATGAAGACATGCAAATATTGCGCAACAGCATAGAAGCAACTACTGTAAGTGAAGGCCAAAAATCCAAATGTTGGTTAAGAAAGTGCCACCATATTTTTAAAATGCTTGTAACAAAAGGAAGTGGCTGAGTGAACATGCCCTTGCCACTCTGTGAACCACTGTTGACTACTTACAAGCTTTGTTGCTGACGTGTTTGTTTTTCTTGTACCATTTTGATCTTCCTCTAGACATATTCTGATCTATTTTTCTCCTGTCCTCTTGTCCAGTAGTCTGGATGTCATTTCCAATATGTCCAAGGAAACCTCCTATATGTCCAAGAAAACCTCCTTGTATATACTGTATTTAAAATAGTCTTTTAATTTCTTGTATTCTTTTAATTAAAAGGGGTGCGATGGCTCAGCAGGTAAGACGCCAGGCTTGTCGATCGGAAGATCGCAAGTTCGGAGGTTCAAATTCCTAGCCCTGCGTGTGGAGTGAGCTCCCACACTCACCCCAGCTCTTGCCAACCTAGCAATTCGAAAGCATGCAAATGCAAGTAGATGAATAGGTACCACTTCGGTGGGTAGGTAACAGCGTTCCACGCGCATCATGCCGGCCACATGACCGCGGAAGCGTCTTCGGACAGCGCTGGCTCTTCGGCTAACAAACGGAGATGAGCACCGGCCCCTAGAGTCGGACACGACTGTGAAGGGGAAACCTTTACCTTTACCTATTCTTTTAATTCCTTCGGAAATTTCAAAACTGACACTGGCATGCTTTTCAGCTTTTTTGTTTTTAACCCGTCACCGTTTGGTGTCTTTCATATAATGGTAATTTATTGTTGATCCTTGGTATTTATATATGTTTTAATGAGGGTGGGAAGCAGTTGGACTTTGTTGTATCCTGCCCAGAGTCTGTTAGAATTGGGGTTGCTGTAAAAATTGTAGAAATAAATATTTCCAAAAACTACAACTTGTTCTTAATTTTTCAAATGTTCCAAAATAGATGAGGCCCTAAATTAGAGAACTTTCCAGTGCTGTTTAGCATCACAAAACTCCATAGTGCTATTTCCAGAATGAATGAGGTATCAGGAGACTGATTACAGTACCAAAGTATACTTTCTTAAGTCTAAATCAATCTCTTTATCACTCTCTCTCATTCTCTCTCATAAGGTTAGAGATCAGAAATATTTTAAGTGTGCATTAAGAATTCTTTGTTTTCAAGTACACTTTACATTTTTTCCATGGATTTTGAAAATAGTCACCACAAGATTAACTAAAAGCTTTAGACGTCACATGAAATATAATTGTCATCAAAATCAAAATCCTCCAGTAATTTGGAGTGTTCTTTTTTTTCATCTTTCTATTTTTAAGTTTCAAGATTTTTTCCCCACATTTTGAAATGTATAGCCAGCATAGGGTATAATTAAATTAAATATAACATCCTGGCAGTATAAGGGGAAAAAAAGTAAACAGGCAGTGTTCCATGGGTGTTATTTAGTGTTATATATAAATCGTTGTGGCAAAAATATTTCTGCTATTATAGCTAGCTGAGATTAATTAAAGTTGTTACCCTTGAGCTGACTTATTACAAGACAGAGGACTACATTGCTGTATGTGCTTAGTCAAAAATATGAGTATGTTCTGTCTATAGAGAGGTTCTAATTCCTTGGCACGGATAGGATAATGCTGTAACTTTATGCATAACTTATATGTTTATTCTTTGGCAGCTCGAGGTAAGATTTGGAAATATCTGGAACCCTGGAGAGCTACTGGTAGTGCTAGGTACTGCTTTAATGCACATTGTAGCATATTATACTTAGTATAAAACAGCATAGTATTTCATGTTATGCATAATATACCATTCTAATTGGGATTACTGGAAGTAATCCCTATTCAAACACATAATAATTATGCATAGGGCAAAAGTGTTGCTGTATAGAAAATGGTTTTCTTTTTGTTTTTGGTTCTTTATTTATTTACTAAACGTGTACTCCACCGCAAGCTAGTGACTCTCAGTGGCTTATAGAGTATACAGAGTAACAGCAATTCAAACATCTGTGGTATGATTTAAAACAAATACCATCATAAAACCTTAGTGAAGACAAGAAGCAAACAAACAGGAACAAAAATAAAGAATAAAAGTGGTCAATGCTTAAGAGAATGCCCTCCAAAATAGTTCCATTTTCAATAGTTTCCTGAAAGCCAGAGGGGAGGGGAAGAGCCTGATCTCCATCCAGAGGACATTTAAGACCATCGGCGCCACCACAGAAAAGCAGTGCCTTTTAGTCTCACCCTCCCTCACCTCCCCAAACTGTAGGACTACAAGCAGCTGCTCCATACAAGATCTGGTAGATCAGACTGATTCTGGTTGGAACAGGTGGTCCTACAAATGCCTAAGTGTCAAGTCATGAATAGTTTTATGGGTTGATAGGTAAAGGTAAAGGTTCCCCCTGCACATTTGTGCAGTCGTGTCCGACTCTAGGGGCCGGTGCTCATCTCCGTTTCTTAGCTGAAGAGCCAGCGTTGTCCAAAGATGCTTCCACGGTCATGTGGCCGCATGATGTGCGCGGAACGCTGTTACCTACCCACCAAAGTGGTACCTATCAATCTACTTGCATTTGCATGCTTTCGAATTGCTAGGTTGGCAAGAGCTGGAGCTAGTGCAGGAGCTCACTCCGCACACAGAGCTAGGAATTCGAACCTCCAAACTTGCGATCTTCCGATCGACAAGCCTGGCGTCTTACCCACTGAGCCACCACACCCCCTATGGGTTGATACCAGCACCTTAAATTGTACCCAGAAACCAGTAGGCAGCCACAGCAGGGCCTGCAAAATTGGTATAGTGTGCTGCCATTGCCAAGAGCTAGTAAAGTACATGGGCTGCCATATTCTTGACCAGTTGCAGTTTCCAATGGTATTTAAGGGTGGCCCATTTAAAGCACATTGCAGTAGTCCAACTGGGTGGTAATAAGGGCATGAGCTACTATAGATTTTGCATCAGTTCTCCTATTGAGGTCAATACTGTTCAAATGAATAACGGATAGGTTCTCTTCTCAAGTCCTAGCAGGGTGGGATTAAGTTGAAATCTCTGATTAACAAAATAAAGGAGAAGGAGGTCCACAGAATGAGATCAGTAAGGCCCTGCATATATCAGCTTTCCTAAGACCCCACATGTTTTATATGGTTGGACAACCTGTAGCTATCTACATGTTTAACACTGTAACTCCCAGCAGCTGTAGCCAGAATAGCCAAAATCCAGGGCTCCTGGAAGGTTTTTGTTCAACAACATCTGAAGTCCACAAGTTTCCTGCCTGTTTTAAGATTGCAAATAATGAATTAATGGCTGCATTCAGAATGGCAGCAGACACATTTTATCAGAATAATATTCTGATTGGCATTTTTGTTTATCAGATTCCTTCCTTCTCTTTCCTAACCCTTTAAAGCCAGGTAGGCCAAATGTTCCCCACTGTTGTTTTTACTGAAATTACCAAAGGTATCTTTGCACAAAAGTCTATTACTGTCCTCCTTTTGAGTACTAATTCAGCACAATATTTTCTCTATCCCCAGTAGGTGGGGAACTCAAAGTACATATAATAAATAAAGAATAATATTTTCCTTTCCCAATTTTTCTGAAATGTGATAAAAGGTTAGCCTAAGAAATTCTGCCCAGATCAAAATTATCAGGTGTATATGTGAACCTGTATCTCCCTATACCTAATTCAGAACTCTGAGCATTATGCCACAGTGGCAAAGTACCATAATCTGATGCTGAGACTTGGTTTAGTTTTTGGCAAAGAACCACAAGGCACTGACATTTCTGCAGAATATTGGTATGAGATGGGCGACGTGCAATGGCCCAGTATCAGCTTGTTCAGTTTACCCTAGAAAAATCTGCCCTAACTATGTGACCATGATGAAAATAAGCTGTGTGACATCTCTCACTCCTGATTGACTAGCTAGTTGGGTTTAATCACAACTAAAGCTACTAGTTTCAAAGCTTTGAACAACTTTAGGCCTGACTAATATACTGGTGTAGGCTTTCATGGCTGGTATCTCTGTTGGGCAGTGTTGGGCTTCAGGGTTTAGTGACCACGGTCTTTAGGCATGAATGTCTGAAGGACCATATGGGGGAAAATACAATCCCAATCAGTGAATAGGAAAAGGTAGAGGCAGCAATTTATATAGCTAGGAAAAAAACCAGAAACAATAGAAACAGGAATTAACTGGAGAACAAAGCCTTATTCTTGGAAAAAACTAAGGACCATAACAGACAGATAGACAGACAGACAGACAGACAGACAGAGATTAATTCCTATAAATAAAGGAATGCATTCAATTGGAAGTCTCATGCCATTTTATAAAAAACAAATGTATATCACGCTGTGGGATATTTTCTCCTGCATCACTCTCAAGCTATGAAATGCACAGCCCCATGAATTGCATTTGAGCCCAGTCTCAGCACCTTTAGAAAAGAATTACAATTGTTTTAATGAAGATTATAATATTAATTACACTTCTTAATTATGCTTTAATGATTTTAATGTGTTGATCCTATTTTTGTGGGTTATATTAGCCACCTTGAATGTCCCGTCAAATGGAAAGGTGGAATGTTAAATTATTAAGTAAATAATCCTTCTACCCTTACACTGAAGTCCCCATTAGTTAGCCTGTTGATGCCAAAGAGAAAAAGAAGGGTTGAAGTGAATTCAGTAGCATTATAAATGTGTAGAAACCTAGCAGCAGAAATATTCACTCTTCTCCTTGTTTAACCTTGAGGGAAGAAGTAAATGCAAAGGGCTAAAGAAATGGTGGCATTTGTGGTGCATATGTGTTGCTCAACCATGCCAACCCTGGACATGGCAGCTGTAAGGAAAAGGAGGAGATGAAAGAGCATGAGCACCTGTCTGTAAACTATCACAGAGCTATTCAATTAGCTTCATCTGTTTATTTTAACAATTTTATTTTTCCATATAATTCTGAAGGAAAATATAAATTATAGCAGTGTTTCTCAACCTTGGCTACTTTAAGATGGGTGGACTTCAACTCCCATGCTTGCTGGAGAATTCTGGGTGTTGAAGCCCACCCATCTTAAAGTTGCCAAGATTGAGAAACACTGACTTATAGTATCAAGCACTTGACTTCATGCCCTAGCATCTACTTTAAAACATCTGACTTTTCTGTGACTATCTTTTAAGAAGATTTCTGTTTCTCTAGGGAAGAAACATCCTTTGTGAATGTCTGATTGAGGCCACTGTAATATAGCTATCTAGGTAGCAAGGTTGTGAACACCAAATTTAAAATTTGCATGCTGTTGTCTTGTATTTGTGGTTATAATTCTGAGTGATAGTAAACTGTTTCATAGGGAAGAATAATACATGCCAGATATATCAAGCTTAACGTAACTGAATGATGCTCCATTCCATCACTTACCCGCACTGTTCAGAGAGCCACTATGCCTTCTCTCAGACCATTCTACCAGTGAGAAATGTGTTTCTCTATCTGGAAAAACAGATTTGGCCAGACACAAAATCAGCCAACATGTTCAATTTTTTTTTATGCTCAAGGTCTCTCTTCTACCATTACAAGTGTCAATGACCATATTGTGATGATGTTTGAAGGGATGAATTCAAGGATTAGTTTGGCGCTCAGTGTTTGCCTGGAGACATTTGTTACCCACTGAAATGATTCCTTTTGATCTGGCAGTCACACTGATTTCTCCTGACCAAATTCAAATAGTTAATTGTGTGAGACAATTATGTTAATTTGGGATATCACACTGAAATAAAATTACTTTCAAAAGAATATTCATTAGGACAAATCACTCTCCTATTTCTAATGAATGTCTGTCCTTGACATAGCACTACTGATATTAGCACCAGCAATGCCTGCCCGGCTCCTTTAGTGCCAAAATCATAATTTCTCTATCAAGATGTTGATCCTCTATTATCACCATTTGGTTCCATTGCTACTATTTCAAACATTTTTATGGATATCTGTAACAGAGCTCTAATGAAAGCATAATATCAAACTGAATAAAACTGAAAGCCAGTATGCTGTAATTAGTGGTTAAGACTAGACTAGGGGGAACTGGGTTTGGATCATACACATGTATGAACATCTTTTAATGACCTTGTGCTCTCACTGTCTTTCATGTTATCAATGTTACCTCATTGTTGTGAGTGTTAGTAGACTGTAATTCAGCCTGAACAATTTGGAGAAAAGCAAGATAGAAGTGCAGTGTATAATATAACATTCTGTATATTTCAAATGTTTTTTTTAAAAAACTATAAAATCAGTTTCTGAATGCTGGTGTATTTCAAGGATCAAGTTATAAGCAAACAGAAGATTTCTGTATAAAGGAATTCTGTGGTTAGTAATGTTGTTTTCCAGTATGGACCCCCTTGACCCCATATATTTAAGGGGTTCTTAAATTTATATGGTTATGTGGAAGTTTTTTAAAAGGGGGGTACAATGGTGTCTTCTGTTTTGCAGAATTTCTACAGTCTGGCATATCAGTATTAGTATCCATTCAATATATCATTCTATTTCAAGAAAGGGTTAGTTAGCTGTTGTACCATGTTACTGAAGCCATGGAAAGAGCCATCTATATTTAACAATTTAACAGTGAACATGTCCCTTCACTTCTTTTATTTATTTTTTGTTTAAAACAAAGGTGTATTTTTAAAAAAAGATAATATCAATAAATGGAAAGAAAATTACTAAAGTTATACAATTAATGCTCAGTATGACATTAATAAAAGATAAACCATGCCAAGGAAAGCTCATTGAGTTGTTTTTAGATATCAGAAAGAAGTATGAATATTTTGAGCTTAATGCCAAAAATCTCTACTGTATTATTATGTATAAATGTTAAAAGAAAAAAAGGAAAGAGAAAGAAAGAAAGAAAGAAAGAAAGAAAGAAAGAAAGAAAGAACCCCTAAAAAATGTAAGTATTTAATTTCTGACTTCCCCCTTCTTTGTACTCCAACCAATTTGCAGTATCTATTGGCATAAACTTTAGAAACCATACTCTAAATGTTTGTTTGTATTTTGCTGTACAGTCTATTGGTAGTTTCTGATGTATGGCAGAAGCTATGAAAGAACATTATTCAGACGACCGCTAATGCACTGCAGCAACTCAGAACACCAGAAAAAGGAAACAGCATCTTCCAGCAAAATGGATACCCACTCAACTTTATCAAAAAGTGCCTGACTACCCAACCCACTACAACACAACCAACAGAAGCTATGAAAAGGATAACACTGCCGTACATCAGAAACATCTCAGAAACTACCAATAGACTGTTACAGCCACATGGCATCACCATAGCACATAAACCAACCAAAACCCCTCAGAACATCTTAAGTAACCCAAAAGACCCAGTAGCCCAAGAAGAAAAAACAGGAGTTATCTACAACATACAGTGTAAAGACTGTAGCAGCCACTATGTAGGACAGACAGGCAGAAGACTAGCAGAGCGCATCCACGAACACCAAATAGACACGATGAAAACTCCTTAATCTCACAACACATGGACAGACTCAACCATACTTTCAGCTGATAAGCTGTGAGTGTCTTGGGCCAAGCCAAATCCAAAAACGCTAGAGAATTCCTGGAAGCTTGGCACTCAGACAAAGCAGCCATCAACAGACACATAGAGGTAAACAACATTTACATACCATTCATAAGAGACAATAGAAAAGCCAGAAGACCAGAACACCTCCTTGCCAGCAGTCAACACCCAGATATGCAAAAATTAACACCAGGATTAGCACCAGAGGAACAATCAAACAGCACACTATACCCTAATCAAGGAACTATTAACTCAGTCAATCAACCAAGCAGCAAACAACAGCCCAATCAAGAAATTACCAAGGAGAGTACAACACCCCCACCAACACAGGCAGGACAAGCCAGGGTATATATATAAACAGAGACCAAGTCCCACTCCCTTTTCACACTGAAGATGTTGCCTAGCCTGGCAATGAAATGTCTGCAAGGCAACAACAAGGCTCAGAGAGCACCAAGGACTCCACAAAATCTTATCTTTTTCCAGTATTGTTTTCAAGCTCTGAAAGTTTGATTTAAAGTTGAAACTGAGAATGTAAGTAAAGAGAACCACTCTTTTTGGATATATTGTTTGTCACTAGAAAAATAAATATCATAAAACAGATCTTACAATTAAATATAACTTGATAGGACAGGGAACATTAATTTGCAAGTTACTGTAAGCATGTTCTGATAAAATGAAATTATGTAAATAAATAAAAATAACTATTAATTGTTTGACAGCACAATAATAATAATAATTAACAGAACAATATACCCCAATCAAGTAACTATTAACTCAGTCAATCAACCAAGCAGCAAACAGCAGCACCAAGCAGCACCAATCAAGGAACTCCTAAGGAGAGAACAACACCTCCACCAACACAAGCAGGACAAGCCATGGTATATACCGTATATAAACAGAGAGCAAGTCCCACTCCCTTTTTGCACTGAAGATGTTGCCTAGTCTGGCAATGAAATGTCTGCAAGAAAACAAGGCTCAGAGAGCACCAAGGACTCCACATAGTTGCTTGATTTTGAGCACTTGTAATGACGCTAGTAAGAAAGAAATAGATTTCAGATGTACAGGAGACATGGGAACAAGTGGTTTGGGGGCGTCTTTCACTCACTATAACTATCTTCCATGGCATTTTTCTATGTCTTCTGTAACCAAAAATGTATCACAAAATTAAGACTCCAGCAATATTTAATTCAAAAGAAAATGAACATCTGTAGCATTGTCCCTGGAACATCTTGGGAAATGTCAGGAATTGTGGAACACATAATACTGAGATCACATTTTGGATCCAAGTTACAAACCAACCCTACGGTGTTTAGCTGACTCAAAACATTATGTTAATTTCTTCAAGTGAATTGCTGTGACTACTGGATTACTAGAAATCCTTGAGGTGACAGTTATTATCAGTTGAACCGCATTGAGTGAATCATACATCAAGGTTAAATTGAAACTACACTTTTGTGGTGATTTCAAAATCTTTATCAAATATTTATCTGAAGATGTGAGTAAAATTTAATTGAGAGAATACATTTTTCCCAGTGAAGATTCTGATTGTAGTACAGCTTTTCTTCTGCCAAGCCAAACCAATCCAATTTAATAGTTTAAGGATTATTTACTTGTCAGCAGCCAAACATATACCAGTAACCAAGCTTTGTGTCTAACTGTAACAGATGATACTTGACATGTGTACATTTTTTTAACAATTTATTTTTCTAAGAAGTAACACCACCTGCTCGAAGTTCAGCCTCTTTTTCCAACAGACAGGATAGGCATTTGCTACACAAGAGTTCCATATTTTGATATTTTTTTCAGAATAATTCAACAAGCTGGCTTAATGATTGTATTTATAAGAATAGGTTATTGCTTTTTTTTCCTTTCCTAACAACTCTAGGAATGGAAGCAGGCCTCTGCTCCTGCATTGTTTCAGAATCCCAGTTAATGATACTTAGGATTGCAATTTAACATGCAGAGGCCACCAATATACATGCATTTTCAAAGTGGTGTTGAATTAAAAATACAAACTCCAGTTTCAGGGCATTTCAAGGAACTGTGCTAAGTAGTCCAAAAAGTTGTATATACTATATAAATTCTGCAATGTGTGGTCATTTTACATTGTTTTGTTTATAGCCAACCTCAATGTTTTTCCCAATTCCTATGATTTGATTTTTCTATTCATATTTTAAATCTGATTTGGTAATAACTTTTATTGATGTTTTAGGACATTACTTAATGTCTTGGATGTTTGATGTGAAGAAAAGATGTTTTGAGAATAAAGAAATATAGAATCTGGAAAAAAACTTCTTATACTGAAATATTCTCAACAATCTGAGCAATGTACTATATAGCTGTAGAAAGTCTAAAGTGAGGATATGATATATGCACTTTACCTGCACAACTTAATGGGATAATACATTCTCATTATACCATAATAGAATTTTACTATTCATTGTTTTCATTGTTATGCCATCTACGGAGGCAAGAAACCATGAATCTGAAAGTAGAATTTCTGTAGCTCAGAATCATTCTAAACACAATTGATCAGCCTGTTGTTACCATAATTGTGCTACGCTTATATATATATATATGATGGAAAAGTTCTAATTTCAGATACATTCAGTGTAACCAGCATACATTTAATCAAAATCGAAATATTGTTGTAGCAGAATAAATTAGAAACAGTTTACATAATGTTTTTCATCACTTGTTCATCTCAAAAGTTTAAAAAAGTTGAAACAATGACATTTATTAATTATTAGATTCTATTCATGGATGATATTGCATCAGGAGATTTAGAATTCTGAACTGTGACACAAATGATATAACAGTACTAAAAAGAATAAGACTGGTCCAAACAGATTACAGAACTTCATAGGTCAACTGTAAAGTTATAATCATCTCAGGTTTTTTTTTAAAATAGGGCTAAAACAGATGTGATGGCAGTAAAACTATTTCTTTAGTTTTCACATTCACTTCAGTAACATATAAAGAAGGAATGGGGAGTAAAATTTCATTTTTATAATTTAAAACCTAGGCTATTACACTATAAACTGGGAAAATAGTAAGGATTATATACATAAAAGAGCTAAACAAACTCAAATTAAATATGAAATTCCATAATACCTCTTCCATGATTTCAGTTTTTTAAACTATTTTTAACTGTATCATTGACAAAGAATATAATGACAAAAATAACAATGATTAACAATTAAGCTTCTGTTTAGGCTTTTATTATTTCCTTATAAAATCTGACATGTGTCCTGACTAGGGACACTAAAAAATAGTAGCCTTCCTCAAAAACGTGATCCTTGTTGAAAGCTAAAAATCTGGCTTCTAGTAAACCAACCAATTAGTCAATTTTTAATGTAAATAGTATTTTCCCTATAACTTTGTTTCAAAAGATAATTAAACAACTAAATTCCTCAATCTCAATTGATTCATAGTAGCAAAGGCATAAAAAACTCATCTCCCATCAAGAATTGGAGAGGATG
Source organism: Charina bottae (assembly GCA_023362775.1). Classification (NCBI taxonomy): domain Eukaryota; kingdom Metazoa; phylum Chordata; class Lepidosauria; order Squamata; family Charinaidae; genus Charina; species Charina bottae. The sequence goes on from JALMGJ010000003.1 coordinate 44,112,409, forward strand.
TTAATTGAAAACTGGCATTATTTCCTTCTTAGAAGTAAATTTGTTAGTTTTAAACAACAGTCCTTTGCACTACAAATGTATACATTTTATTAGGAAAATAAGTATATAAATTACATATTTTTTCACACAAAAACAGAACATTGGTATCAGCATTAGAATAGAATTCTATCTGAATGCTGAGGATTCACAATAATTAATTACTTAGGACTAAAAGCAGAACTAAAAATATGTAGATGTGTCAATAAACATTTAATTATTGGTTAATGAAGAAAATAAACTAATTCCTACAGTATCTGATACAATACGTTATCCTTGGAACAGTAAAAACCCTCAAACCTTATCCTACTTGAAATGATTATCTTTTAATCCGTTCACAAAAAAAATACTGTTATCAATTAATGGTATGCTTAGCATCCAAATGTTATTTGGGGAAATATTTTGTTTTTAAAAAATCAGGTAAATTTTCTTTTACATAATTTCCATTACCGTATCGTTTCAAAGGGAAAAAAGTAATATTATAAGTTGATTACAGGGGGAAAAGTCTCTTCCTAGCATACTTTCTTTGCTTTTTAAATCTGACTCACTATTTTGTAATAACTTGAGACATATTTAGTTTGCATCTAGAACATAATCCAATGTTGAGTAGGTTAATATTTCATTTCCAAACCAGGCAAGATAATAGTAAAAGTTAAAATAGATATTGTAACTGTTGTAAGAGTCACAGAAACAACATTGAATGCCAGATAGAGTTTTGAAGCTGAGTCTTCAATTTGTTGTTTGTTATTTACTTTTAGTGAATTTACTAAATAACAAGTTTCCTAGGCATCTGGGCAAAGTGTATATGCTTTATATGATTTTTCTAATATCGAGAGTTTTTTGTGACATTATATCTGTCCTATAGTTGTTCAGTATCGAACACTTACCACCATATATAACCATCTAATAGAAAATATTTGGATTTAAGTTAATCTACTTTCATTGATTTTTAAGTCCAAATACTAACATTTATTTCCATACGTCAGTTAATACAATGATGCCATACTTATTGTGGATAATTTCAAACCATTTTTCCAGCATTAAAACAAGTTGAGCACTATTTAAAAGTTAGAAAGCTCACTTTAAAGTTTTTCATTTACTGTGACTTTGACTCTTGAGAAATGAATGGAGAGAGAGAAAACAAGTGAGACTAGCAATTGTAAGTTTCCCCAATTCAGATCCTTTGTGCATTTATTCTTGTGTTCTTCACCCAAGGTCATTGTTTCAATTATCCTAGTTTGGCCTTCAAGCTATAAATTATAGCTTTCTTTTTGACAAACTTTCCTCCCATCAAAAATACTCATAATTCTGTTGTGACACATTCTGAGTAGATTAGGTCTCCTATCTCAAGTCAATGCTTTCTAATTCAATATGTTTATACTGCCTGTTGTCCAGTTTCTCTAAAGTCATAAATCCTCAACTATAATATTTAGTGATTTTATCTCCAGGACTCAGTTGAGGCTTCACAACTGTACTATCACCTCATCTTTACTCTTAAGATACAATTTTGACAAGGTATATTTCTTATAAAAAAGGGTTCTGACTATTTTCTTCTAGCTTGTTTCACTTCCAATTTATTACCTAAATTTATTACCAATTTATTACTTAATAAAGTAAGTAACCCTTAATTAATTCAACAACAGTGGTATGGTGCCTTTTATACAGTTACTTTATAATCCAGTTAACTGAATTATCCATATATATTTAAACATGTTTAAGGGCCCTCTGTCTTGTGAACTATGTAAACTGGATTATAACTTAAAAGTTGTATAATGTGGGTTTATCAAATGTACAATCTGATTCTATGAACTCAGTACTATTTACTTCCAATTCAGTGTGTACAAAATTTCAGTATAATGATAATATTTTAAAATTCCTTTAGTATTTTTCACTATCAGAACAGATAAAATTAAATAGTTGTAGGATAGGTGTAGTGGTTAAGGCACCAGGCTAGAAACTGGGAGACTGTGAGTTCTAGTCCCACCTTAGGCACAAAGCCAGCTGGGTGACCTTGGGCCAGTGACTCTCTCTCTCCCGCTTCCAAAATCTTGCCAAGAAAACTGCAGGGACTTGTCCAGGCAGGCAAGGCATCAAAAAAAAAGAAAGAAAAGAAAACCCCCAAAGGATAGTGCAGCACATTTTCATCTACTAAACCTTTATACCCTGGGGAAGGTAATGGCAAACCACCCCAGTATTCTTGCCGTGAAAACTAAATGGATCACTACAACCAGATATATGTCGGTATACCATCGGAAGATGAGACTCCCAGGTCGGAAGATGGTCAAAATGCTACTAGGGAGTAACAGAGGATAAGTTCAAATAACCCCAGATGTGATGACACAGCTAGCTCAAAGCCAAAAGGACAGCTAGTGGCCGACGGTGCTGGTGATGAGCGACGAATCCGATGTTCTAAAGATCAACACACCATAGGAACCTGGAATGTAAGATCTATGAGCCAGGGCAAATTGGATGTGGTTATTAGTGAGATGTCAAGATTAAATATAAACATTTTGGGTGTCAGTGAACTGAAATGGACTGGAATGGGCCACTTCACATCAGATGACCAACAGATCTACTACTGTGGACAAGAGGACCACAGAAGAAATGGAGTAGCCTTCATAATTAATAATAAAGTGGCTAAAGCAGTGCTTGGATACAATCCAAAAAATGATAGAATGATCTCAATTTGAATTCAGGGTAAGCCATTTAACATCACAGTGATCCAAATATACGCCCCAACCACAGATGCTGAAGAAGCAGAAGTAGATCAGTTCTATGAGGATCTGCAGCACCTACTGGATAATACACCAAAAAGAGATGTTATTTTCATTACATGAAACTGAAATGCTAAGGTGGGTAGTCAAACGACACCTGGAATTACAGGTAAGCATGGTCTGGGAGAACAAAATAAAGCGGGATATAGGCTCATAGAATTTTGCCAAGTCAATTCACTGTGCATAACAAACACTCTCTTCCAGCAACCTAAAAGATGACTTATACATGGACTTCACCAGATGGTCGACACTGAAATCAGATTGACTACATCCTTTGCAGCCAAAGGTGGCGAACATCTATACAGTCGGTAAAAACAAGACCTGGAGCTGACTGTAGTTCAGATCACAAACTTCTTATTGCACAATTTAGAATCACAATAAAGAGAATAGGGAAGACCCACAGATCAGTTAGATATGAGCTCACTAATATTCCTAATGAATATGCAGTGGAAGTGAAGAATAGATTTAAGGGACTAGATTTAGTAGATAGGGTCCCGGAACAACTATGGACAGAAGTTCGCAACATTGTTCAGGAGACGGCAACAAAAAATGTCCCAAAGAAAAAGAAAACCAAGAAGGCAAGATGGCTGTCTACGGAGACACTGGAAGTAGCCCAAGAAAGAAGGAAAGCAAAAGGCAACAGTGACGGGGAGATATGCCCAATTAAATGCAAAATTCCAGTGGTTAGCCAGAAGAGATAAGGAATTATTTTTAAACAAGCAATGCGCGGAAGTGGAAGAAGATAATAGAATAGGAAGGACAAGAGACGAAGATCTGTATAGGAAGGATAGTAATATCGGGGATAAATTTGACTGTGTGGTCAGTGAGTTATGGACAGACATCCTGAAGAGTGAGGTTGAATGGGCCTGAAGAAGCATTGCTAATAACAAGGCAGCAGGAGACGACGGTATCCCAGCTGAACTGTTTAAAATCTTGCAAGATGATGCTGTCAAGGTGATGCATGCCATATGCTAGCAAATTTGGAAAACACAAGAATGGCCATCAGATTGGAAAAAATCAACTTACATCCCCATACCAAAAAAGGGAAACACTAAAGAATGTTCAAACTAATGAACGGTGGCACTTATTTCACATGCCAGTAAGGTAATGCTCAAGATCTTGCAAGGTAGACTCCAGCAATTCATGGAGCGAGAATTGCCAGATGTACAAGCTGCATTTAGAAAAGGCAGAGGAACTAGAGACCAAATTGCCAATATCTGCTGGATAATGGAGAAAGCCAGGGTGTTTCAGAAAAACATCTATTTCTGTTTTATTGACTATTCTAAAGCCTTTGACTGTTTGGATCATAACAAATTGTGGCAAGTTCTTGGTGGTATGGGGATACCAAGTCATTTTGTCTGCCTCCTGAGGAATCTGTATAATGACAAAGTAACAACAGTAAGAACAGACCACGGAACAATGGACTGGTTTAAGATTGGGAAAGGAGTATGGCAGGGTTGTATACTCTCATCCTTCCTATTCAACGTGTATGCAGAACACACCATGCGACATCCTGGGCTTGATGAATCCAAGGCTGGAGTTAAAATCACTGGAAGAAACATTAACAATCTCAGATATGCAGATGATACCACTTTGACGGGTGAAAGCAAGGAGGAGCTGAGGAGCCTTCTGACGAAGGTGAAAGAAGAAAGTGCAAAAGCTGGGTTGCAGTTAAACCTCAAAAAAACCAAGATTATGGCAACCAGCTTGATTGATAACTGGCAAATAGAGAGACAAAAAGTCACGGCAGTGACAGACTTTGTATTTCTAGGCCCAGAGATTACTGCAGACGCTGATTGCAGCCAGGAAATCAGAAGACGTCTACTTCTTGGGAGGAGAGCAATGACAAATCTTGATAAAATAGTTAAGAGCAGAGACATTGCACTGACAACAAAGGTCCGCATAGTTAAAGCAATGGTATTCCCTGTAGTAACCTATGGCTGTGAGAGCTGGACCATAAGGAAGGCTGAGTGAAGGAAGATAGATGCTTTTGAATTGTGGTGTTGGAGGAAAATTCTGAGAGTGCCTTAGACTGCAAGAAGATCAAACCAGTCCATACTCCAGGAAATAAAGCCAGACTGCTCACTTGAGGGAATGATATTAAAGGCAAAACTGAAGTACTTTGGCCACATAATGAGAAGACAGGATACCCTGGAGAAGATGCTGATGCTATGGAAAGTGGAAGGCAAAAGGAAGAAGGACTGACCAAGGCCAAGATGGATGGATGATATTCTGGTGGTGACGGACTCAACCGTGGGACTGCTGTGGATGGCGACGGCTGACAGGAAGCTCTGGCGTGGGATGGTCCATGAAGTCATGAAGAGTCGGAAGTGACTGAATGAATAAACAACAAAATACCTTTATACATTTCAAGTTTATTCCAATTACAACTGTAAGAGAAGAATGAAAGAGAAATATGGCAGGAGTGGGCACAAAACGGGGGGGGGGGAGATTTATTTCATGCTCAGTATAAATTAACACAATTTGGGAGTTGGATCTCAAGTATTTTGCATTCCAAAGGAACAAAATGTTCCATGTTCCACCATAGGAACAAGCAAGGGTTCTGCTGTGGGGACCAATAAGGACACTGTATTAGTCCCTGCCTTTTTGTTTTTGTTCCATGGCCACCAAAGAGGAATAAAAACAGGCCATTTCTGCCAGCCAACCTGCTGTAGCATTGCCTGCTAATTAAAAAAATGAAAACATTTTTTATATCCCCATAGGAAATGAAAGAAGTGAATTACAGCCACATTGATCACCCTCAGCCTAGCAAGAAGCAAGCACACAAACCCGGGCTAAAGTCAGCAAGAAGCAATAGCAATACTTAATTGGATTCATTTCAGTATATCCATGATAACTGTAACAAAGAAAAAAATACATTTCTTTCTGGTTGTGGGTTAATTCACATGAATTTTGTATTATGAACCTGGCCTGCAAGTACTTAAAATCCAACCCGAGCCCAGTTTGGCAATGCATTATCTCTTTCTAATGGAAAGCTCTAAACAATTGTAGCAGTGCACATATTTTTGCATTTCAGGATATTAACCCACCCAAGTTCAGCGCACAAAGGGAAGTTCATAGTTTAATTTTTGCGTAGAAAGATAGCATCTTAAACTTCAGTCAACAGCATTATCAGTACTTCTGACAGATGCTTTGCACAATTTTGCGTTTGTTTCAATGCGAATTGAATGTCTGCAAAAGGAAAAAAACAGAATAGCACTACATTTAATTCATGTAGCTCTAATTTCCAATAGAAGGTATTTAAAGTAAAATTACTTTAAAGTAAAATTACTTTAAAGACAGGTAGAAGTATTTTTCTTACATCCAAAGTAGTTCTAGGTCTCTTAACCAATGTACTTCATTGGTTCTCCCTGACTTCACCCCCTTTCCTAAACTAGCTCCAGCCAATAGCAGCAGGGATGGGTTGAGAATCCTTCTTTTATTGGTTAATGCAGGGCAATTTAAAACAGGAAAAAAAACTAATCACAGTTTGAAAACAAACCATTCATAACATGGGAAACAACACAATCAAATTGGCCTTGTTTTCTCCAGAGCTCAGTATCAAACCAGCTATTCCAAGACTGAGACAAAACTCTCAAAATATAGGTGTTGATTCCAGTTTCGGAATATTGCATATCCCTATTGGAAAATGCTTGTTATGATAGCAAGACATTTCTGATCTGGGGAGAAATTAACAATTTGTGGTTTTTTTAAATTTGTTACTTAAATCTTTATACTGGTTTTATAACAAAGACATCTGAAAGCTGCTTGGACCTGTGTGGTAAAGATTTTTAATTTTTGTTTTGTTCTGTTTTTGTGAGCAAGCTACTGAAGCAGGAAAGGTTACTCTCCTTGACAGACAGCACAGTGACTGGGGAAAGCCTTCCCACAGCTATAATCATGTTGCAGGGATGGGATAAGCTTTCATTAACAAGTCTTGCCCCAAGTTTGTCTGCTCCATATTTGGTTCTCCTATTTAAGGGTGAATTCCATCACATCTGAAGAACACCAAGTGGAGAAATGCTACACCATTAAGCTTGTGCTGATTTTCCAGACAAAGGTATGTTCAATGCCCTCAAATATCTGTATGTATAGATTTAGTTTAAGAGGAAGTACATTTTTAGTTTTTTTCATCCATCCTATCCCTGTAAATATAAAAGTTAGGCTATAGTGTTCAAAGCAAATAATATGTACAGATTTTCTTGTAAACAAATGTGCAAGACTATGCATCCACAATAGATGGACAGAACAATACCGAAAAAAATAAATTACATGCAATAACTTACCGGCCAGGACAGGGCTTTCCAAAGTGCCGCCGCCGGTGACACACTAGCGGCAGCGGCAGCGCGGCGGTGGCGCGTGCACGCACGGCAGCAGCACGGGGAGGCATGCGGCGGCGCGTGCACGGCGGCGCGGGGGGGCGTGCGGCAGTGCGCGCGTGTGTGGCGGCAGCGGCGGCAGCCTCCGCTAAAACGCGGAAGCACTGATCCCATGCCACTGCCGCTGCCGCCATGCGCGCGCGCGCCGCCGCTTCCAGGTGGTGTGGCGACACACCATGCTGTGTGTGGCGACACACTTTTGTGTCGCGACACACAGTTTTGGAAAGCTCTGGGCCAGGAACTCATGAAGAATAATATTGTTGCTGCTTCCAATATAATATAATATAATATAATAATATTATTTGTCATGGTCAGACCACGCCCTGGTGACTCTGAGACTCTGAGACTCTCATGCACCGCCCCACTCCGCAGGGAGGCGGGACCCATTCGATTGGTCCGCCCCCGGCGACTGATGGACTGATGGACCCTATGAGGTTTCAGAGGGAGCTGGGGAGTATACCCGAGGATCTGTTGCACGGTCCAGCAGAGGCCCTGGCGGCAGCCTGGAATAAAGAGGCCGCCGGGGCCCTGGATAGGATCGCGCCTATGTGACCTCTCTTCCCTCATTCGACCCGTCACTCCCCGTGGTTTATGGAGGAGTTGAGGGTTTTGAAGAGGGTTAAGAGACGTCTGGAGCGCCGCTGGAGGAAGACAAGGACTGAACCTGATCGGACACAAGCTAGAGCCGCTGTTAAGGCCTACCTTGTGGCGGTAAGAGCGGCGAAACGTGTATATTTCTCCGCTCTTATTGCCTCTGCAGAATGCCAACCGACGACCCTGTTTAAGATAACGAGATCTTTGTTAGGTCAATCTAAACCAGTGACCTATTTACAGGGTCGATCGGAGGAGTTTTCTGAGCATCTGCAAGAGAAAATCGCTCAGATTCATTCTAAGTTGGACTCTATGCGTGATACACGGTCTGGGGAGATGACGGAGACACGTACTTACTCTGTTATCTGGGAACAGTTCGATCCTGTTGGACCTGAGGAAGTGGACAGAGTCCTCCGGACTGTGAAGGCCACCACGTGTTATCTAGACCCATGTCCCTCCTGGCTAGTAAAATCGGCTCGGGAGGTGACTTATGGTTGGGTCCAGGCGATGATCAATGCATCTCTGGAGGAGGGGGTGTTCCCAGCAGCCTTTAAGGAGGCCCTGGTGCACCCCCTCCTCAAGAAGCCATCCCTGGACCCTACTGTTCTGGACAATTTTCGTCCAGTCTCCCACCTTCCCTTTTTAGGGAAGGTGGTGGAGAAAGTGGTGGCGTCGCAACTCCAGAGGATTCTGGATGAAACGGATTATCTAGACCCCTTTCAGTCAGGTTTCATGCCGGGATATGGGACGGAGACTGCATTGGTCGCGCTTATGGATGATCTCTGGCAAGGACGGGATGGTGGTAGTGCATCCATCCTTATCCTTTTAGATCTCTCAGCGGCTTTTGATACCATCGACCATGGTATCCTTTTGGGACGGCTCAGGGAGTTGGGGGTGGGCGGTGTGGTGTTGCAGTGGTTCGCCTCCTTCCTCCAGGGCCGTTCCCAATCAGTGATGATAGGGGAGGAGAGATCTGACCCACGGACCCTCCTGTGTGGGGTGCCACAGGGTTCGGTGCTCTCCCCTCTCCTGTTTAACATATATATGAAGCCGCTGGGTGAGATCATCCGTCACCACGGGATGAAATACAATCTATATGCTGATGATACACAGCTGTATATTTCCATCCCGGGTGAAGTAAGTGATGCAGTTGCCACCCTGTCTCAGTGTCTGGAGGCTGTGGGGGCCTGGATGGGGAACAACAGGCTTCGACTGAACCCTAGTAAGACGGAGTGGCTGTGGATTGATGGCCGCTCGGGTCCTAGGAAGCTGTCATCTTTGGCTCTAGATGGGGTTGCACTACCCCATTCGGAGCCTGTGCGGAATCTGGGGGTTCTCCTGGACTCACGACTCCTGCTGGAAGAGCAGGTGGCAGTCGTGGCCAGGAGGGCCTTTGCACAACTTCGGATTGTGCACCAGTTACGTCCTTTCCTGGACCGAGATGCCCTCCGAACAGTCACTCATGCCCTTGTCATCTCCCACATAGACTATTGTAATGCGCTCTACATGGGGCTACCCTTGAGGAGTATCCGGAAGCTTCAGCTGGTCCAGAATGCAGCTGCGAGGACAATTATTGGGGCCAGAAGATCGGCCCATGTGACGCCGTTGTTACGCGAGCTGCATTGGGTGCCAGTTTGCTTCCGGGTACAATTCAAAGTGTTGGTTATCACCTTTAAAGCCCTACATGGCATAGGACCAGGTTACTTGAGGGACCGTCTCATCCCCAGAACATCGACCCGTCCCACCCGTTCAGCTAGAGAGGGCTTGCTACGGACCCCATCGCTTAAAGAGTTTCACCTAGCGGGGTCCAGGAAGCGGGCCTTCTCTGCAGTGGCGCCCGCCCTTTGGAATATCTTACCCCCAGAGCTGAGGCTGATGTCCTCGCTCCCAGCCTTCCGGAAAGGCTTAAAGACCTGGTTCTGCCGTCTTGCCTGGGAGGGAAACGTCAACAGTTCCTCTTGGGGATGGCTGGCCCCTTGAAGCCTCCCAGTGACCTATTTTAATATTTTTCTTGGAATTTATATTTTGTATTTATGTAATTTTATATATTTTTAATTCACTATTTTGCTGTGCACCGCCCAGGGTCCCCGTTGGGGGAGATGGGCGGTAATATAAATTTAATAAAAAATAAAATAAAAAATAAAAAATAAAAAATAATAATATAATATAATAATATAATATAATATAATATAATATAATATAATATAATATAATATAATATAATATAATATAAAATATATTATAATATAATATAATAATATAATATAATATAATATAATATAATATAATATAATATAATATATCAAGATCCAAGATGGCGACCGCAAGCCGCTGCCGCCTGCTGCTCCAGGAGGAAGACTCCGTAAATAGTTTGTAATCCCTCCAAACTTTTCTCGATACCCCTGAATTCTATCTTTGGGGTGTAGAGAACTTATGGAACATACAACTGTGTTTGGGTGGATGGACTTCCTCGGACGGAGTATTGCGGCGGAGTTTGGCAGAATCCCGAGGGTCTCTGTGATGCGGAGCCCAGTGGTTGCGGCGGAATCTGGCAGAACCCAGCGGGGCCTGGTGGAGCCCACCACGTGGGGCCAAGGATGCTCCCCAGTCTGTTTTTGAGATTGCTGGGCTGGAGCTGTGACGGTTTTGCACGTGTGGATTAGAATTGTGGGGTGCACAGCACAGCGACTCCGAGGCTAGTCCAACGGAGCCCAATCTCTGGGCGTGGCGAGTCCCGGTGACGGAGTTGAGTGTGTGGGGAGCACAGCAAGCACAACAAACTTAACAATAGACCTAAGATTAAGAACTTTGTGGGTTCCTCGGCTTTTTGAGAGCTGGTAGTCGAGCAAGGAGACGGCTTGGAGGGAACGGCAGAGCCAACAGCTGGGTATCGGAGCACAGCTGAGTGGCGGAGTACAGCTGATCAGCGGAGTACAGCTGATCAGCGAAGCTCAGCGGAGTGCGGAAATACAGAGACGGTGGTGTGAATGGTGATTCCAAACCATTCCAAACGGACCCCTGCTATTGCCTACTATCACCTATTATTATCTGGGACTTGGTTGCCTCGTTGGAGAGACGAGAGAGTGTGGGCAGTGGTAGAGTGTCATGAAGCAAGGGCTGCAACATCGTAATATCAGCTTTGGAAATTTCGGGGTGCAGAGGGCCCGAATAATAATAATAACAGTGTATTCCGCGTGTTTACTCCTTGACTATGCTGTGGACCTATAAGATCTTAGCAGACGCTAGTTGACCCTTATAGTTCTGGTGGGGTCCTCCAAGACTTTTATCATCTTAAATAATCCCAAGACTTTTATCATCTTTAAATAATCCCGGAGTCAACAAGAGGATTGGTGTGAGAGTGGTATCCCTCCTGGGTGTGAGAGACCCTGGAGGAGGCCAGAGCTGTATGATTGTATATTAGAGTGCCTGCCCCTGAGTGAGAGACAGGTGGTAGGCAGGAGTGAATGGTGCCCCTTCGACCAGTGAGAGAAGCTGAAGGGGCGCGTAGTGAGTGTGGAGTGAGTGGTAGGGGGTGGTCAGGTTTTACTAGCGCCGAAAGCATATGCTGGTACGCTGGTGACCCTACTGCCCCCTGAGGTTGACTGTGTTAGGAAGATGTGTGCATGGGAGAGGGGCCCCTTGTTTCAATCTAGGGTCTTCGAAGGTCCGGTGGTGGAGGCAGCTGGGCCTCGGAACTCTAGGGGCTCTGGGGCGGATTGTCCTATTGAAGTGGTGACGGGTCGGGGATGTTATGGCGGGAACCGGAGGGCAGGCCATCGGGGAAGACGCCCCCGGTGTTTATTACCGGTGGTGTGTTCCGGCCCTCTGGGTTCAAACCTAGGCCCTGGTCAGCGGATCCTTGAGTGCCCTGACCTCCGGCTGTTGATGCTTAATGCCAGGTTGGTTAATAACAAGGGCCCCCTCATATGTGATTTGATCGCGGAGGAGTGGGCTGACCTGGCATTTATTACCGAGACCTGGCTGGGCCCTGGAGGAGGGGTTGCCCTCTCGGAGATCTGCCTGGCCGGGTTTCAGGTATGGCACCAGCCGAGACATCGGGGTAGGGGAGGCGGGGTGGCAGTTATCATTCGAGAGTCTATAGTGGCCTTCAGGGGCACGGCTCCACAGGTGGCCGGATGTGAGACTGTTTTTCAAGTTGGGTTCCCGAGAGCAGTTGGGAGTGTTGCTGCTGTACCAGCCTCCCTGCTGCGTAGCAACCTCCCTGCCCGAGCTGCTGGAGGCTGTTTCAGGGTTGGTGGTGGAATTCCCCAGACTTATGGTTCTGGGGGATTTCAATCTGCCATCCCTGGGACGTGCCTCAGAGACAGCTCGGGAGTTCATGGCTACCATGGCAGCCATGGGCCTGGTCCAGATTATTCGGGACCCGACTCAAGACAGTGGCCTCACTCCGGACTTGGTTTTCCTGTCGGAGCAATGGCAAGATGATCTGGGGGGAGAGCTGCATCTTTCCCCGTTGTCATGTTCAGATCATGCCCTGGTGACCCTGAGATTCTCATATGCTGCCCCACTCCGCAGGGAGGCTGGACCCATTCGTTTGGTCCGCCCCCGGCGACTAATGGACCCAATAGGGTTTCAGAGGGAGCTGGGGGTTATATCCGAGGATCTAATGCACGGTCCAGCGGAGGCCCTGGCCACAGTCTGGAATAAGAGGGCGGCCGGGGCCTTGGACAGGATCGCGCCTATGGGACCTCTCTTGTCCCATCCGACCCGATATTCCCCGTGGTATACGGAGGGATTGAGGGTACTGAAGAGGGTCAAGAGACACCTAGAGCGCCGCTGGAGAAAGACAAAGACCGAATCAGACCGAGCACAAGCTAGAGCCGCAGTTAAAGCCTACCTTGTGGCGGTAAGAGCGGCAAAACATCAATATTTCTCCGCTCTTATTGCGTCCGCAGAATGCCGCCCGACGGCCCTGTTTAGGATTACTCGATCTCTCCTAGGTAAGGTGGGCTCAGTGACCCACCTGCAGGGCCATGCGGAGGAATTTGCAGAGCATCTGATGGATAAAATCGCTTGGATTCGTTCTAAGTTAGACTCCAAGCGTGACGCATGGTCTGTGGAGATGCCGAGGGAGCGTCTGTGCCCGGTTATCTGGGAACAGTTTGATCCTGTTGGACCTGAGGAAGTGGACAGGATCCTCCGGACTGTAAGGGCCACTACTTGTCATCTTGACCCATGCCCCTCCTGGCTGGTGAAAGCAGCCAGTGAGGTGACATGTGGCTGGGTCCATGCGATGGTTCTTACATCCTTGGGAGAGGGAGTGTTTCCGGCGGCCTTTAAGGAGGCGCTGGTGCACCCCCTCCTCAAGAAGCCATCGCTGGACCCTACAGTGTTGGATAACTTTCGTCCTGTCTCCCACCTCCCCTTTTTGGGGAAGGTGGTTGAGAAAGTGGTGGCATTACAGCTCCAGAGGATTCTGGATGATACGGATTATCTAGACCCCTTTCAGTCAGGATTCAGACCGGGATATGGGGTAGAAACTGCATTGGTCGCACTTACTGATGATCTCTGGCGGGCACGGGATGGCGGCAGTGCATCCATCCTAGCCCTTCTTGACCTCTCAGCGGCTTTCAATACCATCGACCATGGTATCCTTTTGGGACGGCTTAGGGGGTTGGGGATAGGCGTCGTCGTTTTACGCTGGTTCAACTCCTTCCTCAAGGGCCGATCCCAATCGGTGGTTATAGGAGATGAGAGGTCCGACCCTCGGCCCCTACTTTGTGGGGTGCCACAGGGTTCGGTTCTCTCCCCTCTCCTATTTAATATCTACATGAAACTGCTGGGTGAGATCATCCACCAACACGGGATGAGGTATCATCAATATGCTGATGATACTCAATTATACAGTATATCTCCATCCCGGGTGAGTTAAGTGATGCAGTGGCTGCCCTTTCTCAGTGTCTGAAGGCTGTGGGGGCCTGGATGGGGAACAACAGGCTTCAGCTGAACCCTGGTAAGACGGAGTGGCTGTGGATTGATGGTGCCTCGAGATCCAGGGAGTTGTCATCTTTAGATCTGGACGGGGTGGCACTACCCCGTTCAGACAAAATGCGGAACCTGGGTGTCCTTCTGGACTCACGACTCCTGCTTGAAGAGCAGGTGGCAGCCGTGGCCAGAAGGGCATTTGTACAACTTCGAGTTGTGCGCCAGCTACGCCCTTTCCTGGACCGAGACGCCCTCCGTACAGTCACTCATGCCCTGGTCATCTCCCACATAGACTATTGCAATGAGCTCTACATGGGGCTACCCTTGAAGAGTATCCGGAAGCTTCAACTGGTCCAGAATGCGGCTGCGCGCGCAGTTATGGGTGCCCCAAGGTCGGCACATGTGACACCTCTGCTGCGCGAGCTGCATTGGTTACCGGTTTGCTTCCGGGTCCAATTCAAGGTGTTGGTTGTCACCTTTAAAGCCCTACATGGCATGGGACCAGGTTACCTAAAGGACCGCCTCATCCCCAGAACATCGACCCGCTCCACCCGGCTATGCAGAGAGGGCTTGCTTCAGACCCCATCTATAAGAGAATTCCACCTGACGGGGTCCAGGAGGCAGGCTTTCTCGGCAGTGGCACCCGCCCTCTGGAATATTCTGCCCCTGGAGGTGAGGCTAGCCCCCACACTTATGACCTTCCGGAAACAACTGAAGACCTGGCTCTGCCACCTTGCTTGGGATGGGGGGAGTAATAGCTCCTCTTGGGGTTGGCTTGCTCCATAGGCTTCTTTAAAGCCTAACATCAGAGCCTCTTGGATCTTATATATTTAATTGAATTATGTATTCTATTTTATAAATTTTTATATGTTTTAATTGCTGGCTTGGTGTAAACCGCCCAGAGTCCCCTCCGGAATGGGGGGAGATGGGCGGTGATATAAGTTAGAAATATAAATAATATAATAAATATAATATAATATAATATAATATAATATAATATAATATAATAAATAATATTATGCATAATATATTATGCAATGCCAGGTCAGTTAATAACAAAGCCCTCCTCATACATGATCTGATTATAGAGGAGGGGGCAGACCTGGTATGTATTACAGAAACCTGGCTGGGCCCAGAGGGGGGTGTTCCTCTGAGATATGCCTAGTCAGGTTTCGGGTTTGGCACCAGCCGAGACTTCAGGGCAGGGGAGGAGGGGTGACTGTTATCATCCGGGAATCTCTAATGGCCGTCAGGGGCCCTGCTCCACAAGTGACCGGGTGTGAGACTCTGTTCTTCAAATTGGGCTCTCGGGAACAGTTGGGAGTGTTGCTACTGTACCAGCCTCCCTGCTGCGTAGCAACCTCCCTGCCTGAGCTGCTAGAGGCCGTCTCGGGGTTGGCAGTTGAGCTCCCTAGGCTTATGGTTCTGGGGGACTTCAACTTGCCTTCCCTGGGACGAACCTCAGAAGCAGCACGGGAGTTCATGACCACCATGGCGACCATGGGCCTGTTCCAGATCATCCAGGACCCAACTCGAGACAGTGGCCTCACCCTGGATCTAGTTTTCTTGTCAGAGCAGTGGCAATGTGACCTGTGGGGAGAATTACATCTTTCCCCTTTGTCATGGTCAGATCACGCCCTGGTGACCTTGAGATTCTCCTATGCTACCCCCCTCCACAGGGAGGCTGGACCCATTCGATTGGTCCGCCCCTGGCGACTGATGGACCCGTTAGGATTCCAGAGGGAGCTGGGGGTTATACCGGAAGATCTGCTGCACGGTCCAGCGGAGGCTCTGGCTGCTGCCTGGAATAGAGAGGCAGCTGGGGCCTTGGACAGGATCGCGCCTGTGCCGCCTCTCTTGTCCAGTTGAACCCGACACTCCCCCTGGTTTACGGAGGAGTTGAGTGTTTTGAAGAGGATTAAGAGACGCCTAGAGCGCCGCTGGAGGAAAACAAAGACTGAATCCGACTGAACACAATCTAGAGCCGCTATTAAGGCCTACCTTGTGGCGGTAAGAGCGGCGAAACGTCAATATTTCTCTGCTCTTATTGCATCCGCAGAATGCTGCCTGATGGCCCTATTTAAGATTACCCAATCCCTTTTGGGGAAAGGGGAGTCGGAAATCCATCTGCAGGGCCGTGCTGAGGAATTTTCAAAGCATCTGCAGGATAAAATCGCTCGGATTCGCTCCAAGTTGGATTCCGAGCGTGAGTCAGAGTCTGGAGAGATACCCAGGGAACGTACTTACTTTGTTATCTGGGAACAGTTTGATCCTGTTGGACCTGAGGAAGTGGACAGAGTTCTCCGGACTGTAAATGCCACCACCTGTCAATTAGATCCGTGCCCCTCCTGGCTGGTGAAAGCAGCTCGGGAGGGGACTTGTAGTTGGGTCCAAGTGATGGTGAATGCGTCCTTGGGAGAGGGGGTGTTCCCGGCGGCTTTTAAGGAGGCGCTGGTTCACCCCCTTCTCAAGAAGCCATTGCTGGACCCTACTATACTGGATAATTTTCGTCCAGTCTCCCACCTTCCCTTTTTGGGAAAGGTGGTTGAGAAGGTGGTCGTGTTGCAGCTCCAGAGGATTCTGGATGAAACAGATTATCTGTACCCCTTTCAGTCAGGTTTCAGGCCGGGTTACGGGACGGAAACTGCATTGGTTGCACTTATGGATGATCTCTGGCGGGAGCGATATGGAGGTAGTGCATCCATTCTCGCTCTTCTTGACCTCTCAGCGGCATTCGATACCGTCGACCATGGTATCCTTCTGGAACGGCTTAGGGAGTTGGGGGTGGGCGGCATGGTTTTACACTGGTTCGCCTCCTTCCTCCGAGGCCAGGCCCAGTCGGTGTTGATTGGGAGCGAGAGATCCAGTCCGCGGGCCCTTCTTTGTGGGGTCCCACAGGGCTCGGTACTCTCTCCGCTCCTTTTTAACATCTACATGAAACATCTGGGAGAGATCATCCGACACCATGGGGTGAGGTATCATCAATATGCCGATGATACCCAGTTGTATATCTCCATCCCGGGTGAAGTAAGTGATGCAGTGACCGTCCTGTCCAAGTGCCTGAGGGCTGTAGGGGCCTGGATGGGGAAAAACAGGCTTCAGCTGAACCCTAGTAAGACGGAGTGGCTGTGGATTAATGGCTCCTTGACTTCTGGGAAATTATCATCTTTAATTCTGGATGGGGTTGCACTACCCCAGACAGACCCGGTGCATAACTTGGGAGTCCTCCTGGACTCACGACTCCTGCTTGAAGAACAGGTGGCAGTCATGGCCAGGAAAGCTTTTGCACAACTTCAGTTTGTGCGCCAGTTACGCCCCTTCCTGGAACAAGAGGCCCTTCGAACAGTCACTCATGCCCTGGTTATCTCCCACATAGACTACTGTAATGCGCTCTACATGGGGCTACCCTTGAAGAATATCCGGAAGCTACAACTGATCCAGAATGCAGCCGCGCGGACAGTTTTGGGTGTCCCAAGGAGGACTCACGTAACACCTTTGCTGCACGAGCTGCACTGGGTTCCAGTTTGCTTCCGGGTACAATTCAAGGTGTTGGTTATCACCTTTAAAGCCCTACATGGCATGGGACCAGGATACCTAAGGGATCGTCTCATCCACATCACTTCATCCCGTCCCACCCGGGCATGCAGAGAGGGCATGCTACGGACCCCATCGGTTAAGGAGTTCCACCTAACGGGGTCTTGGAAGCGTCCTTTCTCTGCTGTTGCCCCTGCCCTTTGGAACATTCTGCCCCTGGAGATCAGACAGTCCCCCTCACTCCTGGACTTCCGAAAAAGACTCAAAATCTGGTTTTGTCAGTATGCTTGGGGTCAGAAGGAGATTGGAGATACCTGGAGATGGCTAGCACCTTAGATTTGCTCTGAGGGGCCCTTTTTATAAACTTAAGAATACTCTGCCTTTGGATCCCATTTTATTCATTATATTTTAAATTATTACTTATTATGTATTTTATTTTATTTATAAATGTATATTAATGATTTTAATTCTGTTGTAAACCGCCCAGAGTCCCCGTTGGGGGAGTTGGGCGGTGATAAATCCAATAAATAATATAATATAATTAATAATATAATATAATATAATATAATAATATGTACTGTCGTCCAAAGAATAAAACAGATGCCTTTCCTATATGTGATCCTCCTTTATTAATAGGACACTCCACTGATTAAGGATAAAAAGAATTCTACCTTCTTAATATAAAAAAATAATATGTTACCAAATCTTTTCAGTCTTTGTTATTTCTCTTAAGAGACTGTCTTATTTTAAAACATAGTAATTATACATTTACAAGACTCAGAACGTGTTCTGTATGCTGTTAACCAATATGAACACCCACATTTTCTTCTTTCTTTTTGTTCTTATATCAGAAACATTGTTAGGAAACCCAGCAGTCTCCATCCAGGCAGAATGTTCCTTATCTTTACATCATGTATCTGATAATGTAAGGTAGCATTTGTGATAATGCTGCATTATCACTGCATTTCATCACTTCCAATTGAATTACAATTCTAAAGCCACCTGATTTACTTACCAAATGTTGGATACTGCTTTTATTAATAAAATAGAGATATTTCCTTATTAGATATTTTGTCCTTACATTATTTTCTGGAAAATATCAGATATGGCAGACTCCCACTTGTTTCAAGCCTATATTGTATAGCAAGCCCCATTTGCTAAAGATCATTCCATTAAAAATGGTTTGCACATGCCTGTTTGTGCAGTGTACACAGTCATGCTTTAGCAGTAAGAATTAATAAAGAATATAATAGTGTTGTTTAACGCCAATACATTTATTTCTCTCTTACTATAAGATAGGATTCTGATTCAGTAATAGACCAGCTGGAAAATAAATTCCAAGCGTTGAGTGTCAGACTGACTGTCTGACTGGTCTAGGCATAAATCACTTGTGCATAATAGCAGGATGAGTTCTTGAGTACCATTATAAAATGCTTAAAAACTATACAAGCAACAATGGTATTTCATTTTCCTATTTTTCTAATTGGATATGTTAAGTCTAGTAGCTTATAAGCTATCATTACATGCCAATGCCATGAATACAAATAGTGTCCCATAAAGGATGACCTCCAATTGAAACGCTCATGAGTTAGGGCTTCCCAGTTCTCAATGCTGATATTACATTTAAGGACTATATGAAAGTTATGGGAATTGTAAATAATTTTTTTAATGTAATGAAAACTTGATGGAAAATAACTCAGAGATATATTCTATGCCCAGGGTGTTCCATACAATGATTAATAGATTAATGCAATATCATAAACAGCCATAGAAAACAATCATAGTCAAAAATGGCTGATTTTCCTGTTTATTTAGTCTGGAGAGATGGATGCAGTACACAATGGACCCATTTGAGCTTAGTGGCCTTATTCTTACAATAAGGACTCCTTGTTGTAAGGCACATGTATTGCTTTACTATTTTCAAATAGCTTTTCACTATTCTGTTCTTAGTCATCTGTAACAATTTTATAACTTTGCTAAGTTCAGTATATATAGTGGTCCAGCTGAGTGCTCCTGTTCGTTATATTATATTCATTATATTCAGTGGAAACCTAAGTTTCCTTCCCAAGAGCTCTGCTTTTCAATGCTTTCAGATTTATTCATCCTGGTTATATAAGAAAATCCACTTATCTAGATGGCTTCTATTCATACTGGAGCATTAAGGAAAAAAAATGTTTGTCCTTCCTCAATCTAGCCTGTTCCAGATACATTATATGAGGACTGCAGCAGAATTTGCAACTAGTATGGCTATTGGGCATGCTGACTGGGAATTCTGGGACTTACCCTATCACATCTGGAGAGGATTAGGTTGGGAAAGAATGAACTGATTTTAGATTTGTCTTGAGGGTACAGTAAGGACTTTGAAGAGAATCTCCAAAAGCTTTAAAGTGATTGAATGTGGAGCTTATAAATAAAACATTTTCTTCAGGACTAGCTAGAGTTATACTGTATATTTCCATGTTTGTTGTTATGTTCCATCGAGTTGTAGCCAATTCCTCAAAGAGTTCTGTACCGCAGCTTTCTTCCTCACAGTGCTTCAACCACTAGAATTGCTGCAACCTTTCCTGAGGCTACCTGATCATAAGCTCAGCCAATATATTTAATCTTGGTCCTACGCCAGTACTGACTTCCTGCTGCCTGAAATCTGGGAGATGGGGTTGGACTTTTGAGGTGGTCCATACTCCCCCTGTCCCAGTGCCATCTTTGGATTTCTGTGGCATTTTTTAAAATTGCATTCTTCACCACAATTGTGAAATAATTATTGTAAGATAACATAGCAATTACATCATGAAACAACTGATGGAGCAATACACCAGAAGTTACCCTCTTTTTATACAAGGGAGTAATTTTTAAGTTGAATTTGACTCCTGGTGACTCCTGTTGTCTTTTACTCAGTTGTTTTTCATCTTCCCAATCTAACATAAAGCCCTGGAATTTCATGCTGGACTTCATAGCTGGACTTCTCTTTATATCAGTGTTTTTCAACCTTGGCAACTTTAAGACCTGTAGACTTCAACTCCCAGAATTCCCCAGCAAGAATTCTGGGAATTGAAGTCCACAGTTCTTAAAGTTGCCAAGGTTGAGAAACACTGCTTTATACTGATAAATATACCTTTTTAATCTTTATCTGGAAGAATAAATAATTCCATTTTTGTTTAACATGATCATATACAATCCATGTATATGGTTGCCTACAAAAGTTTTGGCAATCCTTGTCATACTGTATGTTTCAATGAAACAGAAAGTGACTCAAGTTCTAATGTCCCACAACTGAAACAGAAAAGAGGTTGGCTATACCTCCAAATCACTGTAAAGCACTTACAGAAAAGGAAAATGACAGTTTTGGAATGCTTTCCCAGACTTAAATATTATTGAAAATCTGTGGAGAGATCTCAGATATGCAGGACCTGCAAGGAGACCTAAGAATATTTCTGAGTTGGAAGAGTGGGGAAAAAAATCTGAAAGCAAAAATACAAAAACTCTTAACTAACAGCCGGAAACATTTGGAAGCTATTATTTCTGCAAAAAAGAGTGGCAAAGTACTAACCAAAAAGATACGTAGACTTGTGCACATGCTGTATTCATTGCTTTCTTATTTTGTATCTGTAAACAACTGCAGTTAAATAGAATGTGTACATTCAAATTAGCAGAAGTTTCGTGTTTTACTGTGATTCATTGATACATTCAGTTTGATCAGGAGTGCCTAAACTTTTGCATGCAACTGTACATTCAGTTAATGTATCTAAAGAGGATGCTAGTGTTACCCAAACTACATCATACTATCAGCAATAACAGCATCGTTTGAGTCACTTGATCATAAGATCCATCCACAGTTATAAAAGACAGATAGCAGTGAATGAAAAAGATATTCTTCTAAGCCCCTGGATTGCTGGTGCCTTTCAGAATAAACAGTGCTAGGCTGGACACACCAATAGAACGAGCTTAAGGCAGCTTCCTATATAGTCTCCTTTATTAGTGTCTGTATATGCAAACAAACTCAGTATTATTAAGCAGAAAAAAGTATCATGAAGAATCCACAGAAAGGCTTACTAAAATTCCATACTTTCTTGAAAGATAAAATCTGAAAACTCCTAATTTTGATTCTTTTAGGATATAACTGAAACTGCCACAAAGTAATCTGCAAGCTATTACACGTATACATTATGGACTTCCCTGACCCTTGTGGACACAAAAAAGAAAGGTGCATTGTATTCGTTGATGTTTTGGATTGTTCCCATAGTCACACTGAAATTGCTATTCTTTCATAAATGAAAGATTGCTATTAGCAGTAATTACTCATTTCTGTTTGTTCACGTGTTCTCCATAGGACATACTAATAAAGTTCCATGTTCATTTCTGTTTACATACACTGTAAAACATTTGATCTGCCGAAAATACATTGGCTTGGATCCTAAATTTTGTTTGATAAATGGAATAACTCTCCTAATTCCCTGGGAACTGGACCACCTTTTGGAATAGTGATATGACAGGCAAATGGCTGGTGGAAAAATGAGCTAGCAGAAATAACCAAAACAGAGCAAGCAAATTAGGATTCAATTAAAGATTTTGATCCTGGCAAACCATAATATACATACCATTCACTCTTTTGTTGAATTTTTCTGTTTCAAAAATGGTTGCAACTCACAACCAGTAGATGCGCTGTTGGAATCATCAAATGCTTTTGATGTACTTTTATTCTTAGGAAAAGAGAAACTCTGAGAATATCTGTAATACAGATCTTGAGGTGGCTCCATTACTGCGGTTAACATTCATCCTCTCTTGTGCCTTGTGCTTTTTTACATTTTTTAATAATGATTGTTTTTATATATTTATTGTTTTAATTAAGTGTTTTCTGCCACCCAGAGTCACTTTTCGTGAGATGGGCAGCCATATAAATTTGATAGATAGATAGATAGATAGATAGATAGATAGATAGATAGATAGATAGATAGATAGACAGACAGACAGACAGACAGACAGACAGACAGACAGACAGACACTATCTGCAAAGAATTTGAGAAACTATTCCTGTAGAATATGATAAGGTCTGTAGAATCTGATATGTTGCATTAAAAAGTTCTCTACAGTAAATGCAGCAAATCTGTGGGCAGCATATTATATTAGCTGGAAGCAATCCAGTCCAAGAAAATAGACCCTACTCAATTAGGTGGGAAATGTTTGGGCTTAGAGCTTTGATGGACCCAGTTTCATACAAGCAGTTTTCTCAATAAAGCTATTGTTTTGATAAGGACTATCACATTTTTGAATTTTTCTAGTATTCCTATTTTTATTTCAAGTATTTCAAAACAATAGTCTAAAAAAAAATTCCCTTAAGATGTACAGTATAACTTTAACATCTGTTTTGATTGCGCTTCTTTAGAGGTGTAAATTACTTCTATATATTCAGGAATGGAAGGAAATAATATCAGGATAAGCCCACACAGTCCAGAGCAAGTCAGCTCATAATGGAATTCACAAAAATGAAACCTCTTAAGCATTTACCATCTACCAATGTATTCCAGAAAATTGCACCATCCAGCATTGTGATAGCCCTTATCAACAAAGGGATAGCAATATAGCATATATACATCTGCAATCACAGTACATAATGATGCCTGCATGCATGTTATATTCCACACTGTGGAACATCTTGCCCCCAGAGTTGAGACAGATCTCCTCCCTCCCGACCTTTAGGAAAGAACTGAAGACCTGGTTCTGCCGCCTGGCATGGGAAGGAGGAAAGGATAGTTCCTCATGGGGGTGGCTAACTCCTTAATCTTATAATGTCCTTCGTTATCAATTCCATCGCCCATCTGGATTTATAATTATTTATTATTTTTACATATATTGTATATTGATGTTTTATATTTTATATTTTATTTTAACTATTTTATTGTAAACCGCCCAGAGTTCCCCATTGGGAGAGATGGGCGGTTATATAAATTAAATTAAATTAAATTAAATTAAATTAAATTAAATTAAATTAAATTAAATTAAATTAAATTAAATTAAATTAAATTAAATTAATAAATTAAATTAAATTAATAAATTATTAAAAATACAGCCTCACATCCTTCACTTGCACATTCCTTAGCATATATAGAGAACCTGGGTGCACTTGGAGATAAAATGGATTGCTGATTTCTTTTTGTGTTGAAGATTTATGTCTTCCAGTTTAGGCAATAAACTCAACTTGCAGCTCATTGCAAATTCTAAGACAGAGTAATGCTGTTAATGTAATGGGATGGTCACATATCAAGAAGTTGTGCATTTCAAGCAACTGGAGCTTGTTTTTCTTCCTGTTGCATTAGAGTTGTCTGATCTAGCAGCAATGGAAGACATCTAAATATTTCATTTGCTTACTTGAAACTACCTTTCTAAATAACACAATTTAAAACAAACAAAGGATAAATGGTAGAATTTGGTGCATTTGTGTTTTTACAATTTGAATGTAATTTAAACTTCCACTTCATACAGAGGAAAGCAGATTTGCATAATTTTCTCCTAGTCTTTATTGTAGAAGTCACAACAATCTCACTTGCCTCCTACACAGATGAACTGTTTAAATATGACTTTAAAAAAAAAACCTTTCATTGTGCTTGATCTTCCTGGCTTGAATGAAAAGTTGGTTTGCCATTCTGATTTCTAATTTAATTTTCTTTTGTAATCAACAGAACTAATATTTAAAACTACCCCACTGTTCTATTGCTTCAGCATCTTTAAGAATTCATTTGATTGGTGAGGCTTGTAACTGAAAGTACTGCTTGTACAAACAAAAGTTTTTGAATTGGGGGCTAATTTGATGTTCTTGGAAATGGAAGGTAGCTGGTAAAACTTCTCCATGTGGAGTAAAAATTGTGTTTTGTTCGTCTCATACTCTGTGCATAATAAGAAGCAAATACTGTCAAGAGGGTGACAGCTGTGCCACTGATTTCCTCTTGCAAGGAAAATGAGGAATTGAATTTAAGTCTGCTATTCAAAACACAATTAAATTGCCAACTCAGGGGATTGTACAGCCACAAAGAAAACAGAATGTGATGCACCTTTATGCTTTTCTCCCATTAATATTGCTATATCTCATGTGTTTTGTACTCAGCGAAGCTTAAGAAAGGACTTTAATTAGCAAACATTAAAGTATTTTTGTTTGTAATGGCGATTAATGCAGTATTACAAAATAAACACAGAGCCTAGTTGTTCTTTGTAATAAACTCAACTATAAGCTCTATTGATTTACAGTATATGAGGATTGTTCCAAGGAAAGTAGTATGTAGGGATGTATTTCTGTGCTCTGGTAATTTTAAGAGATCAATGACTGAGAGAACTTCCTGTGTTAAACTTCAACAATAAGATTAATTTAATGAAAAGTAGGCTAAATATAGCCTACTGTATCCTATAGATACAGATGATAGATAGATGATAGACAGACAGACTTGGGATTATGAATGACTTTACTATATCTTTGGTCTGTGCCACTTTTTTTGCTGTACATCATGAAGGCTTAGTTTAGCATTAATTGGCAAATTAACCAGCAAAACTTTACCACCTGAAAACCATGTGAAATCCTATGCAAATCTAATAAGAGAAAATCCCATAGAGTTTGGTGTGATTTATTCCTTGGTGATATTTCCTGTGGGTCACAAAACATCACAGTAATAGAATCAGATCTAAGACAGCTGCTTTTTGAACTCTTTTTTTTTTAAACAAAAACATATGTTGTTTCTTTTTAAGTCTTTCTCACCATGGATAGATACTTTCCAGAACCATGTCCTTATTCTTATTGTGATCTGAGAGAGTGCAGTGCTTCTTTGTTAGCCCCACAGCTTTCTGTGCACGTGGCTTTAGTGGCTAGTGAGCCACTAAACTTCTAATACAGAGGTTTCTTTTCAACTTGTACCATGCGGGTCATCAGCCTTTACAGACCAGTTCAATTGTGATCTGTGCATTCTCTTTGTTAATAGTTATTCCCGCTGGTTGCCGTAAGGTCTAGCTTTAAACTCAATGTTCAAAGAATGCATCCAGCATTCACAACATGGAGAGGTCTGTATATATTCCTCATGCAGGGGTGAATCTCAGCTGGTGAGATCTTCTGAGCTATGAGAAATTCAATTACTATTTTCTACTCAAAGTGTGCATCAGTGGCAATTATCATTTTGAACTGCCTGGTTGTGTTCCCCTTTGGTGTGCAGGAAGAATAGGAAGGGAAATATTTTTTGGAAGTACTCAGGAATAGAAATACTATCTTCTTCATATAATCTATGATGACAGTGTTACAGAAATAAAGGATTTTCCCCCAACCATGTTTATTATTAGAAATATGGAGATCTATACGAGAAAGATGGCCAATAGTGAGTAGCTGCTCCCTCTATTTCTCCAGCCCACAATAAAAAAGTCAAGGCGGTGGGTTTTGGTGGTAGATAGGAGGGAGAAGTCACTCAGTCATTCATTCATGGACTAAAACATTACAATTCCAAACAGTCCACAATAATTAGTGCTTTTGTTTGCATATTGGTGAATTGTTGGGGCCTTGGAATGGGTTATCAAGTTCGCACAGCCACTTCCTATGACTTCCTCTTCCAACATATTGGCAAGGACAGTGTAAGTGGAGCAATCTCCATTGTGGTGGGGAAGGATGAGGAAATCATTATATTTGTACAGTTATCTTTGTCAATAACTATTGATCTAGTTGGATGCCCTAACTACTATTGATAGTGGCATTTTCCTTAAAATGCTCAGATGTTGTACAGGTTTAATAACAGGTTTAATAACATTCTCACATCACCAAAACCAAGTTTCACCATAACCAAAATTGCCTAGCGTCCCACCTACTAAGTTATAATAATAACTTATACAACACAATAAACAAATGCCCAACAAATTGGGCTGGAGTTCTGGGGCTGTGAAAACACCCACAAACATCTCTGTTGCCATCTTCATGGCATTTTACATTGTAAAAAAATACTAATTTTGAAAAATAAGAAGTTAATATGTTGAAAAAAATATGTTTCTTTATTGGAAGGCCTCAGCTTCTAGCTGAAATGTGGAGAGCTTTTCAGATCTATGAATAAAAATCTAAAGGTTCTGATCATTAGCAGAGCAGATGAAATTGACTTGGGCCATTTAAAAACGTTGTCTTTGAATAATTTGCTTCATTGAGTTCACATTGCTTAATTCATTTTGACAACTTTGACTTCATTTAATTTGCTTCAACAACTTAACCTTGCTTAATTCACCTACTTTGCCAGTATTTTATATCTAGGGCTTCTTGCAAAATTGAGGTCAGAGCTTGATTTGCATCTCTACCTCTCTTTGACTTTACTCTTGAAGGGCATTGTGGATATTTTGTAAAAAAAACCAATTGTTAATTCATTTTGGAAGTTGATTACCAACAACTTTATGAAACTTAAATGTAAGCTTACTGAGTCAGGGTGCTCAATCAGTTTAATTGTAACCTAATTTTATAAACCAGTAGCACTTGCAATAACCAACTAAACCCATCCTAACAAAATGTGGATATTGCTTTTAGAGTTTACTGGAATTAATTAATGAGTATCATCAACTTTGCAGCATAAAGAAAATAAACAGAAATATATGAACCTCAGGCTTTAAAGTAACCATCTGCTTTGTGTGAAACAAGACATACATGCAGACACTCTGCAGCTCTGTCTGTGCTCATAATGGGCAGTTTCCTGCCCCATTATTGATCCCACAGAAGAAGAGAAACCATGCTTAATGCACTGATCCTTATGAGTTCCTTATGAGGTGTTCCTGCTGGTATATCTTCCCTAATTATCTATAACTTGTTTGCCTTGCCTCCATGTGAATGGAAAAATTGCCATTTAAAAGTTCCTGCATACTTCACTTCCTCTCAGGAGACTTAGAGTATCTGATGCCTTTGTCATGAATATGAATATTTTTTTTATTACGGTCACTGACCAGAATTGCAAACAAAAACAAAGTAAAAATGAAACAAGATAAAATATTACCATTGGTGGTCGGTTTGTTAGTGGATAATACAAGTCCACCTAATTTTACAGGCAGTACAACAAAAATTATCTATGTTCAAGACTGAATCATACTGATCTGATAACAACTGTACATAAAAAAGATCAGAATTTCCTGGATGTTTTACCATGGAATGAGTTATAAGGCAGGTCCTTGAGTCCTTATAGAGGGTACAGTATAGCAGGACATGAGCTGTAGTTTCAACAGCCCCTTGTCCACAGTCTCTGCTCATAGGGGACTTTTTTATCTTGGCCCTCCAAAACTGCTGTGGGAAGAGTGTTGAAGCATGTTAAAGTTAGGGTTCTTTGGAATTTGGAAACAGTTATGTAGTGTAAGTATCTCGCTGGTTTGTAAAAAGGGGCCTGACTGCTGAAAAAAAACATTCTTAGGTAGAGCAGACTGGTCCCGTTGGACTTCCAGGTCTTTGATATGTTTTTTAAATGTGCTGAGGGCATGCTCTCTGCCTTTGGTGTTATTCCCTTGGAATAACTTCCCCAACTAATTTTGGGCCAAAACTTTAAGCCATAAGAATCCCTCTGGAAATTAATGGAATTGGCAGAGATAGCGAAACTGATTACATTGATTAAAGAAAATAATTTGTCTAACTTTGTTTCTACTTGAAAACCACTTTTGGACTCTTAGCTTGAAAAAATGGAGCTTTGATTTTGGGATTTAATGATTAGGAATGTATAAGAATGTTGGGGTTTATTAAATACCCAGAATTTACAAGTAGATTAATTATACAGGAGAGGCTAGAGGTATATAGGTGAGAGTTGATATTTTCTGCAAGTCATCCAATTAGCAGCCATTGTAGAAGGTATGATGTGACTCATATTACAGGTGCTGTAGGTTAGCTGGGTGTGGCAGATAATTTGTATGACCTATAATGTGATTGGTCAGTTTATGTATATAAGCAGAGGAGATTTGGTGTTCTTTCTCTTCTCGTTACTTCATCTCATCTGTATCTGTGTTGGACGTTACTGGACTGTATTTTGGACTCCGTATGTATATAAAGTAAATAGACTATTTTATCTCATCTCTGTTTGAGTGTCTATGTACTGCATAGAACGTATACCTCTGATGTCTTGGAGAACCACTGGCCGCCCCAGCGTTGCGTGCTCTGACAAAGAATATAGAAATATTGTGTAATATACTTAAAAACAGAGTAAGAGGTTAATGTAGTTTTATGTTTTTATCTGTGCTGAAGATGGTTGGAAGTCACTCTTTTTTCTATGTCTCTTCTTATTTCTGCACTTTTAAGTTTGTTCTTTTCTCATTTCTTCTTTCTTCAATCTCTTTCTATCTTTATATATTTTACTTGTATTTTGAAATTTAATAAAGTTTCTTTAAAAAAAAACACCTCTGGAATAATACAAGTATTGTGCTGGTTTCTTCCTCTTCCTTGCATCATCTTTATGCTTGTGCATTTAACAAAAAAACAAACATGAAATGAATACTTTTTAAAAAAAGTTTCCATTATTTCTCCATATATTAGGTCTTAAATTACAGGATTTTCAATGTGTTTTGGGTTGCTGATGTCACCCAGCTGACTTTCAGCCTCAGGCAGGACTAGAATTCATGGTTTCCTGGTTTCTAGTGTGGCACTTTAACCACTACATCAAACTGTCTTTCTCCATAATTTCTACTACTGAAGTTCTTTGACCAAAGCATGATGAAATAAAGTGATAGCAAATTACTTTGTTACAATTATTTTGCTTCTTGAGGAACATGATCTGATTCTGAGAAATGTGGCAAAGTTCAGCCGTTGGTTCAGTATAAGTCATTGTCCAAGGAATAAAGGGGTGTGGTGGCTCAGCGGGTAAGACGCCAGGCTTGTCGATCGGAAGATTGCAAGTTCGGAGGTTCGAATCCCTAGCCCTGCTTGCGGAGTGAGCTCCTGCACTTGCCCCAGCTCTTGCCAACCTAGCAATTTGAAAGCATGCAAATGCAAGTAGATTAATAGGTACCACTTCGGTGGGAAGGTAACAGCGTTCCGTGTGTGTCATGCTGGCCACATGACCGTGGAAGTGTCTTCGGACAACGCTGGCTCTTCAGCTAACAAATAGAGATGAGCACCGGCTAACAAATAGGGATGAGCACCGGCTAACAAATAGGGATGAGCACCGGCCCCTAGAGTCGGACACGACTGCACAAATGTGCGGGGGGAACCTTTACCTTTTACCAAGGAATAAAATGCACAGATCATATTCTCTATACAAGAGGTCTTACAAAAAGATTACAAAGTTGAGGTAATTCTGTCTTACACAGACACTCTATTTCTCAAACTGACACTCTATTTCTCAAACATACAGTAGTATAACAAGAAATCATGGTACAGGTCGTATAAAAATAAATTAATGTCTTTATTATGTGACATTATAACCTATCACAGAAAATTGAATAGGGATTATACCTAACATTCACAATGACCCCCCCAACACTGTTATGAACCACTGTTCACATCTTTTAACAATAAACTATTTTTAATACAAGCTACCTTGAGCCTAATGAAGAAGCATGTTTTGAGAATACTTTCTTCCTCTTTCAGATTACTTTCAGAGAGTTAAACAAGTGTTGGTTTTTCATAACTTTTTTTTTATGTACAATAGCTCTCAGTTGAAAACCTCACCATTAATCTGATCAACTGCAGCTTCAGCACCATTTTAGGTCTGAAAAATTGTCCTCCTTTTTTCTGATAACAACTACCTGTCATAAAGCCAAGCTTATAGAAATTCTGGCAAAGAAATGCTCATTGAAAATTATTATCAAGAACTCAAGTGGCAATCCTTGCAAGAAGATAGGAATGTTTTCCCTGGAGGAGAAATTGTCCATGCAAACAAAGCTAAATTTTATACATATCCTGAAAAAGGATTTCTAAATACCTCTTGAAATTTTACCCTGAATAAGATGGCTAGGGAAGAGTAGCTAAGCAAAGGAAATAAATTAATCACAGATTCTCACCAAAGAAATTTCAAATACTTTTGATTTTGGATGTAGCTTGAATCATGTCAACTGGATTTCTATTTTCTCAGTGGAAACGTTTCGCTCCTTATCCAAGGAGCTTCTTCAGTCTGAGCAAAGTTAGTAAGGGAATCCTTAAATATGTTTCTACGCGGCTGTGTGACCTTACGCCTGGGGCTAGGTCATGGTTATTTTGAGATGTTGTTTCTAAGTCCCTTTATCATCTAAAGGAGGATCGTTAAGATCACCATGCTGCTGTTGAGCTTGCGAAATGGTCTTAATCTTCCTAGGCACAGAAGACAAAGCAGGGAGGAAAATAGGGGAAAGATTGTGCCTTTCCCCTATTTTCCTCCCTGCTTTGTCTTCTGTGCCTAGGAAGATTAAGACCATTTCGCAAGCTCAACAGCAGCATGGTGATCTTAACGATCCTCCTTTAGATGATAAAGGGACTTAGAAACAACATCTCAAAATAACCATGACCTAGCCCCAGGCGTAAGGTCACACAGCCACCTAGAAACACATTTAAGGATTCCCTTACTAACTTTGCTCAGACTGAAGAAGCTCCTTGGATAAGGAGCGAAACGTTTCCACTGAGAAAATAGAAATCCAGTTGACATGATTCAAGCTACAGACAATTCCACCTGGATGACTGAGAACCTTCATAGACATTTTGATTTTGGATGACATTCTAGATACCTTGAATTTTGGATTTTCCTAAATAAGTCAGAACACTATGGCACTACTGTGTTAAAAACTGTATTGTCACCATGTTCTATATACTACAATAGGGGGTAGCATATATCTTCAAGCAGGGAAATTAATCATATTGCATTGTAATAAGGAATAAAGTTTGAATTGTCATGTTACAAGTCAAATGGCTATCATTCAGATGGAGAAGTCAAAGGCCTATAAACCAGCAGATTCAGAAAGCATTGCCAACTTCATTCTGCTGGAATATACCTCAGAGAAATTTGGC
The DNA here is from genome assembly GCA_023362775.1 of Charina bottae. Taxonomy (NCBI): domain Eukaryota; kingdom Metazoa; phylum Chordata; class Lepidosauria; order Squamata; family Charinaidae; genus Charina; species Charina bottae. The sequence goes on from JALMGJ010000003.1 coordinate 44,143,608, forward strand.
ATACTTGTCTGAATGTTTACTAGTGGTCAAGATGCTGAGAATAGCTCTTCCTTCCTTTGTGTTAAGAGCATTACATTGGCTGCAAGTTTCTTCTGAAGAAATGCAAAGTGCTGGTTAGACCTTTAAAGACCTTCATGGCTTGGGTTCAAGCTACTTGAAAGAATATCCCTCATTCATTGAGATCATCAGAGGAGGTTCATCTAAAGTTACCAAAGGCCAAAATAATTAACCTCTGGCAATTTGGGGTCAAGATTTTTCCAAAGCCATCCCAGCTGGGGGGATACACTCCCTGCTGAACTGAGAAACCTAATCTCTCTGTCTTTTGATTTAACCATGTTTAATTATTTAATTGTGCTGAGACACTTCATAAGTGGTAGAAGCAGAAAATAAAGAATGGTATCAGGTTGAAAGAAAAGTGATGCAGAGAATGAATCTTGTACATGGAGACATTTTTATCCTGATAAAGAATATAGAGGCTATATAACAAGGCTCAGAGAGCATCATGGACTCCAAAGAATATAGATTTCTTTAAATTTCCTACATTAGAGCAGGAAAATGCACTGTCTACAAAAGAAGATTCAGACTTGTCTCCAGTAATTATTGTCAGACATATTTATATTTCCTTTTCCAAGATCCCATGCCAAATAGAGGAGGATTAATTCAATGCATATTGACATCATAAAACCTTACTAAGAACAGCTCTTCCTTGGATAACTTTAGCTTTCCAAAAGTATACATTTTTCCTATTCAGTTCTCTCTCTCCAGCTATGTGTAGCAGATGGTTGCTATTTTTGAAACCTATTGATGAACTCATCCTAACTTGCAGTTAAAAAAATAACCTATAGTAAATAAACAAAATAATGAACAAGTGGTAGTGAAACAGCATCAATATTTAACTACTCTGTATTCTTCTCTTTCCAGCTCCAAGTACAACTCAGCTTGGGATCACTGGGGGCGCTGAAGTTCTCTTGTCCTGCTGGTACCTTGTGTTGACACTGTCCTCTTATACCAGCATAATGTACCTGAAGAACATCATTCTACAATAAATGTAAAGAACCATGAAAAGCTTTTAAGGATTCTTTGAAAGTGCTGATGACTGGATCCAATCTGGTAGAGTTGGTTAAAAAACGTCGTGGGATATAATCAGCAGTGCTTATATGGGAATGATCGCCTTCTGTAGAATTGCTCATTATGTAAATACTTTAATTCTACTCTCTTTTTTATTAGCTGCATTACCTTGTGAAGAAGTACACATTGTCCTTTTTCTTTTCCTTTCTCTCTCTCTCTTTTTCTTTTTGAAAGATGTGAAATTATTTTTAGAGGATATTAATTGTGAGTTCATGTTTGTAATCTATAACTTTTCAAAAGCATTCAGTCATGGTCTGCCAAGTTGCAGACAATAGTTTACATAAAAAGAACCCAAATAATTGCAGTTAAAAAAAATGTGATCTTTAAGGCTGCAATACAAGCATTCATTTCCCTCTTTAAATAAGATTCTATCTGTATTGACACACAATCTTTTTTTTACAGAAAAAGCTAAATAACAATGGCTTTGATTCATCTCTTCAAAAATAGAATACATATCTAGATTTTCTTCTAGCATGACACTCAGATTTCAAGAATGAGCTTTGTAATATGACTGCCCAGTGCAGTTATGCTTTGATTTTGATTTTCTTGTCTGTTCAGCATGGGTGTGCCTTCATAAGATACTGCTTTCTCTTCCTCTCGGATGGGAGATTATATAAATATATATATATATACATATATATATTTTGGTAGATGCTAAGTTCAAGGGTACTGAATCTCTTATTAAGAACAAAGGTGCTATTGGCTGTACCAGTGGGGAAAGGAATGATCCAAACACTGAGCACAGAAGCAGACAGAGTAAATAGGTGGTAATTAAAGGGTTTTTTTTTTCCAAATCTGTACAAAAACAGCAGATATCTCAGAGGCTTCTTTATGAATGCAGCCCCTTTTCTTTGTTCATATTGTGTCATGATTTTTAAAAGACTGCAGAGAAAGTGAGCATTCCTTTATTTTACTAAATATTAATAAGCAATGTCAAAATTTGCATTTCAGCATTGTTCCTCCTGTTTAATATATAGTATCAGTAAAACCTAAACCTTTTGAATGGTCAGAATGTTTAAAAATGTTTTAAAAACCCTACCTATTTTTAAGATACATACATTCATGTGCACAGACATCAGGAATAGCATCTGCTCCAGTAACACGGCACAGATGCTACATAGGAATGTGCTAATGTATCACTGGTACTCAAACATTTTTCTAAAGTTAGTTTGCTTAAACAATAAATGACTGTTTCCTCTCCTACATAAACATGTGGCTGAAGAATTTCCTCAAACGTTTGCAGTAACTGTGCCATAATCTTCACCTGTTTTATGTGTACGTAGGAGAGAGAGGTCATGTAAATTCTGGATTATGATATTATGCCACACAATGTAGGGAAGATTACAGAAAAATGCAGATGGATATAATGTTATTCTGAAACGTGTATTTAGAACTTCCAGAACACAGAATAGGGGTATAAAAGAGCTTTTCCCTCCTCACTCATAATTTATTTTAAATGCAACTTGTAAGAAGTCAGCATTTTTTTCAAATGTTATGTGCTACATATCTGGTTGCCATAGTGTTAATTCTCTATCCTTGTCTTAGCATAATGTTGCATTTTCTCCCCAGAACGGACTCTGATAGGTTTACAATTCCTATTTCAATTTAGTTTAATGCTAAAAATAACTCTAAGTTAAACATTAGTCTGCACAGTCTAGTAAGGAACTTGCAGTTCTGTCATTCTAAACTAGTGTTTCTCAACCTTGGCAACTTCAAGATGTATGGACTTCAACTGCCAGAATTCCCCAGGCAGCATGGCTAGCTGGGGAATTCTGGGAGTTGAAGTCCACACAGTTGAAGTTGCCAAGGTTGAGAAACACTGTTCTAAACAGATAATCTTTAAACAGAAGAAAATGGGAGAAATTACAAACGCATAGTATCATATGTGCTTGACATGAAACGTTGCAAATTAACAAAAGCTTTAAAAACTCAAACATGTATCTGTAGAAATACTATTCTGGTATAAAGTAAGTGGATACTTCAGCAAACGCATAGACCTCCATTTGGACTCTGACATACAATGAGAAATTACTCTTTGCTGCTTGAATGAGGGTAGTTTCCTTTTCCCTGTCTTTTTCCTGGTTCAGGGTGAATGATAACAGCTTGTTTCTTTAATTGAAATTGCTGAGACTTTTATAACAAAGTGCAATAAAGTGACTCAGCATGTTGGATGAAGTGTTGTTTCTTAGGCAAGAAGATCTCAAAAGCAAAACACAATTTAGCAATATCTCAGAGGACTACAGAAAAAGCTACCAGGTTTCGACCCTTATAAATTGTATCTTTGACTTTAAAATAAATGACTAGGGTATCCATTCTTGACTCTGTTAGAGCTAGAAGAAAGGGAAATTTATTGACTGAGTACAAGTTCAGCCTTTTTAATACCATCTACCCAAATATCCCTAGTTAGGGAATCAGCACAATCCATTCACCATGCCTGCCAGGTTTAAAAGTGTTATACTCTTCAGTACCCTGCTCTTTTACTCCATAAATAAAATGTTGATATTTTCAGAGGGGAATCCGTTACAACTAGCAGATGATTCTTAGGAATTAGAAGAACATCCATATTATGACTATTAGATTATTATGGCCACCAGAGCTGGGCTGTAAAAATCCAGATGACCACTAGATGGCAGCAAAGAGGTGCAGATATGCTAACTCTTTGCAGCCATCGAGTGGTCATCTGGATTTCTGCAACCCAGAACTGCGGGCACCAACATATTAGGGCTATCACCATTCAGTGAAGCAGTCTGATTTTCTGTTTTGTTCTGCTATTGAAAAGAAAAGCTTGATTGGATTGGTTTAATGCAATATTCTGACATTTGGCTGCCCAGACATTCAAACTTAGCAGAGTAAGGAGCGCAGTCAGTATTTTCGGTGTTGCTTCGTAATGGATATAAAAGCCTTTTCATGTCTCCCCTGTAGAATGTTACATATCAAGCAAGAACAGGAAGTATGAGTTTATCACACATGCTGTGCTCCCTGTAAGTTTGAATGCCTAGAGCCATTCTGTTTAATTTCTCTTGTATTGCAGCTTTAAAGTTCTAGAATGCATTGAACTGAAGAACAGAGCAATACTGCAGAGTCTTCTGTCAGTACTCTCTTAAGGAAAAAGAAACAATTCAAAGCTATGTCACAAATAGAGAAGCCAGCATTCCTTTCACATCTGTAGAGAGCTGCTTTAATAGATTTGTTTATCCAAACTCTATAGTCAATTTAACTGCTTTCTTATTCCTCCCCCAGCACATGGAGTCTGATGATTCCTGCAGCAAACAGGGTGATTTTTTTTCTTATTACCGAACATGAAAATACCTGTGATGAAAGGATTAGTAATGTTTTTGTTTGTATGGGAATTCCCACCACAGTAGCAGTTGGAATATATTAGCTCAATGTTTAGCCCAGCCTCTGAATGTTCACTTGCAATTGTTGAGTGTTTTCTTTTAAAATGCATTAAACCCCTGGTTGTAGGAGAAAACTTAGTAGAAACCACTTCCTGATTGTGTAGGGGAAACAATTGTATGTATAAAACTGGGTTTGATTCTGTAAGTATTTACTGTCAAACTGGGACTAGCTCAATAAATACTTTCAGGATTTGCCTTGCAGATGCGCCTTTGCAAAAACATGTTCAGCCTAATCCTATCAAGACAGACACACACATAATTTTGCACTGAATAGTCCCAGTAATATTTTTTTAATAGCAGGTGTCTGCATATTGACAGGATTGCCCCCTCACAAAAGTTCCAGATTTCTTTGGTAAGCCTTTTCTATATGATCACTGTACAATTTAGGATTTTATGGGACTTGGTGTGGATGGTGTTGGTTGTTCAAATTTCAATAACATTTTACAGAGTTTATTAGTCCTTAAATTGTGGGGTATGTTTGTTTCTGTTTCATACATGATAATCTGTGGTCATCTAGTCGATATCATTGCTGTTTAGAATTTTAATCAACCACTATTATATTTCTCCCAGTCATGGAATGAATATATATATATATATATATTTAAATACACACACACACACACACACACACACACACACACATATATATATATATATATATATATATATATATATATATATGTTCATACACACACACACACACACAAATACATATAATAAATGGATTAGTTCCATGTAATATAACTGAGAACCTAATATACAAAAATTGTCCCAAGTGTTGAATTGTGACAATCTTTCAGCTAAAGCAAGACAATTATAATTGTATTGTTACCAGATTAACATACAGAGGAAATGAGTTGAATTCCTGTGGTGTAGGTAGTGGTGCTGATTGGAATTAAGGATGTCTTAATATATGTAATATGAATTGTGATTTTTTTAAAATAGCTTAACTGAGAAATTGCTATGAAAATTCAATTGAAGTAATTCTTTTTTGTTCTTCATATTGTTTTAAATTACAGTTTGTTTCAGATACAGATGTGCTGAAATCACCATCACTAACTCTGCAATCCTATTCATATCTACACAGGAGTAAGCCCTATTGAGTTCAGTAAGGCTTATATCCAAGTAAGTGTGTATAGCATTGCAGTTTGAAGTGTTGTGGTTTTTCTCCTTGAACATTTTCAAAATCAGTATTTAACATTATGCTGACCAAAATACTCATATACCCCACAAAACTGTGTGCACTTAAGATTGTGTATACCAAAATATGAATATACATGGATAAAATGCCTTAAAGCTTTAGTATGCACTTACTTTCAGGGACTGGACCATTTTTTTCCAGTCTGAGGAAAATAGTCCATATTTCATAACTTGCAGTGGAAGGGTTGTTTGTTTGTTTGTTTGTTTGGGGAAAAAATCGTTTTTACCCCAAAGGAGCATTTGGTAATTTCAAGTATTATTTCACCAAGTAGACTGTGTCAGAAATTTCAAAGCCATGGTAGAACTCAAACCTGATATTCCAGGAGGGCAGACAAATGTTTTGTAAGGAAATGATTAATGTTGCAGTCCAAATCCTTTTGCATCTGGTGACATTTTGCCTTTGATTTGATTAAGTAGGGTGATGGATTACATCTGGAAGAAGTGGTAAAACTTTCACTTTGTTCATGCTTGCTGGTAGATAATTGGATGGTGTAAACTCAGTCGGTCAAAACATTACTGGTCAAAGTGAATGTACTCCACTAACCCATATCTGACAGCTCACCATTGGATGCCAACAAATATTTTGGTTCTAATGCCAGTCCAGGTCTACAGAAGCAGGAAGGTTGTCAAGTACCTATTGGACTACAACATACAGATGTGTTTGATTTGTTGTTAAGCCTGGTGCACACCATAGCAGGATTTATCCTGTAGCTATTAAAAAAAATACTGTGAGTATGGAAATAAGGTAAATTTATTTCAGTTACATTTGTAAAAAGTCCATTGGTGATCACTTTGTATACATTTTGAGCACAACTGCTTCTCTTCATCTTCCTTAAACAAGACATCCTTCTTCTATCTTTTCTAAATGCTTCTTATCTGTCTAATACAGAGTGCCTCTGTTGCAGAACAAATGAATCCTTTGCAGCATAGGGCAAAAAAATGGAACAGAAGAAATGGGACAGTAAAATGATTAGCTTTATTAGAAATTGATGAGACAGAGATAAGGGAAGACATAAAAATTATAGTTATTGGACAAAAGCAAGTTTATTAACACTGTATGCACCTTTTCAAAACATCTGCAGAGCCTGACTGGTGGTCCTTAAAGGTAGAACTTGCATCACTAGGACTGTGCTAATCTTTTGAAAGAGATTATGAAGGAGCATTTACAAAACACTATTTTTAAATAGTTAGAACAGCTTCATTTTTTTCCCATGATCTCACAGCTGCTTCAAGAGCTGCTCTTGGCTATCTTCATATGAGACAAAGCAAAGCAGTTTCTTTGCCAATTTGAAAAGACCTGCTCCTGCACTTTGCAAACCAGCTCTTTCAAAGAATTTGTGTGGCCCTCCTCATTAGGATTGGGCATGCAAAGCAGGCAATGAATTTCCATCTCATGTATTTTATATGTAAGTTGTTGCCTTCTGTAGTGTATCACTCATTTAGACAATGAATGTGACCAATATATTTTGATGCTAACAATGCAATTCTGTACTTGTCTATCAAGGGGGTTTTCTACCAAGTAAGCGGGCATACAGTTTTCAGCTTGAAAAACACAGTCCAATGCATATCTACTCAGAAGCAAATCCCATTGAGTTCAGTGGGCTTACTCTCCTGTGTGATTAGCACAGCAACTTAAACTCAAGGGTAAAATTACTATTACACATATTAGGAGCATGGATGATAAAGGAATTGGTTCAATTACTTCCATCTTCTACTACTATGAATGTATAATTGTATGTGGGAATCACCTTGGGAGACAGGGGGAAGAGCCACAGCCAGGGGAACAGTCAGATAAGAGGCAGCTGAGCCCGCAGAAGGAATGGGAGAATGGCAAATGTCTCAGAAGGACCCTCCCTAGTTTCTTGGGCTGTAAAGGCAATGGGGGAGAAACGTACTTGCAAGATTCTGTTAATGAAACCTTAAAATAAAGTAAGGGAAACTAGGGAGGGTCCCTTCTGAGACGTTTACCAGGCCCACATTCCTTTTGCGGGCTAAGTGCCTGTTATCTGACTGTTCACCTAGCTGTGGCTCTTTCCCCTGTCTCCCAAGATCGTTCTCACGTACCATTACAGAATGATATATTTTTATTTCTGAAGACATGTTTTCCTGAGACAAAGACCTCAGCTGTTGATTTTGCCCAGTATTTCCCACCAAAACCAATCCCACCAGAAAATTTCACTTAGTCCACTCTTTGGATGAATATTCTTGAAGTCAATGAGGCAAGCTTTATCTTTGAAAAGCTTCCCTTTTGTCTGTAAGTGCTATAACGTAGACCAGAGCTTTCCAAACTCTGTGTCGCGACACAAATGTGTGTCGCCATACACAGTCTGGTGTGTCGCCACACAACCCGGAAGCGCTGATCATCATCAGCGCTTCCGGGTTTTCCCGTGGCGACACACCAACGGCGGCACGCAAAAACCGAAAGCGGCAGAAGCGCTTCCGGGTTTTTGCGCGCTGCCGCAACGGCGGCAATTCCGGGTTTTCCCACGGCGACACACCAACGGTGGTTGGTGTGTCGCCGCGGGAAAACTTTGGAAAGCCCTGACGTAGACCCTTTGTGCAGGTTCCAAAGACCCCACTTGGTTCATAGTATTCAGATCTGGGCTGTAAAAATGCAGACATCTACTACACAGTAGCAAAGAATGAGAGATTTCTGTATCTTTTTGCTGCCATCTAGTGGTCATTTGGAGTTTTGCAACCCAGTTTTGGTAGCTGTAAGAGGAAGCAAGCAGATGAAAACCATGGAATGTGCAGAATGGGGCCTTATTTTTTTGCCCATAACATTATTCTGATTTGAAACATCTTTGCTCACACCTCCTGACTGCAGTTAAAGGAAAGTGTTAATTGATGCCTCACACCCACAGGGAAATCTTCCTACACAAAGATTCGAGCACTGTTGCGTCTAGAAACTTTAGTAGCCACATGTCAAAATTTGTGGCTCCCCAGCACAATCTTCTTAAACGTACCAGATAAAAAGCCTTCTGTAAAGGTCTGTGAAATAATTATCTTCTCTAAATCATTTTGTAGCTGTAATTACCTTCAACCAATGTACTAGACTAAGCTGAATCATGGTCTGTTTTTAGAACTATTCTGTATATCCAGCTGAAACCTTAACTAATCTTGAACAGGGTAATCATAAAGGTATGTAGATATTTATACTATTATCCTTAGACTGAGAAAGAATAAGTCATTTTCAGTTTGATTAGTTCAAGAATATTCATTATCATGCAGGAATAAAGGATTACAGTAGAAGCATTAAACTAGTTGTGTTTCTATTAGCAGTTCAATCCTTCAATCCTGCCTCTTCTCTTTATTAAGTATTAGAAAGAAATAATAAATTAATTTAGATCTCAGTACTAAGTCCAAACTCCAGGCTTTCTGTTTTTACTTCCCTGTTATCTTCTGTATCCAGCATTCTTTCTCTTTCTGAAAATATTTATCAGAAAACATGTTAACACACTGGCTTCTACAGGCTTCAACTTTCATAAACTGGAGATAACACCAACTTGAAAATGGCTTGTCATAAATGAGATTCTGAAATTCATTGCAAATGCCAGAGCTATGTCATCCATAGCAAGGGCATTAAAGAAAGCGGTATTATTTTACTCTTTGACTTTTAGAGGATGGGAGTTTTCCTACCTTTTGATTATTATTTTTCATTTTCCCATAGCAGAAAATTCCCTTCTCAGGGCCTTCCATATGTATTGGATGACAATCCCATCATCCTCAGCCAGCATAAGTCATTGATAGGTGTCCTAGTCCAACCCCAACATGTTACAGAAGGTTGCCATAACACAATTTGGCATGTCAAGGTAAAACAGATCAACTGGCTAAAGTTTGCCTTTAGTGCTACAAATAGTGACAGAAATAGCATTCAGCATCTGCACTACATCTTGATCTGCTTTTGTCAAATAATTATGTTCCCCAATAACCAAAGAAAGGATCCACCCTTGTAAATCAGTATTTTCTTCAGTGCTGATTCTGGAATGATAGAAACATTGATGTATGCTAACTAGCTTTCCCTGTAATAACATTGGATACAATTCAGCCAAAGCAAACTACTTTAAGTTCCATTGATTCAATAGCTGAGTAGAATACATACTTAAATCTCTCTTTTTGAAATCTTAAAAGAGCTTATCTTTGGCTATTGAGAAAGGTTTCTTTTTCTATAACACACACTTACAGATAAAAATTTTCAGCCAGAACCCAAATAATCCCTATTCTAACTATGTGTAATAACATGGGATTTTCACTCCTCAGACTGACTGCATTTATAGCAGATCTTCCATTGACCTTACAGTAGCCTTAGAAGCATTCATTTGAAGTGAGAAGAATTTAAGATAACACAATGGTTTGCTTTTTGATACTTGTTTTCATTCAAATGGAAAGGGGCAGACATTTTTCTCGGTCCTGCTTTTTCAGATTTTGCTGTTTTTGAGCAAGATTATACTTGGCTTGGAAATTAGAAGTCTTCTAGATGTGGTTAATATTTTGTTTGTAAAATTAGCTCTTGAAGTAGCAGTACTTCATCAGTTTATGTTTAAAGGTGAAAAATAAAAGTATTACAGGTATCACTACGAAAAGTTCACTGGTCTACTTGTATGTAGTGTAATGGGGCAGTTTCTTGCACAATTTTAAATTAGAAAGAACTGTAGAAGGTGTCATGCTTCATTACATTATGAAAGTTTTTAAATGTTATTCGGATTATGTCTCTCACTTTCCCTGTAAGAAGTTGCTTAAAACATTGGGATGTTCCTCCAATGGAATCCCAGATTTGTGTTTTTTGTAAATGTCAAAATGCTCTTTGACATTTACAAAAAGCAGCACTCAAAGTAATGAAATATTGGTTGTTTTGCTACTTCATAGTACCTGAAAACCAGAAATGTGAGGGCATGATGTACAGTTCGTTTCTTAATTACTTTGGCACATTGGCTAGAGTTTGCAACTAGAAAATCCCAGTCATGTTTGTGGGATCACCCTCCCTTAATCTGCTGCCTGCCAGATTGGACTTCAGCAGCTAAGAGAATTCCCAGGCAGTATAGTCAGAGTTGTACTTCCGTCATTTTGGGTGGGTGCCATGCTGTGGAAACCTTGCCATCACTAAGGTGATTTTGAATTACTAGTGTTCTGTTTTGTTTTAATACAAGCACATCAATATTGCTTAAAATATACACTGTATTCCGGTTTTAGGAATATATGGAAATATCATGTGCAGCTGAAATCTAAATAAATATAACTGTCCATGTTTTCCATTCACATGTCTTTTTGGAGCTATGCTTAGCTGAAATAGTGATAGGTCCATAGCTCAGTAGTCTGGCACATGTTTTGCATGTAGACAGTCCCAGATTAAGTTCCTGTTATCTCCAAATGAAAGGATCATATAGCAGATGGTGTGAGCATCCTCTTCCTGCAATCTTGGAGCTGTTGACTATAAGAGTAAACCACTAGGCCAGAGCTTTCCAAACTCTGTGTCGCGACACAAAAGTGTGTTGCCACACACAGCGTGGTGTGTCGCCACACCACCCAGAAGCGGCGGCGCGCGCGTGCATGGCGGCAGTGGCAGTGGCGCGGGATCAGTGCTTCCGCGTTTTAGCGGAGGCTGCCGCCACTGCTGCCACCACCGTGCACGCGCGCGCTGCCGCACGCCCCCTGCACTGCCGCCACACGCCTCCCCGCGCCGCCGCCGTGCACACGCGCACCGCCGCCGCGCTGCTGCCGCTGCCACCGCTAGTGTGTCGCGAGCGGCGGCACTTTGGAAAGCCCTGCACTAGGCTAAATGAAAAGAGACAACATGTTAATTTTCTGTTTCTTGCATTATCCAATGGTCTATATACTGCAGGGAAAGCTATGGCCAAACTGAAGTGACCTGTGGCATTTATCTACATTTGCACATATGATTTAGCAACAATACTCAAGCATCTTAGCAAGTGTTGTAGGGGCACTTGCTAATATGTGTAACATGAAGTTACCCAAATAATTGCCATAATATATATATATATATATGTACTTTCTAGGAATGTGCCTTAAAAATGATCCTATCCTTTTTTTAAAACATGTTAGAATTTTTGAATAAGTTTTGTATCTAAATTATATCTATTCAATTGACTTTTCTGCCCCGTACACTCCATAGCAAAAGCAAAATGCATTATGCAGATTTTGTGCCCTGATAAACTACCTAACAACCACTTGAGGGATGACCTGTGGAAAATGTGGTCAATGGCTCCTTAAGAGATATTTTCTTAGAAACCAAAATGCCTCTTATTCTAAGCTGCTTTAGTCAGTGTCTGTCAAAATAAATATATCTCTTGTTGCTTTCAATGATCTGGAAAATAAGCTCGCAAGCCAGCCATGTGGATTTTAGAATTTAAACACACACACATATACCAAACATACTGTAGCTGACACATTCATTGAAGATTGGCACAGAGATATCTGCATAAGAGAATCTTTCAACACAGTTAATCAAGTAGACAGATATTGAAAACCACAGAAAGGGTTTTTTTTTAAAAAAAAAAAAAAAGTCAGGCAGGCAACATATCTGCAACAGAGAATACACCAAGGCATCAATTGATCAAGGATAGGAAGATAATCTACTTCTTGGACAACTCCTCTGTGGCCCAGTCAGCATAGCCAATGGCAAAAAGCATATTAGCCCAAAGTACCTGGAGAAGGCCACATTGTTTCTCTTTGGTAGATGTCCTTCTCAATAACTAACGGAGATTCAGAACAGAATCTGAGACCTTTCGCTTGCCAAGCACACATTTGACCATTAAACTATGGCTCTTTCTCACATAAATTGAAAAAGAGTCTTTCGTACACATCTGAATGAAGAAGAGTATCTGGATGAGATTCAAAAGGGCAACACATAGTTCTGTTCTGATCTCAGAATGGGGTTTTCTGCATGGAGCTGATGAATGAGAGTCATGCTCATTATTTGTTGAGCAGGTTGATGGATTCAGTCTCCACAACCTCTTTCTTTCCTGAAAACAATTACTGTTAGCCGTAATCATGGTTTAATGACCAGGAAGATGTATTTTTGGCATGTTCACACTCTCAGATTCTACCCCCCCCTTTTTTTTTAATTGTTTTAATGTTTGTGCCACCAGCAAAAAATTCACTCAGCCTACAGATTCATATTTCTCAAACGTTACTGTAAGCTAAGAAATAGACTATGTGTTGTATTCCACATCTAGGTTGTAACTAAGTTTCAGCTCAAGGAAACTTCAATGGAATGGAAAAGGAAGCTTCACTTTTTTTTCTTAAACTGCATTCATTTCCAACATACATTTGAAGTGCCTTTATACATTCTAGATAATTTATCTGGGATGATGTACCAACGATACATCATTTTATAAAAATTCTCTTTAAGAGCATAACACAATGTAAATTTCAACCCTTTTAACCACATATTTTCCCATTGGTCCATCTGTATATTATAACCAAAATTTAGCCGTCTTTATCATACATTTTTAACTGGTTTGTCCTGTTTCAAATTTCAAAAAAAGTTTATACATTTTAGCCATTACATGTTCGTCATCAGTACACAATTGTATTTCCAATTCTGTCTTAGTTTGCTCCATACCATAAATATTTTTGTCCATTTGAATCTTTCTGTCAACTGTAAATGGGAAAAACATTGAAAACTATATCCTTCTGCTATTAATTGCTCTCTTGATTTAATTTTAAATTCCCCTTTATGGTTTTCCAGTAATTTCCAATATGTCAACCATTTGTCCTTGTCTGCTGTTTCTCTTCTATGATATGCTTCTTGAGCTGAGATCCATAAGGGTGTTTTCGGGCACAACCTGGGTTTATATCTATTCCATATTCTCAATATGGCACGTCTAATAAAATGATTTTTGAAATCCATATTAACTTTAACCTAAACTGCATTCTGAATGAAATGTTCCCTTTGCCCTCAATGACATTGCAATTAAATGGCCGGAAGGGGGGGAGGTAAATAATTAGAATTCTCCTACTTTGTGTGGCATAGGAAAGAATTAAAGCTGTCTCCCTCCTTTGCATTTTGCTTCAAATGAAGCCACAAACACAGACTTCCTATTACACAGAAGCAGAATGAATAAATGAATAAATAAATAAATAAATAAATAAATAAATAAATAAATAAATAATATATATATAAAAATAAAATTTAAAAATACATAGTTGCATGCTAGGCATCTGATGTTATTCCTTAACTTAAGCTATAGTGTTGAAAGGTGATGCTGCAGTTAGCATTTTCTTACTACCGTATTCTTTTTCCTTACGTTTTTGTTTTTTTAAGGGTTAAAAAAAATAAAGCAGTATAAAACTGTGTTCTTGTTTTGTAGGTTACTTTTCATACTATATGGAAAAAAACTAAGATACAGCTACTTCTATAAAAGATCATAGGTGTGATCTTCTCTTAGAGGAACTTGAAAGGTTCTTGTTTCTGACTCTTTCTCCTAGGCTGAATGTGTGAGTGTTGACTATGCTCCAAGGAAAAGTTATAGCACTAAAATGTTGCCTTTTATATGAGCATATATTTATATTCTACAGCTGCAGAGCATATATTTGAAAAGAATGCTACTTTTATTGCAGGTGACCCCCTGTTTTGAGGGCTGGGCACAGCCCTGATACTTGTATACAATCTACAAAAGAAATCCTTTTGCATTAACTGCATTTATATTAGCTCCTTGTCTATCTGAACAGAATTCCATATCAATTACTGCAAGTAAATAACATAATAATAAGTGTATGCAGTATATAACACACATGTTATTTTGGATAAAAGAGATGACACTCATGCTTTGACATTGCTGTCTGAGTTTTAAGAGTGATCCCCATCTAACATGCAACTGTACCCTAGAATAGAAGCAAATAATGATGAAATTACATCCAACATTATCTTTCACAATCAGGTTGAATTACTTGTAAAATGTGATGCTGCCTTGCTGATGTCCAGATGCCTAAAATTGAAGGAGGATCCCAAAGTTTTTAGTGGGGAAGGGGATAAGATTAAGAAATATCTATCATGTTGTGGTGATTTTCCCACGAGAAAATTATAGAATCTTCTAGCGTGATTCAGCAATCGTTGTGCCAAAATAATAATAATGGGGACAGGCTTCGTATTATTTCAACAATGGATCGGTGATGCTAGGAAGATGTTTAAGTCACCACTGGGGAAATGGCTCCGGTGTCAGTTCCCTGCTTCCCCAGTGTTCCCTCTGTTCCTTTTTGCTCTGCCCTCATCATCTATTTTTGGGTGTTTAAGTAGGGGAGAGATTGCTTTACTCATATTTGCATGCATGAGAAGCAGAGACACCAATGCACAGATAAGAGGAACGGGCGAGGAAAGAAAGCTATTCGGAAAACGTGCAGCTTTCAGTAGGAAGAAAACTCCAAATCTTGAAGATAACACATGCACAGGAAAGGATCGGTGCCTGTCTTCTTAACAGTGAAGGGGTCTTTGAGTTTCTGCATTTGCGTACACATATATAGATGACATTCAGGTCACTGGACAGAGATTTATAACGGAGAGCTGATTTAACTAATCCATGATCTAACTAGTTCGATGTTATATCATCGTAATATTGTTGGGTAGCAATTTGCTATGATGTTAGCCTTTGCGGAATCTTTCCCAGTCTCTCCCTGGACAGCCTGATGGAGACACAAGGAATTCAACTTGGATATGCTGTACCACAACCCTTCAGTCCTATGCCAAAGGGATATCTTTCAAGATGACCTTAATTTGCCTTTTAAAATGAATACAGAGTAACTCTAGTTCAGGACAGGGACAATATTGATATTGCAGTTCCCAATGTTTGTGAATAAAGTAAGCTGCTTTTGTGTAATAATATTTCTTTATCCTTTATTTTCTTGATCCTTATTTATAGACCTTTTTGTTCTTCAAGAAGAACTAAAATTGTGCACTTACTTTGTCTTCTCACTAAAATCTATACCATACATCACCTGAACTAGTGCTGACATCTGTATTTTTTAAATTCAGTGTGTGAAATCTGTTATTCAATGAGAGCTTTCAGATTGCATCTAAAATAAAACTTATAATACAATCACTAATATTTCAAGCCTTGACCATCACAAAAATACCATCACAAAAAAATATTTTTGTGTGACCGTTCTTTTTATTATTCTGGTTACTATTCCACCTAATTTAACAGCAGTGTACATGGTATATGAGATTTTTCTTTTTTTTCTTTTCTTCTTCTTTTTTTTAGAACAAACCAAACGTCAATGAACTGGCATATACTTTTTTGTGTGCTGTTAGAGGCAAAAATAGCTCTTTAGTTTCTTTATCTAGCCTGAGGAAGTGGGAAAAAGTTCCCGTGAAAAGTATAAATGGTCCAGGTCATTTCTGGAAGAATACCCACTAAAGTGTCATAACCTCCCCAGTAACCTGTGAGGAATGAAATGGAGACAAAACTAGTCACATAATTTTTTTTAAGGAGATGATGATGATGATGATGATGATGATGATGATGATGATGATGATTGGTTGCACAGTCAGCCAGATGTTTAGACTGGATTTGGCATTTTTGTGGCCACTTCCCAAGAACCTGGGATAGGCACTGCCTGGATTGGCAAGATGACTCCAGGTATTTCCCACAGGTTTTGTCCAAGTTTCCCCTAAGATCCTACTCAGTTTTTCCCTGATGTAACTAGCAAAAATAGTGATCCATCCTTTCTTTCTTTAGGAAAGCATTTGCCATGCCATACAGGGAAAAAGTTCCAGCATGCTGTAAAGAAATGCAGCAATCATGCCCTAACATCTTGTTTTTTCCAGTGCTTCCAGAACCATTTGAGAGCAGCACTTCCTATTTATCTCTATAACATGACCAAACTCTTCCCTAAGTTGGAAGGAAGGAACATACTTGTGTTGACTTTGCTGTTTAGTAAAGAAGGACAATGAAGAGGGAAAGAGTGAGCAATCTGGAAGGCAAAGAAGCATAGGCACATGGCAATTGGGGGGCTTTCTGGGTTGCTGGGCCCTAGCCTTCCAAACTTATCCAACCTTAATAGCATAATTGCTCAGATATTGCTCACTCCATTAAAAGACACAAAAGGAAATTAAAGTGACAGCCACATCAGACACTCAGTGCTGGACCAGGAAAAAAAGAGGAACATAGGGTAGGCATCAGTATAAGCTTTTCCAAAGTTCCCAAGGATGTCAAGTATGACACCAACTCTGAAGTTAATCCTCCCACTTGCCTTGATGTCACATCTTGGGTCATTAAAACTAGTAGTCTTCATTCGATGTACTATTCAGGTAGGACCATTGCCCATGAAACTTATCTAAGAGATCACATGATCACATGAAAGAACAAGCATTATTTGAGCTAAACCAGACCTGATACTAACTAAATCTTTGCATTTTATGTGCACGTATTTTAAAATGTCAATAACATCAACTCTTCTGTCTTCCAAACCCAGTATATGTAAGGGTATGCAGATCTTTGAAGGAGAGATTTACCCTGATGGAGAGTTGTGTGACGCATCACTTTGAAAGGCCTCTGTGATGTGGAACTAAAGGTCCAGCAGCCGGCTGTGTAGACTATTTAGCCATGACAAGTCACGTTGCCTGGGGTGCACTTGTGGACCTCACAAGGGATTTTCCAGGAAGAAAAATAATGCCATACGAAATAAATAACCTGGTTTAGGTGTATGTAGTATCAGCAGACCCCTTTAAATGTGGTATTCTTTGCTTTGCTGTCTCAGTACTCAGCACAAAGTTGATTTTATGGTAATCTGACGGGGGGCGGGATGTGTGTGTGTAACCAAAACAAAAAGATTGAACCCATGGCCTTTGGAGAATAAATATTCAATACAATTTCATTTATATTAGTAGAGCCTGACATCCTGTAATGTAATCTTGAGTCAATAGTTAAACTCTCATTAATTTCAGTTGGAGCAAGATTGGACCTTTCCAACTGGATCTGTAACAAGATTAAAGGTGATATTTTAAAGTAGCAATACCTCCTCCAAACCCACATTGAATTCATAAAAATGAAACTTACCTTTAAAAAAAGGCCTTAATACTGATCTATGCTCTGCAGGCACAATTCAAAAGGGGTAAACATTGGACGAGTTACATGTACATGTCTGAATAACACAACCTGTTCTCACAGGAAGAATCCAATTACAATATGGAATTTCAGACACGTACATTAGATCCAAATGATTCACTTTCCTCTTCCCCAGCAGAGAAAAGCTACTTTGGAGGTTTATTAACTGAAAGTCTTGTGGCTATGAAACTAAGTATGCCTTCTTCTTTTACATTGTGATGGCCACAATTTAATATTATTACTCCCACACACACATACTCCCAGTTTCTTTGTGCTATATGTAATGGCAACTAATAGCACAAAATTCTTTCTTTTCTTTTGTTCAAAAATGTTCTTTATGTCATGTTTGGTTGATGGTGGAAAGCTACCTCACATTTCCACTGTTATATTTCTTTTCATAATGGGACATACAAATGTGCTCCATCTATTTCACAGTTGTAGAAAGGGCCATGTATAAGCAACTCTTTTGCATACTCCCAGAACACATCTCCCTCGTGGGTTCAGCCAAAAAGAACCCTCTCTTTTTTCATCTTTTTAGGGATTTGGGGGAGTTTTCAAAAAAAAAAAAAACAATACTGTCAGCCTTACAGAAGCTTAAAACATGCATTTCAGATTTCATGAACTCCCACCCTTTGCATGGTCACTGAACTAATGGCAATTGCACTTCCCTGAACTATTGGATGCTTTGTTTTCTTTTATTTGTTCTTTTTGACCAAAAACTTGTACGTAACTGGTATTTACTGTGAGCTTCTCTAAGCTCAAAGAGGCTTTTTCTCTTCCACACTTAACTACCAGTCTGCTTTTACCTTTTGTGAGCGTTTTCTAATAAGTGCTTGAAAATGCATCTTCAGTCTAATGTGAAGCCTTTGGAAATTGCACAAAGAGCAGATTACTCATTATCCTATGAATGAAGCTTGCAATTATTATCTTCCCTTAGCCAGACAAACAACAGTGAATTGGAAGGAGACAGAGGATAGGGGCTGTGGAACTACAGCAGACGTAAAGCAGAGACAGAAGCGCCTTAAGAGAAACTTTGTTGTATATCAAAATCCCAAATTCTTACTAAAAGCGAAACAATTATTTTTAAAATGTGACAGAAACTCCTGGGTCACATACAGAGATCTCCTAGAGTAAAGAGTTTGATTTCCCCAATGCACTATGAAATCTTTCAATAGATTGTCATTTATTGTTACTTTAATACAAAATCCATGAAATTTCACACATGCTAGAACTATTCAATCTGCACATGCCACTTACCAGGCAAGCTTTGCCTTTCAACTATTGTGCAATGAGTTTCTCAATTGTGTGTATCTTAAAGGTGAAATATAGACCCCAATATTTTACATGTAGCCAATTGTCTAAAATACAGATTATATTGTTATTGATCAAAGAGTAATATAAAAAGATATCAGGACCTGCATAATGTTTGATATTGGATACATGATGACACCAAAAAATGCACATGGATTTGGCCTTAGGAAGGAAGTGGACTCCTTCCAATGAAAGGGTTCAAGCAGAAGCTAGACAGACATTGATTGATTGATCATATCTGTATAGCTGCCCATCTCACAAGAAGTGACAATGGGCAGCCTACAACGCTCAATTAAAAAGAACCAATAAATACATATAAAACAATAATTAAGACTATAAAAACTATAAAAAACACACAAAACAGGAGAGGATGATGTTAATCATAGTAAGGGAGCCATTGCAAAATCTCCCCAGTCCCCTGGGACCACCAGGCCTGATCCCATCACCAGGTCTTGAGGGACTTGCAGAATGTTCAGAAGGATGGGGCTAACCTCACTTCCAGGGGGAGAAGATTCCACAAGGCAGGCACCACGGCATAGAAGGCCTGCATCCTGGGACCTGCCAAATGTAATTCTCTGACAGGCGGGATCCACAGCATGCCTTCTCTGCCAGATCTGATGGGATTTATCACAGAATATTAATACTGATTTCTGTACTGAGCAAAAGGATAGGCTGGATGATCTATTTAACCCCTTTCAACTCTGTGATACTGAATATTGGGTGGACTTTCTGTGGTCTTCCCTGATTTGGAACTAAAGAAAAAGAATTTCCCAGTATGAGAGTTTGACATGAGGTTGAAAAAAGGCAACAATGAAGCAATTTATAGAATAACCTGTTGAACAACCTGTAATCCTTCCAAAGTTACTAATTCTTTCTACACTTTGCCCCATTCAGAAGTGTCAGGGATGGTAAGTACTGGAGTTTAACCATGTTTGAGGTGTCATAGGTTGCTCACCTGTGACCAAGGAAGTCACATCTTTAGTTAGGTCTAAAATTAAAATGCCTAGAAGTCACAAAGCAATATAGTACAAGGATAAAAGTGTCTTGGGGAGATTTTTTTAAAATCGTAAAAATATAACTCGTATTCAATCCCTTGTTAATTAGTCAAAGAAAAAAATACAAAATGAAGATCATTTGACATCCTTTAAAGTAAGGTGGTAGCATTTTCTTGTAATGACACCCACAATGTATCACAGAAGACAAGGAGGGGAGGGTAATTTGAAAATATTGCAATGTAACCTCCAGCTTTAAAAATATTTAGAAATAAAATCAAAAGCTGACATGCCTTTGCTAATAATTATGGGTTGGCAGGCAGACTCACCAGCCCCATTATATGAAATCGACATCTTTGCATCTTTCTTGAAGAGCAGGGTTTTTTTTAATTTCCTTATGCATGTCAAGTCTCAGATTAAAAATTAAGCAGGTATTAAAATTTCACACAACCTGAATTAAAAAAAGAAAGTGTTCTTAAATATTTAACAGTTAAAATTGTAAGTAGTTCTTAATGAGCTCCAAGAAAATCTCAAAATGAAACTAAAGTTTGAATTTAAAGACATAAGGGCCCAGGTATAGCTCTTGTTTTTGGTATAGTGATCTCAGCTGTCTTTTCTAAAATAGATTCTATCTTTCTAATAGGAAAAATCAAATAAATAAAGGAACATTTTCTTCTAAGAGTAGACCCACGTATCAATTTCAGTATCCAACTTGGAATGAAAATTGTGTCCAGTATCCACTGCTGTTAGTGAGTGATTAAGCACATCTTATGGGCCTTATGGCATATCAGTGCTACTATTAGAAATACTGATTAAGGGCAATAGACTTGCAACTGTTGAAGCTGTGATTATTCCCTATTTTAAATCCTTAGAAGTCAATGGGGTCAGTGTGTGATTTATACACTGTCATTCAAATTGGACACAGTAGCACTGAAGTGTGATCTATATCAGGTAGTGACAAGAAAGTTAAGAATTGTGTAAAGAGGGAAGAGAAATTGACTGCTTCTGGTTGGCCACTGTGGGAAAGAGCAGGATATACTACTGGCAGATCTTTGGACTGATCCAGCAGCACTCTTATCTTTTTAAGGCTCGGTGAAACTCAATACAATGTGTTTTACCAAGAAAAAAAACGATTGAACTATTCATAGTGGAGTCCTTTCTTTGAAGGGTTTGTGCAGACAAAAGCTTGAAGAAGTATATTGCATTGGCAGCAAAACAAATCATTTGTTGAGTGGTAGGTACTATTGACCTACCTTGTGCCAACTGAGGAGCAATGGGAAGAATAGGAAGCCTCATACATGCTTCCTGTGGTGCTTCCACTCATTAAAGACATGAAAAGGATACTTTGCTCAGTCCACACTGATTTATTCAATCTGAATCTCTAGCTTCATTTCTGAGTGTTGATGCATCTAACCCACTATTGCTTGTCTCCTTAATGTTTCAGGCATAGATACTTCCCTGCTTAAACTTCTTTTAATTGGCAATGGTAAAGATGAGCCAGAGACCATCTGCATGCAATCATGTGCTTTATTAATGGACAATCGTAGAAATATGGCATTACATGAATGTCATGCATTTAAATTTGAATGTTACAGCATTACTGCAGATCCCATGAAAGTTTAATTTTGACTCTGGAGCTTGATATTAATGGACATCTGTCTGGATTTATATATTTTCCAAGTTATTCTAGTGATCTTAAATTATTATAACCCCAAAATTAGAATATATTATTGCAACTAAGTTATTTCTGATAAGATATAATAATACAAGATACTTGATCATATGTTGTGGCTTGTGTCTATTTTTAGGAAACATGCATCATTTTTCCATCCATAGTCTGGATGAACACAAAGATCAAAGGGAGGACCATTTTATAACCAAGCCCCACAGTTTCAACTCCAGATAGGGCATGCTGTCTTGCCCTCTCTCTCTCTCATCTGTATAATCCTCAATAAGCATTTTTATGTGCCCATGACAAAATAATGCACCGTATATTAGGGGGAAAAGTCATCAACCCACAGTTAATAGTGCCATAAATGTGGAATTGCTCTCCACCACAAAACTAGATGGCATAAAAACCACACAATGTGAATTTCCGTCATTTCCAAAATAAGTAATGAGATGTGCTATTGTTGCCTGTTGGGAATCACATGACAGCTCCTGAATAGAGAATAATAAATTTGTATTTCTATTATCCCTGGCCCAGTTCTATGTTAAGGGCTCAGGAAAAGCAAAACAATGGCTTCTTTCAATGTTTCTTTCCAAGAGCTTTTCTCTTTCTTGCCAGTAAATTTCTTCTTTAAAAGCCACTGGTGGTTCCTATGTGCTTGCACCCAAGTTCGAGGCATGGCAGGACTAGCAGTAATGAAGTCAAGAGCAGAAATGTTTCTTGTCTTTTGTAGGGGCTCCGTTCTGTGTGATTTGTGGGGGTTAATATAATTTGACTGGCTTTGTTAATTTTCTGGAGAGGCTTTCAGAGCTCTACCCAATGACATTCAAGGGAGTTAGCATTTCTTGTCAGCCCAAAATCATAGAATGGCAAGAGGAACTGGGAGTCAGGGAAATGAGGTAAGATGGATTTGACTCTGTTAAGCCATGCTCTGAGAAAGCTACAAAAACAGGAGTGGGGAAGGTAAGTTTTATTTTAGAATAAGGTTAGGGGTACACTGTATTCAAATATGTAAGTAAAACCTGAGATTTGTGTGAGGAGTGTTATCTAGAGAGCATCTTTCTACAGAAGCAAAACCAATTGCTCTGCTAGGATCTCTTACCTTCCTGCAAAGCTCAGCATGTTTTCGGTTGCAGCATATGGGCTAAGAAAGCCAGTCTGGTGCAGTGGTTAAGGCACCAGGCTAGAAACCGGGAGACTATTGAGTTCTAGTCCCACGTTAGCCACAAAGCCAGCTGGGTGACCCTGGGCCAGTCACTTTCTCTCAGCCCTAGGAAGGAGGCAATGGCAAGCTTCTTCTGAAAAACCTTGCCTAGAAAACCGCAGGGACTGGTCCAGGCAGTCTCAGAGAATCGGACACGATTGAATGGATAAAATAAGATCTTTGGGCTGAGAATGGGTCAGCTGCTGGCTTTCTTTCTCTTGACTTCTTTGTAATGAGATCCTTTGGCATACTTGGATATTTGTTTCAGATTAGATACAACCCAAAGAATAGACCATACATTGTACTTTTTTCTCTCTTCCAGGGCATTCAATAGTTATGTTCACAATCAAAAATCATATAGTGGAATAGATAGATCCTTCCAAAAATGAGCAATGCAGATTTTTTTTAATACTAGCCTATCTGTTATACTAGCTTTATAGACATAATTGGTATCCATAAAGCTGTTTAGATTAACTCTTCCTTCCCCTCCTCCATTTCTTACTTCACTTTTATGTCTGGCTGTTGTTGTTTTTCTGATGACTAAGAGTAGTGACGGAACTACAAGATGGGACACGAGGTTCCTTTCCTTCCTTTTCCCCTGCAGTGTTTCAAACATCTGCTACTTTAAGTTAAAAAGTCAGATTAATGATGGAATGTATAGGAAAGATTAAAATATAGCCGTTTGGTAGACTTTTTTTCCCTGACAATACCAAGACAATTATGCTTCATTTGTGAAGTCTCTTTACCAAAAACCTGCAACAATCAATCTTAACTGTCTGGCTAGCAACCAGATTTTTCATTGGATAAAGCCAATAGGTTCAGCACATCTTTTCCCATTTTTTAAATTCCATATTCTCTTAACTATCATCCTCCAGACTTAGAAAGTTTGGGGTACAATAGTATCTTAACTATTATTCTCAAAATCTCCATATGATATTAATTAGTATTATTATCATGTTGCAAAACAAATACAAGGAACTGAGCCAGATAATAATTGGGCCACAAGTTTATTAAAGAGAATGTAGTTAGAAATACTGAAAAGAAGCTCCAAATGTTTGTACCTGAATCCGTGCAGATAGTCAGGCATTCAGTAGAATGTCACCACTTCTAGGTAAGTTATTTCCCACAGATCTGATTATCATCTTTTCATTGGGCCTCTCTCACCCTGCCTGCTGTAATTGTTCCACTGTAAACTATGAGAGCCAGTTTGGTGTAGTGGTTACGGCACAAGGCTAGAAACCGGGAGACTGTGAGTTCTAGTCCCACCTTAGGCACAAAGCCAGCTGGGTGACCTTGGGCCAGCCACTCTCTCTCAGCCCTAGGAAGCAGGCAATGACAAGCCACTTCCAAAATCTTGCCAAGAAAACTGCAGGGACTGGTCCAGGCAGTTGCCAGGAGTCAACACTGATTTGAAGGCACACACGCACAAACTGTGAGTTGGTACACATGCAGGTTCAGATGTAATTGTGTTTTGCAATGGGAAAATGCTACAGTGAAAGACCAGGTGGAACAACTGTTCCAATCTCAGGAGGGTGAAAACCTATTTCAGATTGCCACCCTAAATTTTGGCTTATTAATAAACAGCTGCAGCTATTGGCATTAACTGCAATGACAGAAGGCAGGAAATTGGAAATGCCCAACCTATTTCTGGATTCTTAAGAGACAAAGGAGTCCTTAATCTATAGTAGAAGAATGGGGAGAAAGGAAACAAAAGTGCTGAGACAAAAACCATGTGGGCTTTTTCATGGATCCAACCAAGACTGCCATATTTAGCTATTTCTGAGTTAGTAGCTTTCAAAGTCACTTTTGAAGCTACCTCCCAAGAGTCCAACAGGAAGGCTGCATGGCTTGAAAGAATGAGCCAAAATTTCAAGGAGAGATTATCTCATTTGCTACCAGGTTTGCCTTAGTAACCGAGTTAAATTTATTTATTTATTTATTTATTAAATTTGTATTGCCACCAATCTCACAAGAAGTGACTCTGGATGGCGTACAACAATCAAATAAGAAAAATTATATAAATACAAGCATTATAAAAATAAATAAATAAATAAAAACATCAAGGACACAGAAAGCCATTACATTCAACTTAGTAAAAGTTAAGTGATTTTTGACAGAGTCTCCATAAAGTTTTGTCTAGCAGAAAGAAAGTAGACCATTTACCTGTGTTTTTTTTCAGTCTGCGGAGCAGAAACACCAAGTTATGACATCAGCTTATCCATTTTACTTTGTATTAAAGTGAGTTTTACAAGTTGTAAGGATTTTATTGAAAATGAAGAAGTTACTAAATTTAGCAATAGTACAGTTGACAATAGGATGAAGCTGTTGGATCTGAGCTGCAAAAATCTGGATTACCAATAAATGGCAACAAATAGATAAGTCCAACGCTTTGCTGACATCTAATGGTTACCCAGGGTTTGCAGTCCAGATCAGGTAGCCCTACAATAGGTGAACAGTTCAAGATTTATTGTTTTTTTTAAAAAAAAACAGTAATTAATTATAAGATAAATAACCACCTTGGAATATTGTGGAGTTAGTATTGCTACAGCTGACTTGAATCATGTGACTTCAATAGTAGATACAGTATGTTGAAGAACTGAAATGACCTCTTGGATTTGGCAAAGCTGACCATGTTTGCGGGGCAGCCATTGGTGTTTGCTGCTGTTAAAATTAAAATACTGCTTTTTATTTTTTGACATTTATCATACATCACTTTTAGTTATTTTTGATGCATACAACCAGTTCACATTTTGGGATTGCACCTTTATATATATCTCTCTCACACAACTTTACTGAAGCTTCTTGGTCTGTTGTAGCAATGAGTGGATTAGGAAAACCTCATCT